>CP125851.1:27212500-28412500 GCA_030408175.1 Trifolium repens
GACTCTCTCCCTTGTTCATATTTGGCATGAACGGTGTATAACATAGTTACTCAGATTATTGTTTGGCGGTGACTTTTCCTTCATTGTAGTAACACCTTACTGTTACACTATGTATATTAAAGTTTCTCTACGTTAATGACTAAGGTACCTACGAGAGCCTAACCTCGTTGTGTCACATACCCTAATTACTACGTGAGTTGTTTATTACACATGCATTATTACCTTCACCCATCCAATGCCTCTAGATCCTAGTATCGGGCTTTTCATCTTCTTAGTGCTCAGTTCACACCTAGTGCATGATTCCTCCTCAAACCGCTCAGTTCGCGACTAGTTCAGGACGTTACCGTCTCTATACACCTAGCGTTATTTACTACTAGTTCCGGACCACATCAGGTTAATACCCAACATCAATTCTATTAGCGCTCCCGCATATCCGGCCAGATTACGAGATACGTAGTTAAAATGCAAGAAAATAAATAACAAACATAATACTGAATAACGATTTATTATAACTTTGACTCAATCACAGACTCCAAATATTCATAGGGGAGTTCATCTTCTCCACCACAACCTAAGGCATCTAATATAAAGACTACATATTTAAATTACAATAAAAGAATTATAACCTAAACATAAAAGCCTAGAGAAAACATACATTGCTGAGTTAGTTTTCCCGTAAGGGGAGAAAACTATGCCCTTAGAGCTCCTCTGAACACCTCTTTTATAGTAGAGAGTGTTCTACTATTTCTGAATGAAAAATAATGAGGAATTGGAGCTCTATTTATAGTTTCCGTAATGGGCCTCAGCAAGCCATCGTGCTGCGATAGGTCAATCGCAGTACGATGGGAAGATTCAGTTCAAAATTATAACTGATCCTGTGCATTTCATCAACTTGGTCGCCAAGTAATGTCATCGTGCTGCGATATGATGCATCGTGCTGCGATATGATGCATCGTGCTGCGATGAGCAGATTTTCTCTGTTGATTTCTTTGCCAAAATAGTAGCTTCCATCGTGGCACGATGGAAGCCATCGTGCTACGATGATCAGCACATTTTCTTCACTTTTTGGGCTTTTTCTTGTCTTTTTGTATCCTGGACTTGGTCTTGATGCTTTTCCTTGATTCTGTAGGTTTTTCTTCGTATTTGGGTCTGTCTTGATCATTTTACTACTAAATATACTACCTAAAATACCATAGAAATTCTTGTCATCAACAACTCACGTAGTAATTAGGGTATGTGACACATCGAGGTTAGACTCTCGTAGGTTCCTTAGTTATTAACGTAGGGAAACCTTAATATACATTGTGTAACAGTAAGGTGTTACTACAATAAAGGAACAGTCACCGCCGAACAATAATCTGAGTAACTATGTTATACACCGTTCATGCCAAATATGAAGAAGGGAGAGAGTCCAACCACCATACCTATTCTCTATGTTTCTGAATCTATTTATTTATTTATTTATGCAAGCATTACGCTTCTTTTTATAAAACCTTTTTCCAAAAACCAAAGCGAATGCAAAACCAACAGCTTAAATAACGCTAACGAAGCTTTGGCACGATCCCTGTGGATACGAACTCATTCTAGACACCTAGAATGTGAATTATTACTCGACGACAGACTGATACACTTGCCAGACTGTAGTCAATTCCTTAATTTCTTTTCTCTGATTATTCAGGTTATGATTTACTCTTGTTTCAGAGAAAATGCTGGTTTAGTAGCATTAACAAAAGTAGGAAGCAGAAGAGTAATTCAAATATCGGCTGGCTTTATGATTTTCTTCTCTATATTTGGTACTGTCTTGACTCTTGACCAATATGATTTGTGCTAATTCATATTTTCAGCATCTTGGTATCAGTTTATTTACACCCTTATTTTAAAACTTATGTCAACATTATGTATGAATTGATGTAGTATGTATATTAGTATTGATTGGAAATGGTAGCATTGATCAAGTATCCTGGATTTACTAGTATGTTGCATAATGTGTTTTTGGTAGAACTGAGATTATATACCTTAACGTATAATTTGGTAGAATTGTGTAAAACAGGATTATTTGAAATAGAAATTGCAAATAGTTTCCTTCTAAAAGAAATAGGATTCTTTGAAATAATTTGTCTTAAAATGCTTAGGCTTGACTCACAGCTGTCAGATAAGCTATTAGCTCATTTTCTACTTTATTTTGATTTTGATGAAGACTTCCTCTAGACTATACCAAACTCTATAATGATTTTGTAATCCTGGTACTGTTACAGAAAGAATCTACCTATTGATTTATCAAATGCCATTATGAGAATCTATCATGATTTTGTAATCCACGTACTATTATGAGAATGCTATTAGTATATTTGAAACAAAATTTGTATCAATCTCTCGTTAGCACAAGGTATTAACTATAGTATATTTTTAATTTTTCAGGGAGTTCTTGAAAACATGACAGAGATGCTGGCTTTGGTTTGGAAAATGGCTGACAATTGCTTAGGTTAATTAGTTTGTCTTCTTTTAATTAGTGTTATGAACATCATCTAGTGGTTGGATTAGGTTAATTAGGTTGTCTTGTTTTAATTAGTGTTATGAACATCATGTAGTGGTTGACTTAGGTAAAGTAATTAGTTTGGAAATGGTCTGTGAGCTTATTTTGTGATTGTTGTAGTAAATCAAGCTTTGGTACTTAATTATTGTCTATTTTGTGGCTTATGTTAATTTGCTTTTGTCTTGGACAAAGAATTGGATCTCTTTTGTGAAGGGATGAATGTAATTTTGATTGTACTATAATTGGCCTTTATTGTGCCGTATTATCTTTAATAGAACCTTTGTATTGTTTGCCATGTTTTTGGTTGTATAAGAAAATATTGAAAAAAGAGACCTGATGGAAGAAAAAAATAATCAAATTGCAGTTTAAAAAAAAAAATTAAATTGCAGGTTTTTTTTTTATAAAAAAAAGACAGATACAACAGCGCTTTATCACATGAGTGCTATTAAAAGATAAGAAGTACGATAGCACTTTTCAGAAAAGTGCTATTAAATCTTGTTGCCAGAAGTGTTAATTTGCAACTCAGAGCAGGCATACGATAGCGCTTTTGGCATATGAGTGCTATTAAAAGATGGACATACGATAGCATTTTTAAAAGCGCTATAATAGCCTCAGACTTACAATAGCACTGGCTTCTATAGCACTTAAAAGTGCTATTAAAGCAAAAAACAGTGCTATAAAAGCCTTTTTGTGGTAGTGAATATGAAATGCGCGTTTTCATATCGTATAATACGAAATCATGGTTTTTTGGTTTCGTATCCTATGATACGAAATTTTTTTGATTTCGTATCCTAGAACCCGAAGTGTCCTCAGCCTAAAAGTGAGGATCTTTTGGGATTTTTTGGGGGTCTTGGAGCATCCAGGGGGACCTAAAAAGCAAATTTCTTTTAGGTAAAATTACATAAATAGTCTTTTATCTTATTTATTTGTAACACTTTAGTCCTTTATCTTTTATTTATAACATATAGATCCTTTTTATTATTTATTTGTAACACTTTAGTCCTTTATTTTATTTTATTTTCCCATTTAGATCCTTTAACTTGTATAATGTGCACATATAAATCCTTTTTCTCATTTTTTATTATAAAACATAAGATAATTTTATTTTTAATAATAAATTAAATAAATCTAGAATTTTGATGAACATAAGATGAACATATTCATCTTCTTCCTTTGAATCTTCATCTTCTTCCTTAAATTAGAAAAATTCTACTTAAATGCACCTCCAAATATAATGAATCTATGTGATATTCACCTCAAATCTTATTCTAAACACAAAAATCAAAACTCTAAATTGAAAATCCAAGCTGCAATTTTAATCTAAAATTTAAACCCATAAACTAAGAAAGAATCCCCTTCCACTGTATTTTGTTGCCTTGGTGTTTGTGCAGCTTGCTATCTCATAGGCTTTGTATTTGTTGCTTTCAGTTTTTAATTCTTTCTTTTAAGTGCCATTTGTACTGCTTGTGTTTTGAGGTTTTGAGAATTTGGAAAACATGCCAATTTTGTCTAAACTCCAAACAACAAAAATAATTTGGCTTAATAGAGAACTGAGGTATTCTACCGGTGTCGAATTATATGATTCCTGTTAAAGTAAATCAATTTTTTTTCTTAAGGTTGTTTAAAATTTGGGGTTTTTGATTTTTGAACTTAAAAGAAGATAAAAAAGAACAAAATACATAAAGATATGAACAATGATGAACATGATAAATTTCTTCATCAATTTTCTGGATTTTTAATAAATAAAATATTTTTAAAAAATAAAAAATAAATATCAACATTTTTTTTATTAAAAAAATGAGATAAGGGGTTTATATGAGCGAATTACAAAAGATAAAAGACCTATATGGGAAAAGAAAAAGATAAAGGACTAAATTGTTACAAATAAACAATATAAATGACTTATATGTTACAAATAAAAGATAAAGGACCAAAGTGTTACAAATAAATAATATAATTGACTTTTGCCTTTCTTTTAATAATCAAAGGTCCAATAGTAGGTCTCATGAGCTTAGCTCAATTGGTGGACATTTATATTATTATTACTAGCCGCCAAACGGGCACGTGTGTGATCGATATATTTTTTTTGTTTGTTGTGATCGATATTCTCTATTGTGCAAATATAAATAACTACTTAATCTCCTTTTTTATTGGACTTAGTTAATTGATAACTACTTAACCTCCTTTTTTGTTGTGGATACTTATTAAAAAGAAAAAAATATATATTTTTTTTACTATAAAAAAACTGAAAACCTACTTTTATGTGGAAGTTGTGCTTAGTTTTTTTTTAGTTTTTTTTAAGGGTAAAATAGGAATATTGAAAAAGCCATCCCAAAAATTTGTATCCCTTTATATATCTATTATATGTAATACGCGAGGACGATTTCATTTTCCTCTCTTGCCACGTGGCATCCTCACAGCAACTCTGCTCTCACAGCAATTTAGCATTAAATGTCATAATGTATTTTTGATTATAATGTATTTTTGTCAAGTATTTAATTATATTTATTCTTATTACTACTACTTTGCTCTCACACCGTTTTCTTATTCTTATTATCATCATTATTATTAAGAATGTATTTTTATTAAATGCCATAATGATCACCTTTGATTATGTGCGTCAACATATTTCTCTCTACATTATTATTATTATTTTTTATCACAGTTAAAGAAATATTCAATTTGTTTAATTTGATTTGTGTATTTTCCAGTTCTACTGAACCATCAAAGGCATTAGACGTGATTTTAGTCGAAGAACTCAAACAAATGGTTGACGCACATAGCAAATATGCAAAAACGTTTCGCCAAATTAGGGACCATGTTGAACGTGGAGGTAGTGAAGACTTTTGCATTAGAATGTATTTTTATTAAATGTCATCATGATCACCTTTGATTATGCATTTTGACTTTGAAATTGAAAGTGGAAATAAAATCATACAAAATTTAAGCCATGATTTTTTTTTGTTAATGGTGATGATATATTTGACTTTTACATATTAAATAAAAAGTTTATTTTTTTGAACAAAAATGAATAACAAAATCAATGGATCGTGAAAAGAAAAATTTGTAAATTATAATATATTTAAATGATACTGAAATTTTTGTTATTTTTTTGACATGCTACAAATATTTTTTATTTTTTAGATTAGATCTAATATATAATATTTTTTTTTTGTTATTTATTTTATATCAGTGTAAATGTATTTCTTTTTTTATAAAATAAATGTATTTCTATTCACTAATTGATATTGTTCCCAAATTCCATTAATTGCTAATTATTTCCATACAATTGCTAATTATTCACTAATTGCTAATTATAAAATATCTATCTTCTTTTGTTTCTTTTTTAAACGAATATATCTTCTATATTATATTTATATTTTATATGTATAATATGTAAACATTGCAACCAATTAAATAATACAACTTTCTTGTCTCAAAAAAAAAAAAAAATCAAGAAATGATAAACAATAGAATTAAACATAACATTCCGTATTTATGGCTAATATATTTGCTAAAATTATGGCTAAACAAAATAATGGTAGTATCTGAAATAAATATTATAGATATAAAGGCACCGTTTGACTTTTTGCTTAAATTATGGCTAGAGAATCTCACAAGTGTCATTGTAACCCGATTTATACCATTGCAGAATCATATCAACATTATGAGGCAGACACAGATCCTAAATAATAGACAAATCACAATTAAGTTGGAACCTTCAAGTCTGATTCAAAACTCTATATAAAGGTGAAGACTTAACAAACATTCTACACCAGCTTGAAATACTCATAAACGTATTGGTCAAAGTTGTTCATGTGGACATAGCTTTGAAAGAATTATAGAATGTATTGGTCAAAATTGTTCATGTAGGGTCATGAAATTTCATAAACGTTTATTAAGTGAATGAGATGCAATTTGTGTTATTTGTTGTATTTTATGTATATATTTTTCGTTAGATCGAAAGTGCATATGAATAAGGAACAAAGAGTAAATTTATATATATATATATATATATATATATATATATATATATATATATATTCTATTTAAGGACTAATGTTTTATACTTATGCTTCATCTGGTCATTCTCTTTTTTATTGGTAAGTCCACCGCATTTGTTCATGAATTTTTTCCTTCATTCTTTTTTTTATTTGGTTAGTTAATTTTTGTTGTTAATTTCTTTCAAAATTTGAATGTGATTTTTCTAATCAAAGTTTTTTCTTTTTTTTTTTCAGATGATTCAACTTCCTCTTTGACACTTTCAAAATTATATCGGCAATTAATATTCATAAACTATTGATTTTATAGTAATTAAATTTGAATTAATTAGAGTTTTTAAATATTTACGTGCACGGAAGACGTTTTTCTGGTCCAAATAAATATGCACTAGAGTCGATTGAAATTTTAATATCATTTAATTAGTTTTATTTGTTTGACTCTTTTAGTTAATCTTATAGCCTCGAAATTTGGCTATTTTGTCCAAAAACTATAATTATTTCAATAAAAAAATAATGAAAGTAATCATTTCAATAAAATTAAAGTTTATATAAGGAAAACATGAAGAAGAAAAAAAAGGAAAAAAATAATTATATATGTTGATATGTGTATATTTTGTGTGTGTATATATTTTTTTTGGTATGTGTAATTTTATTTAGAAATTGCATTGGCACTCAATTTCTCAAGCCAGATATAGAAATAATATATATTGTATTAATTTTACCACAACACAAAATTGGTAAAAAAAAAAACACATTTTTTTAACAAAAAAAATAACGAGTCCAAAAAAATGTGCTCAGCTTTTAAAAGTTGTGCTTCCAAATCCTCATTCTTTAAACTAATACCGGTAATAATATTGGTAATACTAATTAGTTATTAGTCTTCAATAATAATTGATATTTAAATATGCATTGTAACCCAAAAAAATAAATTAATATGCATTAATTATGACAACAAAGAAATTGGGATACTATCATGCTTATAAATAAAATCTCATCCCATTTCAATTTTTAAAAATATTACGTATACATTTTTCTATTCATTAAAATATTACATATACACTTCAATTCTTCTAAAAAATTAGTTTTCCATCTGTCTTTATACGGGACTATATTTATATTTATATGTAACTTATATGGGGCTTACTTTTTTATGTTACATTTCATTTTATTTGTAAATGTGTAGCAAGGCTATGAAAGGAACAAATTTAGACCAAGATGGTTGCAACTGAACTTGACAGGTCAATGATATTCTCTTCTTATTTCTTATATTCTCATACAATTGGTGGTTTCCTTAAGAGCATAGAAGCATTTGTATGTATTGTTGCCGACTATGTTATAATTTTTCAATAAGTAAAGTTGATTCTCCATTTCAAACTCTTTGTCACTAAAATTGTTATCAAATTTAAGTCTTTCACAATGACTGATTTTATTTTCGAGGGAGAAAGATTTGTTCATCTATTTGAGAAGGGAGATGAAGATTATCATATTTCTTATTTTGGTATGTGGGTTTTAATTTGAAATTTCATAATCAATGATCATGATTGTAGATTCATTTAAATATTTGGTACTTATTTAGAAAATTTATGTTGTACTCTATCATGTGAAAAAAATAGAAATAATACTAAAAATGTGTAGTGTGCTTTTGATCAATAATTCAGTTATAGATATCATCATATTACACATTGAATATCATTGATCATTATAAAGCATCTGACACTCACATAAAATCATTGTTTGTTAAGTTTGGTCACTCTATTAATTCAGATAACTATTTTTAAAAATATTATGCAGGAATCTATACATCAATACTCGGGCCTATTTTTTATTGTAATTTTACGGGAACATATATTTCTACTTATGCATTAATAAGACTAGGACGACTCTTTTTTTTTAATAATTTATACTTAGATCTATATTTTTACTCATATATTGATACGAAGACTTATTCATTTTATAATTTTTATATAATCTATATTATTATTCATATATTAATACAGAGACTTTTATTATTTCAACGAGAACCTATATTTATGCTTAAATGTTAATAGGGGAATCGATTTATTTTTTTGTTATTTATATTGTAGTCTATATTTCTATTGATAGATTGATACAATGTCTTTTTCTTTTGTAATTCATAACCACCTCAAAGTCTCTTCCATATATCACATAGAGAAATTATTTTCCATCAACTTTATAATTCTTTTAGTGGAGAATAATAGAAACAACAACTATGATACGTTTTCAATTTGATAAAAACAAATACGAACAATAAAAATATTCCCAAAGAAAATCTATGATACTACATAAATTTTACAATTAGTTTTTGTCACATAATATTATTTTTATTTTTATGATAGAATGTTATTAATTTTCTTCTATTAGCAATTCAAATCTTCAATTTACAATTTAAAGTAAAATATATTAAAATATATTATTTATAAGTCAATGAATCTACAAACAGATTTCTACCCGTGCTTGGCACGGGTCTGGATGCTAGTTAGTATAGATGCAGGGGATCGGGGTTCGAATTCCGGTTATCCCACTTGTTCACTTAAGGGTGGAATTTCAAGTCATTAGGCAACTACACCAAAAAAAATTCCAATAGTAGTGATCCTTCTTCTTCCTCTTCCTGGTGATGACACATAAGTTTCGATGGCTGTGACTGCAATTCGCACTATATCAGCTGCATTGAAAATCTTAAAACCGCTTCACGCTCCCAATTTCATTTCTAAGAACAAAAACAGTTTCGTCTGCAAAATGTCGACCGAGTCACCGTCACCGACTCACTCTATCACTCTGCCGAGTAAACACTCCCAACCCGTTCAAATTCTCGCCGCTCCCGGTGTCTCATCTTCCGATTTCTGGTAATCATATTACAGTTTCAAGAACTTTTGTTGAACAAAGTTTTAGTAATTGATATGTGGTAATGTATTATGTCTCGAGTAAACCACCAAATTGAAATTAGTCTCAGACTTTTTCAAATAAACTTTATGAATTTTTCAAGAAGGCTCCTAACTCTTTCAAATTTTATTCGAATTAGTCCTTTAAAGAATATGTAAGAACCGGTTTGATAACCACCAGAACTGACCTCTGAACCAGATTAAGTGGTCCGAAGGACCGGATACTGTTGGTGGAAAAAAAAATGCGAAAACTAAATTGAGAATAAATAGATAAACTTAATGACTAAATTGATGATAAGTTGTAAAATTATAGGGACTTAATCGATAGTAAGTGGTTAAATGTACCGACCAGCTTGAAAAGTTAATAGAGTTAGGGACTTTTTGAAATATTCATTAAGTTAGGGACCTATTTGAATAAGAGACTAATTTGATAGTTTACTCATTTCATTGTTATTTTTTGAAAAATTAAAGAGTACTAATGCAATCTTTTTGCTCTTGTAGGAGTGCTATTGATTCCTCATTATTCAAGCAGTGGTTGCATAACTTGCAAACTGAGAATGGGATTTTAGCCAATGGTACAATGACACTGAGTCAAGTTCTTATTCAGGTAATTAATTACTAGGTTATTGACTGTAAATATGATATGAGATATTATAATGTCTATGTTTATGAGAAAAGGTGATATACAAACTGTTGCAAATTACAGTAATAAATTATAGAGGGGTAAAGCTTAGTGTCATGTTATACATGAAGGCATGGAAGAGGGTTATTAATATTAAGTAGAGATTAAGACAAGACCAACTTTGATTGTTGTGTTAGTTTGTCGAGGAAAGAGGTTTGCAGAGGTTTTCTTTGATTTCGTTACCCAAAGTCTGAGAATTTAACTAATACTGTAATTCATAGAAGTTACTCAATAGTCAATTCAGAAAATATAGATTTAAGAGATTTGCAAACTGGTGTCAAAAAAGAGATTTGGAAACTATCAGCAAGCACACTGTTTGTCTGTTTTTGATAATTTGGATTTCTGGAACTGGTTGCGCGGCAATTTAATTAAAAGGATATTCAATTTATATTCCTGGTTTGTTCGTTCTTGTTTACTAAAATTAATATAACAAAATTTGGTGGGTTTGTTTTGGCACATACAGGGAGTAGACATGTTTGGAAAGCGCATTGGGTTTCTCAAGTTCAAAGCTGAGATTTTTGACAACGACACAGGGAATAAGGTTTCATACTATTTATATATCATATTTTCATCATTAGTCTCTAGCGGAGTTTTCATTTCTCAGTTACATCATTGGGTAGAACCATGTCCATATGCTTAATGTCCTATCCGTTTCTCCAAATATTATGTGAACAATTACTATGGTTATTGTGCCAATTTGTTATCATTGCTTTTTTATTATTTGAATAGGAATCTATCGACTACTGTAAAAAAAAAAATAGGAATCTATCGACAACATCAGCAAATATAATGTTTAGCGTGGAATCTTGAACAAGTTAAAAAGTAAGTTTCGTTACGTTTAATGCATATGCAGTCTGGTTCAAGGATGATGCATGAATTTGTTCAAAGTTCATATACTCATATGAATTTCAAAGTGTCGATAGACTTGCTTGATCATGATAAACAATGAACAATAGTTGGTTTTAATGCTGAAAACAAAATGACTTGAATGTAAATAATTTATGTAAGTAAAATAACATGAAATTAAAGAAGAAAACAAGTAAAATCAGACTGAATTCTGTAAAATGCACAAAGTAAATTGCATTAATGGAAAAAGATTTAATTTAACAGGAAAGTAAAGTGTAAGGAATGCAAATTGTTTCGAAATATAAATTAAAGTGCTGAAAAAGTAAAGGAAATTCTGTAAACTGTAGGAAAGTAAGAAACATCAAAGTAAATGCATGAAATGTAATTTTGACAAGAAAAGTAATGACATACTTAATCAATACAGAGAATTGACAATCGTTTGAGTTATATGTGATTTCTGAAATACAGTATTCAACTCTCATTGCTCGGTGCTTCTTTTTTCTTTTGGAGTACCACCCCTAATAATTTCATTTTTCATATGGTATGATGGGTCCAACTTTTTTTGATGCCAGTTACTGGCCTTGGACATGATGATGAAGTCATTAACCATTCAATAATCATCGGCACTCCATTCTCACCTGACACAATTCCCACTAGTTTCACCAAATTCATGGAAACTTTTCATGATTTAGACATTGTAGTTTTTATGAGGAACATATTGCTTTTCTTCTCTTTTGGTTGTGTGTTCTTGTTTTTTGCATCAGGTCTGTTTGCATCGACAAACACCTTATTGCCAATTCTGTTTCTCTATGCAATAGAGTGGCCATAGAAATAAGATTTTTGTTTACGTGAACAAACCCGATACAAAAAACATGAACACAAACAAAAAAGAAGAAAAGCAATATGTTCCTCATCAGAAATTTCAGGGTCCGACTCATGAAAAGTTTCAATGAATTTTGTGAAACTATTGGGAATTTTACGAGGTGAGAATGAAGTGTTGATGGATATGGAAGGGTCAATGACTCCGCCATAAGGTCCGAGGTCAGTAATAGCAGCGACATCAAACAAAGTTTGACCCATCATACCATATGAGAAATGAAAGTTATTAATGGTGGTGCTTCAAAAGAAGTAAGAAGAACCAAGCAATGATTCTTCCAAGTTTTATGGGTTTACAGGATAATTGGGTTAGGTCAAAAATGCCAAGTTCCTCCCAAAGAGAAGACTTAATTTATTAAGCCATTCCAAGTAACCGTTAGGAGTGGAGGAAGGTTGCACTCCCATTCGACGCGCTGACTTCCTAAAATGCTCAATGTTTTTAGAGGGTGGAAATGCTAAAATCTCTTGACCCTTAAGGCACGTGGAAAGGTCAGCAAAGTTATTAGATTTTTTTAATTAGAATTAAGAATAGAACCCGAGGTTCTATATGACTATCATCGAAAGAATCAATTATCTGACGTCCTTCGAAAAAGATGTTGAGTTCAGAACGGATCGCTGAAAGTTGTCATGATTCGGTGTTGCTGTTAACAATGATTCCATTAGTGCGAAGAAAATGTTCTGAGTTCGCAGTTTGACAAACAAAGGTTTGAAGAGGCAAGTACTTAGAATTGGTTCCAGAGAACACTTAAGAAGGAATTTGTACAGTTTGCTGGCAGTTAAATGCACCGAAGCTTTCTTTTTAACTTGTTCAAGATCCCACCCTAAACGATAACAAATTGGCGGAATTGGTTCTCGTTCTTTGTTGTGTTACAATATCTAGAGTGGATTCCTCACTTTGGAAATCAAAAGCTCAGGAAAAGTTTGAATCATATTTATCTTACACTTTAAGACAAGTATATAGGATTCCCGTGTTTGGTACAATCAGGAATGTCTGGTGCCTTCTTATTGCATTAGCAATTTTAAATGTCCATAAAAGAGGGTATAATATGCTAGGATGTGCGATTTCCATATGCTTGAAAGTGAATTACATGTCGACACACATACTTCTTTTAGAAGTCATGAGGGACTTGAGATTCCTATATTACTTGTATCAAACTTGCAAACATCTGTCTTATGATCTAAAATCCTTGGAACCCAGGATATGCTAGATATTGGATCTTTCTTATGCCAAATCTTTATTAGTTTATTTATCTGCATTTAGTTCACCTGATGCTGATTTCTTTCTTTTTATAGTAAATTAAATCGTGATCAGGTTCCAGGTATTGTATTTGCAAGAGGACCAGCTGTGGCCGTGCTAATACTTCTGGAATCAGAGGGTGAGACTTATGCTGTTCTTACTGAACAGGTAGATGTTGGATTCTTGCAATGTTTGTTCTATTCCTGTTGAGTAAAATAAAAAGGAGTGGGTGTATGACTGAATCTGTGTATTAAACAGCATAGCTTTATTGTTTGTGTTATAGCCCAATAAATAAGATATGTTTGTTTTTGAACGGCAAATAATTTTTTTGAACGGCAAATAAGATATGTTATTATATTAGTATGTTTGCATGTTACTATATAGCCGTAACTGCCCTATTAACCTATGTACATTATATATATTACTCCCCCGTCAAACTAAAACATATAGATCATATACACCAAACTTCATACATACATAACATATATGGGATAATGGGACCGACTTAGTGAAAACATCTACTTATTTATCATTTAAACTAATAAGATTAGTGGCGATGCTTCCACATAAAATAATATCTCTAATGAAATGTCAATTGTCAATCTATCTCACTCTGCTTATTCCTCTCTTGAATCACTATACTTTAGGCAATATGCCCTACAATTCGATTATCTAAAATTAGTGTAATTTGCCCTACAATATTATGCCCTACAATTAGATTATCTAAAATTAGTGTAATTTGCATAACCTTCTTAAATCGCAGCTTCTACAGTAAATATATGAGCCAGATGAGCTCACAAGTTCATGTCTCTATGTTATGCTTTTCTTCTTGACTTGGCATTTGGCATCATCGGGAAGTGGATATACAATATCGGAAGTGGATATCCCATCAATAGTAATTGTCTCCCAATCAACATTTGAGTATCCCACCACTTGATTCTTGTTTTTCATAGATGAGACCTTTTCATGGAGTTGTTATAATTTATTTCAATGTGCAAATTACCACATTCCAATGTCCTTTGCTAGGTCAGTCAAAAAATTGTGCTTACCAGTTATCACGCTACTGTCGAAGGAGATATACGAGCGGATGACAGTGAAATGATTTTATTTTGTTTTGTTTTTTGTATCACTTTGGATCTAAAAGTGACTCTTCCTGAAAGCAACCAAAAAGAACATTATGGTTGGGGAAACAAAGGGTGAGACAAGAAACTTGAGATGAGACATAGTATCAGGCGATAAAATTTTGCCAATGAATAGTGGGTCCATCAAGTTTCACAAATTAGAGTTGACTCCTGTTAGAAGATATCATGTTGAAGGCAAAAAACAAGACTGTGCAAATGAATCCATGTGTATTACTATTACACACATAATTACAATAAATACAAGGAGTTACTGTTTCTATTCACATATTTACATGATACTCTACAACCATAACATTTTCATTATTTTCAACTAAACAAATCAGTCATATCTGGAATTTCATTTCATGCCTATTCTTATGCTGAATATTCTTATTTATAAGGCAAGAGTTCCTGTGGGAAGAATTATTTTGGAATTGCCTGCTGGAATGTTGGAAGATGACAAAGGTGATATTATAGGCACTGCTGTTCGGGAGGTCCATTACTTTAACTTTCTAGCTGTATTGAAAGTGCATTTTTTATTTGCATCACTGATGGCCTTTATCGTTGCATGGCAAACATATTTATTTGTCTTTCGTATTGAAATAACAACTTTCACAATACTATTCATGTGACTTCGTGAAGTTGTGACTCTGACAGGTTGAAGAAGAGACAGGCATCAAGTTAAATGTAGAAGACATGGTTGACCTCACTGCTTTCCTGGACTATTCAACTGAACGCACAGTTTTTCCCTCTCCTGTATATATCGAGCTTTTAGACTGAGAACCTATTGCACTTTTTGCCCTTCCGAATTTCATGATTTGTGATTTCTAAATAATTGTGTTTTTTTAAAAAAATAGAAAAGCTAATAATATCATTTCTTATGCATCTCAAAGTTTTGCATGATCTTATCAGTATAGTTTAGTATCATGATGATATTCTTAGCTTACATTATCCATCGCATTTAACAATCAATGAGCATTTAGTTAAACTTCGGGTCATTTTGGGCTGATCCGAGTAAACTTTGTATCAAATGAAGTGACTAAAATATTGAACATTCAGCTGCGAAAGCTCGTTCTTATTACTTTTATCCTATAGATATCTTATTTCCATACTTATTTTCTCCTCTTTTTTGGTGTTAGGGAGGATGTGACGAAGAGATCAGTATCTTTATGTGCAGAAGGCGTGTTGATAAAGAGAATTCACGCATTTACAGGGTAAAGAGACAGGTCTTCGTGAACATGGGGAGCTGATTAAAGTGCATGTGGTACCATACAAGAATCTTTGGCGTGCTACAGCAGATTGCAAGGTTCTAGTAGCTGTTGCACTGTTAGAAATGGCAAAGAAAGAAGGGTTGTTACCTTCTTTCGCAAACTAATTGTAATGCTATGCAGAGCAAAGACTCTTTGCCAAAGACTAAAAATAGAAGAGAAATTGTTGGAGACACTTTGCTCTGGTTGATTTCTTGTAATTTTCATTTTTATAATGTCTTAGCTCCTTATCCGGGTTGCATAATGCATACCGCTTATTGGAAAAAATGCACACCGCTCATTGTATCATCTTTGCATCTAGCTAAATAATGTTAGTCGTGATATGTAGCACTGAAATTTTTTCAAATTCTTAAATAGTATTTTTTTTATTGAATGGCAAATAGATATATATTGGAAAAACTCCAAATTCAAAGACCACTCAACGAATGAGATGCAACGGCACTATTTTGATTATTTCTTATCAGTGTAAACAAAACATATAATAGCCATTGAGGGCTCCCTTTTTATTGTTTAGTTAGTATATTTTTGCTAATAATAATGTAAAATGCTTATTATAAAAAAAAAAAAAAAGTAAAATGCTATTTCATTTTAATTCTTGTTTTCATAAACCTATTTTAGAACAAATAAAGCAGTCGTAGGATCTAATACAAAGGAAACCTACAATGCAATGCAACAATCTCCTAGAAGGTTGAGTATGTCTAAAATCTATGTAGACCTAATGCATAGCATGTATTAGGGGTGTCAAAATGGATGGATTGGATGAATTTGGATTGGATTGTTAATGGATGGATCAAAATAATCCATTTATCCATTAACAATCCATCAAAATTTTATCAAAAGAATCCAATCCATCCATTAGAGTTAAAATTCAATCCAATCCATCCATTATAAGATTTTAAATGGATGGATATTCATCCAATCCATCAACTAAATTAAATTAATTTTTTTATTTTCTAAAAGCATATTAAATAATTAATAAAATAGATATATTTTTTGAAATAGTGTAAAAACAAGCCAAATCAATTTTTTTATGGACAAAACTTATGTACAGTTCCATATACACAGTTCTTACTGTGCTAGATACAAGGAGGTAGTTATTTTTATTTAAAAACAGTTTTTTTCTATTTTTTTAAATTAAAAAGAAATAAAAAACTACCTTTTTGTGAGAGGAACAGGACAAACTGCATCTAAAGCAATGCATATAAGTTTTGTCATTTTTTTATTATGGTCAAAAATATTAATTACTGAGCCCAAACAATTTTTTTTTCTTCCCTAAGCCCATGAGCCCAAACATTTTTTTTTTAACTTTCTCCAAACAATCAAAATAATAATATTTTAATAAATAAATAATTATATTAGGTGGTGGTGGTGGGTGGCCGGACCACCGCCGGACCACGGCGGAGCACCGGCTCCGGTGGCGGCGGAAGGCGGCAGACTCCGGATTTTCCGGCGACCCACGGTGGTCGGCGGCGGAGGTCCTGCGTTGACCGGTGGCTCCGGCCGTTGACCACCAAATATTATTTTTATATTAATTTAAATATTGAATTTTTTATATTTAAAAAAAAAAACTGAATTTTTTTAAAATTTTTCTTTTCCAGTTATTTTCTTTTCTTTTTTAATTATGTTATTAATTCTAAAAAATAGTTTTTTATTGGTTTGTTCTCAAATTTGTTATACTTTTTGACAATAAATTAGTTATGTTTAATTTTTATATAATTTTATTGTACTATAAAAAAATTCAAAAAATATATAAATAAATAAATAAATACTATGTAACGATGAATTTGATTAAACAAAATTGTTAATGACCTATCTCTAAAAATGATTAACAAGTTTAATTTTTATTTATTAATATTTTTTTTTGAATTGTTTGTTTTATTTTATTTTTTAAAAAAGTGGTTATCCATTGGATTTAAAGTTGATAATAGTCAATGATCCATTGGATTTAAAAATTATAGTGGATTGATTGAATCCATCCATTTATTTAAATGGACGGATCCAATCCAATCCATTAACTAATTATATTTCTAGTGGATGGATTGGATGGATAAATTAATGAATGGATTGGATGGATAACGGATAAACGGATAATATTGACACCCCTAGCCTGTATCATAAGAAATGGCAAGCCATGGAATGCGACAAGACTATTCTTAAGTAATTGAGAAAAACTACAGAACAATTTCTCATTTACAGAGATACTGAATTAAAACTAGAGTTATGTTAATGCAAGTTTTATTTTTATTTTGAAGATTAATGCAAAGTTTATATCAAATAAAGATTGTAACAAATTTATTTGGGGTTATGTTTCCACTTAAGTGATGGTGCCAAGAGTTGGAAAATATCATTCGGCCTACAGTAGCAAAATCAACTAGCATTGGAAATTTTCAAATAGAAAAAGAATAATGAGAGTTCAGAAATTTACACATGATATTGTAGAGAATTAAATAGAAAAGGCGTAGATTCTGCAAGTGTAATTCGCGATTCCTATTGTGAAAGGAACAAATAATCTTATATATGTATATAAGCGGGGAAACAGTCGTTTTAGTCCCTCAATGTGCAAGTCGCTATTATTTTGGTCTCTCACTGAGCAAAAACTACAAAATAGTCCCTGATTGAGCATTCTGTTAGTCAATTTAGTCCAATCCGTTAACTTTGGCCGTTAAGTCAACAAAAACGCTGATTCAGCATGATGACATGGCATGAGGACCAAAGTGAAGAATTAGACACGAGGGACCAAAATGACAGTTTAAAAAAAAACACTTTTGAACAAAGCACACAGGTTATATCATATATCATGGAACCAATTTTTTTTTAAAAAGCAAAGAAATTTATTAATATGTAATAGCACAAGATATGCTACCACACAATACAGAACATGCCTGATATTAGAGAGCCTCCACTACTAAAACAAGATCCATCCCCCTCCCCTTTACATTTATACAAGCAGAGTGATTTCAAAATCCAACGCCTACACAACACTGCTATTCCCCATGATGCAACATATACATGAACCAAAATGCATATTCTGTCATGGAACCAAAATTAATCCACATATACATGATATATGGAACCAAAGTACTCAACAAAAGCACAGGAAAAATCAATATATCAGTTGATATATGAAGAAAGCTTTTGAACTGCACCAGTTTCAAGTTCAATGTTTTTTTAATGTAATTTTGGTTCCATGATATATGATATAACCTGTCTGCTTTGTTCAAAAGCTTTCTTATGTTCAAAAGTGTTTTTTTTTAAACTGTCATTTTGGTCCCTCGTGTCTAATTCTTCACTTTGGTCCCTCATGCCACGTCATCATGCTGAATCAGCATTTTTGTTGACTTAACGGCCAAAGTTAACGGATTGGACTAAATTGACTAACGGAGTGCTCAATCAGGGACTATTTTGTAGTTTTTGCTCAGTGAGGGACCAAAATGACAGCGACTTGTACATTGAGGGACTAAAATGACTGTTTCCCCTATATAAGCTTTGTTGCAACACATTGAAACAAATATGTACCCAAATAATTTTGAAACAACAATCATCATAAAGGAAAAAAAGGAGTAAAATAGACTATCCTCGAAACCATGTTGTCCACGAACATAACTTCATAATTTATGTAACAAGTATCGCATGTAAAATTATATAACAAGTATCTAATGTAAATGACAGACAGACACATTGTCTGTGCAAAATGGTATACAAGAACTTCTCCAAATTTGAGGTGTTGGAGAGCCACAAGACAACTAAATTACAATGTTTTCTGTAAACTTTTCAGAACTTGCTAGCAACAAAATCTCTGTCACTTGCCTCCCATATGGTGGTGCCATCACATGTACAGAGTTTCTTATAGTTCTCACCCACTCCTGCACTTCTAGCAACCACTGCAGCAGCTATACCATGTTCTGATTTGTCTTCAGTTGCATATACCACAACAGCTCGTCCGATAAGATCAGCTACCCTCAACTTTTCTTTGACCCCGGTGTAGAAGGCCTCACCCTTTTCGTTAGCATCTAGTGTTCCCAGGTCACCAAGTGGCTGAAGATCCAATCAAACAACCTCCTTAAGTCGTGTTTGAAAATTGAAATCATTAACATATCTTATAAACTAACTCTCAGTTTGTAAAATCATTCTAGAAAATAGAAATTGAATAACTGCCAAAATATCAATTTCAACCATTAAAACTGAAATCAAATCCCATCCAAACTCAACAAAGTTTGAAGAAGTTTTAATATCAATTAAACATAAAGAATAAAATCAATTCACAACGAATTCCTGTGTTTTAACATTCCAAGCAAATAAATTATTTTATAAACCAATCAATTACCGAATCATTTGATTCAAAACATAATCAGAAATCTTAATCTATATATTAAATACAAATTTTGACCTGGATGGGCAGCAATATTTATCTAACCCTTATATATTAAATGCAAGTCTTAATCTCTCAAATATGAAGCCTCTTCGAATCTACTTTTAACACATCATATGAATTTAATAAATAATAGTGGGTCTTTGTTCACATTACATGTTTTCATAATATCCTTGATGAATTAAAAAGTTTCATTTTCTGCAATTTATACATCTCCTATAATGTTAAATATTTTTCCCCCTAAATATTTTTCAAAATTTCATAAACACTATGCAGCACAAGAAGTAGAGGCAAGGGAGAAATTTTTTTGAATATGATTTATGATAGGATAGGACATTATATGCTTTTGTTTGATCCATGCAAATGACCCAATTTAGCAAAAATAAGCTTTTTTTTTTTTGGTAAATAGTAAGAATAAGCTTTTTATAGTTGATATTTTGTAGCTTGAGTAAGAAATTCTTCCTGCCTATCCTATTCAACTAAATTGTTAGCAAATGAAATTTCACTAACATCAGACTTCAAAGGAATTCTGAATATAGTTAGCAATTAGCATTAATAACAGAAATCTACAGAGAACTATATAAGACACTGTGATGCATCCATATACTTTATGATTCGGAACAATAATTCAGCATCCAATCCATTTTAGTGTTTATAAGTAACATTTATACCAGTCATCAATTCTTAAAAGCAAATTTTAACGGTAAAACAGAGATTGTCTAGAAGGTATAGGAAAAAACAAACCTCTTTAGGTTTTTCCCCGTTTAACGGATTGAACACTTTACCAGTGCTCGCTGCACCTCTAGTCAGATCACCAAACTCGTTAATAGACCAAGAATGCTTCCCTGGTGACAGCCCGCTGAAGTTTGCTTCAATTCTAGCTAGTTCCATATTTACTTGAGCCAAGCGAACAACGCCAAAAATTTCCGGACCTTTGAATTCGGAAACAGCAGCAGATATTAAGAAGTCTGTAAAACAAAAGAAAGATTCAGAGTAATCAGTATTGATTAAGAGTATATGACACCTGAAACAGTGAAAACAATTAATTGAATTTGAGTTGCTTATTGTGTAACGAGTGCTACAACAATGATAACAAATACAACAAAATAAAGACATCATCATGCAAAAAAACAAATATTTGTTTCCAAAGGCACAAAAATTGATAAATTATCTAGCATCTGCTGCAGTCTAAGCAAAAACCAGTCCTGTCATACTAGGGTCAATAAAGTGAGCATACAAACAAGTTCCTATAACAACAGAGGGGGCAAACATGTTGAGAGTAGGATGGATGAATCGACAAATCGTAGTAATTCATGAGATGAATACACATCAATTTGCAACTCTATTTTCCTGACAAACTAAGTTACCAGCTGTGCAAAACCCATCAATTTCCTTCACTGTATAACAAAAACACCTAGCTCACTTTCACTGATGAACAAACAATAGATCGAAGAAAATTTACAATCAATCTTGATTGGCGTGGAAAAAATAACAATCTAGTTTTCATTTTTCTACTCGATTATTACTAGCTATTATCATATGCATAAACAAAGTTCTAGATTAGATCTTCAACTACTTCAGTAAAAAGAAACTATTAAATAAAACAAAATAAAAAGATAACAAAAACAGACTAATAAAGAATAAGGATGATGCAAGCTAGAAATAAATAACAGAAAAAAAACAGTATCCTAGAAAAGATTATTTCCAATTCCAAACTATCGTGCATATCAGTGTTGTTAAATAGCGGATCGCGGAAAATAGAGGATTCCCAAAAACCGATATGAGAAATATCGGATAGCGTAGCGGGCAAATAGCGGAAGCCGCAAAGCGGTTAAAATAAATAATTATATATAAAATAAAATATAAAACACAAATAAAAGCTACATGATATTAAAAGAAATTGACTGACATTAATCCAAAATCTAAAATTCAAACAACTAATAAGCAAAAAACAGAAATTAAAAACAACGTAAAACTCAAAAACAAAGTAGTTCAAACTTCAAAACAACTAATAATTGGTAGCTCTAACTAGTGATATGAGATCTAATTATCCCTATAGTTGTATCTCCTAAGCCAGGCTTGATTATATTTGACATACACCAAGTTGTGTAGTCTCTTATGCTCTAGCCTATTCCTTTATAGTATAAGTGTGGAGGGAAAAACTTGTTCACTTGGAGGGAAAAAGGTAAATCAAAAGAAAGGAAAAGGTACGTCAAAAGAAAGGAAACAGTGGAAAAGGTAATAGTGAAACGGTGGAAAAGCAAACAATGTGTTTTGTATTTAAAACAAAAAGGAAACAGTGCATTTTGTACAGGGCAAAACCGATATCCAGGCAAATCGTTTATACCGGTATATCAGAAAAGCGGCGATAATTTCAGCATAGCGGAGTCAAGATTTCATACCGGCTTTCGTATCGGATGGCCAAAATTCCGATACGCAATACCGGTATACCGGCGCTATACCGGATATTTAACAACACTGGTGCATATAGCAATAGAAATAGGGATATTGAATCTATAAATAGTACAGGCTACAGCTGACAAAAAAAAATTAAGTTTTAGTGGAAAATTATTCAAAAACTGTTGAAACTGGGTGTAACAGCCTCTGGCGGGTTTATATAATTTTTTAAAAAAAAATAAGAGCCTCTGGTGGGTATATTGTTGTTAGAAAATGGAATCGGAACCAAAAAGCTAGGACAAATCAAATGTAACAGAAACCTAGGTTGGATGAGAATGTATCACCTGCAATGTGATCTATTTGATGTTCGGTCATATAATAGTATAAACACCTACCCTAGTCTCTCTCTAATGTTTCCACATAAAAGTTTACTATAGGTTTTCATTCTACATGCCCAAACCACGTAAGCAAAGTTTTCACCATCTTTTCTACGATACGTGCTACCCCAAACCCATCTCTAATGTTGTCATTTCTAATCCTATCCCGTATAATCTCATGTGCAAGTCAACAAGATAATTAACATTTTTTTCTGTCTTATCACCCAGTTCCCAAAGGAAAGGGTATCGGTAATCCGAAGTTTGACCAGAAGACAAGTAAAGTATGACCAAGGATTATTAAAGTCAAGATTTGAACAAGACAATTGACATAAAAGGTCATCGTAACAAAAAGTCAGCTATAAAAGTATGATTTCTATCATAAATTTGCAACTATAAATCATGATAAAGCAAGAAAATGAGTGATGAACCTTCTGGCACTCCTTGTCCAATTAATCGAGCTTTTCTACCAGTCTGCTCCAAAGCTTCAGTCATGGTTTTTACCGGTGTTGAACCAAGAATCCTAACAACCTGATTGCTCAAGTCCACCTCCACGTTCCTGATTCCTATAAAAAATGAGAGCACAGAAATGAGAAGCTCAGGGACTTTACAAACCAGTCTTATTATGCTTAGTAAGTTATAAATAGGAATCAAAATCCTATAAAAATTTAAAATCACTCAAAATCAGATTGGTTTTGAATGAATAAACATGATTTATGGATAATTAAATCAAATAAATCCAATTAAATTCGATGTTTTTTTACTGATTCCAAACACGCTGAAGGTAGAAATAAAATTAAGCAGGTATAAGCACTTTAAGGGCATGTTTGAATTGGCTTACTTGAACTTATATGCTGATATAAGTTTTGTGAGAATGTATGGGAGAACTTATTAAAACAACTTATGACAATTTTCAAAAGTTATTTTTTAAAAATTCTCCAATATAGCTTACGAAAACAACTAGTAGCATATATAAATCAATTTATCATTATATACTTCTTGCTAATAAAAATAGCTTTGTAAGCTTATACATAAGCACTTATCTACCATAAGCTACAAATAAGCTGTTTATCCAAACAAAACACGTACCATTAATGGTTTGCAGCTTATCTTTAACCGCATTAACACAACCATCGCATTTCATATCCACCATATACTCCGTCTAAAACATCAAATTAACAACAAAAAAACTTCAAACGATTATTTATAAACTAAGTCTTTTAATTTTAATCTAGCATAACTAATGAAGTTAAAAAAAAAAAATTGAAATTCGAAATTAAGTAATTAAAACTTACCAGTAACTGAGGCAAGACATCATGATCGGTTAGTGACTGAAAGAAAAGATAATTAAAAAAAAAAGATTAGATGGTACTAATTAAGTGATTTAAGAGTGAAATTAGAGAAGAATGAGTAATTAAGAACCTGAGAAGAGAGATTGTGGTCCATTACGAGAGGTGAAGGAGAGGTAGCGAATGTTTTAACGAGGCGTAACGGATTATTGGATTTGGTGCTAGAAGATAAGGAAGTGTTTGGAGGATTTGGGGATTGGTGAGAGTGAGAGAAAGAAGAAGAAGATGGAGAAAAAGCTAAGGTTGCAATAGCAGCAGTTGCTGTTGTTGCTATTGACCTTAGAAATGCCATTTTAATGCAATTTATTTGTGTTAGTTTATACTACTTGAACTCAGAACATGCATTTTTGGGGTAGGTACTTTTTGTTTAATTTCTACTACTATCTTATGGCTTTGTTTCTAGATGGATCCACGGCTTTCTTTTTTCTTATTATTATTTCTGTTTATTTTTCATCCATTCCATTTCCATCTATGGATTCTTAAATGTGTGAACTATATGATGAATGATGTTCCATGGATTTGGATTTTGGTACATCATCATCATTATTGTTAATATTATATTTTTCTCTAAAAATATAATGGATGTTTACATTCACCAAAAATTATTTATTTGCTTTTTAGTCTCTAAAAATTATAATTTTAACATTTTTTATATATATTTTTCGAACATAAAATGAAATACATAAGTTGATATAATAATAGATATAATTTTTTATATATATAATTTAGATACATCTTTGATATAAAAGGTGTCACTTTCTAGACAAAAAAAAATGTGTTAGGCTGCATGACTAAAAAAAAATAATTTCACTTTTACATAAATATGAACATAAACTGGTCACTAAAGACTGTAACCAAAATAAAAAATTATGTCATGATAAAAATGTCATATTTTTATTTATAGGGACTAACATCAAAATTTGCTATGAACTTCTTCTGTCCCTTTTTATAAAATTTTGTTTGACAAAATACGTGTATTAAGAAAGTGAGTTTTAGTATTAAATTAATGGATAAATTATATTGATTTTACATGCTTATGCTTACAATTAATTGTAGTATTTTGTATCAAACAAAAGAGAATTTAATGTCTATGAAGCACGGATACCGACACGGACACCGGACACGACATGGACACTGACACAACGACACCGGTAATAATTTGAAACAATGACATAATTCAGTGTAATCATAAGTGTCGTGTCGGTGTCGGACACGTGTCGGACACGGACACACCTAATCCGAGAAATGTCCGTGCTTCATAGTTTAATGCTATTAAAAAAATTATGCAAAGTAAATAGAAGTAAGTTCGGGAAAATAATAATTAATGTTATTGATAATTATAAAAGGGTCTTATAAAAAGAGTCAATTTTTTTGTCAAACTAGCTCTTATAAAAAGGAACGGAAGGGGTATATAGGAACATAAAATTTATAACTCTTATTATTATTATTAGGCAAAATGCATCCATAAGTCCTTTAAATTTTACGTTTGTAACAATTGATCCTTTAAATTTTTTAAGTAACAAATAAGTCATTTAAGTTTTTCTTAGAATATGAGTATTGGGCCTAACTCATCCTTACAAAACCGCCTTGTAAAGTGAGGATTGTCTATTACTTATAAACACTTGTTCTGACCTTGTCGCAACCGATGTGAGACTTCTTTAACAGTTTTTTAAATAACAAATAGGTCCTTTAAGTTTGTAATTTGTAACATCTAAGTCCTATTTTTTAAGTAATTGAGAGACCTAGATGTTACAAATTACAAACTTAAATGACATATTTGTTATTTAAAAAATTTAAAAGACTTATTTATTACTTAAAAACTTGAAGAACCAATTTATTAGAAGCGTAAAACTTAAAGAACCGATTAATGCATTTAGCCTTATTATTATTATTATTATTTAAAGTCTAAGATTATCTATTGAAAAAATTTATGGATAACTAAAAAAAATTAAAATAATAAAAAAAAATACAAGACTTACTATGATGCTCCACCCTGCATGCAAACGTTGGAAATATAATTGTTGATGGAGTCCACTCCTAGGAGGTCATGGACTACTCATGGTAGAGGGTGGTGGAGTGATAAAGGAGGGGAAAAGACTGGTAAGGAGACCTAAGGTGATGCACTCGAATTAAACTAGTTTTAGTGTTGGTGAATTGTTAAATGGCGACGTCAAGCACTTTTGGAGGAAGGGTGGAGGTTAATCTTGAGAGAGGTATATAGAGAGGATTTAGTGTTGGTAGACATTGAAGGCGAGGATCAATGGTTTTTGTTTTAAGATGGATATTATTGTGGCATTGAGATATTTTTCATAAATGTGGACAATTCAGGATTAATGTCAATATCATCCGATAGATAATAACTCTTCTTGTATTTAGTACGATTGATTTTATAACGTGGATCATCAATTTTGCCCTTCGGGATAGACATTTCCACAAGCTTTTCTTTCTCCATCCTTTTGACCGGCTTTTGAACCTTTGGACGACGTAACAAAGTAGGTGATGGTGGATTATATTCTCTGCTCGTTGGTGTCAGTGGGTTAGAAGATGATGAATATGCTCCTGAAGTTGAATTATTCGTTCATTTTGCAAAAGATTCCGTTAAACCCACAAGTCATTTGGGTTCATCTTTCAATAATCTTCATGCATCTTCAAATGTGAAGTTTTTCATGTTCATCTTGGTGAAAAACAATTTTGCAGCTAAAATGACGTCGCTCTCTGAACTCCTGCTTTTTTGTGTAGCTACAACTTGTTTGTAGGACCCAACGAACTTTTGAACGACAAAATTTATTTTGTGTCATCGACTTTTTAGTGCCATGGTTTTCTCTCTATATAATTCTTGTCACGATACTTGTTATAAGCTTCACTAATCCTCTTCCAAAAACTTTCTCCTTTTTGATTAACTCCAACAATTGGATCCTTTAAAATGTTGAGTCATGATTGAATGATAAATTCATCCTCCTTTGATTGGAATCTTACTATCGGCGTATTCACAACCGGTGCGGATCCAACATCTTCACCATAGTTAATAATATTCGATCCACCTTGAGTGCAAAATTGTGGGGTTTCGAGCTCTTGATGATTTGATTGTATGCCACTACTACTCATTTGTACCCCATGAGGCATGGTTGGGTTAGTTGATTGAAATGTAAACCCTGGGTGTTGATATGGGTAAGGTGTATGATATGGATAATTTTGATATGGATAATTTCTAAAGTGTGTGTAATTTTGTGGATTTGGAAT
Source organism: Trifolium repens (assembly GCA_030408175.1). Lineage (NCBI taxonomy): Eukaryota > Viridiplantae > Streptophyta > Magnoliopsida > Fabales > Fabaceae > Trifolium > Trifolium repens. Next base: position 27,239,694 of record CP125851.1, read on the forward strand.
AAATTGAGAATTTTGAAAATTTGGGTTATGGCTTGGATTTGGATTATGATGTGTATTTCCAAAATACGAGGTATTTTGTTGATTTGAAATAGAAGGATTGCCACTATTTTGCAAATAATTGGTCCAAGATTTATTGTGACCGGGATTCATTGACAAAAAATGTGTAGAGACAAAATTACAAGAAGATGAAGTAAATTAGATGAATATAATTGAGCTACAAGGTTGGCTTTTAAACAAAATTTCTCCATAAATTAGATAGCCAAATTAATAGTCGTTGCAAATATTGGCTTTAATGCGGTTTTGGTACCCCTATTTTGAAAAACCTGAACTTTTGATCCCCTTATTTTAAAACCCAACTTTTTGGTCCCCCTATTTTGAAAAATCTGAACTTTTGATCCCCCTATTTCAAAAACCAGTTTTTTGATCCCTCTATTTTAGTTTTTTCATAATTTTGGTCCCCCAACTCAGTTTAGCCAATTTTTTGCCGATGTGTCACGCTCATTAATGACGTGGCAGTGTCCATGTTGACAAAACACTTGTCATGTCATTATTTGTTTTTCTTTAAATCAAATATTTTGTTTTAAAAATATTAAAAAATAAATATTTAAAAAATAAAAATATCAATTATTTATTGTTTTAATATTTTTAAAACAAAATATTTGATTTAAAGAAAAAATTGGTCACTGCCACGTCATTAATGAGCTTGACACATCAGTAAAAAATTGGTCAAACTGAGTTAGGGGACCAAAATTCCGAAAATACTAAAATAGGGGGACCAAAAAGCTGGCTTTTAAAATAGGGGATCAAAAGTTCGGGTTTTTCAAAATAGGGGGACCAAAAAGTTGGGTTTTAAAATAGGGGGATCAAAAATACAGATTTTTTAAAATAGGAGGATCAAAACTGCATTAAAGCCGCAAATATTTTTTATAGTATAGATTATATTAATATTTTAATTGAATCCTACTGTTGCAATACTTTAAGGAGGCGCTGGCTAGCATGGGAAAGGGAGATAGGTCTCCCACCATGGGAGACCATTTTCCACCCTTAGATCATGAAGGGTTACAATAAGCCATAATAAAGTTTTTACATTGTATACTATTTTCATGAGTTTGACATTTTTTTTTTTTTTTAAATAGATTATAAAAATTCTAAATTTCAAATTGGTAGTTGAAACTTGGATCTATTTATTTAAGCGTTAAATATATTTTTAGTCCCGATAAAATAACGATCTTTTAAGTTTAGTCCTTACTTAATTTTTATTAAATTTTTAGTTCCAAAAAATTATCATGCATTCGTTTTTAATCTTTCTTGTTAAGTCAACATGTATTTCTAAATGATTTTTTCACATGTATGTTTAGAACATCATAAAAAGTTCCTCCGGAAAATATGAACTCAAAATTTGATTTCTAAGTCATGATTTTTGTTACTTTTATCTTAAAATTGTTCCGTTTAAAAAATTCATATTTAACTAGTGCTCCGAGTCAACTAGTAAATAGTTCGAAGTTCGATTCAATAATTGACTCGTGAACTTGGTTCATGAATCAAATGAGTTGAACCTTGAGTCAAAAATTAAGTTCATTAAATAAATGAGCTGGACATAAATTATATATAGTTCGACTTGCTTGAGTCATGAACCAGCTCGAGTGTATATATATACTTTCCAAATCTTTTTAACTTGACACATCAATGAACTTTTCAGTTCCCCATGTACGGATATTACTCACGCTGCCTTTACCCAAAAAAAATTATTCCTTTAAACTCTCTTTCTCAAAAGACTTTTCATTTTCTATTACCTTTTCTCTCGTTTATTTTAATTTAATATTTGTTTTTTCTTTTAAAAAAATAGTTTAAAAAGGATAAAGATCAAATTTTGGAAAAAAAATAATAATGTAAAATCATGTGATTTGACTTAATGAGTTGAACCTAACGAGTCGAACCAAACTGTTCGTGAACTTTAAACCAGCTGAATTCAAGCTGAAAAAAGAGTTCGTGTCGAATTCGAGCCGAATTTCAAGCTGAACCAATTCCGAATTGAGCTCAAACGTGTTCGACTCAGCTCGACTTATTTCCAGACCTAAGTGCTCGTAATATCAAAAACATGAGTGAATTTTGTTCAATATGGTTATGAACATTTTTTTTTATTAATCACGTAAGTTGTTTTATATAATTGATTAATTACGTTCAATATGGTTAATTTTTTTCCATTAATATACGTTGAATTTTTTTTATATAATTATGTTAAACATATTTAATTATGCTTAGTGTAAGCAAGAGTACCATGCACTTGCAAAAAAAGTTGTCTCCCATGGTGGGAGACCTATGTCCCTTTCCCATGCTAGCCTAAGCCCTTTAAGGAACGTCCTTCTGCACACCAACGGTTCAATTCAATGCACGTTCATTAGGGATAGATTATGCATTTGCCTCTAACAAGTGTGTATTGATATAATTGTGCAGGAACCATGTTGGTCAGGCGATAATGCTGCTCTTAGGGAGAATTAGGCAAATGGACGGAAAAAAAAGTGGTTGGTGACACTATTTTAGAGGGAGACGAGAAATTTATAGGGGTGATGAGTGTATTATGGAATTGGTTGGAATTGTCTACCAAATGAACAAAATTGTGCACCATATACAACACATATTTCACTTGTATGTGTTAAAAATAAAAATAAAGAGAACACAACATATGGAGGGGATATAAATCAAACTCAATCGGACCACATAATTGTCTAATACTGATCAATGCTCGGCCCCGTTACGCTGCCCACTTTCATCCATTTTCTTCAATAATGTCCTTTTGTTTTCATCAGGCACACTATTAGTATTATTAATATTCTCATGACGTTTTCAATTTTGTACTTTTTTGTTAACCCATTTTGAAATTTTTTAAACAAAAATATATTGTTTCCATGAAAATTCAAGAAGACTTTGTTAATAATAACACTGATATGAACAAGAAACTAGATCATCATCATATATCATATATATAAATGAAATGAAACGGTGCTATCAAAAGCACCACAGAATAATAACGCGCTTTCATTAAATAAATCTTTTTACCCAAATTGAATCATAGTTCTCAATCAAATACTACTACTCAGTAGCCAATCAATGTATGAAATTACATAGATAGATAAATTAAATACAGTAGAGAGAGGTTTCCAAAGGATAAAGGGCCACTTGATTTCCTAATTGAACAACATGGATGCCAATAAGAGTAGGAAAGAAAACCCAGTGAATGAGACTCTGCCTGCAGCTCCTTCACCACCTTTTGTAGCTGCAATGTGAATTTCAAAGTTTATAAGGTAACAAATTACAATAATAATCGCCAACTATTCGTGATACTAACAAAACAACGTGCAACCCCGTGCATTTACACGCAGAATCAGATTTTTTGTTGTAACCGCGTCAGTGTGATGTAGTTACAGGTATAAGCCGTCCGATCAAAATAAATGCTTGAGGTTGATTCACTTTATAAAACTGTTTGTTCGATCTTAAATCAACAATTCAGATCAATTACAGCATTATACTGTGCAAAAATCTGCCTGCAGGCCGCAGGAAATCTTAATTCATACACACACGATGTACTAGTGGTTGCTCCAATATTAAAAGTTAAATTGATATTAAATTAGCTAGATGCTAATAGTATTCACATTATATTATTCGTGAATCATGATATGCCATGACCGGGGAGTTGAAGGAAGTGTGAATAGAAATTCTATTGTCAGCATTAGCTACGGAAACGAAATTGTTAAGTAAAGGACGAATGTAAAATAAGAAGGTTCTTACCAGGTGGGGACCCGGCAGTCGGAGGTGGAGCTGACCCAGCTGAAATTAAACATTCAAACAAAATACGATAAGGTTAATAAATGTTGTGATCAATACAAATCAATGCATTCACATGTATTATTATTACTACTACTACGGACAACATTTGATGATTCTAGTGATACTGATGGTAACATCTTATAGCCTTAAACCAGATGGAACAAAATAAATTGATTAATGCTCCTGTAAAAGGTGCTTCCAATGTTAATTATATTTATTACTACATTTTGTCCTAAATATAAAAAAAATGTTTATTTTTTTAGATACATTGAAAATTTAATATATCTAATTTAAATTATTCATTAAATACATTAAATTTTCAAATGTATTTAAAAATTAAATTTTTTCTTATATTTAGAATCAGAGAGAGTACTCACAATCACAAATACTAACAGATGTAACAATTTTATTTTTGATTAAAAAGATATATTCCCCTCAATTTGAGAGAAATATGTACACAATTAACTTTAAGCTATAATTTTATTTCAACAATTTTAAGACATCGTCTTAGAAATTATTTTTCCTAAGCAAAAAAAATAAATAAATTTTTCTTTTTTTGAAAATATTATTTTTAACTTTTATGATTTTAGAATATAAAATTTAATTTTAAATAATTTTTTGATCAAATTTAATAATTCATTAAAAATAATTATTTTATCTTGTATTACAAATAGCTTCATCGCAAGAAACATAAAAGACGAGAGGAATCAAGGAATGTAATTCAAATTTTCAAGAGATTACTTTCTAATCACTAAACTATTTAATAAATTTTCAAGAGATTGTCTTGTACTACACATTATATATATAATGCTTGAATTTTGAATCTAAAATTTTTCCATTTATTTATTTCAAGAAATTAATTTCTAACCACTAAACAATTTAATAGAAAAAAGTCAAACATATATTTTATAAAAAAAAAGTCTTTCGTCAAGATGAAAATTGACGAGGAATCAATCAAAATGGGTTAAGTGAGCAATGAAACATTTTGGTTCAAAACTCAATTCTCATTTAGTAAATTTTTCCATTTTCTTTTCCCCCTTTTCTAAAGATCTAGAAAACCGATTCAATTTTTTTTACACAAATCGCCATTAAAATTATTAAATAACTAATGTATTTATTCTATAAATCAGATACTTATCCACTTATTCAATAAATTTTAAAAAATAATCCTTGATTATATCAAGGCCACGTGAATACTAATTTTCATGAGAAATTACGACTTTATTATTATAAAATAAAAATGATAGATAGAGTTGGTAGTTTATGTACCGTGTTTGCAAGTGGAGATATCGGAGGTAACACCACAGTTACGACTGAGATCAAGAGCCTGAGTGATATTGATTCTTAGGCTTTCAAGTAAACCAGGAGTATAGAAAAGGTTGCAGAGACATGTGAGTTGGGTTTCAACTGTTTTTTTGAGTGGATCACAACAAGAATTAGGTGGTTTTGTTGAATTCAAGAAATCAGCACAAGGAATTAACTGTGCAGCACAAGAAGGGGTATCTTGTGCCTCTATTGTGTTGATCATCAACAACACCATCAATGATGCCAAACATGTGATGTTTTTGAAAGTGAAAATACCCATTTTTGTTTGGAAATTTGATTTGAGAGAGTTTGTAATTGTGGAGATCTCTCTCTCTTTTTTGGTTTTTGGTTTTGTTTGGTGAGGTTGGAGAGAGATAGATGTGTGAGTTTTTTTATAGTAGTTGTTTAGACTTTAGTCAATAGTTGTCGTTGCGTTACATGGTCAAGACAGTAACCGCGTTAATCCTTGACTAATGATTATTATTCATACATACCGTAAGTAATCTCACATTTCTCGTGTTCCCACTCTACATCTGATTATTACTCGCGCTGGTTTTCATAAAAAAACAAAAGCAACCAACGATTGGTTAATAGGTTTTAAGTTTTACCTTAGTAACATATATAAGTTTATTATTTTAAGTAATAAATAAGTTTTTAAGTTTTACTTTTATAATAGATAGATTTTTTTAAATTTTTAAAATAATAAATATGTCCTTTTGCATATGACATTTTTGGTTTTCTAGCACCGGAGGCTGTGGATATATCAAAAAGAGTTCAAAGAGTCATGCATAGTAATGTGGTGTCTTCTAGATCTCAATTTGTAACATTTACATCTTTAGGTTTCAAATATAAAAATATAAATAAAAAACAAATTATTAGATTCATTGAATAATCTATGACTCTGGTCTATAATATAGATCAAATTCATTAATCATCTAATGAATATGAAAAGTGATTCTTGCTTATATTTGAAAATGAAAGGAGTAAGTTAGTGGAATTAAGGTAATTAAACAGGGGTATGTATGTAATAAATTTAAATTCATAGAAATATAAAATGAAAATAATTACTCCCCCGGTCACTATTATAAGGAAAAACTACTCTCGAAGTTCATTGAAAAATGGATGTATGTGACCTACATTGTAGACCAGATACATCAGTTTTTTAATAAACTTAAAAAGTGATTTTTTGTTTATAATAGTGACAAGAAAGAGTATTTATAATGTGTTTTATTTGTCTTAGTGATTTATGTGTTTTGTTTCTTATAAAAAAAGTCCAGAGAAAATTTAATCTCATTCAAAATGCTTTCGATAGAAAAAAAGTTTATCTTTGACTTTATTAGAGTTTGGAGAGAAAATGTTTGTTTTAGGCGTTGTCTTAAACTTTGTTTGGAAGTGTAAATAATAGAAAATTTTGAGTGGGGAGAACTTTTGGGGTTCATTTTTTTTCATAATACAAGTTCCTCGTAATTTAAAGGAGCTTAAAAAATATATAATGGAGGATTTTTTTTAAGAGTTTATATGAATTCTTCAAATTCAATCTATATTATTAAAATATTATTATTTTATTTTTTTGATAAAAGCACACTTAACACATTTCATTAATTAAATAAGTCTCAATACAAGGAGGGATCGAATCATAAATACGACGACGAGACATAGAAAAGGCCGCTCTAGCTAAATAGTGAGCAACATTGTTCGCTTGTCGTCTAACATACTTGACCTCAAACTAATTATTCAATCTAAGTAATGACTGGATATGAGAAATCAACAAACTAAATTCGGATACACCGGTTTGTCGCGAAGAAATAGCATCCACCATAAGTTTGGAATCACTTTCAAAAGTGACAAAAGATAGGCCTCTTCGTATCATCTCTTCCATTGCTTCAACTAGAGCCAAAGCCTCTCCTTCCAAAACACTAAGTGATGTTGGCACAATATTTGTTCCTGCTAGTTGGAAACAACCCCGTGAGTCACGAACCACCCATCCCCAGCCTGTAGAACTCACCAAGTTGTAGAAACTCGCATCGACGTTGCACTTAAGGAAGCCATGAGGAGGATGCTCCCACTGAATTGATGTAACATCACCTGGACCATGTTGCAGCATCTGATGTTGTTCTTGTAATAACCCATGGACAGCAGCCCATTCTTGCCAATATGTTGCAGCTTGAAAGCCAATTTGTTGTGCATGTGTGCTACAATCATTCCACACCTTATTGTTACGGTTTTGCCACGCAAACCACAAGAGAGTAGCAAATTTACCCGCCACCAATTTAGTTTCATGCCTGCATATGTCAAAAAGTAAGTCTCTAACATTAGTAAAAATAGGTAGCCGTGATTAGTAAAAATATGTCACAAAGCTTTGATCACAATCTTCAGTTCTTGTGGGTTGAGTTTTAAGCTCTATGTTGAGTTCTATTTATAGGCGTGCAAATCTTCAGATCGTCTTCAGTTTTTCAGATGCACTACAATTAAGAGTTAGTTTTAAAACAAACTTGTTTAAAAACAAACTCCAAAAGATAAAGAAATTAATCTTTATCCACAAATTAAATACGAATCCTAATCGTATCTAACACTTAAGATTAATAACAAACTTTATTATTAATCCTAATCTCAGCTTGTTACTTAAAGATTCGCGCTTCATTCAAATATAAACAAACATGCGTGCTTAATGGATAAGCATTATCTTTTAAGCTGAACTGGGTTCAGATGTCCTACCCACATGTCTTGGGACATCTTGTTCGACATGTTGCTTTAACATGCTCTGAACCCAGTGACAAGATGTCTAGGACATCTTGTTCAACATGTTGCATCTGCACATCTTCAATATGCACAAGTGGTTTAGACTTAATTACTTTAGCATTGGTGCTTCAGTTAAGTCTCTCTGACCAAGTTGTTTTAGCCTTATGATGCAGCCAATCTCAGAAGAACTACAATCTCCCCCTTTGACAAATTATGGCTAAAACAACCACAAACCACTTTGTTGAGTGTGCACTCTTCAGTCTTCAATCTTCAAATTGATCTCTGTTGATGCAATTTTCTGTTCTTAAATCTTCAGGTCTTCAAGGTCTTTGATCTTCAGAAACTTGTGTGTCTTCAATTTTCAAGACTTCTACAATCTTGACTGTGTGATGAACCTATTCTAGTATGAGACAATCTTAGTCTTGTCTTCATATGATCCATTACAAAATTTTCTAAGTCTAGAGATGAGATACCTAGTGACTTAGTGAACCAAAGTCTTGAGTTGCAGCGGAAAGTACTTAATCAGAGTGATCAAGACTTACTAGACCTTTTAGAGGTTCAAATTGAGCATTTAAATTTTGCTTCTGGACACACTTATTAAGCATAGCTTTTTGTTTTTAAATTTTTTTTTAAAGCTTGCCATATTCATCCGTAAAGCAAGAGAATGATTCTACTTGCCAAAAAAGCTGTTCTAAGCATCAATTATTTCTCCCCCTTTTTACCATAATTTGACAAAGGTTAAAGGAAAATATTCATTGATTTAAGAGAACGAAACAGCTTACAAAGATGCACTAATCAAGTGTCGGATGTCAAAGCCTCTAATGTCTAGGACATTTGGTAGGCCACAAGAAGTAGAACAGAAAGGAAAAATACAAAAGTACTTATTTTCCTACATTACTCAAGGTCTGTTCTTCAAACTTCTTCTTCTTCTTCTTGCTCTGCGTCAGCTTGAGCATCTCCTTCATTCTCAGCAAGATTCTTTGTCAGTTGTAGTATCAAGTGATCCACACAGGTTTTTCTGATAGTACTTGATTTGATAGTTTCCTCCAGCTCTTTAGATACTTGAATAAGCTCAACAAGCACCTTTTTCTGTGAGCTTTTGTCTAGTGGAGCTGAGGTCTCAACTGTTTCTTTTTCTTTGAACTCAATGTCTGGGACATGTGGTTTAGCAAACAGCTTGCGATTGAAGGATATTGGTGGAGGTCTTCTACTTTCATATTCCTCAAGAAGCAGAACGCTTGGTTGCTGACTAAGAATTATCTCAGTAATCAAGCTTGGAAAGGCTATTGGCAGCTTTGTTGCATTGGTTTCCACATGTTTCATGGTCTGTTCGAAGACATGTTTGCCAAAGTCCAATTTCTTTCCTGTTCCAATGGGATATATGAGTTTTGCCAGATTTGGAGTTATATCTGAGCTGTGATTTGTTGGGGCCCAATTAGCTGTGCCAATCCTGTTGAGAATTGCATACTTGACTGTTAATTTTGATGTTGGTAACAGTCCTTTCTTGGGCCAATTTTTTTTGCTTGACCAGCAGTTATTTCCTCATCAATTTTGTCCATTGAGAGGATCTTGTTGCTTTCAGCTTCAACACTCCTTCCCAGAAACTTGTTGATTGTTGTTGGAGAGAAGTCAATGTTCTTTTCTCTTAGCAGAACCTTGTGATAGTTATCACTCCCTTCTTCAGCGCATTCTTCAGTGAGATTAACCATAAACTCTCTAACCAGCCTTTCATAGCACTTGCCAACCCCTAGCACAGTCTTCATGAGTTTGGCTTCTTCAAGGAGTGTAGTAATTTCCTTGTAGGAGAGTGCTTCACTGCTTAGTTCCCTCTCAGTAGCCATTCTTCTCTGCCCTACTATCTTCCACCTTTGTTCATTCTCTTTAGTGTGGAAGGATGTTGAGGTTGCAGCTTTTCTCTTCTTTGACATGATGTTTGGGACATCGTCTTCGACATCAGGTTCAAACTCACTTGAGGACTTTGGCTTCCTCTTCCTCTTCTGAGACTTCTCTACTAAGTAGGATTTGGGAATCTCCACCTTCTTTCCCCTATTCCTCTTTATCCTATCAGCGATTGACTGAGGTCTTCTGGGAGCGATCACTTCACTTTCTGTTTTTTCCCCAATCTCTATGACTTCTAGGGTCTCAGAGATTTCTTCTTTTTCTTTTTCTTCAGAGAGAGCTGTCTCTTGTGTATCCTTTTGATCATCTTCCATTGGTTGTTCTTTGGATGTCGTGTCTTCTGATGTTGAGACATTTGTTTCGACATCCTTGATGTTTGAGCTGGTTGTCGTGACATCTTTTCCACCATTCTTCTCATTCTCTGTCTGAGGCTCAATATTTGTTTTCTGAGTGAAGTTCTTCAGAGTTTCATCAAGATTTTGCTCTTCAACCCTTTTTGGCGATGATTGAGCTTCTAGCGGAGATGTTTCTTTGGATTCTTCACTATGTGCTGGATTAGTGAAGGGCCTGACTAATTTGCTGCTTCTCCTCTTCCTTGATGTAGTTCTCTTTCCTCTGGGAACAATTAGTTTGTCAAGATCAACCTCTTGTTGGTTGATGGTTGAGTCTGAAACCCTAGTTTGATCACTAGGTCCTTCGCCTTTGTTGATTGCTTGGTTGTTTGAGCTCATTGTGATTTCTTGACTCATGTTTGTTCAGAGTTTCTTTGAAGAAGATTTCTTTTGAGAAGGTTTGAGAGATGTTGTACCAAATGTTGAAGCGTGTGTGATAGCACAAGTGATGATCTTGGTGGCTTTTTATAGACGGAACTTAGGTAGTATGTTACCTTGTTTATTGTGCAGAAGTAATGATGATTAACGTTATAATCCTTCTGCACGCCACCCCGTCACTTAATGTTCTACACGCTTTTGGACGTGTGGAACTCTAGAGTTCCTTTTCCACGTTCAGGTTGAAGTGTTTCAACTTCCTGACGAGTGTACAGATGTTGGGACATCTGGTAGAACATCTGGTCATTCTCTTCCTTGACTGTCAAGCAAGCTATTTTTGGACTATTGTTGGGAGGAGTCCACTTATAGCATTTGTCCCTTGCCTTGACACCTTTCATCACTACCTTTTGATTATTAGCAATAATGCACTCAGAGTTGTTGAAGTACACATCTAGTCCTTGTTCACATAGTTGACTAATGCTTATTAAGTTTGTAGTGAGTCCTTCAACTAGTAGAACCTTGTCTATGTATGGTAAGCTGGGATCTCTTAGCTTGCCTATACCTTTGATTCTACCTTTAGCACCATCACCAAAAGTAACACTTCCTTTGGAGCAAGGCCTTAATTCCTTAAGGTATTTTCTATCTCCAGTCATGTGTTTGGAGCATCCACTGTCAAAGTACCAGTCTTCATATGAGGATAGCCTGATACAAGTGTGAGCTTTTAGTTTTAAATCTTCTTTTGGTCTCCATACTTTCTTGACTTGAGTCTCCTGGCACTTTTCTTGTTGAACAAGAATCTTCTTTTCATTCTTCCTTGGTGATCTTGATCTTTGAGGATAGCCATGAATTTTGAAGCATTCTTTCATAACATGCCCAGACCTACCACAATGATCACATCTATTGAAAGCTCTTCTATTTTGGGAGTATAGCTTCTTAAGATGTGGTCTAGGTATGTGCTTCTTCTGCTGCTTGTGAAGCAGACCTATGTTCCCATTCCTTTTGTGTTGAACAGGATGTTGAGACATGTGGCTTGACATCTTCCTTTTTGTTTGGATAGATTGTTGAAACTTGTAGTCTATGATCCTGTCTTTGTGTTTAACAGAATGTTGAGACATTTGGTTTGACATCTCTTTCTTGGTCCGAACGTGGTGCTGAGATGTGTGGTCTATGAACCTGTCTATGTGCTGAACAGGATGTTGAGACATTTGGCTTGGCATCTCTTTCTTGGTATGATCACAGTGCTGAGATGTGTGGTCTATGATCCTATCTGTGTGTTGAGCAGGATGTTGAGACTTTTGGCCTGACATCTGGTCCTTAGGATTCTGTAGAGGAGGAGTTACCTTTTCTGGAGCAGATTCAGCGTTTTTGAAGGGATAATCAACTCCTAATCCAATCATGTCTTCAGCTATTTTCTCAGTTTCAAGGAACTCATCTTCTGAGTCAGATTCATAGTTTAGGCTTCTCAAAGTTTCAGTCATGCTTATGAGTTTAGACTTTAAGAAGTTATATTCTTTTTCCAGAGATGCTCGCTCCTCATGCTCCTTGATCAGCCTCTCAATGTTCTCATCTTGTTCTCTTACCTTAGCATTGTAGAGAAGTTCTTCATCACTGTCTTCAGTGTCTGTGAAGCTTTTGAAGTTACCATTGTTGCTTGTTTCAAACATGCCTGAGAATGCATTGTTTATGTCTTCATCTTCACTTTCATCCTCAGAGTCAGAGAGAATTGCAGCTAATCCCTTTTTCTGTTTTCTGAGAAAGTTGGGACACTATTTTCTGATATGCCCAAAACCTTCACATTCGTATCACTGTACTTCTGTTTCTTCTTCAGAGTTAGTTTCTTCTTTTGACATGCCTTGTGCCTTGTTGTTGGACATCTTGTCTGGGACATTTGTCCTCCACTTAGCACGGACCCTGTTCACAGATTCATTGAACTTCTTGGTCAATAGAGCTATTGCTTCTGATAGACAGTCTTCACTTTGGCTTTCCTCAGATTTGAAGGCCAAATTCTTCATCTTCTTTTCAAGTCTATCTTCAAAGGTCATCTCAAAAGTTTGTAATGAGCCAATGAGTTCATCAACCTTCATCGTGCTCAAGTCTTGTGATTCTTCAATGACAGTTACCTTCATAGAGAATCTCTTAGGAAGTGACCTAAGGATCTTTCTGGCTAGTTTCTCTTTAGGTATTTTTCTCCTAGAGCAAAGCATGAATTTGCTATGTCTCGAACTCTAGTGTTGAATTCTGATATGGTCTCATCATCCTCCATTCTTAGATTTTCGAATTTTGATGTGAGAAGTTGTAGCTTTGACATTCTAACCTTGTAAGTTCCTTCATGAGCAGTTTGCAGAATTTCCCAGGCTTGCTTGGCTTCTGTGCACGTGTTGATCAGTTTGAATATGTTTTCATCAACACCATTGAAGATAGCATTGAGTGCTTTAGAGTTGTTATTGGACTCAGCTTCCTCTTCTGGGGTCCAATCTCTTTCACCTTTTAATATTGAAGAACCATCTTCTGCAGTGACTATTGGGTGATTCCAACCTGTAACAATTGCCCTCCATGCTTTTTGATCCATGGATTTGATGAAGGCAATCATTCTTGCTTTCCAATAGTCATAGTTTGATCCATCCAGAACTGGTGGTCTGTTTATTGATCCTCCATTCATGTCCATCTTGAACAAGATTTTGTCTCCCTGGAGCAATACTGAAGTAAATAAAAGCAATAAATAACACCAGTAAATTGTTAACCCAGTTCGGCGCTAAACAGCCCTACTCTGGATGATACCAATCCAGGAAGTGAACACTACTAATCCGAATTAATACTTAGTCTTACAACTATACCAAACACCTATTGGCATGTATGCCTTTTCTTAATCCTAGCAATCTTCTACTCAAGGGCTAACTCCCCCTGAATATGAGACCCTACCCAACTCCCTCTAATCACTAATCCCAAGTGACGACTACTTTAAACTACAAAGTTTAAAGACTTAGTTGAATGGCAACATTCAACAACAAAGCTACAAAGTATCAAAACCAATACTAAGAGCCACAAAGCTGCAAAGTATCAAAAACAATACTAAGAGCCACGAATGCTTTGCACAGTAGGCACAAAGCTTTGAACTCACAATCTTCAGTTCTTGTGGGTTGAGTTTTAAGCTCTATGTCGAGTTCTATTTATAGGCGTGCAAATCTTCAGATCGTCTTCAGTCTTTCAGATGCACTACAATTAAGAGTTAGTTTTAAAACAAACTTGTTTAAAAACAAACTCCAAAAGATAAAGAAATTAATCTTTATCCACAAATTAAATACGAATCCTAATCGTATCTAACACTTAAGATTAATAACAAACTTTATTATTAATCCTAATCTCAGCTTGTTACTTAAAGATTCGCGCTTCATTCAAATATAAACAAACACGCGTGCTTAATGGATAAGCATTATCTTTTAAGCTGAACTGGGTTCAGATGTCCTACCCACATGTCTTGGGACATCTTTTTCGACATGTTGCTTTAACATGCTCTGAACCCAGTGACAAGATGTCTAGGACATCTTGTTCAATATGTTGCATCTGCACATCTTCAATATGCACAAGTGGTTTAGACTTAATTACTTTAGCATTGGTGCTTCAGTTAAGTCACTCTGACCAAGTTGTTTTAGCCTTATGATGCATCCAATCTCAGAAGAACTACAGTTAGACAGCCCCATTACTTGCCAAGCTTCTTTAATACTATCACAATTAAAGAACAAATGATGTTCCTCTTCACCACATGATAAACACAAAGGACATTCCTCCGGGCATTGTACAAAGCGATTTATCAACCGGGAACGTGTCGGTAGACAATCTCTACAAACTCTCTAAAGCAAATGTTTGACCTTAGGGGGTGCATGAATCTTCCAAATACTACGCCAACCCTCCGCCGTATTCCCTCCATATCCCCTACCTTTCTCTTTCAAAAATTTACGATACCCCGATCTAACCGAGTATACCCCATTCTTCTCCTCATTCCAAATTAACCTATCCTCCGTAACAACTTCTAATAAAGGAACCGCGATAATATCAAGAGCTAACTCTAAAGGAAAAAGAGAGTTAATTTTATCTTTGATCCCACTTTTTTAAGTTCGGAAGCATAAGTTGTTGGACCGTGAGATTATACATGTTAAGAATTTGAGGGGTATTAATACAACACTCTTCACTAGTTCTCAACCAAGGTTCATGCATCACCTTAATTTTACTCCCATCTCCGATTTGCCATCTACACCCATAGGACAACACTTGTCTAGCCCTCCTTATACTTCTCCAAGCATAACTAGGATTGTTACCAAGGTTAGACTCAAGAAAAGAATTTTTAGGAAAATACCTAGCTTTGTAAATCCTTGCAACCAAAGATGTAGCATTATGCATAAAATTCCAACCTTGTTTAGCAACCATCGCCATATTGAAACTATGAAAGTCTCTAAAGCCTAAACCCCCTTCATCCTTAGGACACGCTAATTTATTCCAAGCAAGCCATCTAATCCCACTATTATTACTCCCTCCACCCCACCAAAAAGCATTAATCATCCGCTCTATATCATTTATTAAATTATCCGGTAAAAGATATATATATTCATGATATAAGCCGGTATAGCTTGTAAAACAGACTTTATCATAACTTCCTTACCGGCACGGGACAAGGGTCTACTCCTCCAACTATTGATTCTTTTCTATATGCGGTCTTTGATATAAGCAAAAGTCTCCTTCTTGCTTCTACCCACCATGGATGGTAAACCAAGATAAGTGCCGGTACCTAGAACATGTTTGACCCCCATAATGTTGGAGAGATCTTCCTGGCCAGCTCTACTCATGTTACGGCTAAAGAAAACCTCTGACTTTGACAAATTGATTTCCTGCCTTGATGCTAGCTCATAAGTTTTGAGGATCTCCATGTAGTCCCCACTCGCCGTTGCTTTGTGAATAAGTGCAGTAAGGCCTTCTGTAACAAGAATGAACAAGTAAGGAGAAAAAGGGTCTCCTTGCCTTAGTCCTCTGCCAGGGTGAATAGGGCCAACTTTCTCAAAATTCACTAATGCTGACACACAACATCATCCATTTTATCCAAGTATCTGAAAAACCCATCTTCACAAGAACACCTTTCAAGTAACTCCATTCCACCTTATCGTAGGCTTTACTAAAATCAATTTTAAGCGCCAGTTCGCCTTTTGCACCTTTAGTACGTCTCTTCAAGCAATGAATTATTTCTATGGCAATGAGAGCATTATCTATAATGGACCTTCCTTCGACGAATGCCGACTGCTCCTCAGAAATATATTTACTCAACACACCTTTTAATCTATTCGCCAGGAGCTTTGAAACTACCTTATAGAGAACATTGCAAAGTGATATCGGTCGGAAATCCTTCATAGAGCCCGGGTTTTCACACTTCGGAATGAGACAAATATTTGTTTCATTCAAAGTTGACGGAAAATAACCACGCCATAACCAATCTTTGACAGCCGAAAAAACATCATCTCCACACAACTCCCAGAAATTTTGATAGAATGCTGGATTGAAACCATCAGGTCCCGGTGACTTGTCAGGATGCATCTGGAACAAAGCAACCCGAACCTCTTCCTTTGTTATAGGCGCCTATAGAACAACATTATCCTCCTCGGAAACTCTAGGCGAAATGAGTGAAAGGACGGGGTCAAGAACACCCCCTTTAGGCGTGAATAGCTCATGAAAGTAATTCCGTGCAACTTCGCAAAGATGTTGTTGTCCTGTAATTAACTCGTCATTATCATTTTTCAATCTTTTTTACCTTTGATCGAGCAGTAGCAGACATGTGGAAAATTTTTGTGTTAAGATCAACTTCTTTTAACCAATGAATCTTCGCTCGTTGTTTCCAAAAAGCTTCCTCTTGGATTAGTGCTTTGGCATGTTTTTGGTGAGCTTCATGGAACCGGGCAACATTAGTTGAATCACTCCTATCACGGAATCTCTCCATCTCAGCTTCAAGTTCTACAATAACCTCTTTAAATCTCTTCTTCTTCTTCCTGCCCCACCTTTGTAATTTATCTGCACAATGAGTTAGTCTGTGTGTTAATTCTAGACTATTCCCATCATTCCACCCTTCATGGACTACCTCTCCTATATCCTCCTCCAACAACCAGCTATTTTCAAACCGGAACTCATATTTGTATTGTTGTTGAACCACCGGGGTGCAATGTAATAAAATAGGACTGTGGTCCGAATGAGAGGACCAAATATTCCGGAGTTTTGCATGAGGAAATTTTGTCAACCAATCGGAGGAAGCCAGATCTCTATCCAATCTCTCCTCAATCATATGATCAGTGCCACTACTTTTAATCCACGTAAACGGGTAACCTTCTAGATGGATATCTGTCAGGTCACAGTCATTTACAGCACTCCTGAAGCCGGTACACAACCAATTAGGATGCGGGTGCAAGCCTTTCTTGTCATCTTGTGATAATAGGTCATTAAAGTCTCCTATCACACACCACGGTAAAGGTGACATGTCTCTGAGTTCTCTAAGGAGGTCCCAAGCCATACGCCTTCTACTTCTTTCAGGGTAACCATAATAACAAGTTAACCTTCAATTACCTCTTTCCTCATCCTCCACAAGTAGATTTATGAAGTTTCTGGAGTAGTTCAACACCTGGCAATTCGCGCTATTTTTCCAGAGTACCGATAGGCCACCACTTCTACCTTCCACATCAATAGATAGACAAGAATCATATTTCAACATGGTTCTAATATTTTCCATCATGTACGCCTTTGTCAAAGTTTCAGATAAAAATAAAACATCTGGTTTGTACCCCTGAGCAAGGTTCCGAAGGTTAGGAATTGCACTCGGGCCGCTCAAACCCCGGCAATTCCAACTGAGAATAATCATTGGTCCCGGCAGGCCTGGCTGCCAGGACCTGCCGTTAAAAAATGCTGAGTCACTGTAGAATCATCCTCCTTCTCATTATCGCACCTTCTCTTCTTTTCGGTCTGAATTTCCATCGTAGCTGACATAAGTTGGGTCGGGTCAGTTTTGGGTCTGGTCGGGTCATGTTTGGGTCCAGTTCGTGTTGGTCCGGTTCGGGTAAGTTTAAGGTTCGGGTTATTTTTAATTGTACGGTTTAGAGGGTTAATTGGTTGGTTGGGGTTTGGTTCATTGGTAGCAGTTAAAGAAAATTGCTGAGGGTGGAATATTTTTTAATGCATCTTTTATGATGGGGGATAAAGTATATGATGAGGTGGGCTGAGGGTTAATTAGCATTGATTGGTTAATGATTGAGTTGTCAGGTGCAGTTATGGTGAGTAACGGCTGCTGAGGTGGGATTAGGTGTTGTGTGGCTGCGTTACCTTGAGTTAAGGGTTGGTTTGTTGCGAATTCCGTGCTTGAGTTTATGATTGAGCAATCATCAGGTTTGGTGTTAGACATGTGGGCCAGGTGAGGTCGGTTAGGAATGAAAGAGGAGACAAGGGGGGGGGGACAAAGCAATGATTGCTCATTAATTATTGGTTGGCTGTTGCGATTGGCTTCCTCAGCATTGGAAGGGTGCGTGCGATCCACCTGCTCATCACCTAGGCCATGGGCTTGACCTCCTCCATGTACAGAACGGCCACCGTCCTCCTCTGTCAACCACCTTGATGTTTGTCTGCCACTCCTTCTTCTCGGTTCTGCTCTTAATTCCTTCGACCATGCTCTAGTACCATCATCCTCGGTCATTGAAAATCGAACTGCACACCTATTTTCACCATGTCCGATGAGTCCACAAACGAAGCAAAACACTCCTAACTTCTCATATTTGAAGTTAACAGTGCACCAGTTACCCCCTTGATTTTTAACTCTAGAATCTTTTTTGAGCGGCTGCCGGATATCAACTCGAACTCTAATCCTCATATACTCCCTCCAGAAGCTTCCTTTATTATTTTTATCGTATTCCACAAACGAGCCGATGTAATTAGCCAAAGTCTTCCCAACTCTCTCCGCCATAAGACCAGTTGGGAGATTGTGTACCTGAACCCAAAAATCAACATGATGCAAGGGGATGTTTTCAAGTTGTACTCCCAATTGAACTCTCTCCACTATAAGCATCTGATTATTGAACGCCCATGGACCTCCTTGTAACACTGCTTCCATGTCCAGAGCATGAGCAAATTGAAACAAGAAAAGACCCGGTGTGGCTTCCTTGATTTTAACTCCTTTAACAGGCCTCCAGACATCCGCCATGGTAACTTTCATGGAGTTGACATGGATAGAACGATCTCCCAAGAATCTCCCAACAAGACACCACCGAAAGTCGACAACATCCTCTTCTCCCTCCTCAAGATCAAAAACGAATCCATCCTCTTCTTGTAAGGACAAGTTCTCCAAATTTACGTTAGACATAATGGAAAAGTTTGTGTGTATGCTCGAAACTAGTTTGGCAAAAGTGAATATTTCGAAAGGAATAAACCGCGCTTCTCAAAAGAGAAGATAACAAACCCTAGCAGAGACTAGGAAAAAATTGATTTCACTTTTGGTTTTACCTAGAAAGAGTTGGTTTTTAGCGTGCTAGTTAAAACTTTATTATTAAAATTAAAAATATATAATCAAACACATTTATTTATCAACCACTATAAAAACACTCTCTAAATATAAAAGATTTTTTTCTTCTACTCTTCTCCCCTTCAAAATCTTCACTTCGCCTTCTTTCCAAACTTGCGTACAAAGCTTTTAAACTCTTATCCTCAAGATGATCATTCAAAGGATTTAACCCTTATCAACTTGACTAATAACAAATTGATCATGCTAACTAATGTACCATAGCACTAGTTAAAGATATCAAAAATAAAAAATTTTACATATAAAATAATACTTTTTACATTTTTTAGAGGTTGACTACACAAACCTTCACTCTTAAACAGAAATTTATAATATGCGATAAAAAATAGTTTGAACATGTTTAAGAAAAAATAAAATATTTAGACAAATATCCGCCATTGTGACAACTACATTTTTCATTCTTGTTGCTAACTCATGAACAATCAGAACATTTCATTACAAAATCAATCATGATGGCGTACGTGGATTTTGCGTCAAACAGAAAAACTCCGGTGGCACGGTCTTAATTAACCGTTCAATTCAACGGTCTATTATGAAGCCGGTTCCATTCATAGTAGTTGAATTTGACCACAACAATATTTCCAGAAGCCACTATGTGCGGAAATAGAAAACAATCAGATTTATTTTTATTTGTTTTGGGACAGAAAATCGAAAATTATTGTATGAATATCTATTAAATTAAAATGAAATACATTTGATTAATCAACACAATACATGAGTTGTGTGCTTGTGTCTATCGAGAAACAAATGTAGTTGCTTATTTTATTTTTGGAGAAGACAAATAATTTTATTTTATTTTATCAAAGACAAAATTAACTCTAGAGGATAAATGGAGGGGGTTCATTTGGAATTCATTAATGGTAAATTCTAATATAGACCACCTTATCAAGTGGTCCATGGTGTACCAGTTATGTATATTATTACAACGAATACGAATTTTATGAAATCCACCGTTGGATTGAAAGTTTATATCATATGATATGTTATTGAGACACATCAAGATTAACAGTTTATTAAATACGGTAAATCTTGATAAATCATAATAAAATATCAAATCATTTTCAATTTTTCTAAAAATATTTATGAATGATATATATGATATAAACTTTCAATCTACCAATAAATTTTATAAAATTCGTATTCGGTAGATCACTTGTCCACGGTGGACCACTTGTGAAAGTGGTCCACCATAGCATAGCCTTCATTAATGCCTTACGCATAAAAATAAAATGGGTCAATCACACATGTTAAAATACCTAAATATGGAAACTTAGTATTTAATGATGCAAAATATTTAATGTATAGAAAGTTGAATATACAATTTTCAAGAGAATATTGGTCAGTGTGCATGTCTCTACGCACGAGCCGGATTAGTCGTCCACCTTTGATAAATCGGAAACCGGTGCAAAAGCAAAAAAAAAAAGAGAATGTTTCCATATTTATCTCCTTAATATGTGTCTTAAACACACATGTTAATATTTTCCAAATAAAATTACCACTTCAAATAATCTTTCAATTGAATTGGGGTTAACATTCTCCTTATTTTATTCAATCTCAACCCATCAAGTTCATTCTACTTCTTTCAACTTAGCATTGATTAAATTTTCTTTTCCTTTGTTAGCATTATCATTTGTAATGATTCTCCTTCTAAGATTTGCACCAGTTTTGATTAGTTAATATATTTTCATTTTTCTTTTTAGTAAGAAAAAAATCATTTAGAGAAAGATAGAAAAAAATAAAAAAAATCTAAAAATGACCCATACCAATATCCGATCCATTATTCAAGAAAAATGGCTTTTTAGGCTCCCCCAGTGCTCCCAGCCCCCCCCCCCCCCACCCCCCCAAAAATTGAAAATTACCTTTGATTTTGGATCTGGATAGTTTGGAAGATAAAAATATACAATCCAAAAACGCCTAATTTTGTAATCTACGTTCTAAAATTAGTTAATTTCAGATCCTACAATCCGAAATAAACTAATTTCGGATTGTATCTTCCGAAATATAAAAAAATTGAAAAAAAAGATCACTTCAGAACGTATGTTCTAAAGTTAGTTAATTTCAGATCCTACAATTCAAAATTAGTTAATTTCGGATTGTAACTTTCAAAATATAAAAAAATTGGCTTAATTCATAATTTGGTCCCTTATGTTTATTTTAGCTCTCAATTTGGTCCCTTATGTTTTAAAACGTCTATGTTAGTCCCTTATGTTTTAACGTTACCATTAATTGGTCTCTTCCGTCAATTTTTTTTAACTCCGTTAATTTTTGACACGTGGCTATCTTTAATTTTTGACAAGTGTACGCCACGTGTCAAAAATGAACGGAGTTAAAAAAAAAATTGACGGAAGGGACCAATTAATGGTAACGTTAAAAACATAAGGGACTAACGTAGACGTTTTAAAACATAAGGGACCAAATTGAGAGCTAATATAAATATAAGGGACCAAATTATGAATTAAGCCTAAAAAAATTTGAAAAAAAAGGTCACTTCGAAATGTACATTCCAAATAGTTAATTTCGAATCCTACAATCTAAAACGCCCTTAAGGATAACTTGGTCAGAACGGGGGGTCTGAGAGCAATATAGGAGGATGATAAGAGCAATTTTCGTTATTCAATTAGTGCCTATTCTTCGTTCCAAAGTCCAAACGAAAAGAAGTCATGGTAATTTCGAGATGAAAACTACTATTTGCAAACTTCTGTTTATGTTTGCACCTCTCCCTCTCCTATTTTTTATTTTTCTAATTATTTTCCCTTCTCTTTTTGGAGCATATATTCTCCTTTCTCCTTCTTAAATATATAAAATCTGAAATTAAAAAGATCTGTGAAGAGACATCAAATTTATAGTCACTAGCTTAGCTCAGTTGACAGAAACATTGCATTATATATTTAAGGAACAGAGTTTGAATTCCAATCATCAACTTATTCATTTTAAGCGTGAAATTTCTCGTCACTAGACTGCTTAAAAAAACATCAAATTTACAAATTGCTTATATTTTTCCTAAGATTACCGCATAAAGAGTTGCATGAGTAGATAAAAAATACAAAATGTATCAAAGTTAATGAAGTCAAATTAACAATCCTATCTATATAGAAAAATCAACTGGGTAGCTCAAGGAATGAGTAACTTAACTGGTTAATCTAGTCGAACTAAGGGTTAAGGAGTTGGAGATTCATGGTTTAAGTCTCTGCCAGCTGAACTAAACTCACGAGTACTGAACTAATAGTCCTTTTTTTTGTTACAAAACTAAGATATCGTTTGGCTTGGCTTTTTAAGTCTTAAAAGTTATCTGAAAGCTAAAAGCGAAAATAAGAGCTTTTAGAAAAAAGCTAAAGTCTTTAATCTATGCATTTTACTTATAAAAATTAAGCAACTTTTTTTTTTCTATCAAGAACTTCTTCAAAATCTGTTTGGCCTAACTTTTCCTTTTATTTAGTAAAAAAGTCTAAAATAAATTAGGACAAACGATACCTCATAGTCCTTCTATTCCTCTAACATATATATATATATGTTAGAGGAATAGAAGGACTATGAGGTATCGTTTGTCCTAATTTATTTTAGACTTTTTTACTAAATAAAAGGAAAAGTTAGGCCAAACAGATTTTGAAGAAGTTCTTGATAGAAAAAAAAAGTTGCTTAATCCGCGGGTACTAGAAAATAAAAACCAAGATGTGAAAGGTTTATCGGCGCAGCTTGTTGCTCATCTTCCTTTTATTCATGTGTAATTATCTTTTATATATATATATATATATATATATATATATATATATATATATATATATATATTATCCTTTACATTTAAAAAAAAATGTGAAAGTTTAGAAAAAGAAAACATAAAAAGGAAACTTGTTTTATATATATAAGAGTGTTAGTGTTAACTGTTAACATATAGACAGTACATGTACATGTATTATGGATACTAAACCCTTTCAGTCGATAAATCCAGGTCCATAATTAATAGGGTTCAAGCATGACATGGAAATTGAAATTCCAATTGCAGCTCTACTCCAAAAGTGAAAAGATTGGGCTAATTGTTGTCCACGTTTCCTTTTGTCTCCAACCATGGAAAATGGATAGCTCTAAAATCAAATAATTAAAGGTAAGTCACATACTTTCTCCAAACTCAAATAATAAATAAATAAATGTAGCTAATTTCACATAATTTGATTGATAAAGATATTAGTGATATTTTCCAAAGGTTTTTCTACAGTATTATAATTTGATAGTTGTGAATGATGTATAAATCTATTTGTTTTTAGTGGTTAGGGTAGAGTAAACCTCACATTTTCCAAACTATATTTTTTTGTTTAATATTGTAAGCAAGTTGGTTTTACTTAAATATTCCATAAAAAAAAAAGTTTGTTTTACTTAAATATATATTTTTTGGTTTAAATGGAGCCACTAAGGATCGAACCTAAGGCTTTGTTTGCGAGTTTGGATGGGAGGGGAGGAAATGGTTTTGAAAAAAAGGAAGAAACAAGTAGAAGGAATAAAGAAGTTGGGAGGGAAGGAGTTTGGAGGATTATTTTTTCTTCATAACACAAAAACTCCCCAATTTGGGGGAACTCAAAAATTGTATTGGATGGGGGTTTCGAGGGGGGGTTTGAAGGGTTTATATGAATTCTTCAAATTTAATTAATGTTGTTATAATGTTCTTAAATTCATAATATATTAATCATAAGTATTTATTTGTTATTCTCTATAAAAAAATACTTTCTCAAAAAATGTAAAAGATTTTTCTAATTTTCTCTCCCTCCAAAGCCAGGATCCTTTCCCTCCAAACTCGCAAACAAAGCCTTAGACATCATACATACCACTCAAATTTCTGACCACCGGAACTTACCTAGTGACTTTTTTTTTTGGTCATGAACCTAGTGACTTTTTACTTTAATATATTTTGAGAATGAGAATAAATAATAACACCTAATAGAGTAAAATTGGTTAAAAAAATAATTATATTATTTTATTAAATATGTTCTCGTTTTTACTTTTATTTGAATAGAGGAGTAATATATTGTTTCAAATACTCGTCTAATCACTAATAATTTATAAAGGAAATTTTTTCTTCACTAATTTTTGTTAAATTTATTCTTGATAAAGCTTAAATTTGTTTTAAATATAAGAAAATAAGTTTTTAGTCGGAGCATGTCCTACTTGAGCAGGAAGATATTTTTTGGTTTAGACATCCCTCGTTTGAAAAAATAGGACATGCACTATTTATTTTTAAATATTTCTTTGGTGTTTTGAGAATAAAAAGATGAGAAATTCTCAAAAAAATTCCGACACAATGTGAATGCAATATCTCTCTGCTTAAACTTTGTTTCGACGATATAAGCGATGAAAGTGAATTATGTTTCACAAGTCTTGTGTCCAAAAATCAGCCCAATTAACAAATCTGCATCCGCTACTTTTCTAGAACTGATTTGAGAAAAACGGGAATGAGTTTCACTTTTTTTTTCTCTCTTTGAAGATTGTTATTCTCACCAAAATACACTCTCATAATAAATCTAATATAACCTCTCTCCAATTATAAGTAAGAAATAATGGACTAACAAACTAGAGTCTTTCTCTATATAAGAAAGAAACTCAATACTCAATATAAATAATACCATTGAAATTCACGCGCACATACACTCGGTTCAAATATAAGTGAAAGATTCCAACCTTATAATATTGACATTGTCATTTTGGATTGAAATACAACTTACACAAGGTATATGATGCTAATTATTAACCTTATCAAAGACACATATAATAATAATAATAATAATAATAATAATAATAATAATAATAAGATTCATACTAACTAATATCTTGAGACACTAGTTAAAGAATTAAGAATAATAAATTTTGTCTTAAAAATAAATAACATTGCTCATATTTTAAATATACCGATTGTATAAATTCCAAGATAATTATACTATATCCAAGGACATTAATTAACATTTTCCTAATAATAATATATGATATTTTTCATAAAAGAATTAATAGTAATAAAAAAAATGTTATTGTCATAAAAAAATGACTTTTGATATAAAAAATGGTATATATAAGGATATATGAGAAAAAAGTTAGAGTTGAGTGACACAATCTTTAGTTGTGTCTAGTCCCTTACCGAAAACTAGAGGCCAGTGTCTCTCATCTCTCTCTCTCTCTCTCTCTCTGTGTGTGTGTGTGTGTGGGTTTTGTTTATCCCAAACATCACCAACAAACATGGCTGCAGAGTCATTTCAAGTAGCCACTTCTTCATTCTCTACTCTCAATGCTTCTCACCGTAGTAAACCAACCCTTCTTTCTCCGCTATGTTTTCGCCCTCAACAACACTCTCGCTCTTTCTCTTCATCTTCATCTTCACAATTCTTTGGAACAACTACTCGAATTAACTCCAATTCACCTCAACTTGCTTCAAGAAAAACAACAAGAAGAAATTTCTCAGTTTTCTCCATGTCTGTTCCCGAAGGTATATCTCTGTAACATGTCTTTGTTTCAATCTATGATTTTAAGTTGGTTGATTTCTTACAAGTAATCAAAATTAATACCCTTTTTTGTTTGGTGTTTATTTTTATGTCTTCCTTAAAATTTGCATGTGAGCTTGAATTTTCATGACTTGTCATAGTTTGTTTAGTTTTCTATCTTTATATGTGTTATGGTTATGGCCTAATTTTGTTGTTGAAAACTATAATGAAATTGAGATTAAAGGATATGCACATTCAGTGTAAAATTGTTTTATACCGACAATCAATTGCAACTCACCACGACGACAAACAATTATGTCACTGGTTTTAAACATGATGTGGCATATTGAATGGTTGTGATTGTATGTCAGTGTATGTATATCTCTTTTAATCTCTAATGTAATTTGCTTTCATACTTTTGAAAGAAAATTATCTTTAATGTAATTAGCCATCCTCCCATTTGGATTTTCTAATTACATGTTCAGGTGAAGATTTTGTATTTGTCTCTCCCTTTTTAGCTTTCAATCCACTTTATGCATCAACTTACAAATATGAGATGACAGACACTTTATAACTTCCCTTATAGATGCAAAACGTGCTGTCCCATTGAAGGATTATCGCAACATTGGTATCATGGCTCACATAGATGCTGGAAAGACAACTACAACCGAGCGAATTCTCTTCTATACTGGAAGAAACTACAAAATTGGAGAGGTACACGAGGGAACAGCAACAATGGACTGGATGGAACAAGAACAAGAAAGAGGGATTACTATTACTTCTGCTGCAACCACTACATTTTGGGATAAGCACAGAATCAACATCATTGATACTCCTGGTCATGTCGACTTCACCTTAGAAGTGGAGCGTGCTCTTAGGGTGTTGGATGGAGCTATATGCTTGTTTGACAGTGTTGCTGGTGTGGAACCACAATCAGAAACCGTGTGGAGGCAAGCTGATAGATATGGAGTCCCTCGTATTTGTTTTGTCAATAAAATGGACCGACTTGGAGCAAATTTTTTCCGAACAATAGACATGATAGTGACAAACTTAGGTGCTAAACCACTTGTACTTCAGCTACCAATCGGTGCAGAAGATACCTTTAAGGGAGTTATTGATCTTGTTAGGATGAAAGCTATAGTTTGGAGTGGAGAAGAACTCGGTGCCAAGTTTTCTTATGAAGATATTCCTGCAGATCTCCTAGATCAGGCTCAGGATTACAGGTCTCAGTTGATAGAAACCGTAGTTGAGTTAGATGACGAGGCTATGGAGAACTACCTGGAAGGAGTTGAACCGGATGAAGAAACTGTAAAAAAATTAATTAGGAAGGGATCCATAGCTGCCACTTTTGTGCCAGTGTTGTGTGGATCAGCTTTCAAAAACAAGGGAGTCCAACCTTTGCTAGATGCCGTAGTGGATTATCTACCATCACCACTTGACGTACCGCCAATGAATGGTACCGACCCTGAAAACCCAGAAGCAACAGTAGAGAGAATAGCAAGTGACGATGAACCATTTTCTGGACTAGCTTTTAAGATCATGAGTGATTCATTCGTTGGTTCCCTTACATTTGTAAGGGTGTATTCTGGAAAACTAACTGCAGGGTCTTATGTACTCAATTCAAACAAAGGGAAAAAGGAGAGAATTGGTAGACTTCTAGAAATGCATGCAAACAGCAGAGAAGACGTTAAAGTAGCTTTAACCGGGGATATTATTGCTCTTGCTGGTTTAAAAGATACTATAACAGGTGAAACATTGTGTGACCCCGAGAATCCAGTCGTTCTTGAGCGGATGGACTTCCCTGATCCTGTTATTAAGATTGCGATTGAGCCCAAAACTAAAGCTGATATTGACAAGATGGCTGCTGGTTTAGTGAAGCTTGCACAGGAAGACCCTTCTTTCCACTTCTCCCGTGATGAAGAGATAAACCAGACAGTGATTGAAGGAATGGGAGAATTGCATCTTGAAATCATTGTCGATCGTCTCAAAAGAGAATATAAGGTTATATGCTTTATTTTGTTTACGACAGTTTTTAGTATCAATTATTCAGTTAGCATGATTGTATCTCTCTCTCTCTCTCTCTCAGGTTATCCCATATTTTTTTCCTTCATTCAGCAGTTTTATGTGAAAATGTGTGTTTTTATGTTGATACATAATAGTATAAATTTTGTTAAGATCACATTATCTAACATTTGTTTATGCAGGTAGAAGCTAATGTTGGTGCTCCCCAAGTAAACTACAGGGAAAGCATTTCCAAAATCACGGAAGTAAGATATGTGCACAAGAAACAATCAGGCGGACAAGGTCAGTTTGCAGATATAACCGTACGTTTTGAACCCTTGGAACCAGGTAGTGGATATGAATTCAAGAGTGAAATCAAAGGAGGTTCAGTTCCAAAAGAATACGTTCCTGGTGTGGTTAAAGGAATGGAAGAGTGTATGAGCAATGGTGTTCTAGCTGGCTTTCCGGTTGTTGATGTACGCGCAGTACTTGTGGATGGTACTTACCACGATGTGGATTCAAGTGTGTTGGCTTTCCAGTTGGCAGCAAGAGGAGCTTTTCGGGAAGGGATGAGAAAAGCCGGACCGAAAATGCTTGAACCTATTATGAAAGTTGAAGTTGTTACTCCTGAAGAACATTTAGGAGATGTAATCGGTGATCTCAACTCAAGAAGAGGACAGATCAACAGTTTTGGTGACAAACCAGGTGGACTCAAGGTAAGTCAAATAATATTTTCTCCATATTCATTTATTAAATTTCAAGGTATGACTTGAAAGCAATGTTTAAAAAACTAAACCAGAGATTGAATCGGTGAGACCTTTGGGTCAAAGTTCAATCGGTTCAATCATAGTTGAACTAAATGACTACTAAATAAATAAATATAAAAAACAAGTACAAATTAGACTACGGTGGTTCAATTGCGGTTAAACTGGTTAATCCCGGTTCAATTAGACTACAGTACAACCACGGTCAAACTAACTAGAGTACTAGCTGGTTTCCAGATGATTCGGTCTGATTTTTAAAACATTGCTTGAAAGTGATTGTGCTGTATAATTTGGAACTGAACTCGAGCATTGTTTTCTTCCTTTTGGCGATGGTGAAAACAGGTGGTTGATGCACAAGTACCTCTTGCTGAGATGTTTCAGTATGTCAGTACACTCAGAGGGATGACAAAGGGCCGTGCATCCTACTCAATGCAATTAGCGATGTTTGACGTGGTACCTCAACACATTCAGAATCAACTTGCAACAAAGTCGCAAGAAGTTGCTGCTTAATGTATTTTCTTGGTGTCCTGACCAGGATTATCTTCCCTTTGATACTTGTATTATGTTCATTGTCCTATAGTTGTTTTTATTTTTTGGGGGGTATTTTTTATTGTAATTTTTCTTGTACTAATACAAGGTTAGCCGAAAAAATACATTCAGATGGAAAAAGGAAACCACAATTTTTTCTTCCGTGAACTATTACTGGACAAATTTTGGTCTATTTGTTTTTATTTTTTCGTGGGATAAGCAAGGCGTGGAAATTCGGATTTTGCAGAACCATATCAAAAACACATTGTTATTTACATGTCTGTAGTTTGTCCACATAATAATATGTTTTAGTCAGAAGTGATGTTCACTCTGAATGATGTTTGCTTATTTTATCTCAATGTTCGGTTTCTAGTACGATTATCATTATTCGAATCTATATGTATAAAATAAAAATCTATATGGTATTGTTAGGGTTCAATATATTCTGTGCAGGGTAAGCAGATGGTTGGCACATGGAATGAGTGTATGCTCTATATGTAGCTCAAAGTTAGACTGTGTTTTAAGACATCAGATTTAATATGTTAACCATCTGATATGTAATTTGTGTAAACTGTAAATTGGTTTTCAAATTATCACTGTCTTTAATTTAATCCTCTGGATGAATTTTGCATATCTAATCTATTGTAAATATGGTTTATTGAATGAATTTTGCAGTCCACAAGTGCAGCAGTGTTGCCTCTATTTTTGTAATGGATTTTATTTGTTGAACTTTTTTCTTTGATCATGTTGGTCTCATTAATCATTATTATGGATGAGATATCACTATGTCTTTAAGGTTTTATGTTAAGGGTTGTATATTATTATCAAAAACTGGTGCAGAAATTTCCTTTTGATCTTTTGTTTTTTGAATTGGCAATTTTTTGAATTATAATGATTATACTTAATTTAATGTATTATTGTTTAAAGGAAAATGATAACCAATGCCCAGGGGCTCTAGTTAAAAAACCAAAAATAGTTAAGTTGTCTTGGAACTTGGAACTTGTCTAGTAAACTTTTTTATCGAAAATGTGTTGGATGTGTTGGTACTTTATAATATATAAGTTTAGTTTTCGTTTCTGTTAAATTTCTTCCTCTAATGGGTGCCTCCTCAGGTTGCTGTCTAGTGTCTAGTGTCTAGTGTATAATGTCTATGGAGAAAATGTGTCTTATTTGTTTGTAAGTTCTTGATAGAGATAGTAGTTTAAAACTTTCTTCTCCTCTCCTCTTCCTTCTTCTCTTCCAATCCTAGCCGTCACTACTTATTTTTTCTTCTTTGTCCATTGAAGAGGGGTGATTTTAGGTCATTTTTGGCCTAAAATCATCCCTCCAAATTGTTTTTTTCTTCTCGTTATAATAAATAAGTGTGATTTTCACATGTTTGTTTTGATTTCTCGTCTTTGTACGGTGTATTTGGTTGTCCCGTCTTTGTGCGGTGTATTTGTTTTCCCGTCTTTGTGCGGTGTTCTTTGTTTCAGGTTGAAGGAGTAGATTCGATCAAGTGCAAATCCAATCAATGTCGACTTTGGTGTCATCAACGCTACAGATCCGAAGACATGAATATTCCGGACACTTCAATATAGTCATATTTGTAGGCATATGTAATTTGCCGTTTTATGCTATTAACATGGATGCTGTGAGTTTGTTCGCAGATTCATCCTTTTTGTTTTTAGCGATTATGAATTTGTATTACATCGATGTTCTCTTTTTATTTGAATGAATGAATATCGTTTACTTTATAAAAAAAAAAAAAAAAGTTCTTGATAGAGATGTTTCCAAAAATCATAACTTGAGCAATAAGCAATAAATTTCTATGCAGAGAGTGCACGACATGATTACGTATTGAGCAGTCTACAAATATTTATTATTTTTTGATAATTAGCCGTCAACAATCCAAATGATAGAAAAATACCTCCGTTTCTTTTTAAGTGTCCATTTTAAATAGTAACAGCAAATTAAGAAAATTTATTTTTGTACTTTATTTTCCTATTATACCCTAATTTTAATTACCAATAAAATTCTATTTTTTTGCACACACTTTCTCTTTCCAATAAACTTAATATATTATGCACACAAAAAAAACAAAATTTAATATGTTATGTACAAAAAAAAATAAAAAGATTTAGTTTTCCAAATATATAGCATTAATTAGTTTTATTGAAAAAAATATGAGTAATTGACAAATGGTATAATTGACAAATCATACCCTTAAAATACCAAATGAACAGTTAAATATAAACGCTAAATTCGACGTTTTTGGACACTTAAAAAGAAACAAAGGGAGTATTTTTTAAATATATTATGACATGTAATTTTACATCGCTCTGATTATAAAGTTGTATAGTTTATTATTTTATTTTTTTTACTTTTATGTTTTGTAGAACATTTATATGATAAATTGCTATGGTTAAAATGAGAAATATTACTAAAACAAGTTTAATATTATTCATATATGAATATGTTGTTGCTTCAATAAAAAACTTATGAACATAATGTCATTTGATAAATATTACAATTATAACTATCATATACCATACAACAATCTTGCAATGGTAAAAAAATTTATAACGACTAACGAGATTAATTTCACACTATACAATATTCTGCCGTGACTCGTGCGTAAGCACGAGTATTAGATACTAATTGTTAAATTAACGATTACAATCAAAGGACAAACAAGACATAACAACCAAATCAAGTGATTCCAACTCCTAAACAAGTCAATGGATTAAGCCACCAAAAATCCAAATCATTTTTTTGGTCTTTAACCATTACGAAAAAATCATGTTTTTTTTGTCTTCACTTTATCAAGAATCAAATCCATAGACAGTTCTTTTTGTGCAAAAAACTTGTTATTCCGTTCTTTCCAAATAAGCCAACAACAAGTGTAACACACAAACCCTTTAATTAACTATTTCTATTTTTATAAAATCTTTTTCAAAATACGCAACGGAATTAAAATTGAATTGTAGAAATATTGGTTCAAATATTACATTATTTTAAAAGCACTACTAATAACTTAATTAGCAAGATAACATCTTATACAAAATTACAAATTCTATAATGATACATTTTTACATAAAACAAGACAACAACTAAAGGACTCTATACTTAAAAGGTAAACCCTTTCCCGTGTTCTAATCAGAGCGGAGCATCACCGACAACTTGACCATAATCATAACCTGAGAACCTGGACCCCAAATGTTCAGCAAGTACACAAAACAGAGAGTTAGTAAGGAATCCCAAAATAAATGTAAGTATATCGAATATTATACACTTAATAACAACATGATAAATTCTACTAACATTCGCACCATAAAGATGCAAAATTATACAATTAAGATACATTTATAATTCATTAACCAAGTATCAAGTAAATCATATAATCCACGTATCATAAAGTTACTCACAATTGACATACAAATAGCAATCACATATCATCATAATCAAGTTACTTACAATTGATACACAAATAGCAATTAATGCACAACAATAGTATCAATTACCAAGTAGTTCACATATTGATTCCACCTTCATCTTCTAATGCAATCTAATGTCAAATATTCATGAAATGATCCATAGCATTTACTAATGCATGAGGTACCTTATTCAACCATTGGAAAACTTATTCCAATTATGTTTTAGTCAACCGCAGCTACTAAAACATCTGCTATACTTTGAGGCTCATCCAAAGTATCTGCTCATCGTACAATATGGATGCATGAATGTCAAATTACCAAACATATGGTTTATATATTCTAGTCAACCGTAACTACTAGAATATCTGCTATACTTTAGGGCTCATCTAAAGTATCTGCTCAACATACATATATGAATGCATAATTACCAAACATATGGTCTGTATATATTTTAGTCAACCGCAACTACTAAAATATCTACTATACTTTAGGGCTCATCTAAAGTATCTGCTCATCATAAAAGGATAACATAATCCATATATATATATATATATATATATATATATATATATATATATATATATATATATATATATATATATATATATATATATATATATATATATATATATATATATATATATATATATATGGGTAAAATAACTGATACCCCCATGTAATGTAGGCGTGTTTTGTTTTTCCCCCCTATAAAATATTTTCGTGCAACTCGCCCCTTACAATATGCTGACTCTTTGCGTTTGCCCCCTATGCAGAACACATAGCAGATGACTGTGCACTTTTGGTACGTGGCAAATCCACGTGGATTGATTTTAATTTTTATTTAAATTTAAACTGACACGTGTCAATATACTGAATTAATTATTTTAAAAAATAATTAATTAAAAAAATAATTGATTTTAATTAATTATTTTAAAAAATAAAATTCACAAATTTAATTTTATTAATAAACTGAATTTTAATTTTAAGAAAAAAAATTGAAATTAATAAACATATTTTGTTTAATAATCTGATTTTGTAAATAAGAAATATATAACACAAAATTAAAAAATTTTAATTAAAAAAATTGTAACAATAAAAAATCAAATTAACAATTATACATAAAATAAAAACATAATAAAATCAAATAAAAAAATTGTAATAAAAAAAATCAAATTAACAATTATATATAAAATAAAAACATAATAAAATCAAATAAAAAAAATTGTAACAAAAAAAAAATCAAATTAACAATTATATATAAAATAAAAACATAATAAAATCAAATAAAAAAATTGTGACAAAAAAAAAGTCATATTAACAATTATATATAAAATAAAAACATAATAAAATCAAATCAAATCAAATCAAATTTAAAAAAAAAAAAAAGGGTGAGCAAGAGAGAGAAAAAGGGTGAGCAGGATTGTTCTCTTCTTCTTCTACGAACCCTTCTTCTCCATCCTCATATTCCTAAATCTCTTTATTTTCTTCAATCTCTACAAATCCTTTCAATCAAACTTAAAATCCACCGGATTCAACACCACCATATTCTTCTTTTTCAACAGAATCATCAATTAATAAAAAAAATTCTTCTTTTTCAACATCACCATATCCATCAACAACAACAAAATCCATCAGATTCAACACCATTATAGCTTGGTTTGAAAAGTGGCGGAAGAACAACGACATGAAGAAGATAATTTTAGATTCGTCTTTCAAATTTCAATTCTCAATCGATTTGTATCCATTTTTTTATTTTTTATTTTCTGGGTTCATGTTGTTCGTCTTTGTTGTTGCTGCTGTGATTGTTGATTTTCTGGGTTCATGTTGATTTTCGATTTTCTGGGTTCATGATTTTCGTGGCATTAAAATTAAATCAAAATTAAAATAAATCCACGTGGACTTGCCACGTAGCAAATCTGTACAGTCAGATGCCATGTGTTGCGCATAGGGGGCAAAAGCAAAGAGTCAACATATTGCAAGGGGTGAGTTGCACTAAAATATTTTATAGGGGGAAAAAACAAAACACGCCCATATTACAGGGGGTATCAGTTATTTTACCATATATATATATATATATATATATATATATATATATATATATATATATATATATATATTTCAACAACATAGTTAGAAATACATATTCTCTATCAATTAATCACATTAATTAATCTTCTCAAGTTATTACACATATACAAGAATATCATCATCATAATTCATTCACATATATGATATCAAAATTCATAACCTCATTTCAATATTACATAATCATCCTAGTTAATCAACATATACAATATCATAACTCAATTCATCATTTAAGAATTCATATAACAGTCACGCATATCATTACATAATCATAAGATCATAATTCAAACATGACATAAGTATATAGCTCGTTTTATTAAACATCCAAAGTTACTTTCAAAATACTAAAGTATTGTCATATTACACACAATAGTATTATCCAAACATAATTTCAGAAAACTAATTCCGGAACCGGAATCTATGCGAAAACTGAGATAAACAGGTTCTGGGTGCATAAGTCAACAAAAGGTCAAAAGTCAACGCTGATAAAAAGTCAACAATCAAAGCTGTCTGACTGTCTCGCCGGGCGAGATCTAGCGAGTTTTTAGCCGGGCGAGGATATTCTAGCCAGGTGAAAAAACCAGAAAACAGAGTTCCAGCTCTCGGGGATTCACTCAAAAACCCCCAAAAACGCCAAATTAAACCCTTTTAAACATAAAGATGATAACTTTAAGCATATAGAGTTATAACAAACATAGAAGTACAATTATAAACTTGAATTAACATCAAAACATATAAGATTCGTGAGATTCTTCCATTTTTCATAAAAATCCAATTTTCTCATCAACAACACAATCAATTCATAAAGTAGTGATTTATCTTATATCATTCTATCTATTAAACATGAATAGACATTTAGAATCATTCAATCAACATCAAATCAAATGGATAAACACATTCCCAATTATTTCCCCCAAAAACCCAAAAAGAAAAGAGTAAGAGAGGATTGAGATGGAGAGAAATAGATTTTCTTCTCCTCTCTTGATCACTCTAGGATACACATACTACTCTCATTCCTTAAATTGATGGAATCTTTAATCATTCTCTTCAATCTTTTAATCTAACATGGTTTTTCTCTATTTGTTCTTCATCTTCTTCTCTAACCCATTTCGCTTCTTTCTCTACTCTTCCTCTCTCTACCTCCCTTTCTCTCATTTTGTGACAAATGAATTCACAACACCACTCCTCATAAAATCATTTCTTTATATACTCTCACCTTAGGTTAAAGTAAAATCCCCAAAATAACCTTAATTTCACTACAAATCCCACTCACAATCTTATCCTTACTTACTACTACTTTCGTACTATTTACACAATTGCCATTAATTCTCCTCCAAGGTGCTATATCCTTTTAGCTAATGACCAAAATGTCATTCTTATCTCTGCACAATCCACTAACTTATGCTAAATTACTATATTACCCTTATTTCTACTACAACTCTTATCATTCTAATTAAGCCCAATACTCATAAAAACTCATTTACTAACAAACATAAAGGTAACAACTAATCATTATATTCAAAACATATCAATCAACATGCACAATTAATTAAATCACATCAATTAATAAAATATAATAAAGTATAAAATTTGGGGTGTTACAATAAGCAACTCAGTTGCCAAAAAGCACTTATGTATCTTTTTATTAAACAAATAGCTGCTACCAAATTGGTAAGCATGATAGTGCACATCGATGTTTTTTTAGGTACATATAGTGCACATCAATTGAAAAAGCAACACTTATTCCCAACCAATTGGCAACCGTCTTCCAAAAAGTAACAAAAAATGTCGCACTCAAAAAATAAATGGCTTAGCTATTTCATTAGTCCAACAATCTCCTGACCAAAGTAGATTATCCAAATGATGCATTCCCCTCCACACCTCACAACCTCCTGAACAAAATAGATTATCTAAATGAGGCATTCTCCTCCCCACCATATTATCCTTTGTTGGTAATTTATTTTGAACTAGTCTCCAAGTAGATATTGACACTTTCAACATAATAAAACCATTCC
The DNA here is from genome assembly GCA_030408175.1 of Trifolium repens. NCBI lineage: Eukaryota > Viridiplantae > Streptophyta > Magnoliopsida > Fabales > Fabaceae > Trifolium > Trifolium repens. The sequence continues at coordinate 27,276,083 of CP125851.1, forward strand.
AAATCGTCTCCTTTTGCTCCAACTCTCTTGATTCATCCTCCTTTGATAGAAAATGGTAAACTTAAGATCAAGCTGCCACTTTAAAAAATCAATAATATTCACCTACAAAAAATTATTCTAAAAAACCGCACAACACTCCAGAACAAGCTCCTCCTCCGAAGCAAACAACAGTCATTGCCACCTCCACCCCCCACATGCTACTCCCCCAGCCCCGTCGATAATTATCACCAATAGATATATCCTTATGTAACGGTGACAAATCAAAAGTCTGTCTAATCTAGCACACTAATGAACACCCCCAACCACTTATCCTTCAAAAATATTATCCTCAAACCATCTTTCCACACTCAACCCAACACCGTCTCTAACATTTGTTAAATCCCTCCACCAAATATACACACCCTTCTACCCCCTCCTTTAAATTTTCCAGCTTTCAACCCATATTTCACCATTAACACCTTAAACCACAAACTCTCTTGATTCATATACAATCTTCAACACCATTTTCTCAACAAAGAATAATTTTGAACAGGGATGGATCTAGACATAAAATGTTGGTGTGGCCAAAATCTAAAAGACACAATTAACTTAATTATACTGAAAATACAATATAATATTATTAAATGTAACACAATTACAATGCAAACTGTCTACCATCCATTTTTTGAAAATGAGCTAAAATAATATCATTGTCAATTGTTCTAAAAACATCTCTTTCTATATAAGTTACATGACAATCATTTAAACATTGATCACTCATTTTGTTGCATAGCGTTCCCTTCACTAAATTCAAAGCTGAAAAAACATGTTCCACACTTGCGGTTGCTACCAATAAGTTGTTTGGGCTCCAGTGGCAAGGAGCTTCTTCTAAGGACGTATCCGAGGAATACCGGATTCGATTCCCAAGGGGAACAATGCTTGACCAGTGTGCATGCCTCTACGCACGAGCCAGATTAGTCGCCCACCTTTTGTGGATCGGAAACCGGTGTGAAAGCAAAGAAAAATGAGACTAAAGCCAACTTCAAAAGCTTATAAACTATATCAAATGTGTTGCACTTATTTGTTTACACAAGTTTTGCACAAAGATCTGGAAGTCCTTTAAACTTTGCAAAATTTGAGTCAGTTCAAACATTTCTTACATAAGTCCGAAGTTGATGTCGCACCACCACTTCCGACACGTCTACAAAATCATTTGGATAAAGCTCAACCATTCTTAATAATTTTTTCACATCAAAAGCTGCAAATGATGGTGAATGACGACGGAAACGGCGAGTGAGGGAGATGAATCGCAAGTCTCAATGTGTTTTTCTTTCTCGCGTGCGTGTTGTTTGTTTCATTTTTTCTGCTGAATGGTTTTTTCTTTTTTTCAATACATTATGCAATCAGATAAGCTTACACGTTTTACTAATTATTTGTCAGTTAGTTTACAACTAAAGCCTTATTTCTCTATATAAAAAAAAATTAAAAAATCTTGTGTGGCCGTCCCTGATTTTGAATTCCCTAATCTTATGCATCCCAAACCTCCTTCCTCTTGATTTAAACATATTTATCTCAACTAGTCCAATTAAGTTTCCTAATTTTCTCACCTTCCCCTATAAAAAAAGTCTTAAAAAGAGATTCAAGAGAAGAAATTATACATGTTGGACCCTTGAAGAAGGAAATAAAATAAATTGAAAGCGATGACAAGACATATTTTAGCATAACAAGACTACCACCCATAGATAAAAAATTACTCTTCCAACTAGAAAGCTTTTTTTTTTCCCGAATGCAATCTATCAGCGGAGACCAAAACTCTAATCGGCGAGGATTACCTCCAATTGGTGGCCCATGTAGAAAAAGGGAACCCTCCCAAATCTTGCAATTTAGCACAAAGGTTGCATCCACCATCCAAGTTTCCCCAATATTAACCCCAATCAAAAGATTTTTATGGAAATCTAAATATCTAAATATAATATAAGAAGGGAGTATCTTCTTGATTTTACCATGTTGCCCTCATACCTTCTCCTGCTGCCATCTGTCAACTTTTAACCATTTTGCCCTTAACTTTACTATTGGTCACATGTCTTATTCTCATTCCCACTCTTTCTTAGTTTGAATTTCAAAAAAAATTAGTCCCACTCTTTTTTCTCTTTATATACAATCTGTTACATTATCTAATATTTTTATATCAAATTTTTCTAACTTCATCTTTCTATTCCATTTTATCATTTTCTAACCTTTCATTTTGTTTCTTATCATTTTCCAGGAACATTAATCAATCTTTGAAACATAAACGCGAGTAAAGGTATATTCGTTGTTGATCTATTCTCTTTTTCTCTAACTTTGTTCTTCATATTTCTTCATTACATCCTCATTCTCTTTAACTTTGTTCTTCATTTTTCTATTTTTTATTTTTGCACAAAACTTCAAAATTGTTCTTTTTTGCCCTACACGGGTACAATATTTGCACTTATTGTCTAATAATGTTTGTTTTTTTTTTCTTTCTTCTTTTCAGATTACAATATTACGGTAGAATAAATCAAGATGTATTCAACATGAAAAATTCAGTTTCCAGGTATACCAAACAACAATCTGTATTTTGTTATTCTATAGCTTTCTCAAAAATAACACTATTTTCCTTCTTATCCTATTGTGGTGGTTGAAATCTGAAAGCAAGAGAGAAGAAGCTTCTGGCTAAAGGAGAAAGATAGAAGGAATGATATTTTTTTTTTTTTTAAATAAAATGAAGAAATAATATCATTTTATGATCATTGTAATGTAAAAAAAAATATTTATCTTTATTTTTATAACATATTACTTTTTTGACAAACTACTAATATTTGTTGTTTTTTGGTATTTGATAAAAGTCATAAAACCATTTGGCCAAAAAAATCATAAAACAATGAATAATAATTATTAAAATTGTAAATAGTCTCAACTCTTAAGTAAGTTTGTCATATGCTTAAAGAAAAAGTAAATTTGTTATAATGGTGTATTGCATTGAGCCTTGTGTATTGATAGAAGTCAATGTTATTACTGTCACAAGAGACAAGGGGGGATGAGATGGTGGCGTGTAGATAGAGAGAAATAGATGGAATTGACTTGTGATGAATACTCTTATAGTCTGACTTTGAGAGAAATGTGTGATAACAATTTATTCATAAAATTAATAATTCAGTATATATATATATATATATGCTGGACTAAAAAAAGTGTATATATATGCTGATTTTTTTTAATAATATGCGCACTTTTTTTAATATAACAAATGATATGTGCATATTTAAACTAGCGTTAAAAAAGTTTCAACATTTTATGATCAAAATTGAATTCATTTTAAAAACTGACATAAATGGAGTGTTACCATAAATAAAATATTTTAAAAAAAATTAAGTAAAATCTCAAAATTAAAATTCATTTTAAAAACAAATCTAAAAGTACACAGTTTATGAGATCTAGAAAAAATACCAACAAAAAAAACTAAAAATACATGATTATGTAACAAATATGTTAAAAAAAAAACTAAACTAAATATGTAACAATCTTTCATAGTCATGGGGAGAAGAATGAAAATAGCGCAATTATCTTTTCAGAATATGTAACAAATATATTCAAAAGAAATCTTACATCATCAGCCTTACAAATCTTGTGCAAAACTCCATAGGTATGATAACTATGAAAATAGAAATGTAGTTTTTGTGGAAGAGGAATAAAACATGAAGAGGATAATTAACCATTTTTTAAAACTACTCATTTTAAAAATATGTTTGGATAGAAGTGTAGAAAATAATGACAGGATGAAAACTATGGGTTTTTGGATTGTGGTTGAAGAAGAGCTGAGAGAAAGCGTTGGGTTGAGCAAGAAAAAAGAAAGTGGCAACATGAAGTGAAAGTGTGATAGACATTACACTACACTCCAGTGATGATATATTCATTAATGATGTCACATTGTTTCATACTATGAAAAATTAAATTATTTTACAATGCATAAAATAATATTTTATCAAAAAATAATAATAAATTAGTAAATACAAATTTCAACAAGCTTTAGTTTAATTGGTAAATTGATGATAGTTTAGAGAGAAAAAACCATAAATAAAAAAATGTGTGTGGTTGGTGTGAGTAAAATAATCATGATTCATGATTCATGACTAAAAGAAGAAGAGTTTCACATGCTTCTGATATTGAACATTTGAGTGTAGAGTGTTTTTCATCTGTTAATGTTAAAGTGATCTTAATATTACTCTATCATTTATTATTTACTTTTTTAATAAAAAGAAAGGTTCTAGAAAATTCATTTTTCTTAAATAATTTTAATTAATGAGAAATGGTCACTATTTTTTTTTTATAAAATTAATGGTCACATACTCACATTAATATAATTAGGATGTTAGATCACCTTAAGTTGTTGCTGATGAAATTTTTTAATCAAGTATTATACACAAAAAACAAGTTGTTGGTGACGAAATTTTTTAATAACTATTGTAAACATGGAAGCTGATAAAAGAATCAAATAGTATGGGAAACAAGTTTTCGCTGCTGAAAAGTTTTAATAACTATTGTACACGGGAAAGCTGATAAAAAAAATCAAATATTATAGGGAATAAGTTGTTGCTAATGAATTTTTTTAATCAAATATTATACACGAAGAACAAGTTGTTGGCGAAAGTTTTTAATAGCTATTGTACACGGAGAAACTGAACAAAAAATCAAATAAAATGGGAGACAAGTTGTCACTGATGGAATTTTTTAATCAAATATTTTACACAAAGAACAATTTGTTGATGAATTTTTTTAATTAATTATTGTACACGGGGAAGATGATTAAAATCAAATAATATGAGGAACAAATTGTTGCTAGGATAGCTGATAAGCTACTTTATGCGTGATAGCTTATAGCTTTGATGGTTGATAAACCAATTGAAATATTTGACAAAATTAATGGTTCAATTAACTGATAAATGTAAAAAAGAAATAAAAGAACATTCTTAATAAAATCTTTTATCCCTAAAAATTATAAATTTGTTTCGAAAACTCCCGACCCAAATACACCCACGACTTAAGGAACGCGCCCGTGCGGAGGCACGGGTATCAAACTAGTTAACCTTAAAACTAGATATCTATTCAAACAAAATAAACATAGCCTTAAGCACTCTGATGTTAGTCAGACTCTTCTCGTCCTCCAACAATGTATCATTCACAAATTGTAAATAAGAAATGCGAATCTATTCATCCTAATCATCACCCACTAAGTAACCTTTAACAAACCACCACAACAGACGCCAAATTGATTTTGAATTAATTGAAAGACAATTTTTACGTATTTTATGTTTTATTTATCTACTTACCTATTTATCTTTTTGTTTTTATTTCTATAAAATACATATAAGAAAGATAAAGTATATTGACAAAAAAGTAATTAATGTAATTTTAATATTTTATTTAAAACAACGTATAAATAGAAGTATATTTTTGTCATAATACGTAAAGTGTTAAAGTTTAAATTTTGAATCAAAATATGTATACTTTAGTGTCTAATCGTACCTCAAACATAAATGAAATTTTAAGGAAAATGATAAACAATGTTTTGAGTAATGGTTAAGAAAACAAAAATAATATTATCTTAAAAGTAGTGTATTTATCTTTTTGCTTTTGTTTCAATTTATGTTTCCTTAACCATTACTTCGGAAACCTCAAAACACTATTTAGCATGACTCTAATTTTAATATAAAGAAGTGAACCCATGAAAAAATGAATGGATGACAGATATAATTAAGTCACAAACAAAACAAGTTGGAGTTAATTGAAGAATTATTTTCTCAACTAATTTTATGGCAACTGAGACGTGTTTAGACTTTAGTTAAAATTTCAAAGACAAAATCCACATATTTTTTTGGTTTAATTAGTACGTAGGTCCCTTAAAGATTTTTTTGGTTTCACTTTGGTCCCTTAAAGAAAATAAGTTCCACTTTGGTCCTTTATAGATATCTCTGACAGTCAATATGGTCCAAAGTGAAACTTATTTTCTTTAAGGGACCAAAGTGAAACCAAAAAAATCTTTAAAGGACCTACATACTAATTAAGCCTATTTTTTTTATATTAAAAAATTTAGTAGAGGGAATGATGCTCCAGTCTAAGACAAAAAAAATCATTTTTTTTATAAATGAACGGATGATAGATATAATTAAGTAAAAAAAAAATAAGTTAGAGTTAATTGAAGAATAATTTTCTCAACTAATCTTGTGACAACTGATGTGTTTAGACTTTAGTTATGATAAATCCACATATAATTCAGTCCTAGTACGAAAAAATATGTGTATAATTAATAGAAAAATACTATTTAGTAAGAATTTTTTTATATAAGAAAGAGAATAATCTTATGTGACAACATTTAACACTTACAAATTATAATCATTTTTTCTTTCATGTATGGTCAGTCGATTTTTTATTGGTCAAATTCTCCAAATTTGTGAATTATTCTTTTTTTAATGTAAATATTTCTTACTATAATTAATATAATATTCTTTGATATAGTTGATTACTCATTTAAAATTCAATAAGAAATGATTACTCATATATCTCTAGTGTCCTTTTTTAATGGTAAAATATAGTGTCTTTAGAAAAGAAGACTACAAGCCGCACAAATAGTTTCAGTGGATTAAGATATGAGTTATGCTAATTAGTGGCCCGAACACTAATTAAGGATAAAAAAAGTGTAAAATTTATATTGAAAATAATATTATTCATATTTTATAAATATTGACTATACAAATTCCAATATATTTTTACTATATAAGGTTTCCTTAACTAGTGTTCCAGAGATATCATTTAGCATTTTCTTTAAATATTAGTAATTAATTAAGACTATCCTTTGTTACCAAAAAATTAATTAATACGACGACAAGTTTTTCATAAAGAAACGACAAGTACAGAGCAAGATATTCTCTCTCTCACTCGATAGATCCTTCTGTTCTAGCTAGCTTATTGATTTAAAATTGGATATTTGCAAGCATCTTTCCTAGGTACTACTAAATACTACTATCGTACTACTAAATACTAGGTAGGTCCTTTCCTGTGGGTAGGAGAACATCATCTAGTCTAGTATTAAAAATGAGAGAAATATTTATATAGGCAAAAAACTCAAATGATTAATTTTCAGGCACACTCACACCATATAAGAAAAATTAAAAAGAAAAGAAATAAAATAATAAAGGTTTGTGCTTAGGTTTGTCAAAAAAACAAAGGTTTGTGCTTAGATAAGATTTTTTTTAAAAATGAATTTAATCTTCTGATTTTTTTTATCTTATTTTTTTCTTCTAACCTTTAATTTTATTCTAGTCTCTCTCATAATTATATTTTTTTTAACAAAAAGAAAGTTAGATTAAGAAAGAGATAAAATATTAGGAGAAAAAATGATGAAAAAAGAATGACAAAATTCAATTTGATTAAAAATTAAAAATAGACATAGAAGTTATAATTAATAAAGATGATTTAATGGTTGAAAGATGAATTAGGGAGTGAAATTATAAAAATGGCGAAAGAAATTTTTAACATATTTATATGAAAACACCTACTTTTAAGAATTAGATTAAGATTGATAAATTTCAGCGCCTATTTGAAACAATTTTGATTTTTAGTTTTTAAATGTGTTTTATAAAAATATTTTGGAAAAATATTTTGAAGTGAAAAGAAAAACTTCTTGAATTGGAAAACACTTTTGTAAAATTAGATTACCAATCAAAATTTTTAATTTTTAAAAACTAAAAAACTATTTTTGAGAAGGAAATCAAACATGCCCTAATATCTTTTATTAAGATGTTAGAGATTAGATTGATAAATTTCATATACTTTAAAGATTAAACGGATAAATTTCAAGAATTGGATCCTCTCAATCTTTATTTCTCTCAATCTCTCTCAATAATTAATCCTAGCCATTATTCTAAATCCAATGGTAGAAAGAGAAAAACACCTCCATAAATAGAAATACCATATAACAATTTAATTTTCTAATTTGAAATTTGTCTTTTTCTAATATTATATGATTGACTTTAATTCCATTATTTTTTTGTGACATATTAAAATATAAAATTAAGATAAATTTATTATTAAAAAAATTGAAAAACTCAAGAATTAAAGTTTGAAATTTAATTATTAAATTTTTTAAAAAAATTTAATTAATTTTTTGAAAAATTAAATTAAATTATGTTAATCATATATACAACTTTTAATATTCAAATTAATATTGTACAAAAAAAACTTCTTACGATCTTGATATTAGTTTTATACTGCTACTATACTAATAGAGTTATAAGGCAAGCAATATACAAAGGAAATTATAACATATTCTTTTAGAAAGAAAATACAAATGTTTTCATTTTATTTTTTATGTAAATGCAAATAGATTGATTTTCTCTTTTAAGGGAGTGTTTTTCTTTTAAATTTTATCCTAATAAAAAAAGTAAGGGAATTAAAGTCAATCATATACTATTAAAAAAAGACAAATTTCAAATTAGGAAATTAAATTGTTATATGATATTTATATTTATGGAGGTGTATTTCTCTTTCTACCATTAGATTTAGAATAATGACAAGGATTAATTGTTGAGAGAGATTGAAAGAAGTAGAGATTGAGAGGATCCAATTCCTAAATTTCATATATTTTAAAATTGCTTAATTTTTATGTTAACCTTGACAATTCATAAAAGAAGACCTTGATATAGTATATTTTGTTCCATATTTAGTATGTCACTCTGCATTCCGAAGTATTGTCTATTTTGGGCAACGTGTGAGCTTTCACAGTTTTGTCCTTTGTAAAAGACGTCCTAGTGAGTTGAAGAGTGTCCGTGGTATATATAAACTACTCTTAACCTTAATTTTTAAACGATGTAAAATTTTTAATATACCGAAACAGTTGCCCCCAGTCAAAGCTAGAAGGTAAATGACATGTGGCGTCGTTTGCTCCCTAGCTCCTTCTGATGCCAATGTTCCATTCCATGATGTATTGTCCGTTTTGGCAAAAAGCATAATTTATACCTAGGGATGTCATTGGTGCAGGGATTGAGTGGGGTACTTTACCACACCTTGCTCCACCATCTAAAATGTTATCCATCCTCATTCCCTGTTTCGGGGAGTATTCTTCACCAATCCTCATCCCTGCGGATCCTCACACTTCTCGCAGGGATCCATTAACCTTAAAAAAAACATTAAATTTCTATTATTTTCAATCAAATTAGTTTTAAAAACATTAATAAAGTTTAATTATAAAACAAATAATAAAGATTAAAATATTATTGTGACCTTGTGACAATAATAAACATAATATATAGACAAATTTATACATATATTGTGCGAAAATATAATTAAAAATAATTTATAAAGTACTTAAATATACCTATGTAAGTGATATTTTAATAGTTTTCAGCGACGAAACCTCGACGGGGCGGAGGATAAAATATCATCCACATCCTTAAAAACCTGTCTTTGGAGAACTTTCTCATCCAATCTCTATCCTCACGGGAAAACATTCCTCATCTTCAAGTCTCTAAATGAGACAATCCCCACAGAAATCTTCATTTACCGATAAAATTGACATCCTATTTATACCGCAAAATTCCTGTTTTTATTTATTTTTCAATGATATATTTCTTAGCAACCCTCTTTATTTAAAAAAAAATTATTCAAAATAAAATAGTGATATCCTATTTTGTATTTGTCCCATAAACTCTTTGTAGCTCAATTTGTCCCATCTAATTTATGTCAATTCCCACTTAACCAAAGCAAAGGTAAAGGTAACCCAACCCACTGTGGAATTTAAAAATATATATATTAAAGGGTTAATAGATCTTTAGGTCCTGGATGTTCTCGAATTTTTGATTTTAGTCCCTGTCTTTTGTTTTGTTACAAATAAGTCCCTGAATGTATAATTTTTTTTGGTTTTAGTCCCTAAAGTCAAAATCCGCAGGAAAATTTGCAGTTTTTGTGGAGATTTTTCTTCAGATTTTCCTGCGGATTTTGACTTTAGGGACTAAAACCAAAAAAAATTGTACATTGAGAGACTTATTTGCAACAAAAGAAGATACAGAGACTAAAACCAAAAATTCACGAACATACAGGGACCAAAAGATCTATTAAGCCTATATTAAACGAACCAACGGCTGCAGAGGGTTGAACGAATATTTTCCAATTAAGAAAGCAAAGAAGAAAGAAGAAACAACACATAGCAAACAAAAACTTGTACTACTAAAATACATAACAAACAACAAAAAATATCATACTAGGTTAGGTTCAATGTCGACAAATACACGCGTATACACAATGATTCCTTAACAATCCACCATTTTCAACGTGTCACCCTCTTGTTTTGCATGTCACCTTGTCTTTAAACTACCCAAGTCAATTCTTTAACAAGTTTCTCGTAGCTTCTTCTATTTTTATTGCACACTCCTTTATGGCGGTTAATCACTCTGTTTTTCTTCTTCTCAGCAAAAAAAACATGTTTTCCAACTTTCTATCATGGTGGCCATGGATGTTGTTGTTGCTGAGTTTTTTGCACGGTTCAGTTGCAAGACAGAACCGTTTTGAGTGGGAACAGGTGATTAGATTACCGGATGAACCGGTTGATGCTGACGTGGATGAAATTGGAGGAACTCGATGGGCAGTTCTTATTGCTGGTTCAAGTGGTTACGGCAATTACAGACACCAAGTGAGTACCCAATATTATATTATATTCCCTAATTATATCATTAATTAATTTTACTTAGTTTCTTTCTAAATTTAATTAATCAGTTAATTGATGTGATGTTGTTTTGAGTTGCTCTGTTTTTGTTGTTGTTGTTGTTGTAGGCAGATGTGTGTCATGCATACCAGGTTCTGAGAAAAGGAGGAGTGAAAGAAGAAAACATAGTGGTGTTTATGTACGATGATATTGCTAACAGTGAGATGAATCCAAGACCTGGAGTTATCATCAATCATCCACAGGGACCCAATGTTTATGACGGTGTTCCTAAGGTACCTATTTTTTGTTTTTGGTAAAGTTTTATAAGGTATCTATTTGATTCTTTCAATTTTCCATATTTGAATAACCAATTTTTTATTTTTAATTAAAAAAGAAATAATCTCGATGTCGGTCAATATATTAGTAGTGATGTCGGTCAATATATTAGTAGTAATTGTTAGCATTATGGGCCCGTTTGTTTGAGATTAAAATAAAATAGATTTTTTTTAAAAAATCTATTTTGAAAAAATAGATTTATCTTGTAGAGATTTTGAAAAAAATCTAAAGTTGTTTTGTGTTTGTTTACCATTATAAAAATCATTTTTGAGAACAAACACATAGTCCATGTTTTGAAAAAAAATAGATTTTGAAAGAATCTATTGGAAATAGCTTTTCATTTTGGACTCAAAAATGATTTTTTTAACAAAATGATTTTTATGAAAATCTGAAACAAACACATCAAAAATAAAAAAATAGATTTTTTTAACAAAAAAATAGATTTTTGTGAGAAAAAATCTCAAACAAACGGGCCCAATATTTTGGTGAGTAGATAATTCAATTCATTTATACTAAATTATCGTTTGACATGTCTTTTTTAGGTCTTAAAAGTTAAAAGTTATTTAGAAACTAAAAATGAAAATAATTTTTTTTAGAAAAAAGCTAAAACTGTTTGGTCATTATTATTTTTTTTTGCTAAATTAAATAATTGGTCATTTAACTTATTTATTGGTTTCATATTGGTCACTTAATTAATTAATGTTACAAATTGGTTTCTTAACTTATTTATTGGTTTCATATTGGTCACTTAATTAATTAACGTTACAAATTGGTCCTTTAACTTATTAGCGTCACAAATTGATCCCTTAAATTTAATTATGTTTGTCATATCGGTCCTTTTTAATAGATTGATAGTGTATTTATTTCCCGTATAAGAAAGATGTTTGAATTCATAATCATATTCACTAACAATATTACTCATAAATAAATCATTTATGTATTCATATAATTAATAATAGAAAGTAAAATTAATTTTTTTTCCATAAAAACTAGCGCAAATGACCAATATGACAAATAAAATTAAAGTTAAAGGATCAATTTTTAACCTTACTTAGTTAAGGGACCAATATAAATTCAATAAATAGATAAGGGACCAATTGTTCAATTTTTCTTGAAAATTGGTTTGGGGCTTTGGTCTAACTTCTTTTATTGAGCAAAAAAGTCTAAAATAAGGTAGGTTAAACAGTACCTAAAGGTCCGTTTAAAATAACTTATTTTTGAGCTTATGTAAAACAACTTATATATATATGATTTTATATTAATATATAGGTTTCCAGTTTTCACTAACAAAAATTGTGAATTACCTTAACAAATTTACAATAATACATAAAAATTTATTTATTTGTATAAGATAAATATAAGCTATTCCAAACGGACCTAAAAAACGAGAGGTTAGTCTCTCTTAAATATGAGATACAGAGTATAAACAAAAATGAACTAATATTATTTTCTTGATGTAATATAAAATAATTTTATTTTATATTCGTGAGCAAAACTTAGTGCAAAAAGGCATTGCAATACAAAGGATGGTTTTAAATTCGAAAAACTTATTCGGACTAAAAGTGAAATTCCTATACTACAATAAAAAAATCTGATCATTATACTACTTCACAAAAAATGTTAATTGTATTTATCTTCATTTTTGTATTGAAACTTGTTTATTGAAACCTATTTTATTTTTAACAATATTATATATATGTTTTATTCTTTAGGGGAAAATATATTTTCATTTCCTACTTTTATAGCGAGTTTGAATTTTTGTTCATGTAAAATTAAATTACTTGTTTTCATTCCTAAAAAAAAATTCTTTAATTTTTAATCCTTATTGAACAAACCTATATAAGTTTATATTATGACATTTTTATGTTCAAAATGGTTTATATTATGTCTATATATCATGGTAAATCTATATAAGTCCATATTATGTTAAACAAATGTCAAAAAATTGTCAAAATTTTGTCCATTATGGACTAAGAACAAAATAAATTTTTTGTAGGGATGAAAATAAGTGATTTTATTTTTCAGGAACGAAAACTAAAACTCATTATAAAAGCAGAGACTGAAAACATATTTTATCCTATTTTTTTTAATTATACAGGAGTATTAACACATTTGAATATGCTATCTTTCTCACTACAAAATTATTCTAGTGGCCATTTTGGCTACAAAATTCAGGTCTCTTAAAAACTAATATTTGAGTGATAAATTATTGTATAATTATATTATAATTATTGAAAATTTTGGTCTTAATTAAGATTGCTTAAGTTAACTCATTGCCAAATTACTAGGTGAGCTGTGTCATTAACGTGCCACGTCTCTCAAATGATAAAAGTTAATCTGAAGATATTATATATTTTTTTTTGTGCAGAAGATATTATATTTTTAAACGATATAGGTTAAATTTAACACCATTTTAAAAAATAAAAGCAGAAAAAGTTTTCAAGTAAATGGGACCTAACATATTGAAAAATGAAGGACTATTTTGATGTATGTTTACAATTTTAAGGACTAATTTATTTATTCACTCATTTCTTTCTTCTACTTTTTTTTTTTGACAAATTCACTCATTTCTTATGTAATAATAGGACTAACAAATTAAATAGGACTATTTTAATGGAATAATAGGACTAACAAATTAAATAAATGTTAGTCGTTCGTAAGGTCTAATTTTTTTTTTGTCAAATAGCATAGTGGTTAGAAATTTTACCCTTAAGATGAATAACTGGGATGACTGGAGTTCGAACTTCAGTTCCCTCCATATATAATGGAATGTCTTGCCAATTGAGTTAAATTCACGAGACTTTGTAAGTTCTAGTTTAACTATTGATAGTGGTAGGTTGAATATATCATATAAAAAATCATAAATAAATTAATTAATTAAATAAGTGCTTGAATTGGGAATTATCCTGCACTAATTAATTATTGATGTGTCCGCCAGCTAGCTGGCTCATATTGATTATCATCCGTTAATTAAAAGGGGAAATGCTTGAATGCACGACACATGTTGTCGTCTCAAGCGCACGACCACTGTAGCGGTTACATGTCTTTTGTATTTATCAACCAATTTACTTTACCACTTTCTACGATTTATAGTATATTTTTATTAAATTAGTAAGTAATCAAAAGCTTGACGATAAAGTACGGTTTGATCCAGCTTATTTCAATTTTTTTATTCAATAAAAGGAGAAGTTAGGCCAAATATATTTTCAATAAGTTATTAATAGAAAAAAATTATTTACTTTTTATGAGTAAAATACATAAATAAAAGACTTTTGAAGCTAATTAAAAAAACAACAATTACCAAACAGATTTAATTTTTTTCTAAAAAAACTCTTATTTTCACTTGTAGCTTTCAATAGTTTCTAAGATCTAAAAAAATCAGGTCAAACGATATCATACTATAGTAAAATTTATTGAAAAATTAAGAGATATTGAAATAGCTTATAAGTTTTTTCGATAAAAATAAGACATGTTTGGTAATAAGTTTCTCAAATTAACTTATAGCATTTGTTGAGATGATATTTCAAGGAGCGTTTGAGTTTATAGGTTATAGTTTTTTCTACCTTTTATTTTAATTTTAACATTATTATTTTAATTTTATTATTCACTCCGTCCCTTTTTATAAGACCCAGTTTAACAAAAAAATTATCCCTTTTTATAAGATCTTTTTGCAATTATCAATAACAGTGATTATTTTTTCCAAAATTACATTTATTTACTTTATATATTTTTTAAATAGGAGGACCAAAAATTCAAAAATATAAAAATAAGGAGATCAAAAATGCATTTTAAAAAAAAATAGTAATTAAGATCATATCCTACTCTCAAACTTTAGTAGCAATGTCTAAAAGGAAGTGTGCTATTCAAAACAAAAAAAAATGTTGTAAAGGAAGCTAAAATTCGCTCGTGCATGTGTCGTGCTTATGGCTTGTCGTGCCATATAGCACTGCTGAATTAAGTGTGTATAGTCTAAACACACCACTTGGTCAAATTTGTGGATTTTTTTTTTTTTTTACCATTTTCTTTAGCTCTCTAATATTTTTTTTAAAGAGAAATGATGTTTGGACATCAAAATTTTGTTGTTAGATACATTGTCAAGTACTTTTTGTGTGTATTTTTTAAATATGTATGGTAGAAAAGAAAAAAGTATTAAAGAGGTACAATTTGGTATTTTGATGTTTAAATAACACAATTCTTTTTAGATGAATTCTTTGGTACATTTTTATTTAAACATATACCGGTACACTTGTAGAGATGGACAATTGTGATAAGTTCACAAATAGTATTTATTAATTTTTTTATATTAAATACTATTTGTGGACCTATTATAATTGTCCATCTCAGGAATGTACCGGTACATGTCCAAATAAGATGTATACTAGAGTTCTTACCTTCTTTTTATATAAAAAACATATACTACATGACAAAAATATATGGAGTACACCAACACCAACTGGATATTAGTATTTAGATTGGGAATGTCAACTTTTTTTGAAGAGATAGGTGGCTTGAATTTTTTGAAACAAAAATATGGGCTTGCCAATGTGTTGCACTATAGCATTGGCCTGGCGCACCCCACCAAAAAATATAAAATTAAACCAACTACCTTAATCCTAAAAACAAAATTGTTTTTAATAATAGTATAATTTTGAACAACCCAATATTAAATTACCAAAATGAAGCGAACTTTGGTTGAATATTCTGGAATTAAGTCATGATTGGCTAGTGCTTTGGAGCATTTAATTAATGGAATTTCTTTTTGCTTGAAAGCTACTCAATTAACCAATGAAGTACTACTTTTTTGTTAATAATTTTTCTCTTAGGACCTCTTTGATGCTGGCAATGGAATTAATTAGTGGAATTAGAGATCTTCCTGGATCCATCATAATTTTTTTATCAAGTAGCTTTAGTGGCTAGAATTTCATCCTTAAAGTGATTAAGTGGAGTGTCTGGAGTTTGAACTTCGATTCCCGCACTGTATCCATCATAATTTAATTGAGCATATTAAAGTCTAACACTATCTGATTTGGAATGAAATATAAGTAATAATGTTTAATTAAATAATTTTTTTGACTAAATACATACGACTTTCTGGATCATTTTGCTTATTTTATTCCATATGAAGTATTCGATGTGATAAGTTACAAGAACAAAAGTAAATTGGACTAATAAAGCAATAATTGCGCTGTTAGATATTTCTAGTGAGGTGAGTCGTATAAGCAACCAAAATTGATGTTTATTTCCTACAAGCAAAAGGTTTAGGTGTGATACAATTAGTCGATAATAATTTTTCTTGAACAGTAAGATTCTTATTGAGGCTGTTACATGTTACAAGAGAATATGTGCTTTTACACTATTTCACTATGTGATGTTTATTCTTAATCTACAGGATTACACTGGCGACGACGTGACAGCTGAGAATCTATATGCTGTTATTCTTGGTGACAAGAGTAAAGTAAAGGGTGGAAGTGGCAAAGTGATCAACAGTAAAGCCGAGGACAGGATATTTATATTTTACTCTGATCATGGAGGCCCTGGAGTTCTTGGTGAGTTAATTAACCACTTAATTAAGCTTGAATTTTAATTTTACTTTATAATACAAAGACTAATTCCCTTGTGCAGGCTAGAACCGTAATAAGTTATTACAATGGATTTGATAATGTCATGGAATAATCGCAAATTATACGGACTAATACACTCTTTGCACATAAAAGTTTCCAAATATACATTGATCATATGATTTAGTAATGAATTGTACAAATTATTTTTTTTAATTTTGATGTGAATTATGAGATTGACCAAACCAGAACTACGTTTATCTTGGACAGAAGTTACAGCTCAATGATTCCTTTTTCGATTGTAGGGATGCCGAATATGCCTTATGTATATGCTATGGATTTCATTGATGTTTTGAAGAAGAAACATGCATCTAAAGGTTACAAAAAGATGGTAAGATTTAATTTCTCAGGTAGATGGTGAGCAAAAATGACGTCGCTTTATGTTAAGTCATGGAAGTGTTATTTTGTATAGCTTATATACATTGAAGCTTGTGAAAGTGGTAGCATGTTTGAGGGTGTAATGCCAAAGGATTTGGATATTTATGTGACGACTGCATCCAATGCACAAGAGAGCAGTTGGGGTACTTACTGTCCTGGTGTCGATCCTGCTCTGCCTCCGGAGTACATCACTTGCCTCGGAGATTTGTATAGTGTTGCTTGGATGGAAGACAGGTATTTTTTGCTATTTGAGGGACAAATTGTTATTCCTCAAATTTGACGCTTTCGGTTTGAAGGACTAAAATATTGATTTACTCGCTTTGTGCAGTGAGACGCACAATCTAAAAAGGGAAACGGTGAAACAACAATACAAGTCGGTAAGATATGTTTATTAAATGTAATAGCAATGTTGTGTTGGTGGCGAAGAACAAGAAAGTGAACAAACAATTAATGTTTTAATTTCTTTCTTGTGTAGGTGAAGGAAAGGACTTCAAATTTCAACAACTATGCATTAGGCTCTCATGTGATGCAATATGGTGATACCAACATTACAGATGAAAAGCTTTATTTATACCATGGTTTTGATCCTGCGACGGTGAACCTTCCTCCACACAATGGCAGATTAGAAGCTAAAATGGAAGTTGTAAACCAAAGAGATGCAGAGATTCTCTTCATGTGGAAAATGGTATTCTATTATCAACCAAATCCTTAATTGCTCAAACAACTATGTGGTACTAGATGTATAAATTGTTCACTTTTTTTTTTCAGTATGAGAGATTAGATCATCAAACAGAAAAAAAGAAAGAGATCTTCGAGAAGATTGCGGAGACGGTGAAACATAGGAAACATTTAGATGGTAGTGTTGAATTGATTGGAGTTTTATTGTTTGGTCCAACAAAAGGTCCTTCAATTCTACAATCCGTGAGAGAACCTGGTCTTCCTCTTGTTGATGATTGGCAATGCTTAAAATCAAAGGTAAACATAAATAACTGAACACTCTTCTTATTATGACTTATATGACACAAAACTTTCAATGAAAATGTGTCTGGTGTCCGACATGTGTTAGTGATGTAGTCATTTTTAAAATTATTATCATTGTCACGGTATCTTGTGTCTGTGTCGATGCACATATTATTGATGTTGAACTTGGTTTGTAGGTTCGAGTGTTTGAAACTCATTGCGGATCACTGACTCAATATGGCATGAAACACATGAGGGCATTTGCAAACATTTGCAACAGTGGTATTTCTGAGGATTCAATGGAGGAGGCATGTATGGCAGCATGTGGTGGGTATAATGTAGGGCTATTGCATCCATCAAACAGAGGTTATAGTGCTTGATTTTTGTGTACAATCGTCTCTCTTTCTCCACATAATATGAAAGAGTAAGCAGGGGAGGGAGCCTAAGTAAAGGTAAGGTAGAAACTATTGGGTGGGAATTGAGTGGGAAAGCAAGCACAGCCCAATCAATCCAGCCCAAAGACAGGTGCATGATGGAGTTTACATTTGAGAGTAATTATTGTCTTAGTGATGATGAGTGTTTTTGTATTTGGTATAGTGTAAATAAATTAGTGTGTCATACTTTTCAATAAAATAAGACACTAATTAGGATATGCTCCTTTAATATACTTTTTCTACTAAGGTTATCAGCTTATATGTTGCTTCCCTCTAATTTTGTTATTACTTTACCTTTAATATTTAAACTTTAATTTTTTTTCTTCTTCATCATCAATTAATTTTTGTCTACCAATGCACTCTCCCACTTGATTTTTGTTTTTCTTATATTCAGATTTCACTACTATTATTTTTTTTCTTTCGGATTAACATAATGATTCACATTCTTTCATTCCTTTATTTAGTCCAACAGACCCCATTTTTGTACGAAGTGTCTATGGGTAATCTTTCAATTGAGTAACCAATTCAAAATAAATATGTAGAATAGTCTTCTTATTCTTTTTTTTGGTACAAAAGAGGGAAAAAGTTTCAGAGTAGTCTTCTTATTCTATTGGTATATTAATAATAATGAATATTAAAAAACTAATTTTATTTTTGTCTTCTATTTCTTTTCATAGAAATATTTTATTGTGTTTCATAAAAAATCAGTATTTCATTTTCATTTAATTTTGTTAGCATGCTAAATCAAGTATTATTTACCGACAATGAAAAAATATAAGCTGTCTAAAGTTCGATTCTCATTGCGTAAGAAGAAAATTCACATGGAATTTATCAATGTTTGCATTAGTTGGTCCCTTCCGTCAGTTTTCACTGTTTCACTATTTCAATTGGACACGTGTCCAGGTGTCCACGTGTCAAGCCATATATGCAAACCGTCTGCCACATAAGACAAAACTGACGGAAAGGACTAAATTGAAAACTAAAATAAACGTAAGGGATCAAATTGAAATTTTTTAAACGTAAGGGACCAAATTGAAACCTAAAATAAACGTAAAGGACCAAATGTGTAGTTTTTTCAATGATGATTAATTGTTGTTTTTATTTTTTTGACAAAATGATTAATTACTGTTTCTTTTTTACTAAAAATAAAAGATATTCATTCATTTAAATCGGTAGAGTACATCATATTCAAGTACAAATTCAGTACCGGTAAAAACGAAAAGGATGAATCTGCGAACAAGCTCACAACATCTAAGTTAATAGCATAAAACAACATACTCATGCCTACAAATAATGTGATTAAATCAAAGTAACCGGAATACCTATGCATCTGGATCTGCATCGTTGACGAACTTAATTAATGTGTGAATCAGTAGTTGACCGAAGTTGATCTGCTGATTCAATCAAACGAACACCGCAACAAAACGGGACATCAAACAAACACCGCACGAAGACGGGATATCAAACAACGTCGTACTGAGACGACGAAAACACACAAAAAAACACAAAAGAAAGATCTAATCTATGTGATAATCACTTATTTAGATTAAAAACAAGAAAGAAAAAGGAGCAGAGGGGTGATTTTAGACCAAAAATGACTAAAATCATTCCCTTACCAGTAGAAAAATATGAAAACTCAAGAACAAATATTAGGGCCGGCCGGGTGCTAGAGAGAAGGCGTAGTATATAATGATTAATTACTGTTAAAGACTGATTATACTGTAATATTTTATAACCAGCCTACAACAAAGAAATTTTTTGGATGCTATAAAAATTGTTTGTGTGCTTATATGAAAACAATAAATGCTTGGAGTATAAGGGTTCGTTTGGCCCGACTTTTTATGAACTTAAAAGTTATCTTAAAGTTAAAGTTAAAAATAATGACTTTAAAAATAAAGTTAAAGTTGTTTGGTAATTATTTTAAAATTAAAACAGCTTTAAGTTGAAAAAAATATAGTATATATCATAAACGCGTAAAATATTTTAAAATGAAAGAATTTTTTTTTTTCAAATCGATATTCGTAAAACAAAAATATTAGTAAAATAAATAAAAATTTATAAATAATTAAAATTAAGAGTTAAGTAAAATATTTTACAAAAGAAAAATTATTTAATGATAATATAAATTATATTATTTCTTAAGTGAGTACATTACTGTCTCATTTGTCAAATCAAAATACTCCTATACTAGTATATGAAAGTGTGATTATTAGAAATTTTTTAATAATAATAGTAACAACCAAATTGTAATAAAAAGGCTAAAAATCTCCAACCCACTTAATCTTGAGATATACTTTCCGTGCCTCTAACCTATCTATAGTGATCTCAGTTTACACTTTAACTAATGAATCTTATAAAAATGTGGCCATCATTCAATACTATATTTTGATTGGCCACTGGAATGACTGTGTCATGTATTGTAATTCTAGGATATGAATAATTACATCAATGCAAAATAATTACATTCCAAACATGTAACCGAATGAGATGAATTGCTTTTAAAATTGAAACTTTTTTATTTTTTAATCACTTGTTTATACTTCATATATTGTTTAATTCAAAATATTTTTTTGAGGGGAATGAAAGGTTCATACTTTTACTTCCAAACTTTCCGTTTGTTATAGTTTTTTTAAAAAAAAAATCACTTATTTTAAAAAAAAAAATCACTTTTAAGAATATTACGTCCAATTGTTATAGCTTTTAAAAATAATCAAAATCTAAAAATAATCTAAAAACAACTAAAAATGAGAAGCTAAAAATAGTAGCTTCTTAAAAAATATATTTTTTTTAGAGGAAAGATAAAACAATAATCAAAAGGTGGAGATATTTTTTATCCAAAAATATCCTCACATAAATTTTAATATTCCAAAAATATCCTTATAAAAAATAATTTTTATCAAGGTAAACAAACACAAATAGCTTCTGATTTTTTGTAAAATCTCTTAAAAATAATCTCTAAATTATTTAAGATCAAAATCACTTATTTTTTAATCTATAACAAACGGGCTCTTAGAGGGCATGCACGTCTTGATCCATAACATTTTTTCTTGTTTCTTCCATTTCTCCTTTCTCTTCATTATGATTAATGTTGATTTTTATTTTCCTGTTATAAGACTAATTAATAAAGAAAGGAAAAATAAAAAGGAAAAACATGACCAAGAGGACCATTCGCGAAGAAAAAAAAGTTTCAACCGAATCTCTTCAGAGAAGCTCTAGCATTCCATTCGGAGGAGACGCATGAATTGAGAGGTCGACATATGAAGAAGCATCAAGTTTAGCTAGAAAATCTGTATATTGATCTCCTTCACTAAGAGTGTGACAAATATGTATAATTGTTGTCTGTTGTGAGAAAGCAACTATTTAATATCTTGGATCAAAAAGCCATGAACATGAAATTGAATACTGAATGTTGGGACCATTGATGAGATTGATACAATGAAGGGAGTCAGAGTAGCAGACCACTGTATCTAATTTCATATCTTTAGCAAAGGTGAGATGATGGACAATAACATAATTCAACGAGTACGTGTCTAAAGAATTCTGAATGAAGGCAAATAAGCCTAATAAATAATTATAGTCGAAGTTGTTTATGATAATTCCTCCAAAGCTTGCATGAATTGGAGGTCCATGGCAACTACAATCTGATTTTTTTTATTACATGATTAATTTTGATTTTGATATTGTTCGAAGAAATGTTAAATCATGCACATTATTAGTGAGTGACAACTATTCCAAAAACATAAAAAAAGGCATAAAAAACGTAAAGGAAAGACAAATAAAAAAAAATAAATAAAGACATTTTAATTATTTTTTATCTCCTACAAAGTGTCCCAAAGATGAGTATGAGAAAATGACTATTTATGTAGAGCATTTTTTTCATTCAATTTTGTATATCATCAAACGTAGGCATAGCGTATCCAAGTGTGTTTAAATGAAATGATAGATGTTTAACTAAAGTCTTTATCAACCGAGTTATGTTGATTCATGATATGAACTATGCAAACTCTTTTTTATCTAATATATTAATTCAATACATATAGCTAAGGTGTAAAGTTGTTGACTGTCAATATTATAAACTTGAAATTAATTTATATCTCCAAATATGCAGCAGCCCCTAGTATGTAGCATCGGTATGGCTGAATTTTTGAGTTGATCTGGTCTGTAAATGATAACGAATTATGATATATTTGTTTGAGTCTAATATGTATTAGTCTAATGATTAAATGGTTGATCCACTGACTATTACAGACCAAAATTAAAAAATATCATTTTTTTTAAAAAAAAACTAAAAATTTGATATTATTAAAATTCTTCATTTTCTAAATGCTAAAAATAAAGTGACATTTAATGAGTTTATGCATATCATAAGTTAAATCCATAAAAAAATACAAATGATACTTTAACTAATAAAAAAACAAACTTAACCTATTCTCATCGTCATTCGTTGTCAACACACCTCAAATCCTAAAAAATACAAATGATACTCAACAAAAACTTCAATATTCTTGTTCAAATTAAAGGTATAATTAATTATATAAATAAAATAGACGAGTGATGGGCCAATAATCCACGAATCTGCAAAACTTACAATTTTAATGTTCGTACCCCACATGAACAAAAAATATAAACAAACTGGAAAAAATATGATCTCAAATATGTACGAACAGGCCCGGGCCAGACACATGTTTCGACACATGTGGTGGCAATGAACCTCCTAAAATTAAGGAGTGCAGCTATGCACCATTTCCACTTGCTCCATTTATACCATATTGATTGAATAGGTGACTGACACGTGGCAAAAGTAATATCCCACGGTTGAGATTAAAAGCTAGAATAAATATATCTTTTAATAAGCCACATCTGCTCCCTCTTCCTCTTCCTCTTCCTCGTTGTCGCTTCCAGATCTCTCCCTCTTCCTATCTTCGTCGCAGCCACCGCTGCTCCTCCGCCTTCCACCGGACCTCTCTTTACTCTCGTAGCGGTCCAATCTGATATCTCTCTCTCCCTCCTTCTCTCTCATGTCGTTTGAAATCTTCATAAATTAATAAAATTGATGATTAATGTTAAAGATGGATTTGCCAGCCATCACTATATGGTGGTGATTAATTGATTTTGTGGCAAAGAAAAAAATCCATGGCAATTTCACTCCACCTCCAGAAGAAAGTCCCAAAGTTTATTGATGTTTCTTCACCTCCAAAAATCAAAATTTGCAAAGTACACAAACATAAAAAAAAAAAACTAAAATTGATAATATGCAGTTTTGCCATAGCCCACAAATCATAAATTGAACAGAGGAATAGGGAAGATAGAACCCATTATTTCTATATCTACTACATAAGCAAGGCCATTACCAAACTCAATATGCATTATTATGTTTTTTTCCAGGAAAATTTCTTGAACCCATAAGATTTTAAACAAATTTCATTTTAAAAGAGAGCAGGAGGATGGAGAAAGCCACCACTGTGGCGGCGACGATGGCGAGAGACAGTCATGGGTGAAAAGAGAATATGGAACACGTTGACAAGAAGGACAACACCTGTTCTATTATTTTTGATTAAAACATATATTAATTCTAACTTTTATTCTCAACCGTGTGATGTTACTTTCGCCACGTGTCAATCACCTATTCAATCAACAAGGTATAAATGGAGCTAGTGGAAATGGAACATAGCTACACTCAAAATTAAGGGACTCAATTACTTTTACTGAGTAATAGTAAGTTAGGGGCTACAACAATTAATACATTATAGCAAACTGCAAAAATCTAATTGTCAAACCCATAATCTTAATTAGTACTAATAAATTATGGGATGCAAAATTTAATACATTACTTTATATATCAAGATCTAAGTATAGTATACTTTTGGTAAGTTTGGTTACCTCTATTTTCCACTGCAGGACCACTCAAATGATCCCTGTTAGATTTCCAGACTCAAGTTACAATTTCTGAAGATGGTGGTTGGCATGTGATCGTAAATTTTACTTACGTGCAAAGATAAAATGGAGTGAGATGGTAATCATTCTTAATTGCACTCTTCCGAACCGATGTGGTGTTCGCATTTTTTATCCTATAATTATTGGCTTAATTAAAAATACTATTTTGAAGGGGACATATAAAACAAATATCATCATCTATGCACATAGTTCTAGTTTGTGGTGCCATTTATATAGTACTATACTCTACCTCTATGGAGTATATTTTTTGATCGACCAAACCTCACAATCAGTGACGGAGCCAGGAATTTCAAATAGAGGGGGCACCATATATTTAAATATTTATGGCATTAAATATAACTTTTTTTTTCGACAAGCATTAGATATAACTTACATTTCAGTTTTGAGAGAATAAATATACATCACAATTGTTCTCTACGTTCCGACATCTTTTGGAAATATTGAAGGATTTTCTCATTTTCAATCTCCATAAAAACATCTTTCTCTATATAAGTAACTAAACAATCATTTAACCATTTATCTCCCATGCGATTTCGCAACTCACTCTTGATAATCTTCATAGCAGAGAAAGCTCTTTCAGCTGTTGCAGTTGCCACAGGTAGTATCAAAGATAACTCTAAAAGCAAATATACCAACGGATAAACAATATGTTTTCTTGTTTCCACTAGCTTTATACTAAGATCACTAATCCCCTCTAAGTCTGAAAATGAATCTTCAGAGCATACATCTATGTAATAAATTTCAAGTTGAGAATCGAGAGCCAATAGTTGAATAGGAGAAAATTCTGAAGGATAAAATTGAGCTAAACGCAGCAACTTCTCCTTATCAAATGCAGAAAATGAATCTCTTGGACTTAAACAAGCTACACAAAGAAGCAACTCAGTACCCACTTCTGTAAAACGATTATTCAACTCTTGTAGTTGTCGATCAATCACTTCATAGAACAATTGAACTTGAAAGTAATGTAAATTGGAAACTTTCTCCAAGTTGCGCTTTGACTTTTTATATGTTTGATAGGTATCATCCATATTGGGCTTGACAACTTCATGACGATCACAAAATAATGAAACTTCATTGAGTAAAGAATCCCAACCATTGTCCCTTATAGTTTGTAACTTTTGTTTGGACACTTTGACTAATTTCATGGCATTAACAATATCTTGATCACTTCTTTGTAATGCTTGAGATAACTGGTGAGTAATTGACAAGACTTTTTTCATCAAGTGCAAGACAAAAATAAATTCAAAAGATTGCATATATTTCAACAAAAGCATTGCATCTCCCTTTTGCGCTAAGCTTATTCCATCTTCCTCAATCATTTCAAGCACATCAATCATAGAAGAGAATAAAGAAACTATACTAAGTAACGTACCAAAATGTGAGCTCCATCGAGTATCCCCTGCCCTCTTAATTGTAGCTTCTTGATTCAAGCCACGTCCACTAGATATTTCTCCTTCTTTCAATGCTTTATTCATCTTTTTAATTTGACTTTCCTGAAGAAGATCATGACGCTTAGCTGATGCTCCAACAACATTACACAAATTAGCTACTTGATTAAAAAATGGTGCAATATCAGAATGCTTTCTTGCTAATGTCACAAGAGCTAATTGGAGTTGATGAGCAAAACAATGAATATAGAATGCAGAACAGTTCTCTCTCAATATCAAGCTTTTGAGACCATTGAATTCACCTCGCATGTTGCTTGCTCCATCATATCCTTGTCCACGTATCCTTGACAAACTCAACTTATACTTTGCAAATAACGACTCCAAAGCTAATTTCAATGATGATGCACTAGTATCAGAAACATGAACAATACCAAGAAACCTCTCAATAATTTGCCCTTTTTTATTAACATAACGTAAAGCGACAACCATTTGCTCCTTAACTGAGATATCCCGAGATTCATCAATCATAATAGCAAATAAAGAATCTCCTAGATCATCAAGAATTGCTTTTGTGGTTTGACTAGCACAAGCTCTAACAAATTCCTTTTGTATTTGAGGAGATGTTAGCTTAAGATTTCCACGAGTATTCTTCCAAACTTCACGAACAGTTTCATTGTGGTTAACAAGAAAATCCACAAGTTCAAGAAAATTCCCCTTATTTCTTGATGTTGGTGACTCATTATTTCCACGAAAAGCTAAACCTTGGCTAAGTAAAAATCGAATGCAATCAAGTATGGCAGTTAAGCGAATTCGATATTCCACTTTAATTTGATGGGATTGTTTACACATAGCTCCTTCAATATGTTGCTTTTATTTCATTAGAGCTTGACAATTTCTCCATGCTTGATTATGAGCGCTATTTAAACCTCCGACATGAACTTGGAACCTATCACTTTTTTTCCAATTTGAAAAACCTTCAGTTATAAAGGCTTCACCACTACCTCTATGTTCTCCAACATGTGATCTCATGAGATAACAACATAAGCAATATTCCGCATCCTCCTTTTGACTATATTCCAACCAACCGCCAAATTTCGAATACCAATCCGGATTAAACTTACGAGAGGCATCTCCAAATTTTTTTAGTGGAAAATTAATCTCTTTTGGTTGACAAGGGCCCTTTAGGAAATAATATCTTCTAATCTCATCTCTATCACTTGGATGGTAATCTGCAATTCTAGGTCTCAAGCCAGGATCATTAGGAAGCATTTCCAAATCAAATTCTAAAAATCTTTTTTTCATAGATGAATCCAATTTTTTGCTTCTACGTTCATCAAGTACTTGAGGATTAGGAGTTGATGATTGTTCTGCACTGAACTTTCTTTTGAAATATTTCTCCATTGCTTATGGCTAGAAGTAAAATAAAATAAAACAATTAAAATTGTGTTCACAAAACAGGGGATTTGTTTTTCTTACCTAAGACAAAAGTATGATAGCTACTAACAAACCCATACAAGCACTAATGCACTATCAAAATAATGGAGGAATAACAAAAACTAAAAAAAGAAAAAGAACAGAGCCCCCCACCCCACACAAATACACAATCATTGCTAAATAAAGATCACAGTTTAAATATTGTTGAAAAATCTCAATCCCAAACAAACACTATCAAACCCTAACAATAAAGTTTCCACTTTCCACCATTAACACAAATTCATACTCATTGCATTGCTCAACAAAAAAATAATAATAGATTTTCAATCTAATTACAAAAATAAACAAAACAAAAATACATAAGATTGATATCATAAAGTTAAAGTTTACAAGAGGGTTTACCTATTAAAAGATCAATAATGGAGGAAGACTTGAAGAGAGATAAGAATAAAGGGAGAAGAAGATTAGAGAGACAAGAATGAAAAATCATCCATGGCCATGGGAGGGAGACAAGCTTTGAAGAGTGAATGAGTCTAGGTTTTGTATGCTCTCTTCCTTCCTTTCTCTGTGCGTGTGGTGTGGGTTATGTTTTGTAAATTTGGTAAAGTGTTTTTTTGTTTTAATCATAAAAAGTCTTTTAATATTCTTATATACACATGTTATGTGGAGATGTATCGGTACATTAGTTGAGATGAATAATTTTAATTGATTTACAATTGGTATTTATTAGTAATTTTTATATATTAAATACTATTTATAGACCAATCATAATCATTCACCCAAGTTGTGTACCGATGTATATCCACATAATATATGTACCAAAATATTTACCATTTTAAAAAGGTTGTCACGTGTGTGCAAAGTTTGTGTGTAGTGGTTAGAGTGAAGTACAAGTTGTAGACTCATAGTAAGTTTCTATTGGATGATAAATTGATGTGGGCCTAATTTCAAGTACCAACATATATGCATACTATAAAAAAAAAATTCTCAAAATGTAGTGCAGGCTTGTGCCCCCAGGGTGTTGTAAGTGCCTCCGTCCCTGCTCACAATATTGTTGTTTTCTCTTCGTTTCTAATCATCGAAACTTAAAAATAAATTTATTTATTGTTATGGGATTGAATTTTTAATAGGTTAGAGCATCGATCAGGTTCAGGCCAAAAATCATAACATCGATAAAAGCTGTAATCATTTAATTTAGACTCAATTCCGACCACCTATATTTTCGGTTTGTTCGGGTGTTGGACGTACTAGTGACAGGTAGCACAGGTCGGTCATTATAGATTAGATTGAAATTTTGTTTACATCTAAAACTCCCTTCACTACAAGAAATATCATTTTTGGCAGCGACAAATGTCGTTGCCAAAAACACAAAATTGCTGTAAAAAGTGTTTTTCTTATCAGAAAAATTGTTGCTGCATGTCGCTGGCATAAGTGCCGTTGCGAAAAGTTTTGCAAGGACAATTAATGTCGCTGCCATAACTAGTGTTTTTACAACAACAATAATTGTTGTCTTATGAGACTATTGTCGCTACAAAAAGGTATTTTTGTCAACAACTAAAGTCGCTGCAAAAAACTATTTTTGTCAACAACTAAAGTCGCTGCAAAAAGTATTTTTAATCAACGAATTTTATTTATAAAAAAAATTATTTATAAAAAAGTCGTTGCAAAAAGTCGTTGCAAAAAACTTATGAGACTATTTTTTTTTAATCAACGAATTTTATTTATAAAAAAATTTAAATACAAATAAAAAGAATCAAAATACAAGTGGTCATTCACATAATATCGAAACTCTAAAGTAGCCATGGCCACTAGGCCAACAACAACAAGCTAGAAAACACAAAAAGAGCAGTATTACTTTGAATGTCTATCACTTACTCCTATATGAAGACCACAAATAATATTACTAAGACACCGATGACTTGATCTTTTGCCCCACTCTCTTTTTCTCCATTATTCATCATCTTCTTTCATAGCCTCGACACTTTTCTTCGATTGCATTAGTATTCTTCCAATACTTTCTAATATTAGATGCCTTGTTGTCGTAGCTTTTTAAAGAGGAGCGTAGGATGGATAGTAATTTGTAGTATAGAAAGTTTGCAATAAATGACTCAAGTGAGTGAATTTATAGCTGTTATTTCATATGTCAACAACTAAAAAAGCATAAACTATATAGTATATTATTATGGGAGAATATATAATAATCTATTATATGTAATAAGCGAGGATGTAACAACCCGTTTTTCAAAGGCCCGAAAAGGCATTACTTTTTTTTTTTTTTTGTACACATCAGAGTTACGCATAAAGGATTTTAAATGAGCCGGCATTCAAATATACAAAAGAACTCATTACCATAAGGTGCTTCGACAAACAAAGTGTATTCCTGAATAATTACAATCCAAGTCTAAGTATTCAAATACTTAGAACAAAACAAGTTAGAATCCTATGCCTAAACCCAAAAAGCACGGTGTACAACCCACACCGGCGCATAGTCTAACTAAGCTAAAGCTCCAACCGCTCACTGGGGCCTGGAACAGCCACCGTCGTCACCACGACCTAACCCATTATCTGGATGGGATGAGCCCGCAAATGAAAGAAAGGGTCACCACAAAATAAAAGTATATATAACCAGTGCGAAAGATGTACACATAACAAGTTTCCACATACACAAGAGAAAGCTCTTTAACACAAAAGCAATTCCCAAGCTCTTTAACACAAAAGCAATTCCCACCAACGGGCTTAAAATATAATGCACACCGAGCCTAATGCAGACTTCTACAATGAGTGTGGTAGATTCCCCATTACCACATGCATATGAATTCCGGAAGTCAGTAATCATAATCAATAAAACCACAAAGGGTTAGGATGGATCCATTCCCGATAATCGCACCCCGCAGTCCATTCCCGATAACCGCTTATTGGACTCAATAATTCCCGTAGGAGTAAGGTGGATCCATTCCCGATAATCGCACCCCGTGATCCATTCCCGATAACCACGTACTATGAATGCATGAGCATACGATTCCCCTTATATGCTAATGCAACACATACATATCGTACACGCATTATGTAATCACACCACAGCACATACATATACATCTAATCATATGTATTTAATCACTTGTTCATACACATATTTCACCAAACATATGTAAGGCAACGAATCATGTATTTACCACGATCTCATATCGAGAATACATCACAAAAACATGCCAAGCACACCACCAATTGCAACACAGCAAAATCTAAAGCATGTTTAACAAAACCGTTTGAAAAGACGGAAATAAAGTGGAGCCCTTACCTCGGCAAGCTTCCGTTTAATAATACTCGTCCAAACAACACAAAGCGCTTCCTAAAACAAGCAGCGTACTATCAATACATTGTTCTCCAACCAATAGTATTGAAACTAAACCAAAAACCCCAAAAACCTAAAGGTTCCTAAGGAAAATTCACTCTTTCGGATACCATACCAAAAATCTATCGTATTGATCAACCACCCTGAGTTATTTGTACTATTTTTAGGACCCAAAACAATTGTCAAAAGTCTTAAATAATTTGAAATGCAAAATGGCCGTTTTCTTGCGTTATAAGTTACGTACTTTCCGAGTACCCGAAAAACTCGTTTCCAATCCCCGCCACTACCATAAATTAATAAAAAGGGATTAGAAAGTTAAAAACCAAGTTTAGAAATCAGAATCCAAAATTTTAGGTCTCAGAGCTCGCCCTGGCGAGTTTGCAGCGAGTGAAGGCAGTGAAGACAGGTCTCACTCGCTGTGGAGCTCGCCTTGGCGTGTTCATGACCTGTGACACTCGCCCTGGCGAGTAAACACTCGCCCGGCGAGTTGCACTTGTCATGACAGCAAAAACAGCAACTCACACCACCTTTTTCCCTAACCAAACCTAGTTTGATTCTATTAGTTCCCAACATCTTTTCAAGGCACAAAAGCAAACCATTTTCATAAGCAAGCAATACATTTCCGAAAGCATGTTGGTTGCTTCGAGTGCAAGTTATTTGATTTTCGTTTCCAAAATCAAAACCAAATCCAAGCACAAGTTTTAATACGGGCCTTAACCGGCTTGTAATCATTTTCAAACATGTTTTCTAAGCGAAAAACAACACCACATGTCACAAGAGTTTTAAATCACTTGGACCCCAAAATCACCACACAAAACACTTAGTAAATATTTTCATAAACTCCAAAATATTTTTCATCGGATTTTCTAAAACAAAACCATACAACACATTTCCCTTTTGCCCAAATGCTCAAAAACAACCTTGTTTTCCAAAACCAAACAACATAAGCTCATGTAATTGATCAATACACTAAACTTTCAAAACCCTAACTTTTCTCATGAGATTTCTCATCAACTCATGGAAAACAAAAACAACAAAGCCTAGCATGCTTACTAAACCCTCATGAACAACTTTCATGGAACAAAAACCATTCAAAACCAATTCTTATGAAATTTCTCCCAAGAACATAACCTTACTCACGCAGATATATAAAACTCCCATCCGAAACCTCACTTAAAACAGACGCAATAAGATTTTACATCGGCGGTTAAAATCCTACTCGTTTTTCCAAAAACACGAATAATCCAAAACTCGTTAATCTGAAACCACATCAACCTTCTTATTCAAGAAACAGGATCACAAGACAAAAGTCTGTACAATTACAGTGCGCGAGCACAAAACAGACTTAATTACACCAAAATCCTATAATCGCGACAGTACTCATGAAAACGCTTCACCAAAAACCCTAAAACTCGTAGCCGACACTAGAGTTCCTTAAGAAAACTGCACAGTGAAATCTTGGGTCTTACATTACTACCCTCCAAAAAGAAGTTTCGTCCTCGAAACTAAACGTAAGAGTATCAAAACATTACAACCTAACCACATGTTATTGATCAATACATAACCAACTCAAAACCCTAACTTTTCTCATGAGATTTTTCACCAACTCATGGAAAACAAAAATAACAAAGCCTACACATGTATCTCTAAACTTCATGAACAACATTCATGAAATACAAACCATGTAAAGTAACATTTCCTAACAAACCCTCATGAGAACATAAACCCAAAAACTCCTAAACTTTAAAAGTCTACCAACCTAGGAGATGAGAAGAGAAGGTTACCTTTAGAAAGTGATTCTCTACAATTCTCCTCAAAGCTTCCAAGCTTGAAATGGAGTGAAATGGTGAAGAATGGAAAGCTCTTGATAGCCAAACCACCCTTGGATCAAAGTCAAAAGTCCAAGCTTAAACCCTAGCCATTGAATCAATTTGCTTTATGGATAATCACAAGATATAACCCACAACCTCATACAGCAAAACACACGTTCAGTTCTCGCGCATAGCGACGAACGTAAATCACCAAAACATAAAACCTACGAAAAGAACGTCTAACGTTAAACATTTCCAAAACTTATCGTCGAATCTTTTTCCGCGACTGTAATTTTCTTCCATACCTTAGAAAATTATTCTCAGAACATAACCTCACTCACGCAGATATATAAAACTCCCATCCGAAACCTCACTTAAAACAGACGTAGTAAAATTTTACAACGACGGGTAAAATCCTACTCGTTTTTCCAAAAACAAGAATAATCCAAAACTCGTCATTCGAAATCCACATATAACTTCTTATACAAGCAACATGATCACAAGACAAAAGTCTGTACAATTACAGTGCACGAGCACAAAACCAATTTAATTACAGCAAAAACCTATAATTACACGATGCTTCACCATATGAACACATCAGAATCCTAATATTCCTTAAACCAACTATACAATGAAATCTTGGGTCTTACAATACTACCCCCCTAAAAGAAGTTTCGTCCTCGAAACTTAGACATCGTCGAACAAACCGGGATATAATTCCCTCATCTTACTTTCTAGCTCCCAGGTGGTATCTCCCGTAGCTTCATTCCATATTACCTTCACCAAAGGTATCTCTTTCGTCCTCAGACGTTTCATCTTTCTATCCGCAATCTTGATCGGCGGAACCTCAAATGACAAGTTATCCCTCAGCTGGATGTCATCTGGTGTGATCACATGTGACGGATCCGGTGTATACTTCCGCAATTGCGACACATGAAACACGTCATGTATCGAAGATAGTACCGGTGGCAACGCGATCCGATAAGCTACCTTCCCAATCCGTTCCAAAATCTGATAAGGCCCTATAAACTTTGGAGTCAACTTCTTCGCTTTCAAAGCCCTTCCAACGCCAGTCGTTGGTGTAACTCGGAGAAATACGTGATCTCCCTCCTCAAACTCTAAAGGCCTCCGACGCCTATCCGCATAACTTTTCTGGCGATCTTGAGCAACCTTCATCATTGCCCTTATCTTTCGGACCTTGTCTGTCGTCTGTTGTACCATTTCCGGCCCTACTATCATACTTTCCCCATCTTGGTACCAACACAAAGGAGTCTGACATCTTCTCCCATACAAAGCCTCGTATGGTGCCATTCCAATACTCGCGTGGAAACTGTTGTTGTATGTGAATTCTATCAATGGTAACACATCATCCCAACTTCCACGATCATCCAATACACAAGCTCTCAACAAATCTTCCAAAGATTGATTTGTTCTCTCGGTCTGCCCATCTGTCTGAGGATGATAGGCGGAACTCAATCTCAATTTCGTCCCCAACGCCTCGTGCAAAGTCTTCCAAAAGTGTGAAGTAAACTTTGGATCTCGATCTGACACTATACTTGATGGAATCCCATGTAACCTCACAATCTCAGCAATGTAAATATCGGTCAACTTTGCCGCTGTATCCGTAGTCCTTACCGGTAGAAAATGAGCGGACTTAGTCAAACGATCCACTATCACCCAAATGGAATCATGCTTCTTCCTGGTCTTAGGTAAACCAGTGATGAAATCCATAGAAATGCTATCCCACTTCCACTCGGGGATATCTAATGACTGCAGCATCCCTGCTGGTCTCTGATGTTCAATCTTCGCCTTCTGACAAGTCAGACACGACGCCACATACTCAACTACATCATTCTTCATACCTGGCCACCAGAAATCATGCCTCAGGTCTTGATACATCTTTGTTGCTCCGGGATGTATACTAAGTTTACTCTTCTGTGCCTTCCCTAGAATGGTGTTTCTCAAGTTCATAGCATCGGGTACACACACTCTACCTTGACACCTCAAGATGTTGTCCGATCCCACCTTGAAATCTCGGTTGGTTTCCCGAACAATCAAAGCCCTTTTCTCCATGAGAAACTTGTCATCTTGACAATTAGCAATATCCTCCAACAAACCGTTCGAGATGGTAATCATACCCAGTCTCATATTCCCTAAAGCAAACTCTACCTCTAGGTGCAAGTCACGAAACTCTCTCAATAATTCTTGTTGATTAGCCATTTGTGCCGAACAAACCGACACACTCTTCCTACTCAAAGCATCGGCTACCACATTAGCCTTTCCAGGATGGTATTCTAACGTAAAGTCGAAGTCTTTCAAAGTTTCCATCCACCTCCTCTGTCGCATATTAAGCTCTTTCTGATCGAACAGATACTTAAGACTTTTATGGTCGCTAAACACGACAAAAGTGCAACCATAAAGATGATGTCTCCAAATCTTCAATGCGAAAACAACGGCCGCAAGCTCTAAATCGTGCGTAGGATAATTCTTTTCATGCACTATCAGCTGTCTTGACGCATAAGCTACTGCTCTCTTGTGTTGCATCAACACACAACCCAACCCTTGATGAGAAGCATCACAAAAAACCTCATACGGTTCATCCGACTGTGGTAACACCAAGACTGGTGAAGTTGTCAATCGCTCCTTCAACAACTGAAAACTCAATTCACACTTCTCAGTCCAAGCAAAAGGTTGATCTTTTCGCGTAAGTTGTGTCATTGGCGCCACAATCTTAGCGAAACCTTCAATGAATCTCCGGTAATAACCGGCCAAACCCACAAAACTCCTCACATCAGTCACTGTTTGAGGCTGCTTCCATGAAAGTACCGTATCAATCTTGGCTGGATCCACGGCTATTCCCTCTCTTGATATAACATGGCCAAGGAAATTCACCTCTTCCAACCAAAAGTCACACTTTGACGGGTTTGCATATAGCTTACATTCCCGCAAGACTTGCAATACTAGACGAAGATGATCTACATGTTCCTCTTCATTCTTCGAATACACCAAAATGTCATCAATAAATACTACCACAAACTTGTCCAAAAACGAATGGAATATCCGATTCATGTAGGCCATAAAGATAGCAGGCGCATTCGTCACTCCAAACGGCATCACTAAGAACTCATAATGCCCATACCGCGTCCTAAACGCCGTTTTCTGAACATCCTCATCTCGCACTCTCATCTGGTGATATCCAGATTTCAAGTCGATCTTGGAAAATACAGACGCTCCCTTCAATTGGTCCATCAAATCATCAATACGCGGCAGTGGATATCGGTTCTTGACAGTCACCTTATTAAGCTTCCGATAATCCACACACAAACGAGACTTACCATCCTTCTTTTTAACCAATAAGACCGGTGCTCCCCAAGGCGACACACTAGGCCTTATGAAACCTTTATCTAACAAGTCCTCAATCTGACTTTTCAACACTACCAACTCAGCTGGAGCTATCCGATAAGCTGATTCCGAAATCGGACCCGTACCCGGTTGCAAATCAATAAAGAATTCCACCTCTCTACACGGAGGAAAAGCTGGAATCTCCGATGGAAATACATCTTGGAAATTCTGAACCACTCGAATTTCCTCAATTCGGATCTCCGACGTCGCTCCTAAGCTAGCAAGTGAAACTATCTCCGGTTCCCCATTACACATCACCACAGAAAGCCGATTTGCAGACAAGTACCTCCGCACACCTGGCTCGGGAAAGAAAACCAATTTCCGAGCACAGTCTAGAATCACATAATGATAGGACAACCAATCCATCCCGAGAATGATCTCGAGAGATAAGAGCGGTAGACACACCAAATTGACCAGAAAATCCCTATTCTGGATTACTACCAAACAATGCAAACATGCAGTATTTACTACCAGATCCTTAGCAGGAGTCAAAACATTCAAATCAAACGGAAGCACAGAAACATTCAAACTCAAACGATTTGCACAAGCCAAAGATATGAATGAGTGGGTTGCCCCCGTGTCAATCAAAGCAGTTAAAGAATTACCTGCGATGTGACAGCTCTCGTGGATGACATTGCTAGCCTGCCCACTCAGTTCAGTGCCCATACAGTAAGCACGTGCCTTTGCCGCTGGTCTAGTACCTTGTGAGCCTTGCGCCGCATTTGCTGACGGCCCGGCCTTTGGGGCCCCGCACTCTCTAGCCACATGCCCCGACTTCTTACAATTATAACAAACATTTGCCGCGGTCGGGCATTCATTGGCATAGTGGCCCACCTCGCCACACTTGAAACAACCTTGTTTCACCCTATTTTGGTTCCCTTGATTCACCGATCTTCCTTGTCCCTTACTGTTTTGTGGACGATCAAACGGCTTACCACCTTGTTTTCCACGATTCTGAGTCGAACCACGATCATTGGTACGATTTGGTCCTCCAGCACTAAAATTCCCTTGGCGGTTCACCCGCTTATTTCTCATGTCTTCGACCTCTTGGCACTTTTCAACTAAGACCTGGAATTGTCGAATACCCAACGGCACAACCGCATCCTGCAGCTCGTACCTCAGTCCATCTTGAAACCGCCGACACATATACACTCCATCTATCCAGTCCCTAAAGAAACGGAAGAAACGGGACAATGACTCGAACTTTTTGGAGTAAGCCTCCACATTCATGCTACCCTGCCTCAGTCTCAAGAACTCTTCTCCGTACCTTTCCCTCGCAGTCTCGGGAAAGTACTTGGCTAAAAACCTCCTCTTGAAGTTCTCCCAATTTAATTCTTCATGACCGTTTTCCATGATCAGTCGGGTGTTCCTCCACCAATACTCTGAACCTCCTAATAACTGATAGGTAGCTAAGACTACCTTCTCCCCTTCCGGACAATGAATTGCCCCGAATATTCTCTCCACAGATTGGAGCCATAAGTTAGCAATTTCCGGACCTCCCTCCCCATTAAACTTTGGAGGAGTTTGGTGGTTGAAATTTGAAATAAGTCTAGATCCAACAGCGAGTATTTCACTTTCGCGCTTTTCCAGATCCCTCTGCGCCTTAGCATGGCTCTGAGCAGTCACAGCCGCTGCCATCGTATGCATGACATAAGCCATCTGATTTAAATCAGCCTCTGGTACTACAGGAGCTGGATTCGCCCTTCTTGGCGGCATTCTATCTCTGCACAATACCAATTCTGATTAGATTCCTTATCCAAACATTTCTGAGTCTCAACAGAAAATCTCATCCAACGGTTACTAGCTCATAACCCGACACAGAACAAACACTAGAACTGACACGATACTAGCTATGTTCTAACCGACTCTGAACTAACGACTCAAGTATACACTTTCCCCTTGAAGATTTAAAGCCGTGCTCTGATACCAATTGTAACAACCCGTTTTTCAAAGGCCCGAAAAGGCATTACTTTTTTTTTTTGTACACATCAGAGTTACGCATAAAAGATTTTAAATGAGCCGGCATTCAAATATACAAAAGAACTCATTACCATAAGGTGCTTCGACAAGCAAAGTGTATTCCTGAATAATTACAATCCAAGTCTAAGTATTCAAATACTTAGAACAAAACAAGTTAGAATCCTATGCCTAAACCCAAAAAGCACGGTGTACAACCCACACCGGCGCATAGTCTAACTAAGCTAAAGCTCCAACCGCTCACTGGGGCCTGGAACAGCCACCGTCGTCACCACGACCTAACCCATTATATGGGTGGGATGAGCCCGCAAATGAAAGAAAGGATCACCACAAAATAAAAGTATATATAACCAGTGCGAAAGATGTACACATAACAAGTTTCCACATACACAAGAGAAAGCTCTTTAACACAAAAGCAATTCCCACCAACGGGCTTAAAATATAATGCACACCGAGCCTAATGCAGACTTCTACAATGAGTGTGGTAGATTCCCCATTACCACATGCATATGAATTCCGGAAGTCAGTAATCATAATCAATAAAACCACAAAGGGTTAGGATGGATCCATTCCCGATAATCACACCCCGCAGTCCATTCCCGATAACCGCTTATTGGACTCAATAATTCCCGTAGGAGTAAGGTGGATCCATTCCCGATAATCGCACCCCGTGATCCATTCCCGATAACCACGTACTATGAATGCATGAGCATACGATTCCCCTTATATGCTAATGCAACACATACATATCGTACACGCATTATGTAATCACACCACAACAACACATACATATACATCTAATCATATGTATTTAATCACTTGTTCATACACATATTTCACCAAACATATGTAAGGCAACAAATCATGTATTTACCACGATCTCATATCGAGAATACATCACAAAAACATGCCAAGCACACCACCAATTGCAACACAGCAAAATCTAAAGCATGTTTAACAAAACCGTTTGAAAAGACGGAAATAAAGTGGAGCCCTTACCTCGGCAAGCTTCCGTTTAATAATACTCGTCCAAACAACACAAAGCGCTTCCTAAAATAAGCAGCGTACTATCAATACATTGTTCTCCAACCAATAGTATTGAAACTAAACCAAAAACCCCAAAAACCTAAAGGTTCCTAAGGAAAATTCACTCTTTCGGATACCATACCAAAAATCTATCGTATTGATCAACCACCCTGAGTTATTTGTACTATTTTTAGGACCCAAAACAATTGTCAAAAGTCTTAAATAATTTGAAATGCAAAATGGCCGTTTTCTTGCGTTATAAGTTACGTACTTTCCGAGTACCCGAAAAACTCGTTTCCAATCCCCGCCACTACCATAAATTAATAAAAAGGGATTAGAAAGTTAAAAACCAAGTTTAGAAATCAGAATCCAAAATTTTAGGTCTCAGAGCTCGCCCTGGCGAGTTTGCAGCGAGTGAAGGCAGTGAAGACAGGTCTCACTCGCTGTGGAGCTCGCCCTGGCGTGTTCATGACCTGTGACACTCGCCCTGACGAGTAAACACTCGCCCGACGAGTTGCACCTGTCATGACAGCAAAAACAGCAACTCACACCACCTTTTTCCCTAACCAAACCTAGTTTGATTCTATTAGTTCCCAACATCTTTTCAAGGCACAAAAGCAAACCATTTTCATAAGCAAGCAATACATTTCCGAAAGCATGTTGGTTGCTTCGAGTGCAAGTTATTTGATTTTCGTTTCCAAAATCAAAACCAAATCCAAGCACAAGTTTTAATACGGGCCTTAACCGGCTTGTAATCATTTTCAAACATGTTTTCTAAGCGAAAAACAACACCACATGTCACAAGAGTTTTAAATCACTTGGACCCCAAAATCACCACACAAAACACTTAGTAAATATTTTCATAAACTCCAAAATATTTTTCATCGGATTTTCTAAAACAAAACCATACAACACATTTCCCTTTTGCCCAAAGGTTCAAAGACAACGTTTCTTTTCAAAACATTACAACCTAACCACATGTTATTGATCAATACATAACCAACTCAAAACCCTAACTTTTCTCATGAGATTTTTCACCAACTCATGGAAAACAAAAATAACAAAGCCTACACATGTATCTCTAAACTTCATGAACAACATTCATGAAACACAAACCATGTAAAGTAACATTTCCTAACAAACCCTCATGAGAACATAAACCCAAAAACTCCTAAACTTTAAAAGTCTACCAACCTAGGAGATGAGAAGAGAGGGTTACCTTTAGAAAGTGATTCTCTACAATTCTCCTCAAAGCTTCCAAGCTTGAAATGGAGTGAAATGGTGAAGAATGGAAAATTTGGTGAAGTTGAGAAAGTAATGGAGTTTCACGTGGAAGAGAGAAAGAATGGAGTGAAGTTTGTGATTTTTCTAAGTCCACAATGTCATCAAACCTCCTTACTATGACAAAGCTCTTGATAGCCAAACCACCCTTGGATCAAAGTCAAAAGTCCAAGCTTAAACCCTAGCCAATGGATCAATTTGCTTTATGGATAATCACAAGATATAACCCACAACCTCATACAACAAAACGCACGTTCAGTTCTCGCGCATCGCGACGAACGTAAATCACCAAAACATAAAACCTACGGAAAGAACGTCTAACGTTAAACATTTCCAAAACTTATCGTCGAATCTTTTTCCGCGACTGTAATTTTCTTCCATACCTTAGAAAATTATTCTCAGAACATAACCTCACTCACGCAGATATATAAAACTCCCATCCGAAACCTCACTTAAAACAGACGTAGTAAAATTTTACAACGACGGGTAAAATCCTACTCGTTTTTCCAAAAACAAGAATAATCCAAAACTCGTCATTCGGAATCCACATATAACTTCTTATACAAGCAACAGGATCACAAGACAAAAGTCTGTACAATTACAGTGCACGAGCACAAAACCAACTTAATTACAGCAAAAACCTATAATTACACGATGCTTCACCATATGAACACATCGGAATCCTAATATTCCTTAAACCAACTATACAATGAAATCTTGGGTCTTACAGAGGACGATTTCATTTTTCTCTCTTGCCACGTGGCGCACTCACAGCAACCATGCTCTCACAGCGATTTAGCATTCAATGTCATAATTAGGCCAATTTTTAAAATAATGTATTTTTTATTATAATGTATTTTTGTCAAGTATTACTTCATTAGACCGATTTAGCATTTATTGTGTTCCTTTTTTACTATAATGTGTTTTTGTCAAGTATTTATTTTTTGATGCTCATGTATTTTTTATTATAATGTATTTTTGTCAAGTATCCCAATGTCTTATTTTTCATTAGGCCGATTTAGCATTTATTGTGTTTCTTTTTTATTATAATGTATTTTTGTCAAGTATTCCATATTTATTTTATATCAGTGTAAATGTATTTTTTTTATTTAAAATAAATGTATTTCTATTCACTAATTGATCCAAATTCCGTTAATTGCTAATTATTTCCATACAATTGAAAAAATAAGAGTACGATGCAATATATATTAATTCCATATATATCTTCTTTTGTTTTTTTTTTGAAAGGAATATATCTTCTATTTTATATTTATATTTTATATGTACGTATCTATCTATAATATTAATAAGCAATGACAATTTATCTTTCTCTTTCTTCAAAATCTCTTGCTTCTCATGCATTCTCTTTTGTTGTGCATTTGACAATTAATACTTTTTTCTATAATAAATGCCAACAATTTCAAATCCTCTCTACACAAATGGCCTCCTATAATTCATGTGTTAAATGGTTTTTTTTTCTCATGTTAAATGGTACTATCAATAAGTAATACTCCCTTCGTCCCTTTTTATAAGAGTTAGTTTGACAAAACACGAGTATTAAGAAAGTGGGATTTAGTATTAAATTGATTGGCAAATTATATTGATTTTACATATTTATCCTTACAATTAATTGTAGTGCTTTGTATCAAACAAAAGAGAATTTAATATACTATTAATAAACCTATGCAAAGTAAATAAGGGTAAGTTTGGAAAATAAATAATTAATGTCATTGATAATTGTAAAAGAGTCTTATAAAAAGGGACAATTTTTTTATCAAACTAGCTCTTATAAATAGGGACGGAGGGAGTAAAAAGTAATTAATTCTAGAAACATGGAATATTTGGGACACGCCTCATATACCTTCCTTCCAATTTTCAAATTCTTTTCTATTTCAAAATTCTAAAAGGCAGCCTTATTTTATTTATTATTTTAAAACATGTTGTCTCTATAGGGCAACCTGTTAGGACCATTTCCTATAAACCAAAGAGCCTAATTATATTTATTAACAAATCAAAGTTGACATTTGCGGCTGTAAGGCAAGTAATCTATTATATCTATTATATCTATAATAAGCGAGGACGATTTCATTTTTCTCTTGCCACGTGGCGCACTCACAGCAACTCTGCTCTCACAGCAA
Organism: Trifolium repens; assembly: GCA_030408175.1. Taxonomy (NCBI): domain Eukaryota; kingdom Viridiplantae; phylum Streptophyta; class Magnoliopsida; order Fabales; family Fabaceae; genus Trifolium; species Trifolium repens. The sequence goes on from CP125851.1 coordinate 27,318,266, forward strand.
TTTAGCATTAAATGTCATAATGTATTTTATATGTTTCAATTAATGTGCATGTACATATATATGTCTTTCATCACAAAGCCTCATATTATAGTGCATTTAATTCGCCTGACTAAAAAGGAAACAATTCAAATTTTCATATTTAAATTCCTATTATTATTTTAAATTAAATTAATTCAAACAAACTATTATTTTTCGTATTTAAATTCAATTAATATAGTAAAAAAAACATTATCTTTTTAATAAAATTAAAATAGCTTATTTTAATGAACGAATTTCTTTCAAATTATTGAAATAGAAGTATTATTAAATATTAACAATTGTTATTTTATTGAAATTAAGAAACAATAAAGAAAAGAATTATGAATATATTCTAAAAATTATAACCAGATTATATATATTTAAAAATAATATATTTGCATTAAAAATTATTGAGCATTTTTTGACAGAATTTTCAGTAATTATTTTAAAACTTATAAATTGCTCAAACTATATTTTGGTACTGCATTATTGAGCATTTAATTGATTCAAATCAAATTGATTGTTATTTAATGAAATTATTGATTTTTTTCATACATTATTATCATTCAATTTAATCCTATTTTTATGAGATTATGTGCTTCTTTAAAGAGTTTGTGTTAATTATTGACTTCCTAGTTCCTACAAAAGTTTCTACATTAGTTAAATCAAATTATTAATAAATAAATTCAGAAAAAAATAAAAAATACAATATAATAAGAATAACAATTTTGTTTAAGAAATTTAAATAAATAAACGATTTTTTTATTAATTTTAATATGAATTTCCTTTTTTTTTGGTACAAGAAATAAAAAAAATTCTATGTCAAATACTGATATTAAAATTAAATTAAATTAATAATGGTATAAAAAATATCCTAACACAACATTACCCGAAAAAGGAATCAATATATTTGTTATTAATGTGTTTGCTTGAATATTTTGGGTAAAGTTACTTATTTATTCATGTCTATTTTCCTATATAAATGGTTTTTGGGTGACACTACAAATCACAATTTTTTCAATTCTCTTCTCTATAGTTATTTTCTTCTTTGTTCAACTTTTCTTATGTTGTATTTTTTTTGTGTGTGTGAATTCCTATTTTGGTATGTTAAATATTCATTTGGTGTTTGTATTTTTATTTATTTATTTATTTATTTATTAATACTATATTTTATTCTTGACAGGAAATCATTTGAGAGGCAAGGAGAAATAAATCACATTCTTACGATGGTTTTACCAATCGCTTTGGGCAAAATCTTGCTTATAAAACCTTATTAATAATAATATGTTATATACAAATTGGAATGTCAATGAAAATATAGCTACGAACTCAAATATGACCTCTGTGTTTACTTGATAAATCAACCAACAAATTAATCAAATGGTATATTTTCTTAATAGTGTTGAGTTTATCTTTATTGTATCTTTTTTCTATTTCAATTTTGTTTTCATATTCTTTTTTAGAACAATTTGATTTTTCTCTCTTTTTATCTTTTTCCAAATGATTGCGTATTAGGTGTTCATAAATTACTATACAAGCATTTTAGTTTTGTAATAAAAAATTAATAAACATTTTAGTTACACATAATTTATAAAAGGTAAATACGTAAATTTTCTTTTTTTTTTAGTTTTGAAATTACCTGAAAAAATATTAAACGTGTATGAGTTGGACAAACGCCAAAGCAAAGCATAATAACAATGGGTATGTGCATCTTTATAATAACAGTAAACAATATCATTGGATGTTGTGAATATGACATCAATTAAAAAAAAATTAGCAACTTTTCACTCTAATAAATGAGATGTTTCGTATTTTTTTTCCCGCAAATGACCCATAAAAATATCCAGGATTGGAGTTTTATAAAAGAAAACCCCAAGCATGTGACTAGAACTCGGCCAAATCAATATAAAGGTACCTTTATAAGTGTTGGGGGATAATATTAAGGATGTGGAAATCTCTAATATAAGCAAATTCGTAACTTGAAAAGGGGTCAACGGAAATCACATCGATTTAGATATCCTCTTTTAAGCACATTGTTATGAAACTATTGTAGAAAAAAAGGAGACATTTTAGTTTCACATATTTTTATATTATATACATGCACGAAAATATTGTGATAATAATTTATTTTTTTAAATCATCAATATTTTTTTGTGTCAACAAAAAAATCGTAAATATTTTATTATGTAATATGAGCATTTAATTTATTCCATTTCTTGAAGATGGAAAAAATTAAGAATGCAAATGAGGATGTGTCCCGGGAGAACTGTGGGGATCCATGGGATGAAGATGGAAAAAATACTCCTTAAAATGAGAAATGTAAATGAGGATAAGGATCATTTTAGATGGTGGATAAATGAGTGAGAAAGTACTCTCAGCTCAATCTTTACCCTGCTGACATCCCTATACGTGAAACACATGTCTATATGATTATGATAAGTTTCCATTTCTTATTTTTAACATAATTTTGCTAAGGTTTAACATGTAACATTTATCCACTGTGAGGTTTATAAAATATTATAGATATCACATTTAATTATAACTTTTTTTTTTTGATAATAATGAGGGCAAAAGCCCAAGAGGAAGGAAAATTACAAGGCAACTAGTCTAGGAGTACTACTCCCTTGCATATCAGAAACATAAATATCACTTATGGTATCTAGGTAACTATCATAGAACACAACATCATAGGATGGGGAACATCCTATATTAGCCAAAACGTCCGCACACTTATTTGCCTCATTTAATTATAACTTTTAGAAGGAAATGAAGGTGAACAACATGTGTACCATAGCTAAATTGAAGGAAAATCAGCGAAATAAAGACGGCTCAATTAATGTCTACTTTATTTTTATTTCTTTTTATGGGTTAGATTTATGCCGACATAGTTTTCTATTTATCATTTTTTATTTCTTTCTCAATACATTTTTATTTTATAAAAAAAATTACAATAATAATATAAATAGCATAAAATTTATTAAAAAAATATGCAGACGAATTTCTAGCCCGTGCTTGGCACGGGTATTCATACTAGTTATATATATACCTTGAATTGTATTTGCAAGATGGTGAAATCTTGATACAATGGAATCATGAAGTTCATGAAACCCATTAGGATTGTCAATAAACATTCTCTTGCTATTCTAAACTTTAACTCCTAGATGTGCCCCAGATATCGTCGAAAATATGTTGCAACTGATCCTTAAATAGAGTTAACAAATATTCCTAGGAAATAAAATAATGGATTCTCTTTACTCAAATATGCATGATTATCTCAACAATGGTACTTTTTTTTTTTTGAAAAGGGTATGGAGTGATACCGTTGAGTTTTGAAGAAAAGAAAACAAATCACTATTTTTTTAAATATAAATAAACATGATTTCATTAATCTATTTCTAATATAATAAAATTGATTACTACTATCTTTACTAATTTGTTCTTATCAGTTTTAATAATATTCCAAATTTTATATCATTCATTGTAATTTTACCGTTTAACAATATATGCATAAAACTAGGAAAAAAAAATAAAGATTATATGAAGTCTAGTAAAAAAAATATAGAAAAAAACAAACAATAAAAAGATTATACACGAATCTATGCATAAAAATAGAAAAAAAAAAAAAAAAATTTGGTAGTTTTTTTTTATATATAAAAAAATTATGTATACATCAGCAAATTAGTTATATCGTTGTTAAAAAGTTGCATTATTTGCAACGACAAAAAAATATTGTTGGGACAAGTCATTTTTCCCAACAATAATGCAATTGTCGAGAAAAAACTAACTTATTCCAACAACTTAAATTAGTTGCTGCTATATGTATATTTTTGTCAACAATTTGAATGTCGCTGCGAAATAGTCGCTGCCAAATATCTTATTTCTTGTAGTGGTTATCCAAAAATTCATAATACACGCTGCAACAAAGGTTAGAAGAAATAAATGGAAAAAAAGTGGATATATGCAGTTACTTTGTTTCAAATCTGTAGATCAAAGATAATAATAGATCAAGTAGAAGAGAAGTAGAAATTAAAATAGATCTAAAATATATATTAGAATTTTTTTCATACCTTCTTCATCAACATATTATAAGCTTGTAAAATACAACATTTGTGTCCTATATTAGAGATGGGTAAAAACAATAAAGCATGGGAGCTCTATTTATAGTTTTCGTAATGGGCCTCAGCAAGCCATCGTGGGACGATAGGTCCATCGTGACACGATGGGAAGATTCAGTTCAAAATTATAACTGATCCTGTGCATTTCATCAGCTTGGTCGCCAAGTAATGCCATCGTACCACGATGAGGGCCATTGTAGCACGATGAACAGATATTTTCCAGATTTTCTTCTGTTGTTTTCTTGGCGAGCAAGTAGCTTCCATCGTGGCACGATGAACAGCACAAATCTTCACATTTTTGGCTTTTTCTTGTCCTTTTGTATTCTTTGCTTTGATACTTTTCTCTGATTCTGTAGGTTTTCCTTCGTATTTGGGTCTGTCTTGGTCATTTTACTAATAATAATACTACTAAAAATACCATATAAATTCCTGTCATCAGGGCCTTCCCCAATTTTCACCATTGGATGGGTTCTAGGATGTTGTGTAGGATGTTGTAACATCATCTTCCCAGTGTAGGGGTCAAGTATTTCTTCAGCAGGAAGGAACTTTGTTTCTAGGTTCTGTTGATGATGGTTAAGAGCATTATAATTATACCCTATAGATTTCTGTCTTCCACTGGAAACTCCTCCTAAAAGTTCTTCAAGAAGATCTGTCCCAAGATTAAGCTGACTTACTCGTTTCTTTAATTCTTCCATTTGAGCATTGGCTTGAATCACATCATTCTCTGCTTTCAACACCTTTTCCAGTTGGTTGTTCTTCTCTGTTTGAAGCTGATTTTTAGTCTTTTTCTGCTTCAATAGAATTCTACATACCTCCTCATATCTAGTGAGCAAATCTTTGTATAGATTCATCAGTTCTTCATAGGTGTTGTTCTCATCATCATCAGAATGCTCTTCATAAACCACCTCTACATCATCATCAGAATCAACAACAGGTTCACACACTCCAGTCATGGCAGATACATGTCTAGCAGATTCTTCTTCTCCCTCAGAATCTTCATCAGACCATGAAACCTTTCTTTTGCTTCTTCAAGTAGGTCCCATACTCTGTTCTGACATGTCCATATCCATCACACTCATGATACTGAACTCCTTTGTTTTGACTACTTTTCTCTTCAGGTCTAGTTTTCTTCACATTGTTTTGCTGCTTGTTGATGTCGAATCTAATGTTCTTCCCATTCTGTCTAGACCTTCTATCAACACGCCTTAGAACTCTGCCAAATTGCTTCCCAATTAGAGCCAGTGCATCTGCTATACTTTCTTCACCTTCACCAGCAGTTTGGAATTCCTCCTCATCCTCACCATTAGTGATTAAGGCTACACTTTTGTTCTTTTTGTCTCCTATCTCATTAATGGAAATTTCAAAGGTTTGGAGGGATCCCACCAATTCATCTACCTTCATGTTAGCTATGTCCTGAGCTTCTTCTATAGCAGTGACTTTCATGTCAAATCTCTTGGGTAGGGATCTTAGTAACTTTCTAGATAGTTTTTCAAAAGATACTTTTTCACCCAAGGCTTCAAAGGAGTTGGCAATATCAAGTAAGTTCATGTGAAAATCCTGTATGCTTTCTTCTTCTTTCATCCTAAGACTTTCAAACTTGGTTGTGAGAAGTTGCAGTTTCGAACTCTTCACTTTAGAGGTGCCTTCATAGCATGTCATCAATATCTCCCAAGCTTGTTTTGCAGAAATACATTTTTTTATAAGCTTGAACATATTTGTATCTACTCCATTGAACATGGCATTTATTGCCTTATTGTTGCTGAGAGCAGCTTCATCCTCTTCCTTTGTCCAATCTGCTTCTGATTTCAGAACACCTGTTGAGTTACCATCTTTGTCAAGAATCATAGGATGATCCCAGCCTTTCAGAACTGCATTCCAAGTCCTGCTGTCAATAGATTTCAAGAAGGCAATCATTTTTGGTTTCCAATGATCATAATTGGAACCACTCAGCAGTGGGGGTCTCTTCACAAATCCTCCTTCTTTGTCCATCTTGCCAGGTAAACCCTGAATCTCACCCTAGACAGGCAGGGTGCCTGCTCTGATGCCAATTGAAATCTGGCACACCAGTATATGATGTTGTATACGATGTTACAACACTATATCAGATTTGATAGACATAATATAAAACAGTAAATAGTGCAGAAAGTAAATAACACACAGTGATTTGTTAACCCAGTTCGGCGCACCTACGTCTGGGGGATACCAATCCAGGAGAAAATCCACTAATAGCCCTAGATCTAAGTTACCAACAAACTCCTCGTTTACAACTTACAACCTAGCGACTATACCTATGCACTTATACCTAGGAACTCTTAGGTATGAGTTCCAAACTCACTCCCTATTCTCAATAGTACAGACAGCACTATTGTATCAACTCAGTTTGTGGAGACACTCTCCTAGACACTAGTCCACTCGTACCTAAAGGCTTAGAGTGAAACACAAGCAACACAATTCTTACTCCGTGCTTCAAAGCTTTGGAGAGGACAACACACACAATAACTATCTCCTTGCTTAAAAGCTTCAGAGACAATTACAGTTTACAACTCAATAAAACACAGTCCTAAGCTTGCATCAATATGACACAAAAAAGGCTCACAATAACACAAGCACAAAAGACACGAAAATCCTAAAACGGCTAGACTCAATACACACGCTTGAACAACTGCTTCATTAGGTTTTTCGTCCTGCCATATATAGCTGGTAGCGTGGGCTCCAAGAGATTCGATCCAAGAATATATCCAGCTTAAAATAAAATAGAATCACACCAAGACTTTCCTTAAAAGATGAGATATGATTTAGAAATAGTCATCACAATAATTCATATTATAAATCTTCCTTAAAATAATAAAATATCTTCAGGAAATATTCTCCATATAAATGCTCACGCAAAGATTCAAAAGAGAAAATATCTTCTCTTAAAATAAAAACGCGCATAAAAGATACGCCAGCTCGCGCCAGCTTGCGTGCACACATCAGGTTCCAATATTGTAACATTTGCATACCACATCCTGCTTACATATTTGTTTTACCAATAATGCAGCCAATAACCAAATCTCTAACAAAAAGTGAATGTATGATTTTTAAAGATAAAGAATCAAAATTCACGCAAAACATGTATAGAATAAACTAAATATATAACTAGGATAAACAATGGAATTTTTTTCTAAGAAAAAAAAAGGATAAACATTGGATTTTCTGCAGCACTTTACACAATGCAACAATGGCTTTGGAATACCTTTAGGAGATCCATGTCCTAAGATGAAACAAACAAATAATACCAGCTCTTAAGCAATTTTTTATAGAGCACTTTATGAGGAGTTGCCCATTCTTTGATCGGTTGAACGTGGGGAACCGAAACAATAATGTGTCTATAACAGCAATCATTATCTATCATCCCACATTCTTCACCTCAGGTGCCTTTCCACTTAATTTCTTCTGCCCCCCATTACTTTCGGGTAAATCTCATTTGATCTACGTCAAAATAAATAAATAATATGATAATTTGTTTTTTAATTTACACATAAACAATATTCATTTGTTTTAATAGATAGAATACATCGATCAATACAAATTTAAATTGTTAAAAATAAAATTAAAGATTAATCCACGAATAAACTCACAATATCCATATTGGTTTTATACTAGTACTATATATCAATATATTTTATTAACAATTGTTTTATATTATATCAATCAAAATTTTAAACTGTAATTTTTGACACATAACTATTTGGTGGCTATAATTTATCTTTGAAATAAGTATGTAGAACTTTTTTAATATTCAAACTCTGACCTTTATATATTACAATATATCTATCAACTGAATTATGTTTACGGAGACGCATCAAAGTAATTTTTGATTAATATAATTTTAAAATAATTTTTTTTCTTAGCTAGGCTTTTAGCGAAAAAAACTATAAAAGAATGCTTAGCTAAGAAGAAAATTTATTTTAAAATTATATTAAAATTGTTAACGATATTCAGAAGTTATTTTGATGCGTCTATGTAAACATAAGGGATTGATTCTGGATGTGTTTTCTTAATTAATTGAACCTCACTATACAGTACTAAACGTACTATGAAATTTTCTAGCACAGCCTTAGGTTATATACTCAAAATTTTGGATTAATGGAGCTTATAGTGGTAGCTATGGTGGCAGATATGGTATGAATATGATGGTGGGGGATAAGATGACAATTGGATAACGTGTGAGACTTTTGTTTCACTACTTGTTTGCTTAATGTTTCAACTTTCAATCAAACAATTGTGCACTGTAAACTCATTTTACTTTAGCTTTTATCACAACCTTTTCTTTTGCTCTCTATATTTTCTCCTGTTTTCTCTCTGTGGAACAAATAACAATGGCTTGGCGTACGGGCATGAACAACTACCAAACATTTCATCACACCTGTCATTCATTGTATGGTTTGACTTTTCTAACAACGGAAAGACAAAATGTTATATGAAGTGTATCCAAAAAAACAAATAATAGGGTTAATAAATCGTTAACCCCTATTAAGTGAACGGATTTTGCATTATCTCAGACTAAAAATTTCTTTAAAATTCATCTTGCAAAGTAATTTTTTTTGGATCCCCTTTGGATGCACTTTATAAATCGGTTATTTTGTTCCACCGATTTAAAAAGTGTTGTTTTTCAAATCGGTTATTCTGTTCAACCAATTTAAAAAGTGCAAATTCCTTGCACCCAAGAGGGGAAACCAAAACAATTTACTTTGCAAGGGGGAATCTTAAAGGAATTTTTAATATGAGGTAATGCAAAACACACTCACTTAGCAGGGGGTAACGACCTATTAACCCTAAATAATATTATGGACTATTTATATGAATTATTTCGACTAAATATACTATTTATATATCTTGTTTTGACTGTATTTTTCTAAAAATATATAAATCTAAATATTATCATATTAGATCTTGTTAGATTTGATTCGATGATTATTTTCAAAATATCATATTTCTATAATTCTTACTAATAGACAATTAAAGATGTTCATAATTAAAATTATTCACTGACATACGTGCAATGGTCAATGAGTTCTTATATTTTAGGACGGAAGTAGTATTTTTAGTAACATAGAGTTTTGTTGGGTATCAGTAGAGCCGTAAAATATGAGTCGGGTTGATGGACCAACCTATTAAACCACAAATTTGAATGGATAGACTTCAAAAACACTAACCCAAATATAATTGAGTGTTTTTGGCCATAGTCATTTAACCCATGCAGAAATCAAGCTGGGTCGAGTTAGTTTATTGGACTTTAGGTTGACTCATGGTAAAAATAATTATGTGATTTTTAAAAAATTAATATCAATAAAAAAAATAAAAGATTGTCATCTATAAAATTCCGCCACGCAAGTAACAGATGTCGTGAAACCAAATTATAGAATGTCGAACGTAATGTCAAGACATCGTAATAACACTGAACAACAAAACAAGATAAAGTACAATGCAGAAAATAAATAACACAAGTTCTTTGTTAACCCGGTTCGGTGCAACGTCACCTACTCTGAGGGCTACCAAGCCAGAAAGGAAATCCAATATAATAGTACTAGTTTAAAGACTTCAATAAACCCTCAGTTTATGTTTTCTCACCTAATCACTACCTGTGGTGTTTATACCTAGGAACTCCTAGATATGAGACCACTTTCACCTCCCCTCAAACACACAACTAGTGTATACAATCAAAACAATCAAAAGAGGAGACACACTCCCATTAAACATGACCCAACTCTTGCTTAAAAGCTTATGGGTGAATCACAAAATACAACTCAACTAAAATAGTCCAGCACTAGTATCAAAAGACACAAGTGTTGGAGTAAACCCTAAAAGCCAATCTATTTTGATAGCATTTGCTTTTGTATTTTGACTTAATTTATATATTTAATATATATAATAAGACATTTCTTTATTATGTAATTTGTTTTCCAAAATAACAAAGTCCCTAGAATAGATAGTTCATGTGATGAAACATTAAGTGAGACTTAATCGTGAAATTACATTAACTTAAGAATCATATTCTTAAAGTATCTGTAGTCAAAAGCTTTAATATGAATTGAGATAATATTAAAGCACATAGACTATTATGTATGTAGACTGATGACCACATCTCACGGGTCATGAATATGAGATATTAAGTCTATATATAGGTATAAATATTTGGAATAACATTTATACTGGATTGACTCACCATGAGAGTACTACATAGTATGTTATGAAAGTGTCATAAGATACTCTCATAAAGATAATAGTGTATATCACTCTTAGACCTGAAACCACTATGATTCCTAGATGTGGACTTGAATGTTTTATTACCGTCCAACCGTTATTTGTAACAGGATAATCATAACGTCGGTTAATGGACATTCGACGAATCATGCTGAGGGACATGAGTGTCCTAGATGAGATTTGTCCCTCCTACATAACAGGAGATATATCTTTAGGCCTCTTGATGAACATGACTGAAAAATTGCATGGCCATGCCGAATTAAGTCAATATAAGATATTGACTTATTCGTTACTCGGTATGTTTTGGGATCAAAAAATATAAATATTGAACTATACAAGGATGACACTACATATGCCTTGTGTTCAATAAAGATATGAGGACAAATGAGTAAATGTACACATATACATTATCATGGAAATGTTTATGATCACCTGACATTCTTGTCACTTTGGTAGCAGTGATATGTTGCTAGATACCGCTCATTATTTATAATATTAAATATAAGATTTAATGTTATTGCCAACGTGTCAAGATCCTATAGGGTCACACACAATAGAACATTCAAAAGGAGAAACATAAGTAAGACTTACGAATGAGGTGCAGTTAGCAAAAGCTAATTAGTTAGCAAAGGCTAATGGGCTTAAGGAAGCCCAATAATAATGACCTTGACTTGCAGATCACACAAGCGGTTCTATAAATAGAACCATTGTGGTGAAGTCATTGTTTCTCATTCTTTTTGAAAGAAAAAACGACACTCTCTCTATAACCTCTGATCGCTTGGCTAGCACTGAGAACCAGAGGAGAATCGTTCGTGTGGACGAGTAGAGACTTTGCTACGTTACTCAGCCTGTGATCGAAACTTCTCTTCCACAGTTCGTAAGGTAACAATACTATCACTGATTCATTCCTCTTTCGTAATGATCCAAACAAAGGAAATCGATTTTATTTTAAATTCCGCTGCTTCTGGTATCCCAATTTCCTTTCAACAAGTGTGACTCACAAATAACAATGGACAGACTCAAATCCTAATGACACTTTTTTCTCAAATGACAGCTTCAGTAAGTTCTTAGGTTTTAGATCTTCTGTTATATAGTCTGAGCTGCATGAGCTTGATGAGTACAATGGATAATCTGCATACTGAAATGATATTTTTTTACCAAATATAATTCCAACCAACTTTATTTAAAATTAAAAGTAAAAAGTGAAATTATTGTTAAAAAATATATTCTTAGAAACCATTTTAATTTTCAATGCAACATTAATTTTCCCCCAATTATAACCTCTTTGTGGGCTTGGTATAAGGCCACAGCCGCCCCAAAATTTTCATTTTTTAATAGGTATAACCTTTATTCTATTATATAGTTTATAATTTTCTTTTGTATGAATTTAAAATCATTTGATATATTATTTAAACTTATCAAAAATAAGAATTTATACAATTTTATTAAATATCATTAATTTTAATGAATCTTAATAATATATTAAATTATTTTAGATTTCCTTTCAATTTTACATAAATTATCCATAAATTTCTATATTATTAATAGTAGTGCAACATTTTTCAAATGTTAATGATTTATATTTTAAATTGAATTCATTTCTTTTTCTGTAACTTCTTTCAAAACTATGTTTGGTAACCGGGGGATCAAGTTTAATAAAATTCAAAAATCTAATATTTATAATTTTTTGGTTTTCTCTTGATTTTGAATAAAGATATAAGGTAAAATTGAATGTCTCTTTTATCTTTTTTATTAATAAGCGTGTGTGTGTATATATATATCCATAAAAAAATTCAAGCTTTGTCATAGCCCCCTAGTATTTTCGTCTAGCTCCACCACATAGAATGTGTATTATTAACTCACTATTTATTCTAATTAATTTGTTTAAAAAAAACCTCACTATTTATTCTAACAATTAGCCTCAAATTTCTTAAACATGGCTTTTATTTTTGGTACAATCTTAAACATGGCCTTATCCTACATATTGCAACTATAAAGTACTAGGTACAATTTGTTTTGGTTTGAATGAATATCCTCATTCAATTGTCCTCCTAATGGCTAATCGCCTAATCCTACCAAGAATGGTGAGCTACTGAGCATAATGACCATGGCTAGCCCACGCCGGACCAAGAGCCGTAACGTGTATGTAGCCGGCGATGACATAATCAAATTAAGTATTGTTGGAATATCATAAATTGAGATGCTTAACACTATTCACGTGGGTCCCACTGTGCCACTAAGATTAAGCAATTTTTAAGGAACTCAGATAAATTTTGCTTTATCCACAAATTCTTAATTTTGGGGTACTTAACACTATTTATTGGGTCCCACAATATCACACCAAACTTTATGGCTCCCACAATATCATTTGTTTTTTTGTGAATGAGAGAAAAATTAACATTATTTTAATTTTAAAAATCAATTTTGAAAGATCTTTGTATAAGAATCTTTTCTTAGAAATAAGAATTAAGGATCTCCACCAAGACTCTTTCCAATGGTAAATTTTTTTAAGTATCAAGTACTTAGATTTAAGCACTAGCTAAGGATCTTGCAATAAAGTTGCTCTAAAGAAAAACACTAAAATAATACGTACTCCTCACAGAAAATTATTTGACTGACCAGCAGGTGTATTTGGAGAGGTGTCTCTGGGCCCGTTTGTTTGAGATTAAAATAAAATAGATTTTTTTTAAAAAATCTATTTTGAAAAAATAGATTTATCTTGTAGAGATTTTGAAAAAAATCTAAAGTTGTTTTGTGTTTGTTTACCATTATAAAAATCATTTTTGAGAACAAACACATAGTCCATGTTTTGAAAAAAAATAGATTTTGAAAGAATCTATTGGAAATAGCTTTTCATTTTGGACTCAAAAATGATTTTTTTAACAAAATGATTTTTATGAAAATCTGAAACAAACACATCAAAAATAAAAAAATAGATTTTTTTAACAAAAAAATAGATTTTTGTGAGAAAAAATCTCAAACAAACGGGCCCTCTATCGTATTGCTCGAGGTCGGTTTGTGGGCCCCCTGTGAATACTCCACCTTGTGCAAGCTTTAACACCATATTTCATTCTTTTATTTATTTAATAATAAAATACATTTCCCGTAAAAAATGTCTCATGGTTAATAAATATATATTGCGTCAGATAATAAAAAAAATTATATTGCTGACCAAAGCGTGCCCTTGCTGCAACTTAAAAAGAATTATTTTTTTCAAATTCTTAAAATAGCTGTGCAAAAAATAATCTCACAATGTCATATATAGCTCTCGAGTATTAATACTTTATTACTAGTACTATTTTATTTACACTTTTTTAGAACTGCAATACTGCCGTAAAGAAATGTTTATATGTGACGAATTCATTCAATACCAAAATTTCTCTCACAGGAGGAGGCTCTACCAAGCTGTCCGCCATTAATTTGATGACAATTTTAGCCGAAGTGTGGCTGTCAAACCAAGCCAAAAAAAATTGTTAGCAAAAATATTAATATACACTGCAAGAAATATCATTTTTTGCAGCGATAAATGTCGCTGCCAAAAACGCAAAGTTGCTGCAAAAAGTATTTTTTGCAGCAAAAAAATTGTTGCTGCATGTCGCTGCCATAAGTGCCGTTGCAAAAAGTTTTGCAAGGACAATTAATATCGCTGCCATAACTAGTATTTTGCAGCAACAATTAATGTCGCTGCCATAACTAGTGTTTTTTAGCAACAACTATTGTCGCTGTCATAACTAGTATTTTTTGCGACAACTATTATTGTCGCTGGCAAAAAATGTGTTTTTCGCAGCAATTTTTTTTTCCGCTGCATACCGTTGGCATAAGTGCCGTTGCGAAAAGTTTTACAAGGACAATTAATGTCGCTGTCATAACTAGTATTTTGCAGCAACAATTAATGTCGCTGGCATAAATAGTGTTTTTCGCAGCGAAAAAATTATTTTTGTCAACGATATAAATTGTTGTTATATCTTTTATACATCAACAACAAAAGTTGTTGGAATAAATTAAATTTCCCAACTATAAATATCATTATATAGTTTTATTATTATTTTTATCAGAAATTAGCATCAATCACTGAATTTCAATTGTCATAACTATACATAAATAAATTCTTTTACATTGTAATGTTTTAATCAAGAAACACAAACACAAATTATTATAAACACAAAATTTGCAGCTCCTGGTCCAACAGCTACAATTTTATCGATTGGAATATCAACATGCAATTTTCCGGTAGCACTCTTCTTTTTCTTTTTTGCAACACCTAAGTCAATAGTTCTTCCTCTTCCTTTTTTCCTTGTATTTGTACATTATTTTGCATTTTGACCTAAATGAGAAATTTATGAGAATTATATACACTACTAGAAAACATGTGTTTAGCAACCGATTTAGCGACCAATTTTCATCAAAATCAGTTGCTAATTCAATTAGTGACCGATTTAGCAACCAATTAAAATCAGTAGCAAAAACCTTGGTCGCTGATCTGTAATGACCAAATTAGCAACCAATTTTGTAGCAACCAATTAGCAACTGAATTTTGAGACTGAATTAGCAACCAATTGCAGCAACCAATTTAGATACCGAAATCAGAGAATAGTTTAGAGACAGAGTTTGCGACACATTGTGCGACGCTATAGCAACTGATTTAGTGACTGATTTTGTTACCAATTTTAGAAACCAAATTAGCGACTAAATTTATTTAATTTATAACAAATAAGTCGCTTATTCGGTCACTAATTTCAATTTTAAAAAAACATATATATATATATATATATATATATATATATATATATATACACACACACATAAACATAACAAAACACATTAGTAAATTAAATTCTTATAAAGCTCTGCTTAATCAAATATTATACAGAAAAATTACAATAGAACCAGTTGAAATCAGAAATTGCACAATTGGTAACATAGGAATAATACATGCAGACATAAATTATATCTATATAAAGCTTAGTTTTTTCATTTTAATACACACTGTAACTCTATAAGAGACTCCATCCAATGATGCCTCTAAAATACTAAGATGTAACAATACTAAGAGATAACAAAAACTAATATTACACTCCCTCTATCCTGTGCCCATTTCTATTAAAAGAATAATTTTGAGCAGGTCAAATTACATCAAAGAAGAGCATTCCTTCGTTCAACTTGTAAAATCTGCAAATTGGAAGAAATTTATCAGATAAAAACATCTATACACATTAATAAAATCCCTACAAACAAATTTAATCCGAAGAAATAAGCCCTACACAAAATCCAGCAGTGCTAAGAAATTAACTAGGCATGGAATGATGAAATATGTGAACAGAACCTCATAATCAGTCCTTCAACCCAATTTATTAAAATCCCTGCATATATGTGCCCAAGTTCCTAATCTTATTTTAGACCCAAGATAAACTAATCTAAACACACACCAAATGTTCTAATATTTCAATTCAAATGGATCAAGAGCAACAATAATGAACTTCAAAAAGTTGACAAAAGCATACGATAAAAAGCAAAGACATTCAAATGGTGTTTGATCAAGAGCAGGAATATGCAAGGTACAAACTTAAAAAAAAAACATGTTGTGCACAAAGTAAAAAGAGCCCTTATTGTAGAAATTAGGTGAGACAATGCATGTATATGATATAGTATAAATATTATTCATACCCACACAATTACTCTTCCTAGGTAAGCCCCATCCTTTATCAATTCAAATTCTTAATCCTTAGAAATGTTATAATTGGCAAAGGGTTAGGGTGAAAGAAATATTCTCTTGCAATAATATTTCTCTGAATCCTTCAAGCTTTGTTTTCTTACTCAATAATGTTGTTGTGTTGTGTTTATAATTTGATAATTAGACATCAAGAGACTATTTTTGAATCATTCCATATTCTATATCATAAAAATATAATTAGTGTGTGAGAAATTGAGACAAACCAGGTCGCCATTTTCAATTACATTAATGCACTCGTCCACAAGAACAAAACATCGCTATCTTCCCACATCAACTTGTAGGAACAATATACAAAAATATACATTCCTTTCTTTTAGGGGAAATTTCCTATCCTAAACATACATTCTCCAGTTCTAGACATTGAAAGAATGGAGCACCTCCATTTACTATTAGTGCAACATCAACCCTGTAACAAACTAAAGACAACAACTTGTAGTAAATCCAAATAAAATATATAAGTAAACAAGAGGTGAACTAACAGATTACATAAGCTTCAATTAACACAGGTTTTCAAAAAGTGTCATTTGGCTCCATAGTTTTTGTATCAACAAGTTCAAGTAACACAGGTTTTCAATAAAAAACTAATTACATGAACAACAAAAATAAAAAAATCAAACTCAGTAAAACAACCGCATGTAGAAACCCCAAAATCACATGATAAATCACACTATAACAATACCTACAATAAAATAAGAAGCAGTGACAACTTAGTACATACTTACTGACACTGACACGCATTGGATACAAATGTTGTTGATCTGATGCGTCAATGTTACTTTGCCTTATTTCTGAAATTATCCCATCCTCCAGCTACTAACTCTAATCCCTCAGCTAACAAACTATCAGAGAGAGAGATCTACAATTTTTTGTTATCCTATTAAGTACCATCTAAAACCTCTACCATCTAAAACCTCTACAACAATACTTTATTATTCTAAAAATAGTATCAGTAAGTCTAATTTAGAACTTATAAAAGAAAACAATGCCATAAGATGAAAACAAATACTAAAAGACAAACAGGACTCTGATAGAAAGTGTTTGCCAATAACAATATCAGCTACAGCCTGAAAACACACAAAGCGATGCATCAGGATTGCGAGAGAGGTGAATCCAAACTAAACAAAATTCCAAACTAAGAAATTGCAGAAATATTAGAATATAAACAGAATAGGAACAAAATCAGTACCTTAGAACATAAACAAAACAAAATCAGAGAGAAATTCAAGAAATTTTAGAACATAAATAGAACAAAAACAGTACCTTAGGGTTCATTGAGCATTGAATTTTTCAATTCGTGACGAGAGAGCTTCAATTCGTGAGATTCTCAGTGAGAGGGAACGAGAGAGATGAACGAGTGAGAGTGATCGAGTGAGAGTGAGGGAGTTCGAGTTCGGTGATGGAAGCTAGCTAGGGTTTGTGATAGGGAACGAGAGAGAGTGAGAGTGAGAGTTCGAGATGAGGCAACGCTGATGAGAGTTCAGATCGAGAGTGGATGAGGGATGAGAGAGTTCGAGAGAGATGAGAGAGTGAGAGTTTGAGAGTGATAATGGAGTGAGAGCGATGGAGTTAGCAGTAGCACTCTTCTATTTATTTTGCAAACAACAACAAACCAGATAAAGCATAGAAATAAAAGGATTTACAAATATTTGATTAATTTTTTTTTTGTGATTTGTAAAAAAATAAAAAATATTTGCGACGGATTGGCTGAACGCTAATTATCGGTCTCCAATTCGGTTTCTATAGAAATTGATATAGCGACCAATTTTTTTTACTTTGAACTCCAAATAATAGTCTCTAATTCAGTCGCTTTAAGCGACCGATTTAATGGTTGCTAATTATCAGTCTCTAATTCGGTCTCTATAATTAAGTAGTGACCGATATAGCGACTGATTTTTCTTTACTTTGACACTTGAAAAATCGGTTTCTAATTCGGTCTCTAAAGCAACCAAAATATTTCGGTCTCTAAATCGGTTGCTAAACACAAGTTTTCTAGTAGTGATATAAAGTGAAATATTAAGATGAAAATATAAGAACAAATAGTATATGAGTAAGAAAAATTAAAGTTAAGCGAATCAAATAAGTATCTTCTTGTTGTTGCTTTATAGTATTTGAAGAATTTGAAAGTTGTAAACTTGGACTATGATTTGATGCTGCCATAACTATTAAAAGAAAAAAAATATATAAAAGAAGTATGTTAGAAAAAAGAGGTACTAACATTGAGTTGAAGTATGTTCGAAAAAAGTGCTTTGTCAAAATAAAATAAAAAGAGAAAGAAAAAGAATCAAATATAGAAAAAGAGATGAGAAAATAATTCTATTCAAAAATAAAAAAATAAAAAATCAACTCATGGTACCGTTGGTTATTATCACACTGAATCCAGTCTACTTCTTCTATCCATAAGAAAAATCAATTAGAACTAACAACTTAAAGAAATAAAAATCAACAGTTATTGAAATAAAAATTAACATTATGCTTGTATCCAAATACAGTGATTAAATGAAAAGGTCCTGGCAAATGCTTCTATACTTCGACCAAGCCATAACTACAGATCATTAAATTTATAATTGTTTGTTATATTACGTCGATGACCTCAAGCATTGAAATTGACTAAGAGGTAAAAAACACACATATACAACTAGAAAAGTTCGTGATTGGGATGGATTCAATTTCCATATTAGAGATTATATATTTTAACTTGATTGCTCCACCGATTTAAAATTATCCATTGAAAGAGAATTTTTTGTTATTTCTTTTTAAAAAAATCGGTTACAAAAAGAAAAACAATGACATCAACAAAGTACCATCTATGTAACTCTAGGCACGGCAACTATCCAAAGAGAATTATTAGTTAGTTATCGATGAGATTTGATTTAAGAAATTATTCGTAACATAAACTTTAACCTTGTGAATTTAGTTTACGTATGATTCCTAGAAATCTAGAACCCATAAAAAAATTGAAAACATAGAAATTATTTAGAAAATATAGAAATCCACTTACTTGTTCAATGAAGTATTATAGAACAATTTGTGATTTAACCTGTAATCTTTGATCATAGGCGATTTACAAGAGAGTTAAAGATTTAAAGTGAGAGAGACGAGTTAAAGATTTAAAGTGGGAGGGATGAAAAAACTGTTTTTTTTTTTATTTATTTATTTAAGGTTTAATCTTATCACTTTTTTTTCTTTTCTATATAGAATCTACTTAATTTCCTATTTTAATTAGAGTTTTTGTTTTTTTAATTTTTTGGCAAAAAAAAAACTAGAGTTTTGTTTCTTATCTATTTGAGAGTTAAATGTTTTTTTTTTTATTTTAAAAAAAGTTTGTTTTCTTGTTAAAATTATTAATCATATATATCGCGACTCAAAAAGCTGCTCCATGTAATCTTGTTTCCATCTATGAACAAATACTCTCATTCAATTTGTAAAATGTAACAATGAGTTTTTGAATCCCCATCATCTCATGCTATTGTCAAAGGGGGTTAATTTTGCAGGAAAATACGTGTTCACTTCTTTTTAATTAAAAAAATTATTATTAATTAAACAAATAAAATTAGTTATTATTTATTGTTGTAAAAAAAAAAGTTGTTATTATAAACAAAATTAAAGATATCAAAAAAAGATACAAACATAAAAATAGGATGAAAAAACAAAAAAGATAATAATTTTATGTTAAAAGAAATCTACACATAAATATAGGAACAAAAACCACAATAAAAGATACGCATAAAAAAAATAGTAACAGTTGGTTTCCCAGCGATTTTATAAGGTTTGTTGCAAAAAAGCTATACGATTAGTGACAAAAATAATTATTGTTGGGATAAATAATTTTTTCCAGCGATAACGTAATTGTTGCGAAAAAACTAACTTATAACAACAACTTAAATAAGTTGCTGCCATATATATGTTTTTGTCAACAATTTGAATGTCGCTGCAAAAAAGTCGCTGCAAAAAATCATATTTCTTATAGTGATAGTGTTGTTGAACTTGAAAGTTATTCGTGAAATTAGCTGATATAGTTCATGTTGTCTAGCGATTCTCTTCAAATTATGTTGAGGGATGAATTAAGTCCATCTGTTGTGTTATGGGTTCCTTAATTATGTAAAAGAGCGTTTAGGAAGTGTGTTAGGATCATATTTCATCACTAACCTAAAATATGTATAGAAAAATATAAGAGGTAAAAATGCATAAACAGTTTGATTGGTATTTATAAGAAAATGCTAGCTCTCTTCGTGGGTGATTGTGGCGCTCCACTTTTAGCTCATATTATTTCATTTTACGGCATGATTTGTTAAACTTATTCATTTGTGCATTATCCTCCATCGCGGCATCCACAATCATGTAAAAATTAAAGTGGTGATTAGAAAATACGACATATATGTGTTAACATTTATGACAAAATAACATTTTTGAAAATTAAAAGCAATCTAAATAGGCCCAAGAGATGCAAAAAAATTTAGACTACATTTGCCAAGTTTGTTGAGTAGCAAGCGTGACATTATTGCATGAAAAAAGCGAAGGTTGAACAACATATATATAAGTGAGATAATTCATAATTTCAATGCTTTATAATTTTGGATGAAGATGTAGTATCTAACTCACTTGGGTGGTTACTCTAGTCAAATGCAATGATCTTCCGAGCTCTCCTCATGATCCAACTATGGTATTAGAGTCGATAGTTCGACGAAGGATTTGAGCTACTCCTTGTCAAAAAATCATCCTAACAAAGATAGTCTAGTAGCGTATCCCATTGAGATTGGCCCAACTTGATGGGGAGATTGTTGTGTAGCAAATGTGAAGTTGAAAATCGGACATTATTTGGAAAAGTGAGTTAAACAACATATAAGTGAAATGACAAGTAAATCCAACTTCCTAAAGTTTTTGGGTGATATGATATCCAACATACTTGTATAGTTTGTTATTAATTCAATGTGATGATACTGTATTTCAAACACCCCTAAAAATTTAGCACAATGTTTTTTTTTTTTTTTCAACAATTCATTTTATCTGTGCATTTCTTTTTAATAATAAATATAATATTATCAGAACGTATCTCTCTATTACATTATCAACATATCACATAGCTAGCTTTGTCTATTTTCTTAAAAATTGCAACCAATTAATTAAACGAAATATATATATATATATATATATATATATATTAGTAATGTGTATTATGGGATTTCACAGTATGAGAGTAAAAACCAAAAAGAGGGAAAAAATAGTGAAAGATAGGATTAGGGATATGATGATGGTGTAAGTTATGGCGGGAGGTGATATTATAACTTTATAACCATTAAGGGTGCCCATCGATTGCATATCATTATCATTATTTTTGTTCATTCATATATATATTTCCACTGTTCACATTATTTTCTATGGTATATATCTTATTTAAATATGTACCAATATATTGTTAATGTGTACAATTTCAATAAATCTATAAATATTTAATATAGGAACATTAACAAGCACTATTTGTACACCTATCGTTGTTCATATCAACAAATGTATCGATACACATTAAATAAAAAGTGTACATAAAAATTCATCTATTTTCTTTTATAATTTTTAATCGACCTCCACCCTTTCTTTCTCACGGTTTCATATCTTTTTGTTCCATCCTCTCTTTCTTTGGCCCCAAACCTTAACACCACAACATTTTTTTCCTCTCCATCTCCATCAATTGCTGGTGGGTGAAGTTAGAAGCTGACACCTTTCTCTCTCTCTCTCTCTCTCTCTCAAGCCGTTTTAGCGCCACCATTTCATGAGCTAAGCTTTTCCTGAAATCTAGCTTCAGCAGATAAAGGAGAGAGAAACTATAGAGAAGAAGAGAAGAAAATGATTTATTAGGGCTAGCTATAGTTTCATTTCATCCACACTCCTCAAACTCTCTTTTTGTTTCCTTCACTTTCCTCTCTTCTCATTTTCACTATAGTCCTCTCCTTGGGATCTGATATCTCTCTATCTCTCTCACAGACACTAGTTTGAGCAAGGAGAGGATTTAGTTCAATTCCCGAGGAAATAACATTTTCACTTTCCACTTTTCATTTCATGTCTGTTTTGTCCCCTTGTTCTTTTTAGTAGTTTTGTTTTTTTTGTCTTTTTCTGCTGGATTTGACCAACCTTACTACAAACTATACAAAAGATATTGTGGATCAAAGATAGCTTCAACAAAAGTGCTGCAAACAAGGTTTTGATCATCAGATCCACACTTGAATTCCTTCGTGATCTTGCTTCATCGGATACAGAATCATAAATTTCAAGGTTGTTATTTTCGGTTATAGCTAGCTAGTTAAAATATTATACTCAATCTCTTGAGTCTCATATATAAAAGATAATTTGATTTTTTAGATTCATTAAAAAAGTAATACATCGGGTCTATTATTTTTTCAATAAATCAAAAAATTCAACTTTATTTATATATAAGATCAGAGAAAGTATTTCTCAGGTGAGCTTGATCTCTAATTTGCTAGATAGTTTCTCTTGTTTCCCGTAAATATCATAATATCATATATCAATGTTTATAAGAAAAAATCATATCATATCATATCATATATGAATGTTTCTAATGGAGGATAATCAATTAATTTATACTATAATTCAACAACCATGAGTACGGAAATAAATTAAAGACAACTAAAAGACAAAGATATAAACCTTAGTCAACAACTAGATAATTAAATGTCACTTCTCATATGTGTGTGTTCACAAAATCTTTGACACGACTTTGATCTATGTTCGGTTGGTGTTTGTTTCTAATGATCTAGATCAACATCATGTTTTAACCTTTTCCACCGGTCTTCTTTACCCTATTCTTTTAGGTTTTTCATTTAAGTAGTACTGTTTTTAGAATTGATGATATTTTTTTTTCTTTCTCAAATCGTTTGAACAAGTAGCTTCTAAGTCATGTTTGCCTTTCCATATTTAATATATATTTTTTTGTTTATGTGTAAACGTGATTTACTAGGAGTGCTTTATGATCAATTTCTTTTGTAGGCTTGAAAAGCTAAAAGTTTGGTGCTATACCTGCACAGCATCATTCACTTGATCATAACCCTCTCTCCCCATAATTACATTGTAAAAAGTGTGCCCCCTCTATTTTGTGTCAAAACCTAGTCCAGTTCTATTTCTTTAAGGAAATATATTAGTCAATCTTTGCCAAGTAATTTATTGAGGGAGTGTTTTCTCATTATTAAAGCAATTAATGAAGAGTAGTCCCTAATGTTGGAATATAATTATGGGATTAATTTTAAAAGTTCTTAACTGATTAATGTTCTCCTTGTTTAATTATTTTCTTTTTGTGATTCAGGTTTTATTATTGTGAGGAGGAACATGAACACATTTTCACATGTACCTCCGGGATTTCGTTTTCATCCAACTGATGAAGAACTTGTTGATTACTACCTTAGGAAGAAGGTATTGTCTAAAAAGATTGATCTAGATGTCATCAAAGACGTCGATCTCTACAAAATTGAACCATGGGATCTACAAGGTATTTGATTTTTCTAGATTAAAAATTAGTAGTATATATATGCAATTATGCATGCATATAAAACACTCGATATTCAATTTTTGCTGCTATTGTAAACAGAATTATGCAAAATAGGAAGTGATGAACAAAATGACTGGTATTTTTTTAGTCATAAGGATAAGAAATATCCAACAGGAACTCGAACGAATAGAGCGACAAAGGCAGGTTTCTGGAAAGCAACAGGAAGAGATAAGGCAATTTACTCGAAACAATTCCTAGTTGGAATGAGAAAGACTCTAGTGTTTTACAAAGGACGTGCCCCAAATGGACAAAAATCTGATTGGATCATGCATGAGTATCGCCTAGAAACTAATCAAAATGGAACTTCTCAGGTAAATTAACACTTGTTTACACTCTATTTTTACTTTCATACATGGAATGATTTAAACGGAATATAAAGGATACCCCAAACCTGATACACAGATGAAGTTTATGCACCAAATAGATAAATGTTTAGATACTTTTTAAAATTTAGAAACTTGTGTTTAAAAGATGTGAAAATTATAGAACAATTTCGCCAAAACTTTTTATTTTTACCTATTTTAAGTGCTTCAATGTAAGTTGTTAAGGTTTATAAGACTGGTTGAATTAGATTTTATGGATGAGAAAGAAAATCAAAATTAATAAAAATACTAAATGATTTTGTAATATTTACTTTTCACAATAAAATTAAATAATCAATCCTATGAAGAATGAGTTCTTTCATCACATTAACTCTTTCTAAATTAATTAAGAAACTTGTTTTGAAAAATATGGAACTTCTATAGAGTGCAAAATTTCACCAACACTTTTTTTTTTTTTTTTGCTTTCACCACCAATTTAATCGGCCAGTTCTGACATCAAGTGGTTCCAGCCCCCTCCCGATCGACACTTTTTATTTTTATCTCAAGCATTTCATTATAAGTCGTTAAGTCTTATATGATCAGTTAGCGTGATTTAATGGAGGACAAATAAAAATAAAACCAATTATTGAAAATATCAATTTAGGATTATGTGGTGTATATTTTTCACATAAACTAAACTAAATCAGTCAAATTAGGAATAAGTTTTTTTTATTAGATTCAATTGGAAAAGCTGTATTTTAAAATTAAGAAACTTATTTTTAAAAATATGGATAGTTTTAGAATTTTCCCACACACTATGGATTGATATATACTATTCAAATATAGACACATAAAATAGGATGATAAAAAAAAGAATTAGAAGTAATTATAAATACAAATAAGACTAGAGCATAGAAAACTTAAATAATTTAATCGACTTGATTTTGAATTTTTTAGTTCAACTAATTGTTTTCTTTGGAGAAGTTGAACTAATTGTTGATAGGGGTTTGCATACATTAGAAGAAAAAAAAATCAAATGACTGCAAATTAGTAAATAAATTTTTGGCATGATTTGTCAAGTCTCCCCTCTTATGTTCACTTCTCACCATATATATAGCTCTAAATTTTAAATAGTACGATAAACAAATGCAATTATCATCGAGAAATATATAGTTTTAAGTTATCACAATTGCATACTCCCTATAGATCAGATATATTAGTTATTGAATGAATTTTTTTTAAAAAAATTATCTCTTATAAAAAAATTTGGAGGGAGTATTAGGTTTGTTTGTAAAAAAAATTGCATATACAAGGTTTTTTGGAAGGGCAATGGAGACTTCATGAAATGCATTAAATTGACCACAAACAGAACTTGATGCATTAAATTGAAAAAGTCATACTAAACTAATTAACACGGATACTAGGGATGGCAAAAATATCCATACCCGCGGATATCTGCGGATAAAATCCGTCATGGATATGGAGCGGATAGTTTAATGGATATCCACGGATAAAATAAATGGATATTTTAATTATCCGCAGTTAATGGATACAGATGCGGGTTTAATACTATCCGCGCCTGCGGATATCCATACCCGCTAAATAATTAGTAAAATTACTTAAATATATCTACTTACATATAAATTCTAGTATTTTTATATATAAAAAAAATTGTACTTTTATATTTTATCTTTCTATTTTAATATTTGAGAAAAAAAACTTTTCAACTTCTTACATATGACAAAAAAAGAGAGCAAAATTTATGAATATTATGTGTTAATGTTTTGTCTTTAAGAAAAACTATTTTTTTAATAATTAGTTCTTTTTTTTTTAATAAAAAATATCATCCATGAATATCTGTTAATATCCGCGGATACTTCAATATCCGTGATTACCCGCCTAGCGGATATCCGCACGGATATTGAGCGGACACGGATATCATATTTGTCTGACGGAGCGGATACGGATATCACACTATCCGCGTCCATGGATATCCATTGACATCCCTAACGGATATCCAAAAAGGTTCAGCTGAGATGAAGCATATCTTTTCTAACTTAATAAATATTTTGAGTTTGATTCTTTACTTGATCATACAACATGGTTAAAACTAAAATATAATTGTCGCTCAAAGAATTAGTCGCTCCAATTGTGCACATGCAGAGGACACCTAGTGAACCAATCTAACCAACAAATAGAAAAACTAATTTACATGGCTACTTCCTATAGTTCCCAAGATGTATCTCATGTGGTTGAGTTTTTGGGACATCTAAAAAAGTTTATGAAGGAACTCCGAAATTTAAATTCACTATTAACATAACTTACCAACAAATAGCATTTGTCTTTTTTTTTTTTCAAAAAGTTTCTTTCTCTAAATTTTGTGAACTTATGATGATTATGTAAATATATACGGATACTCTCATTGAAGATATACTCTAGTTAAATATATACAATTCGATTTCAGACGTGATCATCCATAGACATGTATAATATTCAATGATTAATAATTATAATTTGAAAAATATTTTAATAAGTAAGAGGCAATCCTCACCTTACAAGCCGGTTTTGTAAGGATGAGTTAGGTCCAATATCAATTCCAAGATGATATCAGAGCCTATCCACGATTCGCTGGGCCACTTTGCGGGCCACCTGAAATTTGACCCTCGACCATTTATATCCGCGCAACAAGCCCAACAATGCTGAGCGCGAGAGGGGGTGTTAAAGAAGTACCACATCGCTTGCGAGAAGGCTTGAACAAGTGTTTATAGGCAATCTTCATCTTACAAATCGTTTTTATAAGGATGAGTTAGACCCAATATCAATTCTAAGAATTTCTACAATAAAAAATCCATACATTTCCTTAATTTGTCCGTCAAAGTATACACATAATAAAGGATTTGAATTGCATGTAATGCGACAAAAGCAATAAGTCAAGTCGAAATTGTCTAATCAAAGATTTAAAAGTTTAAACTTCAATATAAATTTTGAATTTTATAAAATCTAAATTATTAAATAGGAAATTAAATTGTCTAATTTTGATCGGAGAGTCCAAACTACCTGAAATCGTGAGAGATAAATATCATATGTATACGTAGATAATCTTAATATCTATATACGTTTTACTTCTAGGTGGGAAATAACCTAGTTCAAATAATAATAATAATCGTAGTTGATGTTAAATTAATTAATTGATAACTATAACTTGAACTGCAGGAAGAAGGGTGGGTTGTTTGCAGGGTATTCAAGAAAAGAATGACAACAGTACAGAAAATGAGTGAGTATGATCAATCACCATGTAATTGGTATGAAGATCAAGTTTCCTTCATGCCTGATCTTGAATCTCCAACTTCAACTAATCCTCACCAAAATTATACTTCATCAACTTATCACTCCTGCAAACCAGAGCTTGAATTAATGCAATACCAACACATTGATCATGCTAATTTTATCCAACTTCCACATCTTGAAAGCTCCAAAATCACTCAATCAATTATCCCTTATAATAATCATGTTCATGCAAACAATAACATTAATGCACAACATATGCAATATTTGCATTACCATCAACAAAATCTTCACTCGATATACGGCGGCGGCGGTGGTGGGAGTAGTAGTACTGGTAATAATGATGAACAAGTTACTGATTGGAGAGTTCTTGATAAATTTGTTGCATCTCAGCTAAGTCATGAAGATAATAATAATAATCAAAAACATGTTTCTAATAAAGAAACTAGTTCTTTCTCTAATTCAGCAGCTATTCTTCAAGTGGCTGAACAAATTACTCTTCTTGCAAATGGATCCAAAAAGAATGAAGTTTCTGATGAACATGCTTCAACTTCTACCTCCAGTTGCCACATGGAACTATGGAAGTGAACATTATATTACATATATATAGTTACTTGATGATGATGCATATTAATATAATATAGTAATTGGAAGTGATGCTCCCATGTTGCTGCTGTACATAATAAAAATCATCACATATATTTTTATATCTTATAGTTCTGTTCATATATATGAACCTCTGGAGTCTGGAGTATAGACCAAATGTATTATTCCTATGATAGTATACTAGGCAATCTATGATCAGTTACAAGAAATTTGCCTATATATATATATATAACAATAAATTAGGACTTCAATGTCAACATATAGGATATGTTCATTACAGTTTAATTTGTTTTTAAATTGAAATTTCAATTGTACTCAAGGCCAATTACAGGAATATATGGTCTTGGACTCATGGTTTCTTTTTTATATGTATTTGGTTATAATTAAGAGAGTATCAATTACTTGAATCTAATTAATTTGCTTGGAAGTCTTTGGTGGCAATGGTTTTTGACTATGTGCACGTATAGGGCGACCTTGTCTATATTACGAAAGCTTTACTAACACTTTGTTAAATGGTGTATTGATTGGATGGATTTTTTATTTTTTTAATCAACTAGCCTACGAATCTCAATTCCCTACGTATAAAATGTAATGTTTAATATTGGTGTATTGGTGTGTTTAATATTTCTTGTAGTTAATTTTTCTCTTAGTGGGTGGAGTACTCTCTCTATACTTCTTTATTAAGTGTAAAAGAATGGATGATGAGATTATCTAAATCATGATTCCGTTTGATATATATTTCCATCGACCAAGAAGAATTAATATCACTTATCACTAGTTTTACAAATTCTTTGCGGCAAGGAAATCAAGAAGAGCAATTATATAGGGCGCCAATTTTTATTTTTTTTGTTGCTTAGTTTGTGTATGTGTAAGCACGTGTGCGTGCATACGTGCATGTTAAAATAAATAAATCATATAATTAATATAAATAACCTTAAAATCTTTTAAAAACTAATAACGAAAACAAATTTTTGAAAAGGTTGATTTTGAAAAGAATTTGCCAAACAATTTTTTTAATTTTGTTATTTTAAAAACTAAAATGCAGTTTTTGAAAAGCTAATCAAATTGGCCCTATGTACCTGATCAATAATAATAGAGGGGTTTTTGGCATGATGGAAATCTTGAAATCAAAATAGACATGGCTTGAATATGATTCATATTAACATTAATCTGGTCTTGTAACATTCTAGCTCTTTCATCACACATGCTAGCTAAAGTATCTTTCCTCTTCTCAGTGACTTTGTAAGTTCATAAAAATAAATTAAAGATCCACAAAGACATTATATACCAACTCAAAGCCCATGCCCATAACAATTTCCTCCACAACTCTCTCCTAAGTAGTTCCTTCCTGATGCTAAAAGTGTCATGTACACCACTTGTAACTGCTTCCCAAAACCATTGCTGTTCGAGAAGAGCGATCATATAGGACGTCAATTTTATTTTTTTTGCTTAGTGTGTATGTATGTGCAAGCGCGTGTGCGTGCGTGCATGTTAAAATAATTAAATCATATAATTAATATAAGTAACCTTTAAAAAATTAATGATGGAAACAATTTTTGCAAAAGGTTGATTTTAAAAAGAGCTGCCAAACAATTTTTTTAATTTTGTTACTTTAAAAACTAAAATGCAGTTTTTGAAAACCTAATCAAACAAGCCCTATATACCTGTCAAGGACAAAGGGGTTTTTAGCATGATGGAAAAGTTGAAATCAGAGGGGTTTTAAAAAACTCTCATGAAGATTGTGAGATGATTAAATATACTCACTATGTATGTAACATTCAAAATGGAAGCCATTCTCTCCTTCTATAGCTATGTGTCTTGTGAAGTGTTGTAACATCTCATTTCTCAATCGGCCACTAACAAGAGAAGAGTGTTGTAGTGGTGCAATTCTCTTGTGAGTGAATTTTCTGCTGATTATCATTTCTTGTAATTCTTAAGTGTGAGTATTTGGGTTTGTAGAGTGATATATACAACTGGTTAGTAGGCAGGGGAATGTCGAACTAGAACACAATTCTTGGGCGTTCTTATTGATTTCTTTGTGGTGTGTGTATGTTTAAGGTTCTATGTGTGCGCAAATTTTCTTTCAACGGTATTTTTTTTTTGGTCAAGATTATCAACTATGATACCATTATTAGAAGCAATCGGTGATCATCCACATTAGACTTCAGAACAACAATATAAAAGAGTTGGACACCACATCTTTACTCGAAAAAGGTTTCATCTAATAATGGTATCATAGTTGATCATAGTCTAATGTGTACAATATATTAATAAATGTGTAGCTAGCACATTTGGTCAAGATGAGGCTTCATCTTCTAAGATCTAAGTTCAAATTTAATTTAATTTTTAAGATTAATATTAATTTTTCGAAAGCCTCGTTATAAAATTTGTTCTAAACCTCTAAATTTGTTGGACCAACCCTTTTCAAGGGAGAAGTGGTTTAGTGTTTCTACAATATAGATGCATGTAATTCTAATTTCAATTAGTACAAGATATATTTGGTTATTCATTCAACTTAAAAAGTGAATTTTTGTTTCTAATAGTGACAAGAGGGCGTATATGTAACTTCACAATGTACTGTCATTTCTAAAGACCATGCTTAAAATTGAAGTGCAACATGATAAATAAAAGATTAGTCCTTTCTGAATTAAGGCATACCTGTGTATGAAGATAGCTTCTCAGATATATACCCTGCTCTAAAACATTCCTCTGTCTAGCAAATATTTTGCTTCCTCTTTGTTAACATATATATACCACTTGAAGATTAATAAATAGTATATACATATTCATTCATAAGGGTCAACGAGTGACGTGTGTATTCACAAGTTTACTAGTATATAAGTAGAAAGGAAAACCTTAAACGACCAATCAATCATATCATAGATGACAAAATCATATAATGTGTGTCTGTCTGTTTTTGGTCAATATTCAACATTGAGGATCGAAGTTGTTTCAAGTAATGGCACGACAAAATGATTAGGCGTGCTGGCTCATATAAACAATGATAATGATGAATGTTTCAATCTCATATTCAGTGAAGCAGGCTCATCTCAATTCTCATCACTTGCACTGAAAGAGACGATCCAAGTGTGTGTACATGTGATAGTGCTTGCACAAGTTGACAGAGACAGAATTGGATTTTCATATGGATTATGAAATGAGAAGACAAAAAAACTTTCTTGCACATGCCACCTTTGACTTTCATAGTTTCAAATGAAAACTAAAACAAGCAATATGCATGCGCATTTATATGTATGCATGTGTACTACATAATTAAGTGGGATTATATATATTTTTTGAAGAAAAGTGGGGTTATATTAAAAATGTTGGGATTAATTACATTGGAGGTGATTTTATTTGAGATTCATTAAATATGAATACCGGACTTTCAACTGAGATTCATTAAATTGTGAGAATCTAACTCATTCTGTTAGACCAATCTCTTCCTTTTTGATACATGATTTTAGTTATGGTGTAAAGACCAATTTTATCTAGTAGTGTTAAAAGACTTTGTATTGTTTGAAAACAGATTTAATGTAGTTATTTCGTTAACATAGTAACTGCTAACAGCCATCCGATCAAAAGTAGACGCTTGTGATTAAAACTGTAAAAAAAAAAAGTAGTTAAATAAAATTGGATTTATCTAAATTGTTAGATTGGATTTAAACGGCTGAAATTGTCTATAGCGTAAAACTACATAAAAACAATACTCCAAACAATCTGGATCCGTATTGTTTATTGTTCCAACTTTCCAACTTAGTCTTTTTTATAAAAAAAGATTTGCATGGTTTGTGACATGGCAATAGTCCCAACCAATTAATTACATGAATCTTGAAGAATTACAAAGACAAAAGTTCTTATATATAATTTGTGTTCTATTTTTTTTAAAGGTGGTGTTCTATTTTATTATTGCTACTTTAAGGACTAATTAAGGAGTATATTTACATTCCAGTCAAGAGAGAAAAAATTGTTTCTCAAATCATTAACAAATAACAGGACCTATATGTGTATATACTACACCAAATGTTATCAAATATCAAGTACATCTACTCCAAATCTAAAAGACAATTTTATCTATAAAGAGATTTATCATAGCCAAATCTGAATTAATTAGAAATATATTAATTATATATTTAAAAAATAATAATTTATATATCTCATAATTAAAATATATATATATATATATATATATATATATATATATATATATATATATATATATATATATATATATATGTAGAGAAAATGTTATCTTTCCCATAAGTATCCATATTCCGTAACACACACACATATATTATTGGTGGCATATTTGGAAGGAAAAAAATAACTTATTATTTTCTCATAAAGAGGTAAAGTAAATGTGTTACTTAATAAAGTTAAAACTCTTGTTTGATGGTGGTTGAAGTTTGGGAAAAAGAATTTTAATTATGCTTCGATTTTGTGGTGGCTATCATCCACTTGTTTAATGTTGGTGTTTGTGTGTGTGTTTTAACTATTTGCTTATTTCAAAAAAAATTCTTTGTTGGGCACATTTTATATGCTTAATTTGGTCTTTTTTTAAAAAAATGAAAACCATGAACAGGCATTAATGTAATGCAAAGAGGGCACATTCCTTGTATGCCATGTTTGGGGAAAGGAACATAAAGGAGACAAGCAATTCTATGTTTATTATTGATGTCTCACTCTCTCTGTTTTTTTTTTTTTTTTAAATAAAAAATAAAAGGAACATCAAACAAAAGTATAAGTGATAAGAAAAAAAAAAGAAAAGGGGAAAATGTAAAGGCCAAGCAACATGATTCAGCCATTAGCTTTTTCCAGATTTTGGCTTTTGAGAAGGTTTTTCCTTTTGCCACCCTATTAGTTACTCGCGCGCCCTATGAAATGACCAAAATATTCTTCCGTGGCTTAAGTAACGGATGTAGAAAAAATGAGTAATTTTGAAAAATAACATCTGTGACTTAAGTCACGGATGTTATAATTGTAGGGTGTTTTTGAGGGGTGTCCGTAGCAGAAGTCACGGACAGAAGTATTTTGGTCATTTCGTAAGGCGCGCCCAAGAAACCATAAAGTGGCAAAAATAATAATGTTTGAGAATACGGTAGGCCCTTAACTTCTAATTCAGCCATTATGGGCTTTCTTTTATATTTTGGCCCAATCGTGTAATTGGACTTCCGGACAAATAGGGGAATTTTGTTCTCCCCAACCCTCATGTTTCTTTTCTACTTCTCGTTATTCCATTTTTTCCTAGTATAAAAACTACACGTTTTCCAAAGTTTTTCTAGTTCAAATTTGAAAAAATATCGGAAAACACATTCCCAAATTTTTCCAAGGCAAAAAAATTTGGAAAACGTGTTCCGAAAAATTTATTCAAAGGCAAAAATGGAAGAATGAGAGGTATAAAAGAAACATTGAGATGGAAAGAGCAATTTTCCAAATATGAGTAAGGCATCATCAAAGCTCTTTTCCCCCCACTTAATCTAAGGCCATATCTAATAATCTCAAATTCATTTTATCCTAAAACAAGGAGAAATAAATAATCACTCATCACAATATCTATCCTAAATAATTATTTTTATTGAATTCATAATTTCATTAAGTTTTAGGATATATAATTTTTAAACAAATATTTAAAATTATTTTGATAAGTTAGAATAGCTTTTGAGAACAAACAATAATTTTAATACAGCAATTAAAAAGTATAATGTCTTTATAGAAAAGAAGAATAATATTGGGGATTATATTGAAAGAAATCATAAGAAAACCCCTAATTTATTCAGCATGTTAGATAATTAGGATTTAGGTATCATCATTTGCTATTATGACCTTTTCCATGTTATTTTGTAGGTCAAATACACAGGGAAGGATTGATGACCAAAAGATCAAGATTATGGCTCTCAATATTCGCTAGGCAAGCTCACAATTGGCCTAATGAATCGAGGCAAAAGATTCGAGAAAATTAGGGCAAGTTAGTTTGTGAGGCGAGCTTCGTGAGCCTTACAAAGGAATTTGAAGAGCGAAATTCCTGAGGCGGGCAAAGTGGCTAGGGTAGCGAATCATGGCGGTTTAGTGAATCTGATGATGTGAGGGGGTTGTGATAGACTGATAGTATTGCTTAATCCTGGCATTATCTATGGTCTTCATGAAATCACCGGAGGAAAGGTCATTAGGAGTTTATATGAATTCTTTAAATTTAAACTATGATGTTATAATATTTTCAATAATTGAAAATATATTAATAAAAAAACATTCTTTCATCATTTACAACAAAAGTACTCTCTAAAAAAATGTGGAAGATTGTACTAATATTCCTCCACATTTCTTCCCTCAAATCTCTCACTTCCGGTCCCCTTAAATTCGTAAACAAAAACATCATCCAATGCAATTTTCAAGTTGTATAAGATTAGGAGGATTTTGTGTTATGAATTAAATAAAATCCCCCAAAAATCTCCCAACCCAAAATCGTCTATCCTTTTCATTGCTCCTTCCATTTCTTTTCTTTCAAAACTTTTGTCTTTCTTCTCCTTCCATTATGCAAAAGAAATGACAATGTTAGGTGTATAACATCCCGACATTTTAATATAATTTATAAATTTCATATAAACATATTTTAGTAATTTCTTGACATATATATTATTTATTACATATTTGATTATTTATTGAGTGTCAAATGGGGCGATCATATTTACTATGCCACTTGTGCGATAAATTCAGGTGTGACATGTGGCAATATCCGGAACATGATTTAGTTGTATTTCATTCATTATTAATTTGTAGAAGTTGTTATT
Source organism: Trifolium repens (assembly GCA_030408175.1). NCBI lineage: Eukaryota > Viridiplantae > Streptophyta > Magnoliopsida > Fabales > Fabaceae > Trifolium > Trifolium repens. The sequence goes on from CP125851.1 coordinate 27,352,906, forward strand.
AAAAAGAGTTTCTTCCATCAATTTCATTTTATTATTTTTATGGCCAAATATTTTATTACATTGAATATGGTTGTAAATATCACTCAACCATATTCAATGGGAGTTGCTTCTTCTGAGGCTACTTCCATTTGAGCTTATGAAGCATCATTAGCATCTGATGTTGTCTCAGGTTCTGCATATTTGAAATATCACTCAACCATTTTGAGTAATAATAGTACGATTGTACAATCCTCAAATACGCTCCACTTATGGATAAGGTTAACGTTGTACCAACGAATATTCCTTCATGTGGATATGACAGAGACCTTAAGTAGATTATTCTTCAATCATTGCTTCTGATCTTGTCAGTTCTTGAGTGACGTAAATTCCTTTTGCCTCAGAGTCTGTTGTTGTAGCTTCTTATGGTCTTCAGCTTCTGAACCTTTGCAGGGTCTAGCTTTAGTCCTCAGAGCCACTAACTTCAGAACTTGAATTTTAAGCTTCTGATGATCAGCGATAAGCTTTCAGAGCTTCTTAGCTTGACTTCTCTGCTTTTGTTCGTAGTGCATCTGAATGAATTTTAACTTATAATTCTGCACACTAGAACAATCATTAGTAATACCAATTGTAATTTTAACACTTTGTTATCATCAAAATTTATTAAACATCAGAGGTTTATGTCAGACCCACTTTGTTCCAACAATCTCCCCCTTTTTGATGATGACAAACCAAAGCATTAAAATTCAATTGTTGTTGATTTAATTATTTATGTTGACATCAGGTTTCAGAGGTTTGCAATCTCCCCCTGAGTTTGATAATCCATAGGGTTAGGTTTGTAAGCTCCCCCTAAGTCTTATCCATAATTAATTAAAATCAGTTTAAGAGTTAATTTATTAACTTTGAAATAATTTTTCATTTTTGTCTTTCAGAGGCAGAGGTTTGCAAGCTCTTCCTTTAAAGACTGATAATACTCAGAGAAGGTTTGCAAGCTTCTCTTATATTATCTATGAAAGTGTATTTCAAATTTAAAATTTTCTCCCCTTTCAATAAAGTCCAGAATTAATGAAATCATAAGAATTGATTCATAATACATGAGTATAACAGTTTCAGGTCTTTGCGCAGTTAAGGAATCAATTAACATTAATTTTAACGCTATTCTTACTCCCCTTTTGTCATTAATCAAAAAGTAACGAAAAAGAGAAGAAGTCACAGTCAAACACACAAGTTACAAGACATTCAAGTCAAAAAGAGGTTACAACGATGTTCAATTTAATGAACTGTGTTGAATGCCATTTGAACAAGAGTGTTTGTAAGCGCTATAAAAGGAGATAATCCTTCTCATTTTATTCATAACGAACAATCAAGGGATTTGTTTCGGACAAAAATCAAGCAATGAAGAGAGCTTCAGGGTCCAGAAACATGAAGAAGAAGGAAGAGAAGAAGAAAGAAGCAACAACTTCACGCTTGAGGAAAAACAAGCAAACAAAAATAATAGTCAAGCAAGAGGTTGTATCTTCAGAATCTGATAGTACAGATTCTGATTATGCAGAGTTCCTTAGGACATATGATCCTGAGAAGGAGTCTTCAGACTCTGAGAACTACATAATTCTCCTTGACTCACCTTCAGGAGCTGCCACTCAATCTCCAGAGACTGTTGAGTCTCAGAAGGAGGATTCAGAGTCAAAATCTGATGTAGAGTCAAAATAGTTTCTCAGAATTTTATTTAATAAGACTTTGCATCAATAATAATAAAAAAAAATTCTTGCTTATCGTTAATATTTTTGTCTCTTTGTTTTTTTTTTATATTCATCTTGAATATGTCAGAAAACCAGTTACCAAGTATGCTTCATAGAGTATTGATGTCCCACTTATAAACAGGCTATAATACTTAGATATCTTTAATCTTGAGTAAACAGGAGTACTGAAGAGAATGGAACCTTAGGTTTTAAAAGAAAAGAAGAAAAACATATATAAGTTCAGAAGATGTTCTCCAACATCTTATCATAAGGTTCAGAAGACCAAGACTACCAGACATATTCAGAGAATATAAATTTGAGTTTTGAAAACAAAAGAAAAGTAAACATTCAATCAACCAAACAAATGAGATATACTGAATAAAAAGTACTAAATTAAAAAAAAAAATACTATCCAGACATTACAAAACAAAACATAAACAAATAATTGTGCTCAAACAAGAAAGTTAAGGTTTTGGCAGGCGACGAGCAAGTTCTTGTAGAAACACCATCATCTCATCAATCTTTTTATTTGTAGCTTCACCAGATGCATTCATATCAGCTTTCATTTCTGAGATCTCAGTCTTCATATCTGCCTTAATCTCAGAGATCTCATTTTTCATCTCAGTCTTCATCTCTTCTAAAGCTACTTGAACAGCTGGAGGAATAGCAGATGAAGGAGATCCAGAGTCTTGGATGATTCTAACTGGAGAGCTTGAAGGAGTAGAGTCAACAACAATATCTTTACCATTATCAGAAGCTGGCTCAACTGTGTCTTGATCAACCATAATGGTGTCCTCATCCTGTTGTGGACCCATTTCTTGAGCTTCAGCTAGCTTATGAGTTTCAACTTCTGCAATCCTAATAACCCTTTCTACTAGAATCTTCATAGATTCTTGATCAGCTAGCCTCTTAATCTCAGCTTCAGAAGCTCTTCTAGCAAGCTCTGCTTCTTCTTCAGCTAACCTCTTAGCTTCCTCAAATGCTTTCCTTATATTCTCTTGAACAACATGAAGCGTCGCGAAAAACGCCCGAGCGTAAAAACGCTCGAAATGACACAGAGTCGCCACCGAAGTTTATTTATTTCCGAAGGAAAAGGAAAATATCGATAAAACCTTAAAATCAACGGAAAGATGGTCATCGCAACCATTTCCGAGTTCGGGAGTCGATTATGCGAGGGGAAGGTATTAGCACCCCTCACATCCGTTGTACTCAACGGGAACCTTCTTGTTAGATTAGGGTTTAAAAAAAGTGTAGTTTTAATTTGTTTGCATGCTTTTTTATTTAATATTGAAGTATTTACAAAGGGGAAAAATTAGTTTTTTTTATTAGTGTGCTTGACGGTTGTTGGATCCCGCTCCTACGTATCTCCTAGTGCAATGGAGAAATCAAAGCTACGTAGTTCTTTGTAAAAAATAATTGTTGGTTGGTTGATTTTATTTATGAAAATGGTTTGGTCGCGCTTGGGCAAAAAAGGTTTGCTTAATAAAAAAGGACTCGCGCTTGGGCGATGATATTCATTTGAGAGAAAATTAAACGCACTCGGGCGTGAAAAGATTTGCTTGATGAGTTGAATCTATTATTTTTTTATGTTTTAAAAAAAATATATTTTTAGGTGTGGAAGACGAACAACCGGTAGGCAAAGTGTAACACTGAGCGTCGGTTGTTCGAGAGATAAACGGATGCACATCCGCCGGTCTCCTTTTTAATCCACATTTATTATAAGAAAATACAAATTTTATTTTCTACGTTAAAAAAAATCGTAATAGTATTTTTGTGTTGCTTATTTTGTTGTTCAAAATATATTTAAGGGGTGTGAATGAACTTGGGCTTAGAACTTATGTAGCAAACAAACAGCAACCCAACTAATTACATAACAAGGACTAAATAAATAAACAAGTAAATAAATAAATAAATAGAATTGAAACAGGAAACAAAAAAAAAAAACACGTACAGAGAGTAAAGAGTTAAACCGTGAGAGAGAAAGTGAGATATGCGTGACAAAAGAAAAGGAAACGGCCGAGAGAGAGGAAACCGAATGGGTTTTGCGGCGGCAGAGCGGTGGTTCTAATCTTCTTCTTCACTTCATCGTTCTGTTTCTTTGTGTTCCCTTTTTTTTTGTTTTGGTTTTTGTTTTGAAATTTGATCTCAAGCTCTGTTGTTTGTCTTTTTGAGTGGTTATTGTTTTGGTTATGAATGGTGGGTTTGATGGTTGATAATTTAAACTTGTGATGGTGGATTATAGTGATTATGAATGAAAGATGAATTTTTTTTACTGATGTGCTTTAGTTTCTGCCTCTATGGTTTTGTATTTCTCTCTTACTTCTCTAATTTCCAACCCCTTTTCTGATTTTTATGTTTCCAATTTATAGACTTTATTGAGGAAGTTTAATGTTCATTGGATAAAAAAATTATTTGGATTGCTGATTGCCTTGGCTGTAAACTTGAATTTGCAGAGATAAAAGGAGGTGAAGTGATGTTCACTTTTTGGTGGCTTGAAGAATTAGAGAAGATTAAGCTTTATTTGTGAAAAGTCAAAAATTGAAGAAGCTGAAAAATAGGAAAAGAGGTGGCGCTGCCTGCTACTGTTGTTTTTGTTCAGATTTTCTTTTTTTGTTGTTTTTTTTTAATCTTATTTGTTGCTTTCAACTTATAGAGAACTCTTGTGTTCTTTGGATAAAATTAAAGGTTGGATTTGTTGTTGTTTTTGCTAGAAAAACAGATTTGCAGAGATTAAAGAAGTAATGAAGTGATTTGCACTTTTGATGGAGTATGAACTTGGTGGAAGTTAGAGTTCATTTTGGGTAGGAATTGAAAAAAGCAAATGTTGAAAATAGGGAAGGAAGAAAAAAGCGTAACAATACTGTTGTTCTTCTTCTTTTCTTTTAATTCATTTTTATTTGTTAATTAATTGACTAAATAAATAAATAAATAAAAAAAACAGAAAAAAGACTAAAAAAGGAGGGAAGTGGGGCGCAACATGTGCTGTGTTGTTGTTGCCTTCTTCTTTTCCTATTTTTTGGTTTTTTTGGTTATATACAATAAATAATAATAATAATAATATTAATAATAAAAGAAAAAAAAAGCAAAAGCTTTAAAAGAGGGAGAAGGGGGCGCACAACAACTGTGTTGTTGCTGTTCTCTCTTTCATTTTTATTTTAATCATAAATAATAATACTATTAATTACTAATAAATAATAAAAAGAAAAAAGGATAGGTTAAGACTAGTGGGTTAACAAATCGACTCTAATTTATATTTTTTTAGATTTTTTTTGAATAAAATAAAGATACAAAAATAAAAACTTACACAATTTGATATCTTTGGAAATAAATGCATATTTTTGGATTTTATAAAGAAGTTAAAAAGGTAACAAATTACACACAATAAAAACAAAACATTATACTTTTTTTGGATTTTTCTAAAAAAATTAAGAAATTGACGAAAAACATTACAAAAATTAAATTCTACTATTTCAATAATTAAAACAACACAAATCGACGATGAAAAAAAAAGTTGGGACAAAATTGGGGTGCTACACAACAGCCAGCATTTCCTCTTGTAGTGCACGCTCTTCTTCATGATTGTAGATAGTGATTTTTGGTGCACTAGAGTATTCTGCATATTCTACCACTCTGTTTACAATCTCCATCCCTCTTCCCTTGATTTTGTTTTGCACATAACCTACTAGCAGTTTCAGAGATTCTCTGAATTTCTCCTCCAATTTTCTTGCTTCAGCCTCAACATCAGAAGGAAAAACGAACGCTTCTTCCTCCATGGTTTTAAGTCTCTTAAGACTAATATTAATAGCAATATTTAAAAGCTCAAGATTGGGTGTTAAAGAAAGGTTGAGTTCTGTTGAAGGGTATTGTAGGTTCTGGCTTCTTTCTTTTTAAGGGTTTGATTTTGATGTTGTGGATATTGATTTTGGGGTAAAGAGAGGGTGGTTCTAGAGACTCATCAATGTCTACAGACTGCATGATGATGTTCTCCATGAGGGGTAGCATTTGGTCAGATGGAATGATAATCTCATCTAGAGTTAATGGTTTATAAGCAGGACCAAATGGTATAGATGAAGAAGGGTAGGGTGATGGGGGTGTGTTAAGGGTTTCAGCATGTATAGATGTTTGAGGAATGTGATGCTCGTGATTGTCAGAAGGAATGTCATCACATTGTTCAGAGGTAGGAATATGTGTTAATTCAGGTTGTGTGATTTCACTATGTAGAGCTTGTTGTTCTGGGAAGGATGTTTGAATGGGTGTTGGATTAAGTTCTGAGATGGTGATTGAGTTGTCTTGTTCAGGTGCAACATAGTGCATGGGTGATGCTTGAAAGAAAACTTCTGGTGATTTTGGTGGGGGTGGAGATGGAATGTTGTAATGTGTTTCAGGTTCAGGATCAGCATTTGTAATATGAGGATCACTGAGAAATTTGTTGATAGGATGATTTGGTGAATTCAAATTAGATGTGGTAAATGCATCTCCTGAGATGTGAGATACAAGGTGATCCAAAACAGAGTTGCCTTCAGAGACAAACTCTTTGACAATGGGAGTTTTATAGCTTTGTGGTTTTGGTGTTGGTTTTGATTTTGGGTTTAGTTGAGGCCCTCTTTTAAGCAATGTGCTTATCTTTTCTTGGCTAGAATCAGAAACAGTCTCCTCAGAGGATGAGGATACTGAGTCTGATGAGGAAGATGATGATGATATTTCAACAGTTTGGGTTGGGACAATCATTCTGATGGGTTTGGTATAATCTATTGTAGTGCTAGGAGGGGGTTGATCTTGAGCTTTAGAAATGCTTTTAGTATTAGGCTTAGAGACTTTACCTTTGATAGCAGCTTTCTTTGTGCGTCTGGGAGCAACAGTCTTTGTCCTCTTAGCAGGCACAACCTTTTCTCCTTCAGTAGATGGAGATCTTTCATTGCGCTTCTTAGATCTCCTTTCCTTCTCTACAGGATCAACCTTCTCAGCAGCTCTAACCTCTTGTCTCTCAGAAGTACCAACCTCTTCTTGAGCAGCTCTAACATTCTCAGGATTGTCAATCATGTCATCAATGCTATCATACTCATCATTATTATCTTGTTCTTGGTTTTCATTATCAGCATCTTCTTCTTCAGCAGGTTCTTCAAATACTACTGGCTTCTTAAATGATCTAGATCTCTCCTTGGGATTGTTGAAAACATCCCAATCAGGGACTGCAACCACCATTCTCCTATCCACCTTAGCACCTGTTTCATCTTTCACCATTTGCAGGAAGTTCTTGATCACTTCATCATTACCATGCTCAGAGATTGTAGGAAATCCATCACACCAGAAATACTTTTCATAAATCTTCTGGAGTGGATTTACTGGCTTCTTCAAATCTTTTGGCTTAATCATCTTCATGTGTACCAGAGTACTGCCATCAAACTTAGCAGTCATAAAGACTCTTAACTTCTCATGAGTTTTCAGAACCTCAATTAGCTTGCTTTGCCTAAAGATCTCAGAAATTAACCTTGGATGATGAATTGTGACCTTTGCTTTGTGGTGACTTTCAGAAATACACAAGCAAAGTTGCTCAAATAAGGTATCAGCCAAGTTGATTTTTACCCTCTTATGCATAAACCACAGAAAATGCCTATGAGCCCAAGAGATCGTATCTTTTCCTCCATCTCTTGTAACAATTGAAGCAAGGAATACATTGAAAGCAATATTAAACTCCTTCTTCATGAATTTGGCCCTACCAAACTCAGACTCTCTTGTACCAGCAGGAAAGAGATCCTTTTTGATAGAGTCAACATACTTACTATTTGACTTGAACAAATTAATCTTTTCACCCTCATTGTCCATGCCAAGTATCTTTGCTACATGTTCTTGAGTAATCAGAACATCAACACCAAGCAGATTAGACCTAATTTCCTTTCCCTTAAAGGGTCTTAATCCCAACTGTACTCTTGTTTTGCCTCTTAAGGAATTATCATTTTCAACCATTTTTCTAACTTCTTCATCAGCGTCAACCTTGTCAAAGACATAAGCTTTATTCCAGAAATTTTTGACGATGTCGAAGTAAACAAATCCATTTAGCATCTCAAAGTAGTTACCCCATTGTTGATCATAGAACAGGTCCTTTATATCAATACCATTCACTTTTAAACTTTCGAAATCTATGAACTTCTCAGTAATGAATTCCATTCCTTCTCTACCACAATCGTTCGTGTTAGGAGGTTCAATCAAAGGAGCTTGTGAGTTTAAGTTGATTACAGGAGGTAACTGTGGGTTGAAAGATTTCTGCACAACTTTCCGAGATGGACGAGCAGCCGTTGTGAAATTTTTTTGATGGTTGATGAGAGATTGAGATTTTGAGTTTTAGGGTTTGTGTAGGTTGTGATTGTGTAAAATTTGTGCTAAGTGTTTGAAGTGACTATATATAGCAAGTAATAGACACACACAGAGAAAAACAAACCAAAGTAACCAAAATGAGGGAACGCGAACAGTTTAAAATTAAATTTAAATTGAATTAACTGTAAATTCATCATTAATTGTTCTCTATCCAATCAGAAACTAGACACGTGCAAGAGAGAAGTTAACAAAACTGACACGCGTAAGGACAACTGTTGTGCACTTACTAGTACAAAACGTTTCACTTTCGCTTAGTTCAGAGCCGAACTCATTAGTATCTTACACCTCATCAGAACCTGTTACTCTTCAGAACTCACCACTCTCAGAGCTTCTCATTAGAGACTCCGAGCGTTAGAGATTCTGAGGACGTTTCATACTCTAACTCTATTTTACATCTCAGAGCTAGTTTTCTTCAGAGATAAAATGCATGTTCAAATTCTTTTTAATAAAATCAAAACGTTCAATAGCTAAAGGTTTAGTAAATATATCATCCCATTGATGTTCAGTATCAATGAATTGAATATCTATTGTGCCCTTTTGAACATAATCTCTTATAAAATGATGTTTTATTTCAATATGTTTAGCTCTGGAATGTAAAATTGGATTCTTAGATAAATGAATGGCAGCAGTATTATCACAATAAAGTGGAATACTATTCTCAGTTATGTTATAATCCTCTAACTGATATTTCATCCAGAGAAGCTGTGTGCAACATTTTGCTGCTGAGATGTATTATGCTTCTGCTGTAGACAAAGCAATAGTTGCTTGTCTCTTGCTAGCCCAAGATATGAGATTCTCACCAATGAATTGGCAATTTCCACTAGTGAACTTTCTCTCAATCTTGTCCCCAGCATAGTCAGCATCACAGAATCCAACTAGCTTACTATCTAAAGATTTTTTATAAAGTAACCCTAGATTAGTTGTTCCTTTCAGATATCTAAATATCCTCTTAACAGCAGTTAAGTGAGGTTCTCTAGGATCTGACTGAAATCTTGCACACAAACATACACTGTATAAAATATCTGGTCTAGAATCTGTCAGATAGAGTAAGGAACCAATCATACCTCTATATAGCTTCTGATCCACTTTGCTTCCAATTTCATCCTTGCTTAAGCTGCTTGTAGGATGCATGGGTGTTGTCATTATCTTACAATCTTCAAGATTAAACTTCTTCAAAAGCTCTTTTGTATACTTGCTTTGGTGAATGTAAGTTCCATCTTCTCCTTGGTTGATTTGAATCCCAAGAAAGAATTTAAGTTCACCCATCATGCTCATTTCAAATTCATCCTGCATAAGCTTGGAGAAATTCTTGCACAGAGAAGCATTAGTAGAACCAAATATTATATCATCAACATAAATTTGAATAATTAAGATGTCTTTCTTAGTGGTCTTTCTGAAGAGTGTGTTGTTGTCACACCCCGATTTTCATGGCCCAAAAGTAGGCACTTTTTTTTTTTTTTTTTAAAACACGAGACAGAGTGCGCGGAAAATATTTTACAAGAGCCGGCATTATTCATACAACAGAACTAAAACATGTAATAGTACGACCAACGAGGTGACTGAAATAGTACTATATGCATCGATAGTGCTTCTCATAAGCAAAGTGTGTACCTGATTAATTACATATCCAAAACATAACATCTAGTTCACGACAAAAATACAAGGTAGTCGTGACTAGGGAAATACTACAGCCGATACCAAAAGAGGCTCATCCAAAGTGTAAGAGTCTAGAGTACAGTCATCCAAAAACGTTAGAACCTACTACTCTAAAGTCAGTGTCCTAGTCCTATTATGCACATCGGCATCAGGTGTCGTCCGTAACACTCGATAACAATACCAAGCTCAAGGTAGAAGTGGGAGATACCAAGTGAGGTACTCCGGATCCTCCAATGGATCCCTCCACTGCAGCAGTCGCTGCCTCCGAGAAGACAACTTCCGGCTCCCCTAAGAAGTCGGGTAAAGCCCCATCACCCCAACTACCTATAGAAGAGGAAGTACCGGGTCCATCCGTGGAGGTCTCTCCAACGACCGATCCATCACCCTCTGATGTGTCTAGCGCCCCTGACAGGGGTGCCACAGGAACCGTCCAAAGTGCACCGAGCAGTACCGGTAGAGGTATGGTGAAAGGTGGAGTCTGCCATATCAGACACTGTTGGAACAAAGTGGGTCTGACATGAACCTCTAATGTTTTAAGTGGTTTTGATGATAACAAAGTATTAAAATTACAATTGGTATTACTAATGATTATTCTAGTGTGCAGAATTACAAGTTAAAATTCATGCAGAAGCACTATGAATAGTAGCAGAGAAGCCAGTCAAGACAAGCTCTGAAAGAGTATCGCTGTTCATCAGAAGCTTAATTTTTGCGTGCTGAAGATAGCACCTCTGAAGACCAAAAGCTAGGCTCTGATGAAGTTCAGAAGCTGAAGATCTTAAGAAGCTATGACAAGAACATCAGAAGCAAAAGGAATTTACGTCACTCAAGAGCTGACCTATACAGAACCAATGATTGAAGAACAATCCACTTCAAGGCTCTGTCACATCCACAGGAAGGAATATTCGTTGGTACAACGTTAACCTTATCCATAAGTGGAGCGCATTTGAGGATAGTACTATCGTACTATTATTACTCAAAATGGATGAGTGATAAATTGAATAGCTAGGTAGTGGAATTGGAATTCCTTACCAAAGAAGGCAATATACAGCTATCAATTGTACGAGTAAATTCCAGCTGGCACAAAGCTCTCTGCAACGGTCATCATCTTCCTCCAAGTATAAATAGAAGACTAAAATGGAAGAAATGACTACCGTTCCTACTACTGTTCTATTACTGCGTTCAAAGACTAAGAAGCATTCTGACATCATAATTTAAATCTGTCATTCTAAGTCTTAGAACAATTTGAGTTGTATTTTGTAAACACCTCTGATAGTATATCAAGTGTTCCTTATCATTCATTCTTTTTCTTAAGTTTGTTTGAGAAGTCTCTTGTTAAGTTTAACTTGAACATTTGAGAAGTCTCTTGTTTAGTGAAACTTGAGCACCTGAGAAGTCTCTTGCAAGTGTGCTTGAGCAATTTGTAATCTTTAGTAGATTATAGTGAAAATCTCTTGTTAGTAACAAGGGGACTGAAGTACTCTCGATTTGTGAGGGGAACCAGGATAAATTCTGTGTCTTTCTTTCTCTCTCTCAGCACCCTCTCTTTAATTTGTGTTTTTATCCGCTGCACACTTAGTCGCTATTAGGCAAAAAGTTTTAATTTTTAAAACACAATTCAACCCCCCCTTCTTGTGTTTTTCCACCTTCAATTGGTATCAGAGCTGGGCTGTTGCCTAACTCTCACCTATCAGTGAAACAGTTAAGATTCAGGGAGGAAAAACATGTCTGCTGAGAAGAATCTCAATGAAGTTCCTTTTGACTATGACTCTAATTCTAAAGATAGAAGGTCTTCTGACAAAATTCCCTTTTTCAATGGAACTGAGACTGGTTATCCATTCTGGAAAACCAAGATGTACAGTCACATCATGGCGATTGATTGTGATCTGTGGGACTTGGTATAAGATGGAGTGAACTTTGAAAATATGGACTTAGAAGGCGTTGTTAGCTCTAAAGACAGAAAGGCTTTTACACCTACCCAAAAGCTGGAATATAAGAAGCACCACAGTGTAAAAGGGATGATGACAAATGCCATCTCTCATGATGAGTACTTGAAGATTGGAGATAAGAGAACGACTAAGTCTATCTGGGATTCTCTTAAATCCAAGTATGAAGGAAATAAACAAGTTAAGGAGGCTAAGGCCAACTTGTTAGTACATCAGTATGAATTATTTAAAATGAAGGACGGAGAGGACATTGAGACAATGTTCTCTAGGTTTCAAATTCTTGTTTCTGGACTTCAAGTTTTAGATAAGAGCTATACTGAGGCTGATCATGTAAGGAAAGTACTCAGAAGCTTGCCGCCAAAGTGGAGACCAAAAGTGACAGCATTTCAGGAATCTAAGGATTTAGATACTGTGTCTCTTGAAAGCTTGGTTAGTTCTCTAAAGAGTCATGAGATGGAACTTATGACTGATGAATCAACTAAGAAGCTAAAAGGGATAGCCCTGAGCACCAAGAGTTCCTCTAAGGCTCTGAAGGCGAAGGTTATAGTATCTGATGAAGAAGCTTCTGAAGAAGGTCACGAGATGGACTCTGATGAAGAAGAAGAAATGGTTCTGATGGCTGCAAGAGTATCGCAATGGGCTAAAAGAAGCAAGAAGTATGCTGGTAAGTTTGGAGGTTCTTCCAAGAAGGTTAGTGCATTTAAGGATAAAAAGGAAGAACAAAACAAATGCTTTAAGTGCAACAAACCAGGACACTTCATTGCTGACTGCCCAGAGAACCTGAGTAAAACATCCAAGAGAACCTCTAACAAAGAAAGATACAAAAGTAAGCTCAAGAAGGGGTTCCTTGCCACTTGGGATGATTTGGATCAGGAATCAGATTCTGATGGGGAAGAAGAAGCAAACCTAGCCTTGATGGCAACCGCTTCTGACCAAGAGAACTCTGAGCACGAAGCTGACTCAGATTCAGAAGATGAAGAAGAGGTACTTGCTAAACTTTCTCGTTCTGAATTAATAGATTCCTTAAAAGATGCCTTAAAACTTTTAACCAAAAAGGCAGGTGAGTGTAAGGTCCTTAAAAAGGCCTATAACAACCTGACCGAAAAGGCAAATGAAATAATTGAACAAAATGAGTCTCTAAAATCAAGAAATGAATTTATGGAAACTCATTATGTTCTTGATGATAAGGTTCCTCCAGAACATGAATTTGCTCTTCAGGAATTCCTTATAAATGGAATGAAAAGAAGTAAAATAGCCTCTTTGATTTATCATGTAAGTAGAAATAGAGGAGAAGGTCTTGGATTCTCACGTTTTAAAGATAATCCATTATCTTCAAAGTCCTCTAATATAGATAAATCAAAACCTAAGGTTGTCTTTGTAAAAAGTCAATCAGAAGTTCTTAATGAGTCAGCTTTTAATAGAACATCAAAGCCAGAGGCTCAAAAGTCAAAGACTCTGAAGGATAAAACCTCAGAACCTAAGATTGTTAAGCCTCAAGCTAATGTTAAATCTAAAGAAGCTCTGACACATTCAAGAACAAAGCTCAAGAGCTATACCAAACCCAAAAACTTTTCAACAAGGGTGGTTAACTCTAGAAGCTCTGATAGGTCCTTCAAACAAAGACCACCTAGACCTGTAAAGACTAACACAAAAGGACCCATAAAGATATGGGTACCAAAATCTCAAATAATATTTGCTTCAGGTTTGCACACCAAGAAGGCCAAAGCAGCAATGCTGGTACCTGGACAGTGGCTGCTCACGACATATGACGGGAGAAAGGCATATGTTCCAAACCCTGACTCTGAAAGAGGGAGGTTCTGTGGGGTTTGGAGGAAACCAAAAAGGGAAGATCATTGGTACAGGTATAGTTGGTAACTCTTCTCTTTCAATTAAAGATGTTTGGTTAGTTGATGGCCTCAAACATAATCTGCTTAGCATTAGTCAATTTTGTGATAGCGGATTCATTGTTAAATTTGATAAAGAGGCATGTACGGTAATCAATGATTCTGACAAGTCCATATTGTTTAAAGGATTAAGAAGAGGTAATGTTTATAAGGTGAATCTGTCAGAACTCACTGAGCAGAAGATAGTTTGTCTTCTATCTCTGAATGATGAAAAGTGGGTCTGGCACCAACGCTTAGGTCATGCTAACTGGAGATTAATCTCTAAGCTTAGCAAACTAAAGTTGGTTAAAGGCCTGCCAAATCTTAAATATCATTCAGATGCTCTGTGTGGTCCTTGTCAGATTGGCAAAATTTCAAAAACTTCTTTTAAACCTAAAAACATTGTCTCTACCTCAAGACCCTTAGAACTACTTCACATTGATTTGTTTGGTCCAGTAAGTACTGCCTCAATCAATGGGAAGAAATATGGATTAGTCATTGTTGATGATTACAGTAGATGGACTTGGGTAAAGTTTCTAAGAGTGAAAGATGATGCATATGATGTGTTCAGCATCTTCTGCACTCAAGTGCAAAATGAGAAAGGTCTCAAAATCTTAAAGGTTAGAAGTGATCATGGTGGTGAATTTGAAAACGAACCATTTGCAACTTTTTGTGAAGATCATGGCATTGTCCATGAGTTCTCTGCTCCTAGAACACCTCAACAAAATGGTGTTGTAGAGAGAAAGAACAGGTCCTTACAAGAAATGGCAAGAACCATGATGCATGAGACAAAACTTGCTAAGCACTTCTGGGCAGAAGCTGTAAACACAGCTTGTTATATTCAAAATAGGATCTATATAAGACCTCTATTGAATCTAACAACATATGAACTCTTCAAAGGAAGAAAGCCCAACATCTCTTACTTTCATCAGTTTGGATGTACATGTTACATTCTAGACAACAAGGCCTACAAAAGAAAATTTGATGCCAAAGCTTGTAAGGGAATCTTCATAGGTTACTCTGAACGCTCAAAGGCATACAGAGTGTATAATTCTGAAACTAACACAGTGGAAGAATCTATACATGTTAGATTTGATGATAAAGAGCCTGACAGTAAAATGTCAGAGCAAGATAATAGTTATGCAGGTGTTCCATACCAATACATCGATTCAGAACCTGAAAAAGCATCAGAAGCTGTTGAAGCTTCAGAAGCTGTATTGGAAGAAGATGCTGAAGAAGCATCTCAATTAGAAGCATCACAAGAACATGATGACACTTCAGAAGAAGACACTCAACCAAGTGCTGATGTTGATGAAGCTCCAAGAAGGAAGTTCAAATATAGATCATCACATCCAGAAGATTTAATTCTTGGAAACAAAGAAAGTCCAAGAAAGACAAGATCAGACTATCAACAACTTGATTCACTTCTGGGACTAATCTCTATGATAGAACCAAAGAATGTTGATGAAGCACTTACTGATGATGGATGGATTGTAGCTATGCAAGATGAGCTCAATCAGTTTCAAAGAAATGATGTATGGGACTTAGTGCCAAGACCAGCACATAAGAACATCATTGGAACCAAGTGGGTATTTAGAAACAAAATGAATGAACAAAGTGAAGTGGTAAGAAATAAAGCTAGACTGGTAGCACAAGGCTACAGTCAGCAAGAAGGTATAGACTTCACTGAAACATTTGCTCCAGTAGCAAGACTGGAAGCAATCAGGTTACTTCTTTCATATGCTGTTAACAATGGAATCACATTGTACCAAATGGATGTTAAGAGCGCTTTCCTTAATGGTGTTATTTCTGAAGAAGTATATGTCAAACAACCCCCAGGTTTTGAGGATTTGAAAAATCCTAATTATGTTTATAAACTTAAGAAATCACTCTATGGTCTCAAACAAGCTCCAAGAGCTTGGTATGAAAGACTGAGTAATTTCCTTTTAGAAAATGGTTTTCAAAAAGGTCAAATTGACAATACATTATTCAGAAAGACATCTAAGAAAGATATCTTAATCATTCAAATATACGTTGATGATATTATTTTTGGTTCTACTAATGCTTCTCTTTGCAAGAATTTCTCTAAGCTTATGCAGGATGAATTCGAGATGAGTATGATGGGTGAATTGAAGTTCTTCCTTGGAATCCAAATTAATCAAGGAAAAGATGGCACTTACATTCATCAAAGCAAGTATACAAAAGAGCTTCTGAAGAAGTTCAACCTTGATGACTGCAAGATAATGTCTACACCCATGCATCCTACCAGCAGCTTAAGCAAAGAAGAGATAGGAAGCAAAGTAGATCAGAAGCTGTATCGAGGTATGATTGGTTCTTTACTCTACCTTACAGCATCTAGACCTGATATTCTATATAGTGTATGCTTGTGTGCAAGATTCCAGTCAGATCCTAGAGAACCTCACTTAACTGCTGTTAAGAGGATCTTTAGATATCTGAAAGGAACTACTAATCTAGGACTTCTTTATAAAAAATCCCTAGATAGTAAGCTAGTTGGATTCTGTGATGCTGACTATGCTGGTGATAAGATTGAGAGGAAATCCACTAGTGGAAATTGCCAATTCATTGGTGAAAATCTCATATCTTGGGCCAGCAAGAGACAAACAACTATTGCTTTGTCTACAGCAGAAGCAGAATACATCTCAGCTGCTAAATGCTGCACACAGCTTCTCTGGATGAAATATCAGTTGGAAGATTATAACATAGCTGAAAGCAGTATTCCACTATATTGTGACAATACTGCTGCTATTCATTTGTCTAAGAACCCTATTCTACACTCAAGAGCTAAACATATTGAAATAAAACATCATTTTATAAGGGATCATGTTCAGAAAGGTACAATAGATATTCAATTCATTGATACTGAACATCAATGGGCTGACATATTTACTAAACCTTTAGCTATTGAAAGATTTGATTTTATCAAAAAGAATTTGAACATGCACTATATCTCTGAAGAAAATTAGCTCTGAGAAGTAGAATAGAATTAGCATCTGAAGCTCTATCAGAACCTCTTATAATTTAGAGTATCCCTTGGGAAGCTCTGAATAATTTAGGCTCTGAAGTGTAACAGGTTCTGATGAGGTGTCAGATACAAATGAGTGAGGCTCTGAACCTTTTGGAAATGAAACGTTCAGTACGAGTAAGTATACAACAGATGTCTATACACGCGTCAGCTATGTTTAAACTTTTTCAACACGTGTCTAGATCCTGACGGGCAGAGAACAGTTAATGATGATTATGGCAGTTAAGTATATTATTTAATTTTTAAAACTGCTCGCGCTCCCTCCCAATGTTTACTTTCTCTGTGTATGTGTGCTAGTTACTATTTATAAGTCACTTCACTCACTTTGCACAACTTTTTACACAAAATCACTACCTACACAAACCTAGACCTTACAGAAATTCCCAATCTTCATCTTCTTAATTCTCTGCAAATATGGCTGCTCGTTCATCAAACGAAATCGTTCAAGAACCCTTTAACCCTACGTTACCACCCATCATCGATCTTAATTCAAAAGATAACCTAGTCTACGAACATCATCAAACTGACGCTGGACCAGATGCTTATGATTTCTTCACTGAGAAGTTCATGGATTTTGAAAGTTTGAAAGCGAATGGGATTGACATTCAATACTTGTTCTACAACCAACAATGGCAAAATTACTTTGAGATTCTTAATGGCTTCGTATACTACGACATAGTGAAGTATTTCTGGCAGAAGGCTAAAGTGTACGATAGAGCAAGTGCTGATAAAGAATACAAGGATATGGTTGAGAAGAACAAGGAATTACGAGGGAAAACAAGAAAGGAACTTGGTCTTAAACCTTATAGAGAAAGGGAAATTAGGTCAAATATTTTGGGAATCAATGTTGTGATAACTCAGGCACACATTGCTAAGATTCTGGGTTTAGACAACAAAGGAGAAGATATAGAAGTGTATGATAAGAGAAGCAAGCATTTGGATTCAATTCATCAGGACCTCTTTAAATCTGGTTGCACACAAAAGGATTTTGGAAAAGTAATGCACATGAAGAACACATTTGAATTTGCTTTCAGAATGTGTTTGTCCACTATCTTCACCAGAAAAGGTGGATTGGATACCATCTCCATTCCACACAAACATCTCATCTGGTTCTTATACAAGAGGGTAAAAGTTAATTTGGCTAAGATTCTTTTTGATCACATGTGCCTTACCATCAATGAGGGTAGAACTAAAATACCATCGGTCATTCATCACCCAAGATTAATTTCAGAACTGATAAGGCAAACCAAACTCACAGACATTGTGAGTGCCAAAGAAAAACTTAGAGTTTTCCAAACTGCTAAGTATGATGCATCAGTTCTGGTCAACATGAAGAGAAAAACCAAGGAAGAAATCATTCAAGTGAAAACACCTCTACAGCAAGTGTATGAAAAGTACTTCTGGTGTGATGGGTTTCCCACCATATCAGAACATGATAATGATGAGGTCATCAAGAACTTTCTTGAATCAGTAAGAAGAGAAACTGGGGTCAGTGTGCCCAGGAAAATGGTTGTAAGTGTTCCTAATTGGGATATCTTCAAGGGACCAAGAGATATTACAAGGAGCAGAAGAAAGCCAAGAACTACTGAGCAAGAAATGATTGATGAAGGCTCTGATGATCAAGGACATGCTAGTGCTGATGAGATTGAGGAAGGTGCTGAAAATATGATGACTGAAGCTGTTCAGAAGGAAAAGCGGACAAAGAAAAGGCATGATAGGCCTTCAGCTTCTGAGGAAGATCAGAACCCTGCTAAACCTACAAAGAGATTAAAGACCAGAGCTTCTAAACCAAAAGGTAAGATCTCTGAATCTAATACTTCTAGCATTCCTGTAGCTCAGGTTATTGGTTCTGAACCTCAACCCTCTATTGCTAAACCATCTATTTCTCAACCTCCATCATCTACCAATCAACCTCAACCCATAGACTTCACTGTACCTATTAGTGTAGTCTTACCTGATCATAAAGCTATATCATCATCATCTTCATCAGATACCAGCACTGCCTCGGATGAGTTAATTGCTACACTCATCAGAGAATCCAACCCAAAACAAAAGAAAACTCTTACACAAAAGAGAACCTCTTTCAAGAAAACCACAAAGAAAACCACCATAAAGCCCATTCATCTCTCTTCTGATGAAGAACCTACTATCAATGAGGACACCACCATTTTCAATCAATCCACAAATCAAGATTCTGTCATAGAACATCTTGAACAACACATGTGTGGTGTTGCATTTACCAACTCAAATCCAAACTCACCACTTCAATTTCCATCCATGAATCTCACAAATGATTCACCCGTCCATAAAACACAAAACACACAGGTCATTCACACACCCCCTCCCTCACTTGATCATATCTCACAAGAAAATCCACCTACCTTTACACCTGGTCAGGATGAGTCAATTGCTCATTCTAAAGCCCAACAATCCCCTCATCAATCACCACAACCTGTCTCTGACCCACTCAACAAACCTCTAGTTTTAGAAGAGGTTCTTGAGCTTTACCAACACCTA
The DNA here is from genome assembly GCA_030408175.1 of Trifolium repens. NCBI lineage: Eukaryota > Viridiplantae > Streptophyta > Magnoliopsida > Fabales > Fabaceae > Trifolium > Trifolium repens. The sequence continues at coordinate 27,372,035 of CP125851.1, forward strand.
ACTAAAGCTGAACATCAAATATTCAAGGATTCCATCAATCTTGATGATGATATCATACCTCCAAATCTCAGCAAAATCAAAATCATTGAACTCAAAAGAAAGAAACCTGAACCAACCATTCCCTTTGACCCATCCTTGCCCTTTTTCAACTCTGACTCTGAACCAAACCTTGAGCTGCTAAATAATGCTATAGGTATTAGACTTAAGAGGTTCAAACAAAGAGAGGAAGAAGCTCTTATCTTCCCTTCTGATATAGATGCTGATGTCAGGGAATTAGAGTACTTATTTGGTAAATCCTTAAGGATTCTCAGTACTCATCTGAAGGATAGGATTAAGGGTAGAGGAGCAAACACTGTACGGGAACTATTTGAGATTGCTGAGAGGACATGTGCTCCAAGGCTCACATTCTTCAACCATGAAGAAGAATGTCAGAGGTTAGCTTTTTTAGCTGCTGTTGATGAAAGTATGAGAAGATCTTTGGATGAAGAGCAGGCTAAGATAGCTGCTGAAATGGAACGTCAGAGGCTTGCTGCACAAGAAGCCCTCAAGTTATTGGTTGATAGAGCTGTTCACATTGCTGTCATTGAAACTAATAAGATTATTGAGAATCAAGGAGCTGCAGAAGATATTGTTATGAATGATCAGAACCTTAGTGAACCAGATTCTGATAAAGGTAAAGCTCCCATTGTTGCTTCATCTCCTCCTAGATCTCCACCAGTATTTGTCCAAGGCTCTTCTTCATCTGCTTTACCCTCTGTTATGCAAGAAGCTCTGGATGTAATCAAGCATGACTTAAGAGAGGAACTAAGAAATGAAATGGATGAATTCAGGGCCGATATAAGAGAAGACATGAACAGATCTGGTGAAGCTACTAACAAGAAGATAGATGCAATGATGGAACTTCTTCTAAAACTTACTCAACAGCAACCCAAACCTTAACCCTTATGTCTGTGCACTTATTTGTAATCATGTTTATGTAAATCTTTTGGATAACTTTCTTTTAAGTTAATTAAGCTTCTTATTATCTTCATATATGTGCTTGTGCTGGTGTGTTTATTTATTTTTTTTAAAATGAAAATCATATACTCTGTTAATGTCTGATACTCTTGTGGACTCTGAACCTAGTATAAGATGTTGGAGAACATCTTGTTTTTAAACTTATATAGGATTTTGAAAACCTAAGGTTCCCCCACATCAGTATTCCTGTTTACTCATGAAATAGCTTCTTAGTATTATAGCCTGTTTATAAACGGGGCAACAATACCGTATGAGGCGTGTCTGGTAACTGGTTTTCTGACGTTTGACAAGAGTATATATAAGAAACTTGCTCAAAACAAAGGGAATTAATAGCATAAACTTCTTTATTAATATTATTGAAGAATTTCTATTACATAGAATGATAAGACTCTACTTAGAGCTAAGCTTAACTTCAGAAGACTCTGCATCTAGCTTCTTATGTTTTTCCTTAATGTAAGCAAGCAAGTTGGCAGTGGCCTTTTGCACTAGCTCTTCAGTGTCCTTCTGAACGGCAGCCTCGTACTCTTCGTATGGAGTGTCATCATTGTATGTCCATAAAAATTCTTCCAGATCAGAGCCCAATTCCTCCTCCTCTGACTCTGTCAAAATCAGTTCTTGCTTGTTCCTTTCGTAGCGAAGCTTGTTTTCTTCGCAGCGCCAGGGCTCTGCTCCCTTCTTGCTCTCTTCTTTTGAGCCTGAAGCATCCTTGGTAACCTGCCTTTCCATTGTTTGTTTTTCTTTTGATGTTACTTGATTACTCTGGATGAGTAAAATGAGAGGAATCATCCCTTTTTATAGTGTCATCAAGCTCTCTTGTCAGGACGGTTTTCAACACAATTCATTAAATGAATTTAGTTGTCATCACTTTTTGACTTGACTGCCTTGTTATGACGCATTTGACTGCTTGGTTTTCTGTGTCTTTTTGACTGATGCCAAAAGGGGGAGTAAGAGTAGCGTTAAAATTAATGTTGATTCATTCATATACTGCTCAATCTGAAACTGTAATGTTAAAAGCATTATGAATCAATATTTATCTCTTATAATTCTTTCTCATTCTGAACGATTATTGAAAGGGGAGAAAATTTAAGAACCTAAAATAAAATTCATAGACAATGTCAGAAGAGCTTGCAAACCGCTTCTGAGCATTATCAAACTCTAAGAAGCAAAGCTTGCAAAACTATGCTTCTGAGAGTTAAATATGAAAATTTATTTTAAGTTAATAAATCAACTCTTAAACTGTTTTAATTAATTATGGATAAAACTTAGGGGGAGCTTACAAACCTACCCTTATGGATTATCAGACTCAGGGGGAGATTGCAAACCTTTGAAACCTGAAGTCATCATAATTAAATTAAATCAACAACAATTGAATTTTAATGCTTTGGTTTGTCATCATCAAAAAGGGGGAGATTGTTGGAACAAAGTGGGTCTGACATGAACCTCTAATGTTTTAAGTGGTTTTGATGATAACAAAGTATTAAAATTACAATTGGTATTACTAATGATTATTCTAGTGTGCAGAATTACAAGTTAAAATTCATGCAGAAGCACTATGAATAGTAGCAGAGAAGCCAGTCAAGACAAGCTCTGAAAGAGTATCGCTGTTCATCAGAAGCTTAATTTTTGCGTGCTGAAGATAGCACCTCTGAAGACCAAAAGCTAGGCTCTGATGAAGTTCAGAAGCTGAAGATCTTAAGAAGCTATGACAAGAACATCAGAAGCAAAAGGAATTTACGTCACTCAAGAGCTGACCTATACAGAACCAATGATTGAAGAACAATCCACTTCAAGGCTCTGTCACATCCACAGGAAGGAATATTCGTTGGTACAACATTAACCTTATCCATAAGTGGAGCGCATTTGAGGATAGTACTATCGTACTATTATTACTCAAAATGGATGAGTGATAAATTGAATAGCTAGGTAGTGGAATTGGAATTCCTTACCAAAGAAGGCAATATACAACTATCAATTGTACGAGTAAATTCCAGCTGGCACAAAGCTCTCTGCAACGGTCATCATCTTCCTCCAAGTATAAATAGAAGACTAAAATGGAAGAAATGACTACCGTTCCTACTACTGTTCTATTACTGCGTTCAAAGACTAAGAAGCATTCTGACATCATAATTTAAATCTGTCATTCTAAGTCTTAGAACAATTTGAGTTGTATTTTGTAAACACCTCTGATAGTATATCAAGTGTTCCTTATCATTCATTCTTTTTCTTAAGTTTGTTTGAGAAGTCTCTTGTTAAGTTTAACTTGAGCATTTGAGAAGTCTCTTGTTTAGTGAAACTTGAGCACCTGAGAAGTCTCTTGCAAGTGTGCTTGAGCAATTTGTAATCTTTAGTAGATTATAGTGAAAATCTCTTGTTAGTAACAAGGGGACTGGAGTACTCTCGATTTGTGAGGGGAACCAGGATAAATTCTGTGTCTTTCTTTCTCTCTCTCAGCACCCTCTCTTTAATTTGTGTTTTTATCCGCTGCACACTTAGTCGCTATTAGGCAAAAAGTTTTAATTTTTAAAACACAATTCAACCCCCCCCTTCTTGTGTTTTTCCACCTTCAGACACTGGTGAACCTGATGGGTACCAAGATAAGTAGTGATCCTAACGCGCCCATGGTAACTAGCCGTACCGGAAGCTGGGTCGAGGCTCCAGGCAGGCAGCAGCAGGCGATCAAGGAAGTCCCACCTCGTCACCGTCTCCCTCACGAGCACCGGTAACAAAGGGTGATCCATCGTCTGGGTGGGATGAGCCCGCAAATGAAAGAAAGGGTCACCACAAAATAAAAAGTATGTGTATATATAACCGGTGCGAGAGAGTATACAAATACCAAACATACAAATACCAACAGAGAAAACTCTTTAAACACATAGCCATTCCCACCAACGGGTTCATATTTATAATGCACACCAAGCCTATCAATGCAGACTCTAAATGATTGTGATCACCCTAGCTGGGTCTTTTTCACATGCATGAATTCCGGAATTTAACCTCTCCGCAGAGAGTCGTAGGTTCAAGCCCCACTATACCCCGCAGGGCGTCAATAAAATCCCAGAGGATTAGAGTGGATCCATTCCCGATAATCACACCCCGTGGTCCATTCCCGATAACCACGTATTGGACTCAATAAATCCCGCAGGATTAAGGTGGATCCATTCCCGATAATCGCACCCCGTGGTCCATTCCCGATAACCACGTACTATGAATGCATGAGCATACGATTCCCCTTATATGCTAATGCAACACATACATATCGTACACGCATATGTAATCACACCACAACAACACATGAATATACATCTAATCACGTGTATTCCAAACACCTGTTCATACATATATTCTCATAATCATATGTAAACAGCGCAAGTATTTTAAACACGTTCTCATCACGAGAATACATCAACCAGACATGCCAAACACACAGCAAAGCATAAACAGCAAAACCAAGCATGTCGTAACCATTTAAAGACAGAAATAAAGTGGAGCCCTTACCTTAACAAGCTTCCGATTACTTTTTCTCGTCAAATCTACGATACGCGCTACCTAAAAGTTAAGCAGCGTACAATCAATAAAATATTCCTCGTTTATCCTATCGAAACGAAACTTGCTCTCAAAGCTCCAGAGGGGTCTAAGGTACTTTCTAAAGCTATCCCTCAATGATTTCCGGTTATTCTCATAGTGTTTAAAAATTCACGAAGTTAATTGTACTATTTTTATAACACGAAAATCATTTTGTTTTCAAATCATAAACTAAAACCATTTTGGATTTTTCCACTTCAAGAACTTGTTTCACACACAACAAAACCATTTGAAACACAACTAAAACTTTTCAAAAATATTTTTATGAAAAATCGAAGTTTTCTTGCGTTACAAGTTACACATTTTTTTCTTCCTAACAACCTTTCCTATACTCATTTTTCTTCAAAACTAAGATTATCCAACACACACAAAATTTTCACCCAATTGTGGACTTAGAAAAATTTTGGAATTTCTTCCCCCCACACAATATAGGCCACGGCCAAATTTTTAGAAATCACCCCTCCACACAAAATTTTTCACTTCTAAATGCATGGTAATATCCCATAATACCTAACTAGCACTCATTAAAACGATTTAGAAATTATAGAGTCGAATCGCAAATTTTCGAGAAATCTCAAATAAGGTTTTTCTTAAGGCAAATGATTATTTTCTTTTCAAAACATCCCATAACCAATCAAACAATTAAACAGTGATTATGGGAAGCTATTTGCCTCTGAACAATTTTCGAAATTCGATTCCTCGAACCCTATATGGGTGCCACGGCCAAATGAGGCAAAAAGGGCAACCCTACACATTTTTTCATTTGAAACCCTAGCCCACATGTGTTAGCTCGTAACGATATTCGATCGTATACCCGACTCTTTTGAAACTCGAAATAAATTTTTTTCCTGAATTGTGTTCTTCGAGTCGCTCAAGAACACGAGAATAATTTTTTTCTTATTTTTCGAAACAAATTTCATATTCACCAATCCATTTTGTCAAAAAGCTCAAAACTAACTTCAAAACCAAAATCATACAACACAATCCAAGTTTATGATCTTTTCAAAAAATTTCTTCAAAACCCTTCACCAAAATTTTGTGAAAACTTTTAAAACAACCATGAGAATCATCCATGCTAGGCTTGAATAGGTTATACCACTACTAAATAAAACCTCCTATGAATTAATAACCACTTTTCTCATGAATTTTCTCAAGAACACAAAACTTACAACTTTAAAAATCCAAGAGGTTCATGAGCATAATGAGGGAAAGAGGAGGTTAGTTACCTTAATTGCAAGTGATCCCTTAGTAAGCCAAAAATCCAAGCTTTGAGAAGATGAGAAATGAAATTTTTTGATGGATGAGTGAGTGAGTGAGTGAGTTGCCGTGAGAGTAAGGAGAGGAAGGAGAGTTTTGTGTGATTTTCTTTGCTTCTATGACAAAACATAAACCTCCTTACTATTCTAAACACTCTTGTGCAATCTAGGCCATTGGATCAACTAACTTTTGCAAGACTAAACCCTAGCCTTTGGATCCAATTCACTCATGATTACTTTTTGAACAAATATCCACTTTACGCTACTCAGCTCATCGCGTTTGCTCTCGGCGAGTCGCACCTCGCGAACGGACGGAAATCTCAAAAATCTAAAATCTACCAAATAAACGTCCGTCGTAAACCGTTTCCAAATATTATCGCTAAATCTTTTTCCCCGACTGTAATTTTCTTCCTCACTCTTGAAAATTATTCTGAAGACATATTCTAACTCGCGCCGATATATAAAGTCTCCAATTAAAATTCGACGGAAAACAGAAACCGTAAAATTTTTAAGCAGCGGGTACTGTTTTCTGCTCGTTTTTCCAATAAACGGAGAAAGTCGAAACTCAAAATTCTGAAAGCACAGGAACGTTCTCGTATATAAAAGAGGACTAAGAACCAAAAGCCTGGCCTTAAATAGTACACGAATCCAAAACCAGTTCCAACTCAGCAATAACGCTGTTATTACACAATACTTATGAAATTAACTTACAGAAACCCTAAAAACTCCTCGCCGCTACTTACGCTTATAACTTGCGTACGATACAGTAGAATTATGGGTCTTACATTACTTCCCCCCTAAAAGAAGTTTCGTCCTCGAAACTTAGACCTCGCTAAATAACTCGGGGTATTGCTCTTTCATCTTGCTTTCAAGCTCCCAAGTCGCGTCTCCCGTAGCTTCATTCCATATTACCTTGACTAATGGTATATCCTTGGTCCTTAGGCGCTTCATCTTCCTATCCGCAATCTTAATTGGCGGAACTTCAAATGACAAGTTCTCTTTCAACTGAATGTCGTCTGGTGCGATCACATGTGACGGGTCGGGAACATACTTCCTTAACTGGGACACATGGAATACATCATGAATCTGTGACAGTATCGGTGGCAATGCAATTCGATAGGCTACCTTTCCTATCCTTTCCGTAATCTGATACGGTCCAATAAATTTCGGAGTCAACTTTCTCGCTTTTATTGCCCTTCCAACGCCAGTAGTTGGAGTAACTCGGAGGAATACATGTTCTCCTGCCTCAAATTCTAAGGGTCTACGACGCCTATCTGCATAACTCTTCTGACGATCCTGGGCGACCTTCATTCTTGCCCGTATCTTCCTAACCTTGTCTGTAGTCTGTTGCACCATTTCCGGCCCTACAATCATACTTTCTCCATCTTGATACCAACACAATGGAGTTTGACACCTTCTCCCATAAAGAGCCTCATACGGAGCCATTCCAATGCTCGTGTGGAAACTGTTGTTGTAGGTGAATTCTATTAGTGGTAACACATCGTCCCAACTTCCTCTATCATCTAGCACACATGCCCTCAACAAATCCTCCAATGATTGATTCGTTCTTTCGGTCTGTCCGTCTGTCTGCGGATGGTAAGCCGAACTTAATCTCAACTTCGTCCCTAAAGCCTCATGCAGAGTTCTCCAAAAATGTGAAGTGAATTTTGGGTCTCGATCTGAAACAATACTTGACGGTATACCATGGAGTCTCACAATCTCAGCCACGTAGATGTCTGTTAACTTTTCTGCAGTGTCGGTAACCCTGACAGGCAGAAAATGAGCGGACTTCGTCAATCGATCCACTATCACCCAAATAGAGTCATGCTTCCTTCTCGTCTTGGGTAAACCAGTAATGAAATCCATAGATATGCTATTCCACTTCCACTCTGGTATATCTAACGATTGCAGCATTCCTGCAGGTTTCTGATGTTCCACCTTAGCTTTCTGACATGTCAAACACGACGCCACATACTCTGCCACATGCCTCTTCATACCCGGCCACCAATAGTCTAGCCTCAAATCCTGGTACATCTTGGTAGCTCCAGGATGTATACTCAGTTTACTCTTATGCGCTTCCTCTAAAACCGTATTTCTCAAGTTCTTAGCATCGGGTACGCACACTCTCCCATTGCATCTCAAAATATTATCTGATCCCACCTTGAACTCTGTGGTGGTTCCTCGATCTATCAAAGCTCTCTTTTTCATAAGTAGACTGTCATTTTGACAACTAGCAATGTCTTCCATCAATCCATTCGAAATCGTAATCATACCGAGTCTCAAATTCCCAGGCGCAAACTCTACCTCAAGGTGTAGATCTCGAAACTCTTCTAATAACTCTTGCTGACTAGCCATCTGAGCTGAGCATACCGATACACTTTTTCTACTCAACGCGTCAGCTACCACATTAGCCTTCCCAGGATGGTACTGTAACGTGAAATCAAAATCCTTCAGTGTTTCCATCCACCTCCTCTGCCTCATATTCAACTCTTTCTAATCAAACAGATATTTCAGACTTTTGTGATCACTGAAGACAACAAAAGTACATCCATAGAGATAATGTCTCCAAATCTTCAAAGCAAAAACTACCGCTGCGAGTTCTAGATCATGAGTGGGGTAGTTCCTTTCGTGGTTCTTCAACTGTCTAGACGCATAAGCCACTGCCCTCTTGTGTTGCATCAACACACATCCGAGTCCCTGATGCGACGCATCACAATAACTTCGTACGGTTCGTCAGATTGGGGTAGAACTAACACCGGTGAGGTCGTTAATCGCTCTTTCAACAACTGAAAACTAGCTTCACACTTCTCTGTCCAAGCAAAAGGCTGATCTTTCCTCGTAAGTTGTGTCATCGGTGCCACAATCTTAGCGAAACCCTCAATAAACCTCCGATAATATCCAGCTAAACCCACAAAACTTCGTATATCCGTAACAGTTTGCGGTTGTTTCCATGCAAGTTCGGTTTCAATCTTTGCTGGATCCACAGATATTCCCTCTTCTGAGATGACGTGACCAAGAAAATTCACCTTTTTCATCCAGAATTCACACTTTGACGGATTTGCATACAACTTTTTGTCACGCAGAACTTGTAAAACTAAGCGGAGATGCTCTTCGTGTTCCTCTTCATCCTTCGAATAAATGAGTATATCGTCGATGAACACCACCACAAACTTGTCTAAGAACGTATGGAAGATCCTATTCATGTAATCCATAAAAATCGCCGGGGCATTCGTCACTCCAAACGGCATCACTAGATACTCATAATGCCCATACCGCGTCCTAAACGCCGTTTTCTGAATATCCTCATCTCGTACTCTTATCTGGTGATAACCAGATTTCAAGTCAATCTTTGAAAACACAGACGCACCCTTTAACTGGTCCATTAAATCATCAATTCGTGGCAAAGGATAACGGTTCTTAATAGTAGCCTTGTTGAGTTTCCGATAATCCACACATAAACGTGACCGTCCATCCTTCTTTTTCACCAATAAGACTGGCGCTCCCCACGGAGACACACTCGGCCTAATAAAACCCTTTTCTAACAAGTCCTCAATCTGACTCTTCAATTCCACTAACTCGGCTGGGGTCATCCGATAAGGTGATTCCGAGATTGGTCCCGTTCCTGGATGTAAGTCGATAAAGAATTCCACTTCTCTGATCGGAGGAAATCCCGGAATCTCTAACGGAAAAACATCTTGGAATTGTTGAACTACGCGTAGTCCCTCTATATGCACGTCTGAAGTCACTCCTATACAAGCAAGTGAAATAAATTCTAGCTCTCCATTTCTCATAGTCACTGTAAGCCGGTTCGCCGACAAGTACCTCTGTACTCCTGGTTCGGGGAAAAGACCAACTTACGAGCACAGTCTAAAATAACATAGTGATACGACAGCCAATCCATCCCGAGAATGATTTCGAGTGACCGAAGGGGTAAACAGATCAGATTAATTAAAAAATTCCCTATTCTGAATCATCACTAGACAGTGCAAACATGCTGTATTAACCACTATATCCTTTGCAGGGGTAGAAACATTCAAATCAAAAGACAGCGGAGAAACAATCAATTTCATACGATTTGCACAATCCACAGATATGAAGGAATGGGTTGCCCCGGTATCTATCAATGCAGTTAAAGTGTTACCTGCAATCTGGCAATTCTCACGTATGGCATTACTGGCCTCGCCACTTACTTCCGTGCCCATACAGTAGACACGTCCCCTAGCAGTGGGTTTGGCTCCTTGTGTCACATTCACAGATGGTTCAGCCTTCTGGGCCCTGCAATCCCTAGCAATGTGGCCTGGCTTCTTACAATTATAACAAATAATCCTGGACTCCGTGTTCCTGCAGTCATTCATATAATGTCCTTCCTGACCACACTTGAAACAACTTTGCTTCGCCACATTCCGATTCCCTTGGTTTCCTTGATTCACAGAGCGATCCTGCCCTTTGTTATTCTGAGGGCGATTGTAAGGCTTATTCCCCCGCCTTCCACGGTTCTGAGCCTGATTACTTGGACGACTAGGTCCCCCAGCAGTAGAATTCACATTGCGATTCACTCGCTTGTTCTTCATGTCCTCAATTTCCTGACACTTCTCAACCAGCACTTGCAAATTCCGGATTCCCAATGGTATCACTGAATCCTGTAACTCATACCTCAGCCCGTCTTGAAACCGGCGACACATGTAAGTCTCATCTATGCCATCCCTGAAGAAACGGAAGAACCTTGACAGTGATTCAAATTTCTTAGCATAAACTTCAACATTCATACTTCCCTGACGCAATCTCAGGAATTCCTCTCCATACCTTTCTCTAGCGGTCTCTGGAAAGTACTTGGCCAAAAACTTTATCTTAAAACTCACCCAGTTAATTTCCTCGTGAGCGGCCTCCATCATAAGACTAGTACTCTTCCACCAATACTCAGAGCCTCCCGACAACTGGTAGGTGGCCAGAGTCACCTTTTCACCCTCGGGGAAGTGGATTGCTCCGAAGATCTTCTCCATCGCCTGAAGCCATAAGTCAGCAGCATCAGGACCTCCCTCTCCGTTATACTTCGGAGGACTCTGATGGTTAAAACTCGTGAGAACTCGAGATCCAGCAGCGAGAATCTCTCTTTCCCTTTTTTCCATGTCCCTCTGCGCCTTAGCATGAGCTTGGGCAGTCAAAGTTGCTGCCATGGTATTCATGGAGTGAGCCAGCTGGTTTATTTGATTCTCATCAGCTCCAGGAGCTACAGGTGCCCGTCTTGGAGGCATGGTTTCCTGCACAAACCACTTTCTGGTTAGATTCTTTTCCAATTCTCTTAGAAATCTTATACCATGAGTCAATAACATCAACACACCAAAGCAACGGTCACTTAGAACCAATCAAACTCTAGTTCTAACTCGACTGACAACTCTCACGACACACCTTTCCCTTGATGATCTAAAGCCGGGCTCTGATACCACAATGTCACACCCCGATTTTCATGGCCCAAAAGTAGGCACTTTTTTTTTTTTTTAAAACACGAGACAGAGTGCGCGGAAAATATTTTACAAGAGCCGGCATTATTCATACAACAGAACTAAAACATGTAATAGTACGACCAACGAGGTGACTGAAATAGTACTATATGCATCGATAGTGCTTCTCATAAGCAAAGTGTGTACCTGATTAATTACATATCCAAAACATAACATCTAGTTCACGACAAAAATACAAGGTAGTCGTGACTAGGGAAATACTACAGCCGATACCAAAAGAGGCTCATCCAAAGTGTAAGAGTGTAGAGTACAGTCATCCAAAAACGTTAGAACCTACTACTCTAAAGTCAGTGTCTTAGTCCTATTATGCACATCGGCATCAGGTGTCGTCCGTAACACTCGATAACAATACCAAGCTCAAGGTAGAAGTGGGAGATACCAAGTGAGGTACTCCGGATCCTCCAATGGATCCCTCCACTGCAGCAGTCGCTGCCTCCGAGAAGACAACTTCCGGCTCCCCTAAGAAGTCGGGTAAAGCCCCATCACCCCAACTACCCATAGAAGAGGAAGTACCGGGTCCATCCGTGGAGGTCTCTCCAACGACCGATCCATCACCCTCTGATGTGTCTAGCGCCCCTGACAGGGGTGCCACAGGAACCGTCCAAAGTGCACCGAGCAGTACCGGTAGAGGTATGGTGAAAGGTGGAGTCTGCCATATCAGACACTGGTGAACCTGATGGGTACCAAGATAAGTAGTGATCCTAACGCGCCCATGGTAACTAGCCGTACCGGAAGCTGGGTCGAGGCTCCAGGCAGGCAGCAGCAGGCGATCAAGGAAGTCCCACCTCGTCACCGTCTCCCTCACGAGCACCGGTAACAAAGGGTGATCCATCGTCTGGGTGGGATGAGCCCGCAAATGAAAGAAAGGGTCACCACAAAATAAAAAGTATGTGTATATATAACCGGTGCGAGAGAGTATACAAATACCAAACATACAAATACCAACAGAGAAAGCTCTTTAAACACATAGCCATTCCCACCAACGGGTTCATATTTATAATGCACACCAAGCCTATCAATGCAGACTCTAAATGATTGTGATCACCCTAGCTGGGTCTTTTTCACATGCATGAATTCCGGAATTTAACCTCTCCGCAGAGAGTCGTAGGTTCAAGCCCCACTATACCCCGCAGGGCGTCAATAAAATCCCAGAGGATTAGAGTGGATCCATTCCCGATAATCACACCCCGTGGTCCATTCCCGATAACCACGTACTGGACTCAATAAATCCCGCAGGATTAAGGTGGATCCATTCCCGATAATCGCACCCCGTGGTCCATTCCCGATAACCACGTACTATGAATGCATGAGCATACGATTCCCCTTATATGCTAATGCAACACATACATATCGTACACGCATATGTAATCACACCACAACAACACATGAATATACATCTAATCACGTGTATTCCAAACACCTGTTCATACATATATTCTCATAATCATATGTAAACAGCGCAAGTATTTTAAACACGTTCTCATCACGAGAATACATCAACCAGACATGCCAAACACACAGCAAAGCATAAACAGCAAAACCAAGCATGTCGTAACCATTTAAAGACAGAAATAAAGTGGAGCCCTTACCTTAGCAAGCTTCCGATTACTTTTTCTCGTCAAATCTACGATACGATACGCGCTACCTAAAAGTTAAGCAGCGTACAATCAATAAAATATTCCTCGTTTATCCTATCGAAACGAAACTTGCTCTCAAAGCTCCAGAGGGGTCTAAGGTACTTTCTAAAGCTATCCCTCAATGATTTCCAGTTATTCTCATAGTGTTTAAAAATTCACGAAGTTAATTGTACTATTTTTATAACACGAAAATCATTTTGTTTTCAAATCATAAACTAAAACCATTTTGGATTTTTCCACTTCAAGAACTTGTTTCACACACAACAAAACCATTTGAAACACAACTAAAACTTTTCAAAAATATTTTTATGAAAAATCGAAGTTTTCTTGCGTTACAAGTTACACATTTTTTTCTTCCTAACAACCTTTCCTATACTCATTTTTCTTCAAAACTAAGATTATCCAACACACACAAAATTTTCACCCAATTGTGGACTTAGAAAAATTTTGGAATTTCTTCCCCCCACACAAGATAGGCCACGGCCAAATTTTTAGAAATCACCCCTCCACACAAAATTTTTCACTTCTAAATGCATGGTAATATCCCATAATACATAACTAGCACTCATTAAAACGATTTAGAAATTATAGAGTCGAATCGCAAATTTTCGAGAAATCTCAAATAAGGTTTTTCTTAAGGCAAATGATTATTTTCTTTTCAAAACATCCCATAACCAATCAAACAATTAAACAGTGATTATGGGAAGCTATTTGCCTCTGAACAATTTTCAAAATTCGATTCCTCGAACCCTATATGGGTGCCACGGCCAAATGAGGCAAAAAGGGCAACCCTACACATTTTTTCATTTGAAACCCTAGCCCACATGTGTTAGCTCGTAACGATATTCGATCGTATACCCGACTCTTTTGAAACTCGAAATAAATTTTTTTCCTGAATTGTGTTCTTCGAGTCGCTCAAGAACACGAGAATAATTTTTTTCTTATTTTTCGAAACAAATTTCATATTCACCAATCCATTTTGTCAAAAAGCTCAAAACTAACTTCAAAACCAAAATCATACAACACAATCCAAGTTTATGATCTTTTCAAAAAAATTCTTCAAAACCCTTCACCAAAATTTTGTGAAAACTTTTAAAACAACCATGAGAATCATCCATGCTAGGCTTGAATAGGTTATACCACTACTAAATAAAACCTCCTATGAATTAATAACCACTTTTCTCATGAATTTTCTCAAGAACACAAAACTTACAACTTTAAAAATCCAAGAGGTTCATGAACATAATGAGGGAAAGAGGAGGTTAGTTACCTTAATTGCAAGTGATCCCTTAGTAAGCCAAAAATCCAAGCTTTGAGAAGATGAGAAATGAAATTTTTTGATGGATGAGTGAGTGAGTGAGTTGCCGTGAGAGTAAGGAGAGGAAGGAGAGTTTTGTGTGATTTTCTTTGCTTCTATGACAAAACATAAACCTCCTTACTATTCTAAACACTCTTGTGCAATCTAGGCCATTGGATCAACTAACTTTTGCAAGACTAAACCCTAGCCTTTGGATCCAATTCACTCATGATTACTTTTTGAACAAATATCCACTTTACGCTACTCAGCTCATCGCGTTTGCTCTCGGCGAGTCGCACCTCGCGAACGGACGGAAATCTCAAAAATCTAAAATCTACCAAATAAACGTCCGTCGTAAACCGTTTCCAAATATTATCGCTAAATCTTTTTCCCCGACTGTAATTTTCTTCCTCACTCTTGAAAATTATTCTGAAGACATATTCTAACTCGCGCCGATATATAAAGTCTCCAATTAAAATTCGACGGAAAACAGAAACCGTAAAATTTTTAAGCAGCGGGTACTGTTTTCTGCTCGTTTTTCCAATAAACGGAGAAAGTCGAAACTCAAAATTCTGAAAGCACAGGAACGTTCTCGTATATAAAAGAGGACTAAGAACCAAAAGCCTGGCCTTAAATAGTACACGAATCCAAAACCAGTTCCAACTCAGCAATAACGCTGTTATTACACAATACTTATGAAATTAACTTACAGAAACCCTAAAAACTCCTCGCCGCTACTTACGCTTATAACTTGCGTACGATACAGTAGAATTATGGGTCTTACAGTTGTCAACTTGTCCTTTTTGAAAACCATTTTCTAAAAGAAAATTACTCAGTCTTTCATACCAAGCTCTTGGGGCTTGTTTAAGACCATAGAGTGATTTCTTAAGTTTATAAACATATTCAGGGTTTTTTAAATCCTCAAAACCTGGAGGTTGTTTGACATACACTTCTTCAGAGATAACACCATTCAGAAAGGCACTCTTAACATCCATTTGATATAAGGTTATCCCATTATTTACAGCCTAAGATAGCAATAACCTAATTGCTTCCAGTCTAGCTACTGGAGCAAATGTTTCAGTGAAGTCAATGCCTTCTTGCTGACTGTAGCCCTGTGCCACAAGTCTAGCTTTGTTTCTGACAACTTCACCTTGTTCATTGAGTTTATTTCTGAATACCCACTTGGTTCCAATAATGTTCTTATGTGTTGGTCTTGGCACTAGATCCCACACATCATTTCTTTGGAATTGATTAAGCTCATCGTAAAGTTGAGTTTTTAGATTCATCGTAAAGTTGATGTACCTAGACTATAATGTTGTCTAGATGCATCAAATTTACAATGAATCTAAAAGTAAGTGTTTTCTTATATATAAGACTAGAGGGAGTATGAGTTTTTATTAATTTGTAATTTAAACGAAATATATTTATCCTTGTACAAATATTATTTATGAGCTTAAATAATTATTACTCATAAGGAAAAAATATATATTTTTTAAAGAAAATTTTTCTAAGTGTCTTTACTAAAAATCTTACATTAGAACTTGAACCAAGAACTTTTGCACACAAAAACATTATAGTTTATCACTAATCCATTGATACAAGTATGATATTTTAGTGAAGATTGACAATAATATATAATTATTAATATATAAAGTCTCTAAGGAAGATTGACCCAAAGCCAACTAAGGAAGTGGGTGTTGCTGCTGGACATATCCAGAATGAAGGAAATGATTTTTCTATGAATTGTAACCCTTTATTTGATGTAGACATTGTAATGGCAGGACCTGGGAATCAGGCCTGCCCAAATAAATGAGTATTATTAGTTGGAACTGCCGGGGATTGGGTAACCCGAGCGCAGTTCGTCATTTAAAATACCTCATCCGTAAGTATAAACCGGATGTTATGATATTGTATGAGACTTTGATCAATTCGAATAAAACTAATGATTTGCGTTATGCGTTGGGTTTTGATTCTTGTCTTGCTGTTGATCGTGAAGGGAGAGGAGGTGGAGTGGCTGTTTTTTGGATGAATAGTTTTGGTTGCACTGTTACTAATTTCTCACAGAATCATGTTGACTTAGAAATTACTGATCATATTCATGGAAACTGGCGCTTAACGGGTTTCTATGGTTATCCAGACGGTAGTAGGAGGAGGGATTCTTGGAATTTACTCAGAACTTTGTCCAATATGTCCGACTTACCTTGGTGTATCATTGGAGACTTCAATGATAATCTTTCCTCTGATGAAAAAAAAGGAAGGGCTGACAGAGCTAATTGGCTTATAAATGGGTTTAGGGGGGCAGTGGTGGATGCTGGTTTATTTGATTTAAAGATGGAGGGTTACAACTTTACTTGGTTCAAGAGCTTAGGTACGGATCGTGCTGTGGAAGAAAAGCTAGATAGAGCTTTATCTAACGCGGCTTGGTACCAACAGTTTCCTAATGCAAACCTTGAATGTGTGACTGCTACGTCTTCAGATCATTACCCTCTTTGGTTGGTATGTAATCCTATCAGATCTAACTCTAATGTTCCTAGACATTTCAAGTTTGAAAATGCTTGGTTGGTGGAGCCGGCGTTTGAAGATTATGTCCGTAATTGTTGGTATTCCTCTGCTGAACTTGATATAGTTAACAAACTTGATCATTGTGCACAAGACATGCTCAAATGGAGTAAGCAGAATTTTCACAGTTTAAGGAGGGAAATTGATTGGCATCATAAACAGTTGGAGAGACTTCGAGATCATGTGGATAGTTCTAATGTCCAGCAATTTAATAATTTGAAGAAAAAATTGTCCTCTCTTCTTACTCAAGATGATATTTTCTTGAGACAAAGAGCCAAAGTTTTCTGGTATAAAGAAGGTGATTTAAATACTAAATTTTTCCATGCAGCTGCAACTGCTAGGAAAAAAGTCAACAGAATTGATGTTTTAACAGACGCAAATGGTACCGTATGTCGATCGCAGGAGGGTATGGCAGCTATTGCTAGAGATTATTTTTTAACTCTATTCGAAAAGCAAGATAGTTCCCGTGATGTGGTGTTAAATGCTTTAACTCCTTCTATTACCAATGATGATAATGCTTCTTTGACTGCTCCTTTTTCTATTGAAGAGTTTAGGGAAGCTGTTTTCTCCATGCAAGCGGATAAATGTCCCGGACCGGATGGTTATAGTCCAGGTTTTTATCATCATTTTTGGGATGTATGTGGACAAGAAGTGTTCATGGCGGGATGTTCTTGGCTAGAAACAGGAGTTTTTCCTCCCAACTTAAATTCAACAAATATTGCTCTAATTCCTAAAGGTGAAGCTCAGATTTCTATGAAAGATTGGAGACCAATAGCTTTATGTAATGTTCTTTATAAGGTGGTGGCAAAAGTACTTGCTAACAGATTGAGAAGGGTGCTACATAAATGCATATCAGACAACCAATCTGCATTTGTCCCAGGTCGATCTATTCTTGATAATGCCATGGCTGCTATTGAACTAGTTCATTATATGAAATCTAAAACTAGAGGTAAGCAAGGTGAAGTAGCTCTAAAGCTTGACATCAGTAAGGCTTATGATCGGTTAGATTGGGATTATCTTAGAGATGTTATGCACACCATGGGATTTTCCCAGCAATGGATATCTTGGATAATGCTTTGTGTTGAAACTGTTGATTACTCGGTGATCTTTAATGGCAGTACCATTGGTCCCATTGTCCCTGGAAGAGGCTTACGGCAGGGTGACCCACTATCACCCTATTTATTCATTCTTTGTGCAGAAGGGCTCTCAGCATTAATCAAAAAAGCGGAAGATCGAGGTGACTTACATGGAGTTAAAATTTGCAGGAACGCTCCAATTATATCGCATCTTCTCTTCGCAGATGATTGCTTCCTTTTCTTCAGAGCAGCTGAGAGTGAAGCTCTTGTTTTGAAAAATATCCTTACTATCTATGAGCAAGCCTCTGGTCAAGCTATTAATATGCAGAAATCTGAATTTTTTTTCAGTAGAAATGTATTAGCCCCTATTAAAGATGCGGTTACTCATATCTTAGGGGTTCAGCAGGTACTCGGCACAGGAAAATATCTGGGTCTACCTTCCATGGTAGGTAGAAGCAGGAAAAATACCTTTAAATTCATCAAAGATAGGATATGGAAAAAAATCAATTCTTGGAGCAGCAAATGTTTATCTCAAGCAGGACGAGAAATCATGATTAAGTCTGTGCTTCAATCCATTCCATCCTACATCATGAGTGTCTTCCTCCTTCCTCACTCGTTAATCGATGAAATTGAGAAGATGATGAACTCCTTTTGGTGGGGTCATAACAAAGAACAATCCAAAGGAATTCATTGGCTATCTTGGGAACGTCTTGCTGTGCACAAAAATGCAGGTGGCTTGGATTTTAAAAGCATCGCTGCTTTTAATTATGCTATGCTTGGTAAGCAGGCCTGGAAATTACTCACAAACCCAGGTAATTTAATCACGAGACTCTTCAAAGCTAAATACTTTCCTCACAGTGATTTTCTTAATTCAAGCATTGGACACAACCCAAGTTACGTTTGGAAAAGCATTTGGAGTGCTAAGTTTGTGGTTCGTAGCGGTTATAAGTGGAATATAGGTACAGGCCATAATATCCCAATCTGGGATAATAGGTGGCCTTCAGATGGTTCCATTATTAGCAAGCCATTGAACTTGGATTTGATGATGGAGAATATGACAGTTTCAGACCTTTTGTTGGATGGTGAGAAGTGTTGGAATACTCAACTTGTTCATGACATTTTCGATGACGACACTGTCACTAGTGTTTTGAAAACCCCTCTTATCAATTCTGTTGCTACTGATAAGATTGTTTGGAGATATGAGAAAAATGGCATCTATTCTGTTAAAAGTGCGTATCGATATTGCATTGAGGATGCCATTGATACATCACATCTCTCTGCCCCGGGTCATTGGTCTTTAATTTGGAGAGCTAAAGCTCCTCCGAAAATAAAAAACTTTATTTGGAGGATATGCAGGAATTGTATCCCAACTAGAGCACGTCTCAATCAAAAAGGTATTCACTGCTCTAGTGAATGCGCATTGTGTGAAGTTGATTATGAAGACAGTTTGCATTTATTCTTCACATGTACAAATAGCATACAAATTTGGCAGCAAGCAGGATGGTGGGGAATTCTACAACAGCAAATCCATGATAATGCTACTTTGGTAGAGCTGGTTTTTTCTATTTTGCAGGTACTGACAGAAGAACAATGCTCAATTTTTATGACTTTACTTTGAAGTATATGGCAACAACGGAATAACAAGTTATGGCGTAACAATTCAGAACCTGTTCATGTAGTACTCACACGTGCTATGGATATGATAACGACATGGCAAGCAGCTCAAACTAACCGAAACATGCGAACAGGTCAGCAGCAACCGCAATCGACGCCTGTTTGGACTAAACCGAATGCCGGCAGATTCAAATGCAACATTGATGCGTCATTTTCCACAAACTATAACAAGGTGGGAATAGGTATGTGTATAAGAGATGATCAAGGTAGATTTGTCCTTGCTAAAACGGAGTGGCTCACACCTATTCACGATGTTGATTTGGGAGAAGCCTTGGGGTTACTCCATGCTATTAATTGGGTTCATGAGTTACAGTTGGAAAATGTGGATTTTGAACTTGATTCCAAAAAAGTTGTCACCAAGTTCCATAGTAGCAGAGAGGATATGTCTGAGCTAGGTGATGTTATCAGAGATTGTCAAAGGTTGCATAACTCTTTTTTCACAAACTCTCGTGTCGAGTTTATTCGGAGACAAGCCAATGAGGTTGCTCATGCGTTGGCAAGAGTGGCCACATCCTTAGCTAGTTTCCACATTTTTATTGAGATACCCACTTGTATTCAACATATTATTATTAATGAAATGCTCTAAACTTTTTTTGGTAAAAAAAAAAAAAATCTCTAAATTTTGAGTTTTTCAAAACTTTAAAGATCCAATTTCGTCGTACATCCAACACTTGCCATTGGGCAGGAGCCTACTCATAATAATATTTATACACATCATATAAATATTATTCTATTTAAAAAAATTATTCGAAAATAAATATCAAAGTCAAACAAAGTCTAGTGATGCACTGGCATATCATTGGCAAAGGCAATAAAGGTAGAGTAATTAAGAAACTAAAGATGAAGTAAAAATAAAGCAGTACTAGTTGGCAAAATCGCTCGTGACCTTGACAAAGTTGCGATTTTAAATTGAATGTTGTTTTTGTTTTTTTGTTTCAACTTTCAAGCAAAGTACACTACAGTTTTCCGCTAGATTAGGAGTGAATTGAAGAGTAAAGCAACAGAGCTAGCTAGGTTCTGGCATAATATGTGGTGTGTGGCTGTGTGCCTCTAAACATACATGTACTATGTCTACTCTATCTAGTTTTTACACCCTCCCGGTTTAATTATTCAAAAGATCCTAATTATATATGTTGGTCTACACTAACTATAGGCATTACGGCTTTACCAATTGTGTAATTGCTCTCCATCTTTACACAGTCTATATTTATCATAAACTCCTATGCATTCTTTTGTTTTATAGTATAAATAAAAGAAGGATCATGCTAAATAGTGCACCGGATGCACTTATTAAACATGCTAAAAAAAGAGATAAAAGATAAAAGTAATAATGATAAGAGAACTTTTTACATTTTTAAAACATTAAATGCACAATTTCCATAATAATCTGTTTAACTAGTGCACCGCGTGCACTATTTAGCATTCTTCATAAAAGAAATACATGAACCAACAATTAATTCAACAATTAATTCATTCATTCATGTAGTTCCATAAGTTCTTATGAGTTTTATCCTTGGTTCTTACATATATGTTTTTCTAACCAAACAAAAAAAGAAATATATGAATAAGAGGGAATAATATATGTTATGTTTTACATGATAAAAGATAATCTCTGTTAAACGCTAATGAAAATTTTGTATCTATAAGATACTAATAATAAAAGATAGATAAGTTTTTTTTTTTACTTTAAATTTGTTTTGATTTATATACACCTTCTTTTCTAAAATCTTTGTCGTTTTAATTAACTTTTTAATTTTGTTCTAAAATTTTGATACTTTTAAAAAATTAAGGTATAATTAATGATATTACCATTTGTATCTTTATAAAAGTTTGTTTAGTGGTGATTGACGTTAAACTTTGGTATGGAAGATCCGGTTCGATTCCCCGAACTGCGATCGAGAGAGAGCTGAAACCACTTAATGACAGAATTGATCCCTGAACCTAGGGGCAGTGCTGTATAGTAGTGAGGGAGTGTAGGTGCACCCTCTGCAATTTTAATTCTTTTACTATTATGTCTATGTTTTTTGCACTTTGCATCCCCTGATTTTTTTGTTTTGCACCACTTATTCAAAAATACAAAACACTTTCTACTTCTTTTATTCTTTTCTTCCAACTTCTCTCTAAAATTAAATCCTCTCAAACAAAACACCAAACCAAATACGTACAATAGTGATAAATCCTCAAATATCTTTGAAACAACACTAAGGTAATCAATAAAAAAAAATGTGGTTTAACGTTTTAAAAATTTGGGATTTTTTATATAACTTCAATATTGATAAATTGGTTGATTGCTTATTCAACTCTAGTTTTAATAACATATTTGTGTGCTTTGTGGGTTGCTTGTATGTAGTTTTTAATTTGGTCCAAAAGTATCTTTAGATTTATGTTTTACAGTTTCTACTTAAACCATCCATAAATTAGTTTCAATTTTAGTCATTTGGAAATCAGTGTTTTTATGAAGCTAATTTTTGTGTTGGTTAGTTATTAGTCTGTATATACTTAAGTGGTAGATAGAAAGAATTGACGTACATCGAGCAATGAGAAAACTAACCACAAAATTGTGTATTTTTGTTGTTACTATATCAATACTTATGCACTGTTTTATAGTTAGATTTCTTTTTATTTAATATATTTCTATGTAATCAAAACTTATGTTTTTTTTAAAAGCAATACTTATATTTAAAGATATTTGTTCAACAATATATATAAATATAAATTAGTTAGTTATTAAGTGAATTAAAAATATGAAACTGCGTAGCAATAGTTGTAAAACATATATATATATATATATATATATATATATATATATCATTTTTTTATTACAATGTAAATTTTGCACCCCCTGAACCAGGGTCCGAGCACCGCCACTACCTGAACCAGACTAAACTGACGGTGAAAGCAAAAAAAAAAAACAAGTTAAAAATTTTATTTAATAAATTATCTTTTTCGTAATAAAGTAAGGGTAAAAAAATTTAAATTGTCAATTTTTATTCTTTCTTAATCCACATGCAAAACTCTAAAATGATCAAAGTTTTGGGACGGAGGAAATATATTATTATTTTTTTTATTAAAAAATAAAATATAAAGATGATGTCTTTGTATACAGAGTAACTTAACGCTCAACCAAACCATTTGAATATTTACATTTGTTCTCCTAGACCTACTTATTCATTACTAAATAGGAGTAATGTTTTATGTAGTCTAATATGGATGCTAAGAAAAGGTCTAGCAATAGACCTTACCATTTTTGGAAAAAATATAGATTTTGTCAACGAAAAAGAAGAGAAAATGATGTCGTACTTCAAATTCAAACCGTTAAAAGTAGGCATATACTACTACTACTACTAACGAAAATCAAGATTCAACTACAACTTTATTAAATACTCCCTCCGTTTCTTTTTAATTGTCTTTTTAGAATGATAAGACCAAATTAAGGAAGTGTATTTTTGCATGTTATCTTCCTGTTATACCCTCGTTTTAATCCACCAATAAATTCCTATTTTTTTGCCCACACTTTTTCTTTTCAATAAATTTAATATATTATGTAAAAAAAATAAAGTAATATGTTATGTACCAACAAAAATTAAAAAAAAAAAAGATTTAGTTTTCCAAATATATAGCATTAATTGGTTTTATGAAAAAAGATAAGAGCAATTGACAAAGGGTATAATTGACAAATCATACCCATAAAATACAAAAAGGACAATTAAATAGAAACGCTAAATATGATAATAAAAGACAATTAAAAAGAAACGGAGGGAGTATTATTTGTAAATGAGCTCCTCTAAAAGATTAATTATTTTAGAGAGTTTAAGTCCAATTTCTAAGATAAATAAACTCTCTAAGTATATACATTAATATTTCTAATTAATTACTGTCTAGTGTATTTGTTTAATGAAAGTTTTAACTTTTTTTTTCAATGGAAAAATATATATTAAGAAACAGAAAATTTTGATTAAAGTTTAATTTTAAAAATAATACATCTAATTAAAAAAATTAATAATATTTTATTTGTTAATTATTTGAAAAAGACTAAACAATTGCGCATTCAAATGAAACTATTGACAATACATGATGTGCATACTGCATAGACAAAAAAAATATAAATGTTAGACAACACCAAGTTGAACTAAAACTCAAAAAAAAAATTAAAAAAAAATAAAGCCACAATAAACGAGATCACCAAAACATCAACACCACAAAACAAATCTAGGTGCTAAAAAACACAATGTGAAGTGTGTTTCTTTCGAGGTGTCTCAGGTTCGATTCATTTTAGTGTCAATTTATGTGAATTAATTCATACATAATTAAAAAGTTTCAACTTTAAATAGGGCTCGTGTAAGTGGACAATATAGTTGGTCCACTCAAATTAGTCTGTTATTGGGTTGGATACAGAGTGTTTTTAAAAAAGGAAAATGTTAAAAGATATCATAGTACAAAGGAATATCATCATCAAAGCATCTTTGTGGTTACACAGGAAACACCGATGAAATTTTAAAGTAAAATCCTTCACATGGGAATTAAGCCAATATTGGTATGAAAGTTTAATATTATCAAATAAGCGAAAATAAGATATGAATAATAATTTTACATTATTATCTAATGCTAATTATTTATTTCGTCAAATCACTCCATTACTTCAACTTTAATTGTATGGTATGACCAAATGCTTAACTTCCTTTGATGTTTTTATAAAATTATTTTACACTAACAGAACATATCTAAAATATTTATTTTGTTAATTTGTGTAAAAGGTCAAATAAAATTTATATTTAAAAAGGAGGCAATCTACTATTACATTTTTTACCATGTAAGATAAAAAAATATTATTAATATTTATATCATGATCAAATTAATTTTGTCACAATACATGACAAAATCTAATCATTTATCTGAAATAAGCTATCATGGGCAAGTTTTTAATAGTGGTCCAAATAACATGTCACCCAATACCAAATTAAAGCACAACAATCTCTTCCTTCAAGTTAGTCACAAGAAATTGTCAAAAAAAAAAGTTAGTCACAAGAAAACTAATTATTTGTAATTAATTGAATAAATTATCTAAACAAAAAACCTCATGTGTCCATAACATCAATATTTGCACATAAAAAAATATTGGTCGCATGTTTTATGCTCCTCACATCTGCCCCTGGCATGCTCTAATGTCGTATGATGAAGAGGCAACAAGAATGACTTATTAATTAATTGAAACAGCCCGAATGTTGACAAAACATGCTAGCTAGTACAATTTTGAAATAGACTAGCAAAGCTATATGTTATTGCCAACAGTTATTAGTTATCACCGCGAGTACTAACAACAGTCACATCATAGATTCCAAAGATGAGTAAATGGGAAGATAAATTAGAGACAAAGAATTAATTAACTCACTGCACCAAAAACACTTTAAAGATTTACTGTTCTCATTTGAATTATTATCACCGTGATTCCGTACTTACATGTTACTGCCAGCTAGTAGTATATTTTTTTTACTAAAGATAACAATATTCATTCATTCAAATCACTAGAGTATATCAATCGAGATATTTACATATTTAAATTCGCTAAAAACTAAAAAGTGTGAATCTGTGAACAAACTCACAGCATCCGAGTTAATAGCAAAAAACGGCTTGATATCTACAAATGTGACAATGTCAACAATTGATTTGAGAAAAATTCAAATACTTGAAATAGTCATGCTTCCGGAGCTGCTACGTTGAAAACGTCAGAGTCATTGAATCTGCACTGGATTTTAATCGACGCAAATATGTAAATCTGATTAAAACGAGCACTGTATTAAGACAGGAAATCAAAACAAACACTGTACTGAGACAGAAAATCAAATAACTCCGCACGAAGACGGAAATAAACAACACCAAATGAAAAAATCACAAAAGAAAAAAACTCAAACGAAACTTAAAAATACATGAAAAATCACTTATTTAAATAAAAAAAATATAAAAAACGATCAAGAGGGTGATTTTGTATATTTTTTAAGTGATTGTTTGGCTCTACTTGGAGTAGCCAAAATTTCTTCTAGAGGTGAAAAATTGATTTTTACATTTTTTGTTTATATAAAATAGAATGATTTTTTCTCAATAATTATTTTTATTTGAAATTAGAAACAATAGCTTCTAGTTCTAAAATTCATTTTTACACTTCAATTTAATTTTCAAGTCATTTTTGTATTAGTATAACCAAATATAAACCATTTTATTTTCATTTTAATTTTAATTAGAATCAAACATACACTAAATGTATTATATGCACTCAATTACGAAGATTGATCTCATGAATCTTATTAGATTCAAATGCATAAATTTTGTAAATGTTGTTGAATGTCCAAACTCGTTAAACACTCTCTAAGAGTAGTTGTAACAAAATCGATATTGTATTTGTTTATCTTATTGATTTTTATTTGAATTAGTTCTTACATTTTATTAATCACATTCCCATTTTTTTTAAAAATTGCAACAAACAAAACTTAATTAGAATCTTTCCAAGAAAATAAATTAATTGATTCTCATTTATTAAGTCTACTAGCTCATATGTATATCTCAGCAGGGCGGACCTGTGTAAGGTTTGGTGTGGCTATAGCCACACCAGCCTAGTCCATATTTTTTAAAAAAAATAATAATTATAATTTTATAAATAATATAAGTAATTCTATATACATATTCATACAAATATTAATGTAAATATTAGTTTAGAGTTTATTATTGATAATTGTAAGTCTTACGGTACACATTAGTTTAAGTATCATATACAAATATTAATTTATAGTTTATTATTGATGATTTCAAGTCCTTGGTTATAACTAGTGTATTATTTTAAGTTATATACTTTAATTTTATAATAATCAACATTGACTTTTTTTTTTTTTGAATAAGGCTAAATTTATTAAAATTGAAAAGAAGCACAAGAAGTACTTATGAGATTACAAAGGAACAGCAGCAGAGAAATAAGGAAGCTGCATAATCAACATTGACTTTGTTTGTCAAAAAATAGTGAATAATTAATTGAATTTATAGTATTGAGTAAAATTAACGATTGAACTAACATATAAACATGAAGTGACATAAAACAATAGGTTTAATTTTTTCAAGTAAAATGATATGGGTAAAATTGGAATACAAAATAATAATTTATAAGCTAATTGAATTAATTTATCAAAATAAACTATAAGCTAGTATAATTTAAGGTTCTATATATTTTGTTTCAAGGTAGAACATTGTGAAGTATCAAACAATAGTAATATGCATGATTTAAGAAGTTATAGTCTTTTCTTTTTTTTTCGATTAGAAATTTTGTGATTTTTTGGATATAGTTTGTTAGTTTGTTGATTTTTTTTAATAGAAATTTTCTGCTTTGTTGGTTTTCTTTTTTGGATATACATATGGTATATTATATTACTAGTAATTTCATATATTATTTATTGTTTAATTAAATTATTAAAATATTGTATTCCTAATATGGCAAAAAAATTAGCCCCACTAATAATTTATGTCCAGGTCCACCCCTGTATCTCAGCCAAGTAATTCATATACTACGTAGAAGAAGTGTCAAGGATATGATTCATATATTTTCCAGTTTCAATTACTGCTTCTAGTCTGCTACTATACTGTACATATAACCTAACACCTTGGAAGAGTTCAATACTAGTTTCATCACAAAAACCATGAAATATTTTCAATAATTAATAATATGGTTAATCAAAGGTACACCATTTGTTTCTGTAAAAAAAAAAGCATTTGTAGACAAGCATGCATATGGTTGTGTCCCCTTGTACTTCATGTTTAATGTAGATTTTGGCCACACGCATCTTCCATTTTCATTTGGATATATGCTTTTAAATTCTGAGGTAGGACGATAGTAAGATTAAAAAAAGATTTTTTTTGTTGAAAAAAAATATAATTTTATTGTTTATACTACTAAATAATTGTAAAAGCCAACAATATTAATAAAATATTACAGTATATATGTCAGAGATATTTACCTCTCATTAATTAATAAATTGATTTAAAAATTTAATATTTAGTAGGGATCTGGTTTTTATTATGCAATAAGAAAATTGGGATTAAGGGAGACACTGCTCCAAAATTAAATTTACATCTCTATTATATACATTTCGAGATTCCCACGGAGCTCTCTCGTGCATTCTCAATAGAAATTGCTTAGGTGTCATTCAATTAGAGCTTCTCTAATATTATACTTATGCGGAGTTTCTAGCTTAAGGTCTGCCGTTCGAATCCCACTGATGACAAAAATTAAATTTTTATAATATTTTATGAAAAACTACCTTATTTTTTGTTTTTTTTTTGTTTCTATCCCAATTGGAGCATCTCAAATATTTTTTTTTGTAGAAAGTCTTTCAAATATATATTTTGTTTGGAAACCCTCAATTTTTTTTTGTGAAAACTCTCTCAAATATATATATTTTTGTAGAAACTCTTTTTTTTTAATTATTTTAGAAACTCTCACAAATATTATATTTTTTAAGAAACTCTCAAATATTTTATATATATATATATATATATATATATATATTTTAATTTTTTTTGGTAAACCAAATGTATCCTCCCGCGCGCAACTGCAGAGACTAATCCCCTCGAGGTAACTGAGATCCATTTAAGGGGTTGACCTCTCCTAAGAAGTGCTTCTCCATACGCACTGGTCATGGATCGAACTTAGGACCAAATGGTTAA
Organism: Trifolium repens; assembly: GCA_030408175.1. Lineage (NCBI taxonomy): Eukaryota > Viridiplantae > Streptophyta > Magnoliopsida > Fabales > Fabaceae > Trifolium > Trifolium repens. Next base: position 27,400,355 of record CP125851.1, read on the forward strand.
TGGGTCCAAATATCTACCACTTGTGCGACACTATCTTGGGACATTTTTAATATTTTAATTTTGTAAAATAAAGGAACACTCATATTTAGATTACTATGAAATAAGAAAGTACACCAATTTTTCCATGGATAAGATCACTTGAAGTATTGAATCCAAAAAATAGCTTATGACATATATGTACACTTATATTTTCTTTTTAGGTAAAAACATTTTATTTTATTTTATTTTATTTTGAAGAAAAAATTATGTTCATTATATTAGGACAAAAACAAAATAGAAGATTTTGAGAGAGAGAAATCTCTCAGTGTTGGAGAATGAGAAACGGTGAGTACTTTCCATTCCACTGTTAAAAATACATATTGACAAATTAAAATTTGAATTACAAACTGTGGGAGTTATCCTTATTTTCATATTTCATATTTTATCATGGGGAAAACTTATTCAAATTTTATCTAGCACGAAGAAAGTGACCCCCATGATGAAAAGTGTAAGTAGATCATAGTGAGAACTGAGCACGAAAATTTAATTGATATTCATTAAAAAAAAATAGAATTAACAACTATTTTTTGTTGATGAAGCCCCTATAGAGCCATTTAACGGAGACGTAAGATAGAAATAGAGAGAGGGAGAGAGAGAGGGGAAAAATCTCTGAGTGGTGTAGAATAGAAAATGGTGAACACTTTCCACCCGACTATTAAAAATACACATTGACTAATTAAAATTTGAATTTCGACTATGGGGGTTATCCATATTTTCATATTTTATCACGGGGTCACTTAATCAAAATTCTATTTAGCACGATCATGAAAAATGATCCCCCATGATGAAAAGTGTATGTAGAAGATAGTTATAACTTAGCACGAGAATTTTATTGATATTCATTAAAAAAATAATATAGAATTAGAAACTATTTTATTGTTGATGGAGCCCTTATAGAGTCCAGCAACGAAAACGGGAGAGAGAGAGAGAGAGAATCTCTCGGTGGCATATAATGGGAAACGGGTAACACTTTCCACCCCACTATTAGAAATACAGATTGACTAATTAAAACTTGAATTTCGACTACAACAGTTTTTCCATATTTTGTCTCATCACACTTTCACTAGATTACATTTGGCTGATGAAATTTATGGGAAATCTAAAATAAATTAATATTATTTTATTTTTTATAATTTATGCTATTTTTTTAGAATTCAAATTTTAAACTTTCCATAAATCTTCGTTCGAACTTTTTTAGGAATATAAATTTATCAATGTGAGTGGAGATTTACACATAGGTTTTCCCATTTGATGCTCACGCGTGAAGATTGCTTCTTTGTGGTACGGTGACAAAAAAAAATTTGAGATTAGGAACAAGGTCAAAGTATGTTAATAATCATTTAAAAAATTGTATAGAATTTACAATTATTTTTTGTTGATAAAGTCCCTACAGAGTCTTGGGTTTAAACATATATCATACTTTCATACTCAAATAAACTAAAAGAAATCATCTCATAGACAATTGAAAAAACGTAGACAACCTTATAAATAATATAAATGAAAAAAGACATAGATAACCTTAAAAAAAAATTACATATGAAAATAAATATTATTAAAAAAATAAAATTATCCCGTGTTTGACAATGAACCTAATGTAGATTTTCGATAGAGAGTCAGCTGGAGATGAAAAATAAAAAAAAATCATGGTATATTTTTATTTTATGAGTACGCTCCTAAAAAATCTTAAGGCCATGAAAAATCGGAGTATATTTTTATTTGAGAATGAATTTTATAATTATTTTATATTTATAGGATCACTATATAGTTTCGGGAATGAAGACGAGATAAAGAATTAATCTCATAATAGTGTAAAATGGGAAGCAAAGTAATACTCTTCATCTTGCTTATTCTGTAACATCGTTAAATCTATATCATGCAAAATCTATCTCAATTTTATCATAGAATTTTAAACCAAATTACTCAAATAATATATCAAAATAAACACAAAAATAACATTACAAAAGAAAATAATCCCGTGCACGGCACGGGCTAACATACTAGTATAATGGAATACTTGCTTCATTAAAACATCAGATATATAATGATGTGTTGGTTATAGTTTTATCTTAGCAACTTTTTTACAATCAGAGTATTCATACTCAGGTTTATTTAAATAAATGCGAGTGTTTGATGTGTCGACTTCTTTTTATGTTTGGTGCTCCGTACGAGATTCAGAGGGGCCTTTATTTATAAATTGTCCAAGTTCTTTCGTTGATTTCTGTAATTTATTTTCCTCTCTTTTTTTCCATCAAATCAAACACATCCTTAATTTGGCGGATGTTGTATGGTATGAAATTTAGCGATTAGTGGAAACACTTTCTTATGTGTAAATTTAGTGAGTTATCAATTTCATTAAAGATTTATAATAAAATTTACATATTATTGTGAGTGAAAGGATTTAGATTTAGGACAAGAATATCTTGGATGGCCTGTAATTATAAGCCAACAAAGCTTACAATTTCCCCTATTAGGTATGCATTAATTATCTTTGCATATTAATTGAAGCAACTTGACCTATACTATACTATTTATTACATATGAATGATGACACTATTGTTTTTTTCAAAAAAAAATTAATAAATATGGGATGAGGGAATCCCACACAAGCTGCTAGCTTACATGAGCATAGAGATGATGGAGTTGGTTTCTGATCGGATCTCCCCTCAAATCATGAATATATGGATCATAAAAAGAGTTGACAACCATGAATTTCACCAAAAATTTAAAATGTAAGAATAATTAAAAAAAAGATTCCAAAAAATATGTATATATATAATTAGATAAAAATAAAAACGAAGAGAAAAGAAAATATAAATATAGTAACGGACAAAGGTGGTAAGGAGGAAGAGGAAAGTCTGCACACTGAGATGTTTTTTACTGACTTAAATGCGTATCAGAACTGTGTTAGGGCTCAGCGAGAGGGAGTTGTCAAATCAAGAAAAGTAAACTTGCATGTTTATCTCTTTTTCATAAATAATAATATTATATGCATAAGTTATGGAGAAGCTATTATTATGGAGTTTCTATAGTTGCACTGACTGTTGAATGAGCGAGGAGCCCTAAGGAAACGGAAAAGAGAGAGATTATTATTTAGGGTTTCACTGGTGCCTAGTGGGGTTTTGGTTGTTCCTTTGTTCGGAAATTTAGGAAAACTTATTTGAAAAAGTTGTTTTGAGTTCAACCAACACACCACAAGACAAGACCCTCTTTAACTATTGAAAACAACAGGTGAGTGTGTGAAAGCTATCACCCCATGCACACGTCCCTTTCTAGTTCCTCTCCCCCACATCTGCCGCCTCTCTCTCTTTCATCTCTCTCCCACATTTGCATTGGAATTCTAACCACATATATGTTCATGTTCCTATGTATATGTGTAATAATACCTGTATAATCATATAATAATAATTAATAACTTCTCCATGTTCATATCATATGTGCATTATAAACCATTTTGAATGCTTTGTTCATAAGTATTTATGTATATGATGATGATGATGATGGTCATAGATGGATGGGAATCATTCTTGCACAAACCCTGCATGAGTTCAAGTTGGATTTGTATCCTATTCACTTCTCAAAAGAAATAAATGATGATTATATTTTAGAGAGATACTGTAGAAGCTAAGAATTTTGAAATAAATTTCTTTTAAAAAAATGGAGAGATTCTTATTTGAATGGAGAGATACTGTAGCCATCATGAGGTTTTTGAATTATCAATCAATTCTTTGAATAAGTTCAACTATAATTTATGGTCAAAAAGTTTAGTGGCAAAAATCATACACCTTAAATGTGGATAATCGGGAAAGAATAATCGAGAAATCATGAGTTTGAATACCAACTCAAGGAGCTGCTTTTTGGATTCTGATGGGCCGAATACTTTTGATTCGAGTTCGGAAATTAGTGTCTAGTAGTGTCTCTAGGGGTTGGGTTGGTGTTTTCTCTGGTTGTCATTGGTGAATTCTATTTGATGATGTAAAGGGTGGATTGGGGCGATGTTTTGATGTACTTTTTGATTGGTTAAAGTGTTTTTATCGCTTTGTCTTTCATTGTATGATTCTAACAATTCCTTATACTTCTTGTTTAGGAATTGTTCATTAATAAAATTTAGCCGATTCAAAAAAAAAATACATAAAATCCCCCTATGGATACCAATTGACCTGTACTACATAACTAGTTCGATTATGATTAAATTCGGAGAATAATAAATAAATAAATAAATAGATAAGCTCAAAATATTCTTGTTTTTTTATAATAAGCAAAAATGAATCTATTGAATCAAACCTAGCTAGTTAAGTTGTGGGTTCAACCCAATTCAATCAAGGACGATTTTATCCTAATTCCCTCTGTCCCAAAACTTTAGTCATTTTAGAGTTTTGCACACATATTAAGATTTAGAACGGAGGGAGTAGGACTGTAAATCTACCATAGAATTGAACCCAACCGAAAAATAAACAGATAAATGCGCTTTTTATATTGCATCACACCGTTCTAAATGTTTTTGCACGCAGAAGATCCAAACTCGCAGAATTTGGTATCGAAGAATAAAAAAACAATGATATTTAGACACCATAACTCTACAACATTCAACCAACACATTATTTTTTCTTTATCTCTCTCTATTTTTCTCTCTACCAAGGTGTTTAATGAGACAAAGGTTTGTTTGTAGTGGATAGCCTCTAACTGCATTACAGTCAGTCACATTTTTATGTCCAATCAAAATCTAACGATTTAGATTTTAAAGCCGATTTTTAAATATAAAATTAACTAAAACATGAACTTAAATCTTTGATTGAACATTTCAAAGGTGTTAATTGCATGCAGTTTGTCTACAATGAATCCAAAAAAAAAAATTCTTAAAAAAATTGAGAGGAATGCAGGAGTGATAAAAGTACTAGAAGTACTAAAAAAGAAGCGAAGGAATATATATAAACATTAATTACGTTCAATATTAATATATGAAATTCAAATTTTACATGAAACCGTTGTAAAATATTTATCAATGTCGTCGTTATAAATAATCTTGTTTAAAAAAGATTGAAAATACACTTTGTTTCTTTAAATTTTTTACGGTTTATCCATTCAATTTTTGATAAAAATAAAGTTTTAATTAATCTCTCACATTTTTTATACTTAGGGCAAATTAATATTTGATCCAATATAATAGAGGGACTAATTTGTCCCCAATATAAAAATATCATGAATTAATTTGAATATTGTATTTTAATTAAAGATTAAATTGGACAGTCATAAAATTGTAAAAGACTAAAAAATAACCAGACTTAAAAAGCATTAGAGAAAGGTTAATTCTATGCCTTTGGTTCTCCCTGTTTATTACTATTTTATTAAGACAGTAAAAAAAAAACACAGAAGAGAATTACCTCTTTATATATATATAAATATAAATATCACACACTCACTCACTCATTCACTCTTTACTTTCTTTGTATCTATGAATTGTCTCTCTGCACCTCTCTTTCACAACACATAATCAAAAAAAGCATATCCAAGGTGTGGTTGTTAACCTGTCCATCTATCTATCAATCAATCAGTCAATCAAAAGACCAATCATCAAACCGAATATATATTATCATATCATCATGTCATCCTCTTCATTATCCTTGGACCACCTCCCTTCTTCCGAGCAACTTTGTTATGTCCACTGCAACATTTGTGACACCATCCTTGCTGTATATATTATATATTCCATCCTCACTTTCTTAGTTTCCTTCCATCTCTAGGGTTTTATTTTCTTCCTCATTTTTTACTTTTCTTTTCAGGTGAGTGTTCCTTGCACAAGCTTGTTCAAGACTGTGACTGTGAGATGTGGTCATTGCACCAATCTTTTACCAGTCAACATGCGTGCATTGCTTCTTCCATCTCCAAATCAGTTTCATTTGGGACACTCTTTCTTCTCCCCAACTCATAACCTTCTTGTACTTTCTTTACTTCTCTTACTAATTAATTACATCTTTCAAAAACTTTTGATCAATTTTTTTTGAACCACAAATATTATTATTAATAAACAGGTCTCTGCACAAAACTTTTAGGGTTGTATACTCATAACCTTTTTTTTTGTTAGCAGGAGGAGATGCCAAACCCAGCTCCAAATTTTCTGATGAACCATACCAATGTACCAAATGAGTTCTCTATGCCTCCTAGGACTGTTGCTGATGAGCTTCCAAGGCCACCAATCATCAACAGACGTGAGATTCATTATCTTTTTTTTTTATTTTTTTATTTGAGTATAAATTAAATATTATAAGAAATAATATACTTGAGTTTTTTAAAGCAAAAAAAGTTGTTGCTTTATAATATATGGTTGATATTGATTTGACAGTAATGTTTGAGGTACTCTTTTTTTTTTTTTTTTTAAAACAAGGTACTCTTGTTTTTGGTCCGGTTGTTTTTGGTAAAGGAAGAAGGTCTTTTATGGCATCATCCCTACATTACCTTAAAATCTTTTGTTTTAAAGTCTACAACCCTAAAAGTTATAACATTTCTATAAGTATTAAGATAGAATTTGGATATCTTCACCTAAAAAAAAAGATATCTTCACCTTAAAAAAAAAAGATTTCAACTTAAAAGATTATAGATATAATGAATAATATTGTTTGGAAAAGAAAACAAAAATACTAAAAATTATTTCATTATTTTAGGGCAAAGTCCTTTTCCATGAGGTTATATTTTTTTTTAAATTAAATTTAATGTCATTTTGGTTAATTTCTGGTTACAAGCACCGACATATGGATATGAAGATAATTATTTTGGCTTTTATATAAAATCATACGAATGTGTGATGGAAAAAAAAGAAATAAATGACACTTTTTTCACCCCCGGAATTGTAGTTGCTTAAAACTTATGATTGAATCAAAAGCATAGATTGCAGACAAAGTTGCAATGATACTCATATATATGCCATGAAAAATAAGGAAATAATTAAATAAATTTTTTAAATTAAATGAAAATTTCCAACTAAATGAAAGTGATTTTACTGTTCTGATTGGATTGGGAGTTTGTCTGGTAGGTGGTTGGGTTGCCCTACCGGTGTTATGTTTTCCTGTTTTTTTTTTTGTTTTTTTTGTATCTTGTTAGTAATTTTTCTTACTCATTATAATATTTTTTTTAGTAAATAAATAAATAAAAAATATATGAAAGTGATTTTGTGTGTTAATGTCTAGCTCCAGAGAAAAGGCAGAGAGTTCCTTCAGCATACAATCGCTTCATCAAGTGAGTAGTACTTTGATTTAAAACCAATTTCTCTTTCTCTCTGGTTATTTAATTTCATATTCAATTTCAAATATGTAGTATTAATTATTTTCTGTGTTATTAATTAATAATAAAGTGAAATAAATCTGAATGGTACATCTGCTGCAGGGACGAGATCCAACGCATCAAGTCTGTCAATCCTGATATAACCCACAGGGAAGCCTTCAGCGCAGCTGCCAAGAATGTATGATCCTCCTTAATTTAACTTAAAATAAATCAATGATAATAATAATTTAATAATATATTAAATAAATATTTCTAGCTAGAGGAATAGTCGGAAATAGATTTCATGCTGTCATTAATTTGATGCAGTAATGCTGCATTCAATAAAATCCATCTGATCTTGATCATATGTCAATGATGCTTGCCAAGATGAGTTTTTTGAGTGCACCTAATTCGGTCGAGGGTTTGTCACATAACCATATATAATAAATTGATAATAGCATTGTTCAAGTACAAATAGTGGAATCTTTTGCTAGCATTAATTGCGAGTTACGACTTAAGTTTGAACATTTACATTGAAAATTTTCATTGAAATTGATGGTTCTCTTTAGTCGATTAACGAAGCGTGTCTTCTCTAATCTTAATTTTTATAAATAAAAGATTGCAATATAACATGATTTGAAGAAAATTATTAAGTCAATTTAGTATTTTTAAAAAATTTGCATGCACATTTCTTCTTCTTATTTGTATTATACTAGTATAGTACAAGTACTCTATTGTTGACATTTTTCCCAAAGTAAAAGGAAAGTCATGTGAGTTTAGATATTCCACAAGCTATAGAATCCAATATTTTGAAGTCCATGATAGTATTTCCCACAAATCAAAATGAATGATATGGTTCTCTAGTTCATTTGGGACTAACTTTTTGATATGTGTGACAGTGGGCCCACTTTCCACACATTCATTTTGGTCTCATGCCTGATCAGACTATGAAGAAGACAAATGTGTGCCAGCAGGTAAAATTATCATCATATCATACCACCCTATTCCTCGCTGAAAATATATATATGTTTCAGACAAATCATCATAATATTAATAATGCACATATCCCCTGACTTTTTTTTTTCCCTATAGGATGGAGATGATCAGGTTCTTATGAAAGATGGAGGGTTTTATGCTTCAGCTAATCTTGGTGTTTCTCCCTACTAATGCATCATCAATTATTCTCTATATGGTTGAAGAATTAATGTAATGTTATGTTGATAACTAAGGACTAGTCGTTTGGGATTTTGCATGCATGTAGTTTGTTTTTTTTTTCTTTCTTTTTTTAATTATGAACTTTCATATGTTCTTTTAATTTCCTTAGAAGTACTACTGCAGCTAATTACTTATCTAATCAATAATTAATTAGCATTGCTTTCTAGTTAATTATAATTATGTAATTTGTTCCTTTTGTGTGTTTTCCACAAGTATTTCCTTTTCTTTCTTTTTTCAAAGCAAAGATGGAAAGCTACGACTTTTTTTTTTTTTTTGTTTTCACCACATGTTTAATCTGATTCGGGGTCAGTTCTGACATCAAGTGGTTTCAGTCCCCTCCTGATCGCAGTTGTGGGGGTTCGAATAGAAAGCTACAACTTTATTGTGGGGATTGTAAGTATACTTTAAAGCACACACCTTTAAACTGTTGGGGATAACTCCCACAAAGATGAACAACAAAGAAACACTAAGAAAGAGTAGAAAAAGAACTATGAATTGAATTGAAGAGAATGAATAAAGGAAAAAAGGGTTATGTTTATTAATCACAAAAGCACCTATTTATAGGTGTTGTGAATTCGACGAAAACTCACACCAATAAAAGAACTTGATGTGTGGAGCAATTGAACCAAGCAACCAAAATCAAAGAATATATAGAGACGATGATAATAATAATCCAAAGCAAGTAAGTAGACAAATCAAAAGCAAGAGAGCAAGACACAATATTTGTTTACCCAGTTCGGAATTACCTACTCTGGGGGAGAGAGCAGCCCCTCCGTTCCACTAGAATCAATGAGTATCACTTTACAAGAAATTCCCACAATTGGGTACAAGGAATTAGCAACCCTAATTCTACCCAAATCCCGAATCTCTTCCCGTGACCAAGAGACTCACTTGACCTAGTCTACCCAAGGAGAAACTAACAACCTATTGCCTTTGACGGCAAACCCTTGTTCCCTCAATCTCAATTTTTTCTATGAATAAAGTAATCCCTATTTATAGAAAAATACATGCCTAAAAATTAGTAACAAATCTATTTTAAAATAAAACAAATCCAAGTCAGATTGTCCTCCAAGAAAAGATATTTTCCACAAAAATCTCCAAACCAAATCGCACCGCGCCCCGCGCCATCGTACCCGCGCCCCGCGCCAACTGGCAGTAGCCACAGCACTTTCTAGAGTGCTCCCGGCGCCTGGCGCCAACTGGCAGATTTTCAGGATCTTCTGACTTCTTGTTACCGAGATTTTAAGGCACATTCAACAATTCTCCACCTTGCCTTTAAATCGATGGTGATCCAATCAACCACCGTGCTGCTCTCTCCATCTTGAATCTTCTATTCAAGATCACCGGCCAAGTCCAAGTCCCACTTGAACCTTGACCTAGGCGTTAGCCTCCACTTGCTTCCCGCAAGCATTGCCTCCTTCCCTTCATCCCTCGGAATGCCTTCCGCTCTCATGAAGATCTTGCATCCCACTACCATAGGACTTTTGGTAGCAACAAGATTCACCGCCTCCTCTTCAGACTCCGGAGTAGCTAATTCCGTACCTTCCTGAAGAAACGCTTGTGACCCCGCTATCTCCGGCATTTTGGATAGCTCAACAAGCTTCACCACCCTTCGACCCCCGGAGTGCCCTCCGTCCTCTCGAAGTATTGCTTGCCTCCGAACCCACCTTGGACTTTTAGGTGGTTCTACAAGCTGCAACATCAAACTCCCCTTGTGCCCGACTACCTCCAGCAGTCCTACAAGTTCCCAAGTTTGATCAAGGTTGCTTTCAATTGCCTCCCTGAAGATCCTTTCAAGGTCTTGCACTTCTTCAGCCACAATTGAAACGTATCCCACAAGGCCTCTATGGTTCCCCTTTGGTTCAACACAACCACTCTTCTCCCTATCTCCAATTAGATACCCGAGAGTCAATGTTGATAGCTTCCCACTCTTGGAAGGCTCCACCTCAAACTGAGATTCCACCAAAGTACACCAACCATCCCCTTGTGATAAGCAAGACCTCTCCACCAACCCCTCTGAAACACACCACCCGAAATCCCCTGACTCTCCACCGTCACAAGCATCAATAGCTGACACCACTAGTGCCTCTCCATGCTCATAACCCTCATACTCCGATGAGTCTTCAACAACATGCGCAGAATTACCATTGCCCTTCAACTCCGGACAATCCCGTTTGTAGTGACCCCTCTTTTGACAGTGGAAACAAGCCCACCTATCACCGATTTTTGACTTAGCCTTCCCACCTCTACCTCCACCTCTTCCACTTGAAACGTTTAAGGCATCCGCACTATCTCCCACCTTCAAGTCTTTAAACTTAGTTAGCTCTTTCGTCCGTAAGGCCGATTGAACTTCCTCCAAGGTAATAGGGCTTTCCCTACCGTAGAGCATAGTATCCTTGAAACTCTCATAGGACTTAGGTAGCGTACACAGGAGGTGTAAAGCTTTGTCTCCGTCTTCGAGTATCACATCAACGTTGGCTAAATCATCAATGATCTTATTAAACTCTGCCAGTTGTTCCGTCATGGATTTCGACTCCACCATTCGATAAAAGTAGAGCTTCTGTTTCAGAAACTGCTGATGTGCCGCAGACTTAGTCATATACAATGATTCAAGCCTCGCCCACATCGCCGCAGCGTTGGTCTCCTTTGCGACTTCTCTCAACACATTGTCTCCGAGACACAAGGTAATAGCACTAACCGCCCTTTCATTCAAATCAGCCTTCTCCTCATCGGAAAGACTCGCCGGCATCTGTGCACCCTTCAAGGCCTCAACACACTTGTTATGGACTAGAACAGCCCTCATCTTCACCTTCCACAACCCGAAGTCGTTGGTCCCGGTGAACTTCTCAATATCAAACTTCGAACCCATGGTACTTGATTATCACGATTGATCCTTGCCCCACGGTGGGCGCCAATTGTTGTGAATTCGACGAAAACTCACACCAATAAAAGAACTTGATGTGTGGAGCAATTGAACCAAGCAACCAAAATCAAAGAATATATAGAGACGATGATAATAATAATCCAAAGCAAGTAAGTAGACAAATCAAAAGCAAGAGAGCAAGACACAATATTTGTTTACCCAGTTCGGAATTACCTACTCTGGGGGAGAGAGCAGCCCCTCCGTTCCACTAGAATCAATGAGTATCACTTTACAAGAAATTCCCACAATTGGGTACAAGGAATTAGCAACCCTAATTCTACCCAAATCCCGAATCTCTTCCCGTGACCAAGAGACTCACTTGACCTAGTCTACCCAAGGAGAAACTAACAACCTATTGCCTTTGACGGCAAACCCTTGTTCCCTCAATCTCAATTTTTTCTATGAATAAAGTAATCCCTATTTATAGAAAAATACATGCCTAAAAATTAGTAACAAATCTATTTTAAAATAAAACAAATCCAAGTCAGATTGTCCTCCAAGAAAAGATATTTTCCACAAAAATCTCCAAACCAAATCGCACCGCGCCCCGCGCCATCGTACCCGCGCCCCGCGCCAACTGGCAGTAGCCACAGCACTTTCTAGAGTGCTCCCGGCGCCTGGCGCCAACTGGCAGATTTTCAGGATCTTCTGACTTCTTGTTACCGAGATTTTAAGGCACATTCAACAATAGGTGAATGTACAATAGATGAGAGAGATAGCTTATAAAACAAGCCAACTAACAAATCTAAACCTCTCTAACTATCTAACAGAAATACAACTGTACAAACAAACTAATCTAACTAACAAAACAGAAAACATAACTGAACCAGAGGTTCAGAGCCTGAGAAGCATCAGAGGCTACGTTCGCTTGTTTCAGAAGCTGGGTGAGTACACTGCTTCAGAATCTGTGCCCTTCAGAAGCTAAGAGGGTCAGAGTCTGTTTTGAGAGTCTCGTGGCCATCAGAAGCTATTTGCTTCAGAAGCTATTCTCGTCAGAAGTTTGAATTACAAAGCTAACACTCCTCCTTAATTCAAGCTGTCAAAACTCACAACTCCCATTTCTCTTCTGAGTTTGAGAAATTGGTCTCTCTTCACAGCTTTCGTTAAAATATCAGCTTGTTGATTGTCAGTAGAGCAATACTCCAATTTCAACTTTCCTTTAGTGACTTGGTCTCTGAGGAAGTGAAACCTTGTCTCAATATTTTTGCTCTTCCCATGACTAACGGGGTTCTTACCCAAGTTGATTGCTGACTTGTTGTTAATCTTCAGCACAACTGTGATGTCAGCAATAATGTTCATCTCACTGAGAAGTGATTGCAGCCAATTTGCTTGACATGCAGCTAAAGAACCTGCTACATACTCTGCTTCACAGCTGGAGAGTGCTATGACTGACTGCTTCTTAGAGCACCAAGACACTGGTGCATTTTTGAAATTTAAACAAATAACCACTGGTACTCCTCCTGTCTACCTTGTCACCACACAAGGCTTGTTTCAGACCATACAAGGCTTTATTCAGCTTCAGAACTTTGCCTTCTTTGCCCTTTAATTCAAACCCTGGAGGCTGCTTCACATACACATCTTCCTCTAAGGGTCCATTTAGAAATGCTGACTTCACATCTAAATGAAATAAGGGCCATCTTCTACTACAAGCTAATGCAATCACTAGCCTTATAGTTTCATGTCTTGCCACTGGAGAGAATACTTCATCATAGTCCAGACCTTGCTTCTGCAGAAATCCTTTTGCTATAAGCCTTGCTTTGTACTTTATCACTTTGCCTTCAGGATTCTGTTTCACTTTGTACACCCATTTTACATCAATTGCTCTTTTATCTGAGGGCAATTCACACAAGTCCCGTGTCTTGTTCTTCTCTATTGACTTCAACTCATCAATCATTGCCTCCATCCAAACTTTACTCTTCAGTGCAGCTTTGGTATCTAAAGGTTCAGTATCTGCAAGCATTGCATAATGCACAATTTCTCCTTCATTGTCTACTGCATTGTATGATACAATCTCACTGTCAACTAACCTTCTTGGCAATTGGGTGTTTCTCTGAGGTCTTGGTGGCACAGTACCATTATCATCATCACTTGAAGTATGCATATCTTCATCACTTGCAGTACCTTGATTCGGATTCACAAAAGTGGGGTTGTCATTGATATTGCTTGCTTCACCACCTAAGTCCACTGCAAGAGTTTTCTTAGATGAGAGCTTCTGACCTCAATCCCAACTTTCATTCTCTAGTACCTTCACATCTCTGCTAATCTCTACTTTGTCACTTGTAGGATTATACAGTCTATAGGCACCAGTTTTATGATATCCAACAAATATCATGGGAACACTTTTGTCTTCCAGCTTCTTTCTCTTAGCATCAGGTACATGTTTGTAACACAAGGAACCAAACACCTTCAAGTGACTCACACTTGGTTTGCTCTTGGACCACACCTCTTCAGGTACCTTATCCTTCAGCTTCTTGGTTGGACTTCTATTCAGGATGTAAACAGCTGTAGCAACTTCTTCACCCCAGAATCTCTTAGGCAGATTCTTCTGCTTTACCATGCTTCTGGCCATATCTAGAATACTCCTATTCCTCCTTTCTGCAAGACCATTGTGTTGAGGAGTATATGGTGCAGTAACTTCATGGATTATGCCTTGATCTTTACAGAAGTTCTCAAATTCTGTAGAAGTATACTCACCTCCACCATCTGTTCTCAGAATCTTCAATGACTTGTCACTCTGCTTCTCAAGCAGTGTTTTAAACCTCTTAAACACTTCAAAAGCATCACTCTTAGCTTTTATATGATATAACCATATCATTCTAGAGTACTCATCAACAAATGTCATGAAGTATTTGTTTCCACCAGTTGATAGCACATCAAATGGTCCACAAATGTCAGAATGCACAACATTTAGCACATCACTAGATCTCATAGGCAGATGACTTTTAAATGATGATCTATGATGCTTTCCTAACAGACAAGTAGTGCATGTATCTACTGGAGTTATGACACTAAGCAATCCTAACACCATGCATTTTGAATTAAGCATTGACAAGCTTTTGAAATTCAAATGCCCATACCTCTTGTGCCATAGATTACTATCTTTATCTTCAGAGGTTGCAGACAAGCATGTAGCTTCAATGGCTTTGATCTGAGTCTTGTAGATCCTGTTCTTGCTTTGAGATGTTTTGAAAATCAATCTCCTCTTGGAGTCAAAGAGCTGTAGTGTCTCATCTTCTATCACTATCTTGAAGCCCTTTGAAATCAACTGCCCTATACTCATCAGATTACACTTCATACCAGGGACATAGAGAACCTTTTCAATCACAGCTTTCTTGCCATTTGACCTTTGAATCACAACATTACCCATACCTTCTGCTTTAATGGAATCACTGTTGGCCAATCTGATCTTTGTGTTGAGACATTCATCAAAGTCAGTCAAGATGCTTCTATTACCAGTCATGTGGTTAGAACACCCTGAATCAAAGTACCACACCATGGAACCTGCTGTCTCATCAGCAATTGTCACCATGAAGCTTGTTTCATCATCAGAACCTGAGCTATCATGTGCTACCTTAGCCTCTTCTTCATTGTCTTGACCTTTCTTTTTCTTTGGATTTTTACATTCATTGGCATAATGCCCATATTTGTCACAATTGTAGCATTGAATCTTGCTCTTGTCCTTCTTCTTTGGCTTATCTTTCTGTTTCCCTCCTCCTCCACTAGAGGATTCGGGCAATGTCTCAGCATTATCTTTACCTTTCTTGGTATCTTTCTTGTTCTGCCACTTCTTCTTTTCACTTTGATACTTCTTGAACTTTGAGAACAGAGCTTGCTCATCTTCTTTGCCATGGCTCCTCTCACCATGCTTCAACTCATGAGCTTCAAGAGTGCTTTGCAGATCCTCGATCTTGACTTCACTCAAGTCTTTTGTCTCTTCTATAGTCACCACTATGTGATCAAATTTAGAAGTCAAAGTTCTTAGTACCTTTTCCACCGTTTCTTGCTCACCAAGATTACCTCCACAATTCTTCATTTGATTAGTGAGAGTCACCAATCTTGTGAAGTAATCAGCAACAGATTCATCACTCTTCATTTGCAACAATTCGTACTGTCTCTTCAAGGCCTGAAGCTTTACTTTCTTCACCTTTGCATCACCACCATAGCTCTTTTGCAAGATATCTCATGCATCTTTGGAGGTCTCAGCATCTGCAATCTTCTCAAACACCTTCGAATCAACACATTGATGAATGAGAAACAGGGCCTTGTTATCTTTCTTCTTTGCTTCTCTGAATGTTGTTCTTTGTTCTTCATTTGCATTTTCTGGTAGAGGAGTGATTGCTGCATTCACTTGTTCATTGACTTCTTGAACATTGAATATCACCTTCATCTGCTTCACCCATCTATCCCAATTCTTTCCATCGAAAACTGGCAAATTCGCATGGAAATTGTTGTTCCCAGCCATGGTTGATTCACTTTCAACCTGATTCTGTTAGACTACTTGGCGATCACTTAGAGGGGGGTGAATAAGTGACTCTTTCTACACAATGAGTTTTTCAAAATATTTTCGAGTACGCGGAAGCCCACCGGATCGGTAGTCTACTTTGCACCCTTGATCATTGGAAATGTAGTATAGCCTTGGACGTATGAAAAGACTTAGAAATGTTCGTGTGCAAAATACTCAAATTAAACTATTCACTTAAAACAGCCCAAGCAAGTTATTAGGTATATGAATCTATTCCAATCACAATCAAGATGAGTATCAATTGAATTTCGGTGCACACGTACGAACACGAAGATTCAATTGATTAACAATTAAAACAATTATGTAAAGTAAAAGATTAGGAAAGAAAGACACAAGAGATGATTAGGGAGTTCCCCGGCTTTCGTGTCGTCCTCGCGGTCGGCCGGGTACGTCTCCCCCCAAATAACCAAACGGGTTATTTGAGCGTATATTGATTAAAAAAGATGAACACAAGTGCACAATATACAATCGACTCTAATAACACTATATTGAATCAAAAGTAAACTATGCGAATAAACCTCAACAACAAACGAAGCTTCGCCCTCTGATTCCAACGATCCTACCCGTGCGAAGATCCTCGCAACGATCGTCCAGCCGAGTCCTTCGCTTCTTCGTTGTTGATCCCTCAAGATATCGCACAATCTTGAACCCAAGAGAGAAACCCAATCCTCCTTCACAAATCAACTCGATCACGTCTCTGATTCACCGCAAGCCGTATCGAACGTTATCGATCAAATGTGCAATCTCTATTCGAATGATCCAATACTCAATCTTCAATTAATTGCAACTTGATGGAAGATGATGATTTTGTGAAGAATAACTCTTTGATCCAAATTTTTTACCCAATTTGAATCCAAAGTGTTTTTCAAAGCTCTTTCACTTTTTTTTCACAGGTTCTCTCTTTTTTACAAAAACAAAGCACATTGCTATTTATAGAGAAAATAGAATTGAGCAAATTTAGGCAAAACTTAACATACGTGTATCGATACAAATGATGGTTTGTATCGATACAAACCCTTTGACCAGCGTTCAAATGTGAAAAATTGACTTATGTATCGATACAAACACGTGTGTGTATCGATACATACATCAGTTTCTTGAAATCTTGACTGATATGTATCGAAGCATGCAAGCATGATTCGATACATCATGCACTCTCTGGTTTTCTGAGAGATATAGGTGTGTATCGATACATGCAAGCATGATTCGATACACAAGTGACTCTCTGCTTCTGAGAGACCACTTTTGTATCGATACAAATGATATATGTATCGATACAAATTGCACAAAATCAGTCTGAAGTAATTTCAGGACATTTGTATCGATACACATGTATATGTATCGATACATAATACCTAAAAATCAATTTTTCAAAGTTTAAAAAAAAGTTTTTTGCTGTCAAGTCATTTGTAATGTTCTACTTTATTTTCATGTGTTTTGACAATTATTAAAACATGAGGGTGAACTGGTGCACTTACAGATTCTTCTTTCAAGAACGAATCAAGATCCCTCGGATCGTACGAGCTCTAGATACCACTTTGTTGGGGATAACTCCCACAAAGATGAACAACAAAGAAACACTAAGAAAGAGTAGAGAAAGAACTATGAATTGAATTGAAGAGAATGAATAAAGGAAAAAGGGTTATGTTTATTAATCACAAAAGCACCTATTTATAGGTGAATGTACAATAGATGGGAGATGTAGCTTATAAAACAAGCCAACTAACAAATCTAAACCTCTCTAACTAACTAACAGAAATACAACTGTACAAACAAACTAATCTAACTAACAAAACAGAAAACATAACTGAACCAGAGGTTTAGAGCCTAAGAAGCATCAGAGGCTACGTTCGCTTGTTTCAGAAGCTGAGTGAGTACACTGCTTCAGAACCTGTGCCCTTCAGAAGCTAAGAGGGTCAGAGTCTGTTTTGAGAGTCTCGTGGCCATCAGAAGCTGTTTGCTTCAGAAGCTATTCTCGTCAGAAGTTTGAATTACAAAGCTAACATAAACAATATTCAAGAGTAGCTCTCCACCATAATATTAATAAGGCTTTAATGCACTTTTGGTCCTTCTATTTTGAAAAACCCGAACTTTTGATCCCCCAATTTTAAAATTCAATTTTTTGGTCCCCCTATTTTAGTTTTTTCGGAGTTTTGGTCCCCCTACTTAGTTTTGGTCAAATTTTTGATGATGTGTCATTCTCATTAACGACGTGGCAGTACAATCATATGTTCCTTGTCATTATTTATTTATTTAAATAAAATATTTGATTTTAAATATATTAGAACAATAAAATAAAGTATCTAATAATTTAAAAAACAGTAAAATTCAAAGAAAATAAAAATCATGAAATCCCTAAATCGGTCGATCTAAACAACCCAGCGCAGCTCCTTCATCATTTTCTTCCCCTAAATCGATCTAAACCACCTTCATCCTTCTCGTCCTCTAAATCGATCTCTCCATCTCAATCATGTCTACTTCAAATTGCTCTCATTACTCTGCATCAGTTAATATATACTTTGAGGGAAAGGACAAGTTTTGATTTTGGTTGATGGGGTTATAATATTTGTATTCATGCTCTTGGTTCTTGGGGTGATTTGGTTACTTCAATGAAGCTTTTTAGTGAGATGAAGGAGGATAAGAATTTGTTTGGACCTGATATGTGTACTTACAATTCAGATTTATCAGTTTTAATGAGATGAAGGATAATAGGTTTCATCCGGGTGTGCTTGTGTATAATTGTGTTTTGGATGTGGACTTTTTGAGGCTGCGATGGTTAATGAAGGGGTGAAAGCTTCTTGTTCAACATATAACATTCTGATTCATGGACTTATTAAGAATGGAAGATGAAGATGAATTTTTACAAGAGATCTGTGATGCATTTTCTCTTTTCCATCGTGTTTCTGTTTTTATTTTTTCAATTATTATTAATTATTTACTATTCTAATATATCTAAAATTAAATATTTGATTTAAATAAATAATGACATGGAATATATGATTGTACTGTCATGTCGTTAATGAAGATGACACATCAGCAAAAATTTGACCAAACTAAGTAGGGGGACCAAAACTCTCGAAAAACCAAAATTGGGGGACCAAAAAGTTGGCTTTTAAAATAAGGGGACCAAAAGTTTAGGTTTTTCAAAATAGGGGGATCAAAAGTGCATTAAAGCCTATTAATAAAAAGGGAAAAAGATACAAAATAGTGTTTCAAAAGATAGAAAATGTTGGCGGCTTTTTAGAGGGGATTAAGTTACTAGGTTTTGCAAAAATATCAATAAGAAGAAAAATAATTTGGGTTAATAATGCTTTTTAGTTTCTTTGTCTTTGTTTTTTGTTTTCATTTTTGCTTATGCTACGTATATCAAATGGTGGAGAACTCTCATATTTATAGTGAAGGATAGAGCTCTCTAAAAAATATATTAATTAATCGGTACATGAACTCACATTAATTAGCCTAAGTATATTGCTTATGAAATGATTTGATGTTGATGGTTAATATGCTTTGCTCTTCCATTAAAGACTTAGCCATATATAGCAATGGCTGATTTACTATTATAATGGTTAGTCCCAACTTCTTGTTTTCTCTCACCAAAGTGTTGGAGTATTCTCTTTAACCATATTGCGTGTTTGGTAGCTAATCCAGTCAAAATATATTTAGCTTTTGTTGCTTCTTTGAGCACCATGACAAATGCTCCTGAACCTAATGAAAAAATGTATCCATATTTGTTTTTCATACCATCCATATACAACTTGCCCAATCACTATCTCAAGAACCAAATGGTTCATCAAAAGCTTTGTCTAGAAAAAAAATATATTTGTCTCGCAGGTGAGTTGTTCTTTTGCAAGGATATGTATTATAATGATATAAATCTAAATTTAACTTTGAATTATTTTGCGAGTTTGGAGGGGAAGGAAGAGAAGGGCTTTGGAGGAAGAGAAATAGAGAGAAAATTAAAAAAATCTTTTACATTTTTTGAGAAAGTATTTTTTATAGAGAATGACAAATAAATACTTATGATTAATATATTATGAATTTAAGAACATTATAACAACATTAATTAAATTTGAAGAATTCATATAAACCCTCCAAACCCCCCTCGAAACCCCCATCCAATACAATTTTTGAGTTCCCCCAAATTGGGGGGTTTTTGTGTTATGAAGAAAAAATAACCCTCCAAACTCCTTCCCTCCCAAACTTCTCTATTCCTTCCACTTGTTTCTTCCTTTTTTTCAAAGCCCTCCCCTTCCTTCCCCTCCAAACTCGCAAACAAAGCTTAAGAGTGTGTTTGGATGAGGGATTATTTTGAGGTAATATAATTTTTTGAAGGAATTCAAATGCTTTGATCCAAATTTCTTGTTTGGATAATTAATTTGGAGAATTTTTAAAATGAAGAGAATTTGTGGAGTATTTTGTCTAAACTAAATTTAAGGAATTTCAAATGACACCTAAAAGCTAAGAATTTGAAATTCCTTATTCTCTATCAACTTATAAAAATTACTAATTGATCAAAAAACCGAAAATTAGCCGAAAAACTAAAATCGACTATAAACCCAAAAAATCGGCTGAAAACCCAAAAGTCGGCCGAAAAATCTAAAATCGGCCAAAAACCTTAAAATCGGCCGAAAAACCTAAAATCAGTCGAAAATTCTAAAATCGGCCAAAAACCCTAAAATCAACTATAAACCCAAAAAATCGGCTGTAAACCCAAAAAAATCGGCCGAAAAACTAAAATCGGCCAAAAACCCTCAAATCGGCCGAAAACCCAAAAAATTGACAAAAAAAACCTAAAATCGGCCGAAAATCCTAAATTCAGCCAAAAACCCTAAAATCAGCCGAAAAATCTAAAATCGGCCGGAAACCCTAATATCGGCCGAAAACACTAAAATCGGCCGAAAATCCTAAAATGGCCAAAAACCCTAAAATCAACTATAAACCCAAAAAATCGGTTGTAAAACCAAAAAAATCGGCCGAAAAACTAAAATCGGCCAAAAACCCTAAAATCGGCCGAAAACCCAAAAATCCTAAAATCGGCCAAAAACCCTAAAATCGGCCAAAAACCCTAAAATCAGCCGAAAAATCTAAAATCGGACGGAAACCCTAAAATCGGCCGAAAAACCCCAAAAATTTGAAGGTGTGGAAAAACACAAGAAGGGGGGGTTGAATTGTGTTTTAGAAAATGAAAACTTTTTCTTAACGAGGACTGATTTTGCAGCGGATCTAAGAACACAAAACAAGATAATAGAGAGGGAAAGAGAGAAGAGAGAGACACAAAGATTTTTATACCGGTTTCTCTCACAATCCGAGAGTACTCCAGTCCCCTTGCACTTCCAAGGGAGTTTCACTATAATCTTATGAGATTACAAATGCTCAAGCTCACAAGCAAGAGACTTCTCACAATTGCTCAAGTTACAAATAAATTGAAAGTTATCAGACACTTGATATACTATCAGAGGTGTTTACAAAATACAACACAAATTACTTAAGACAATGAATGACAAATTTAGTTCTTGAGTGTCAGCGTTTTTCAGAGTCTTAGAGTAGATGATAGAACAGTAGTCATTTCTTCCATTTGAGTCTTCTATTTATATTGAAGGAATGGGAATGACCGTTGCAGAGAGATAAGGTGCCAGCTGGAATGAATCGTACAATATGATAGCTGTGTATTGCCTTCTATAGAAAGAAATCCAATTCCACTACCTTGCATATTTGAAATATCACTCAACCATTTTGAGTAATAATAGTACGATTGTACAATCCTCAAATACGCTCCACCTATGGATAAGGTTAACGTTGTACCAACGAATATTCCTTCCTGTGGATATGACAGAGACCATAAGTAGATTATTCTTCAATCATTGCTTCTGATCTTGTCAGTTCTTGAGTGACGTAAATTCCTTTTGCCTCAGAGTCTGGTGTTGTAGCTTCTTATGGTCTTCAGCTTCTGAACCTTTTCAGAGTCTAGCTTTAGTCCTCAGAGCCACTAACTTCAGAACTTGAATTTTAAGCTTCTGATGATCAGCGATAAGCTTTCAGAGCTTCTTAGCTTGGCTTCTCTGCTTTTGTTCGTAGTGCTTCTGAATGAATTTTAACTTATAATTCTGCACACTAGAACAATCATTAGTAATACCAATTGTAATTTTAACACTTTGTTATCATCAAAATTTATTAAACATCAGAGGTTTATGTCAGACCCACTTTGTTCCAACAATCTCCCCCTTTTTGATGATGACAAACCAAAGCATTAAAATTCAATTGTTGTTGATTTAATTATTTATGTTGACATCAGGTTTCAGAGGTTTGCAAACTCCCCCTGAGTTTGATAATCCATAGGGTTAGGTTTGTAAGCTCCCCCTAAGTCTTATCCATAATTAATTAAAATCAGTTTAAGAGTTAATTTATTAACTTTGAAATAATTTTTCATTTTTGTCTTTCAGAGGCAGAGGTTTGCAAGCTCTTCCTTTAAAGACTGATAATACTCAGAGAAGGTTTGCAAGCTTCTCTTATATTATCTATGAAAGTGTATTTCAAATTTAAAATTTTTTCCCCTTTCAATAAAGTCCAGAATTAATGAAATCATAAGAATTGATTCATAATACATGAGTATAACAGTTTCAGGTCTTTGCGCAGTTAAGGAATCAATTAACATTAATTTTAACGCTATTCTTACTCCCCTTTTGTCATTAATCAAAAAGTATCGAAAAAGAGAAGAAGTCACAGTCAAACACCCAAGTTACAAGACATTCAAGTCAAAAAGAGGTTACAACGATGTTCAAGTTAATGAACTGTGTTGGATGCCATTTGAACAAGAGTGTTTGTAAGCGCTATAAAAGGAGATAATCCTTCTCATTTTATTCATAACGAACAATCAAGGGATTTGTTTCGGACAAAAATCAAGCAATGAAGAGAGCTTCAGGGTCCATAAACATGAAGAAGAAGGAAGAGAAGAAGAAAGAAGCAACAACTTCATGCTTGAGGAAAAACAAGCAAACAAAAATAATAGTCAAGCAAGAGGTTGTATCTTCAGAATCTGATAGTACAAATTCTGATTATGCAGAGTTCCTTAGGACATATGATCCTGAGAAGGAGTCTTCAGACTCTGAGAACTACATAATTCTCCTTGACTCACCTTCAGGAGCTGCCACTCAATCTCCAGAGACTGTTGAGTCTCAGAAGGAGGATTCAGAGTCAAAATATGATGTAGAGTCAAAATAGTTTCTCAGAATTTTATGTAATAATACTTTGCATCAATAATAATAAAAAAAATTTCTTGCTTATCGTTAATATTTTTGTCTCTTTGTTTTTTTTTTATATTCATCTTGAATATGTCAGAAAACCAGTTACCAAGTATGCTTCATAGAGTATTGATGCCCCGCTTATAAACAGGCTATAATACTTAGATAGCTTTAATCTTGAGTAAACAGGAGTACTGAAGAGAATGGAACCTTAGGTTTTAAAAGAAAAGAAGAAAAACATATATAAGTTCAGAAGATGTTCTCCAACATCTTATCATAAGGTTCAGAAGACCAAGACTACCAGACATATTCAGAGAATATAAATTTGAGTTTTGAAAACAAAAGAAAAGTAAACATTCAATCAACCAAACAAATGAGATATACTGAATAAAAAGTACTAAATTAAAAAAAAAAATTATCCAGACATTACAAAACAAAACATAAATAAATAATTGTGCTCAAACAAGAAAGTTAAGGTTTTGGCAGGCGACGAGCAAGTTCTTGTAGAAACACCATCATCTCATCAATCTTTTTATTTGTAGCTTCACCAGATGCATTCATATCAGCTTTCATTTCTGAGATGTCAGTCTTCATATCTGTCTTAATCTCAGAGATCTCATTTTTCATCTCAGTCTTCATCTCTTCTAAAGCTACTTGAACAGCTGGAGGAATAGCAGATGAAGGAGATCCAGAGTCTTGGATGATTCTAACTGGAGAGCTTGAAGGAGTAGAGTCAACAACAATATCTTTACCTGTATCAGAAGCTGGCTCAACTGTGGACCCATTTCTTGAGCTTCAGCTAGCTTCTGAGTTTCAACTTCTGCAATCCTAACAGCCCTTTTTACTAGAATCTTCATAGCTTCTTGATCAGCTAGCCTCTTAATCTCAGCTTCAGAAGCTCTTCTAGCAAGCTCTGCTTCTTCTTCAGTTAACCTCTTAGCTTCCTCAAATGCTTTCCTTATATTCTCTTGAACAACAGCCAGCATTTCCTCTTGTAGTGCACGCTCTTCTTCATGATTGTAGTTAGTGATTTTTGGTGCACTAGAGTATTCTGCATATTCAACCACTCTGTTTACAATCTCCATCCATCTTCCCTTGATTTTGTTTTGCACATAACCTACTAGCAGTTTCAGAGATTCTCTGAATTTCTCCTCCAATTTTCTTGCTTCAGCCTCAACATCAGAAGGAAAAACGAACGCTTCTTCCTCCATGGTTTTAAGTCTCTTAAGACTAATATTAATAGCAATATTTAAAAGCTCAAGATTGGGTTCAAAGGCTGGGTTAAAGAAAGGTTGAGTTCTGTTGAAGGGTATTGTAGATTCTGGCTTCTTTCTTTTTAAGGGTTTGATTTTGATGTTGTGGATATTGATTTTGGGGTAAAGAGAGGGTGGTTCTAGAGACTCATCAATGTCTACAGACTGCATGATGATGTTCTCCATGAGGGGTAGCATTTGGTCAGATGGAATGATAATCTCATCTAGAGTTAATGGTTTATAAGTAGGACCAAATGGTATAGATGAAGAAGGGTAGGGTGATGGGGGTGTGTTAAGGGTTTCAGCATGTATAGATGTTTGAGGAATGTGATGCTCATGATTGTCAGAAGGAATGTCATCACATTGTTCAGAGGTAGGAATATGTGTTTGTTCAGGTTGTGTGATTTCACTATGTAGAGCTTGTTGTTCTGGGAAGGATGTTTGAATGGGTGTTGGATTAAGTTCTGAGATGGTGATTGAGTTGTCTTGTTCAGGTGCAACATAGTGCATGGGTGATGCTTGAAAGACAACTTCTGGTGATTTTGGTGGGGGTGGAGATGGAATGTTGTAATGTGTTTCAGGTTCAGGATCAGCATTTGTAATATGAGGATCACTGAGAAATTTGTTGATTGGATGATTTGGTGAATTCAAATTAGATGTGGTAAATGCATCTCATGAGATGTGAGATACAAGGTGATCCAAAACAGAGTTGCCTTCAGAGACAAACTCTTTGACAATGGGAGTTTTGTAGCTTTGTGGTTTTGGTGTTGGTTTTGATTTTGGGTTTAGTTGAGGCCCTCTTTTAAGCAATGTGCTTATCTTTTCTTGGCTAGAATCAGAAACAGTCTCCTCAGAGGATGAGGATACTGAGTCTGATGAGGAAGATGATGATGATATTTCAACAGTTTGGGTTGGGACAATAATTCTGATGGGTTTGGTATAATCTATTGTAGTGCTAGGAGGGGGTTGATCTTGAGCTTTAGAAATGCTATTAGTATTAGGCTCAGAGACTTTACCTTTGATAACAGCTTTCTTTGTGCGTCTGGGAGCAACAGTCTTTGTCCTCTTAGCAGGCACAGCCTTTTCTCCTTCAGTAGATGGAGATCTTTCATTGCGCTTCTTAGACCTCCTTTCCTTCTCTACAGGATCAACCTTCTCAGCAGCTCTAACCTCTTGTCTCTTAGAAGTACCAACCTCTTTTTGAGCAGCTCTAACATTCTCAGGATTGTCAATCATGTCATCAATGCTATCATGTTCATCATTATTATCTTGTTCTTGGTTTTCATTATCAGCATCTTCTTCTTCAGCATGTTCTTCAAACACTACTGGCTTCTTAAATGATCTAGATCTCTCCTTGGGATTGTTGAAAACATCCCAATCAGGGACTGCAACCACCATTCTCCTATCCACCTTAGCACCTGTTTCATCTTTCACCATTTGCAGGAAGTTCTTGATCACTTCATCATTATCATGCTCAGAGATTGTTGGAAATCCATCACACCAGAAATACTTTTCATAAATCTTCTGGAGTGGATTTACTGGCTTCTTCAAATCTTTTGGCTTAATCATCTTCATGTGTACCAGAGTACTGCCATCAAACTTAGCAGTCATAAAGACTCTTAACTTCTCATGAGTTTTCAGAACCTCGATTAGCTTGCTTTGCCTAAAGATCTCAGAAATTAACCTTGGATGATGAATTGTGACCTTTGCTTTGTGGTGACTTTCAGAAATACACAAGCAAAGATGCTCAAATAAGGTATCAGCCAAGTTGATTTTTACCCTCTTATATCATAAACCACAGAAAATGCCTATGAGCCCAAGAGATCGTATCTTTTCCTCCATCTCTTGTAGCAATTGAAGCAAGGAATACATTGAAAGCAATATTAAACTCCTTCTTCATGAATTTGGCCCTACCAAACTCAGACTCTCTTGTACCAGCAGGAAAGAGATCCTCTTCGATAGAGTCAACATACTTACTATTTGACTTGAACAAATTTATCTTTTCACCCTCATTGTCCATGCCAAGTATCTTTGCTACATGTTCTTGAGTAATTAGAACATCAACACCAAGCAGATTAGACCTAATTTCCTTTCCCTTAAAAGGTCTTAATCCCAACTGTACTCTTGTTTTGCCTCTTAAGGAATTATCCTTTTCAACCATTTTTCTAACTTCTTCATCAGCGTCAACCTTGTCAAAGACATAAGCTTTATTCCAGAAATTTTTGACGATGTCGAAGTAAACAAATCCATTTAGCATCTCAAAGTAGTTACCCCATTGTTGATCATAGAACAGGTCCTTTATATCAATACCATTCACTTTTAAACTTTCGAAATCTACGAACTTCTCAGTAATGAATTCCATTCCTTCTCTACCACAATCGTTCGTGTTAGGAGGTTCAATCAAAGGAGCTTGTGAGTTTAAGTTGATTACAGGAGGTAACTGTGGGTTGAAAGGTTTCTGCACAACTTTCCGAGATGGACGAGCAGCCATTGTGAAATTTTTTTATGATTGATGAGAGATTGAGATTTTGAGTTTTAGGGTCTGTGTAGGTTGTGATTGTGTAAAATTTGTGCTAAGTGTTTGAAGTGACTATATATAGCAAGTAATAGACACACACAGAGAAAAACAAACCAAAGTAACCAAAAGGAGGGAGCGCGAACAGTCTAAAATTAAATTTAAATTGAATTAACTGTAAATTCATCATTAACTGTTCTCTATCCAATCAGAAACTAGACACGTGCAAGAGAGAAGTTAACAAAACTGACACGCGTAAGGACAGCTGTTGTGCACTTACTAGTACAAAACGTTTCACTTTCGCTTAGTTCAGAGCCGAACTCATTAGTATCTTACACCTCATCAGAACCTGTTGAAGGTGGAAAAACACAAGAAGGGGGGGTTGAATTGTGTTTTAAGAGTTAAAACTTTATTTACTTCTAAAGGCTAAGTTTGCAGTGGATTAAACACAAAACAATTAAGAGACTGGGAGAGAGAAAGAAAGACACAGAAATTTATACTGGTTCCTCTCACAAAACGAGAGTACGTCCAGTCCCCTTGCACTTCCAAGGGCTTCTAACTAAAATCTTATAAGATTACAAGATGCTTAAGCACAATAGCAAGAGACTTCTCTAATGCTCAAGCACAATAGCAAGAGACTTCTCTAATGCTCAAGTTACAACTAACAAGAGACTTCTCAAATGCTCAAGTTACAATTAACAAGAGACTTCTCAAACAAATTTAAGAATAAGAATGAATGTTAATGAACACTTGATATACTATCAGAGGTGTTTACAAAATACAACACAGATTTGCCTTAAGACTAAGAATGACAGATAGAAGCTGTAATGTCAGAATATTTCAGAGTCTTAAACGCAGTAATAGAACAGTAGTCATTTCTTCCATTTGAGTCTTCTATTTATACTTGAATGGAGAGTGATGACCGTTGCAGAGAGATAAGGTGCCAGCTGGAATTTGCTCGTACAATTTGATAGCTGTACATTGCCTTCTTTGGTAAGGAAATCCAATTCCACTACCTTGCAATTTGAATTATCACTCAACCATTTTGAGTAATAATAGTACAGTCGTACAATCCTCATATGCGCTCCACTTATGGATAAGGTTAACGTTGTACCAACGAATATTCCTTCCTGTGGATGTGACAGAGTCCTAAAGAAGATTGTTCTTCAATCATCGGTCCTGATTCTGTCAGTTCTTGAGTGACGCAAATTCCTTTTGCTTCAGAGTCTGTAGTGTAGCTTCTTATGGTCTTCAGCTTCTGAGCTTCTCAGAGTCTGGCTTTTATCTTCAGAGCCACTGACTTCAGATCTTGAATTTTAAGCTTCTGATGATCAGCGATAAGCTTTCAGAGTTTCTTAGCTTGGCTTCTCTGCTTTTGTTCGTAGTGCTTCTGAATGAATTTTAACTTATAATTCTGCACACTAGAACAATCATTAGTAATACCAATTGTAATTTTAATACTTTGTTATCATCAAAACCAATTAAAAACTCTGAGGTTTATGTCAGACCCACTTTGTTCCAACAATCTCCCCCTTTTTGATGATGACAAACTAAAGCATTAAAATTCAATTGTTGTTGATTTAATTATTTATGTTGACTTCAGGTTTCAGAGGTTTGCAATCTCCCCCTGAGTCTGATAATCCATAGGGTTAGGTTTGTAAGCTCCCCCTAAGTCTTATCCATAATTAATTAAAACAGTTTAAGAGTTAATTTATTAACTTGAAATAAATTTTCATATTTGACTCTCAGAGGCAGAGGTTTGTAAGCTCTTCCTTCAGAGTCTGATAATATTCAGAGAAGGTTTGCAATCTTCTCTCATTTTATCTATGAAAATGTATTTCAAATTCTTAAATTTTCTCCCCTTTCAATAAAGTCCAGAATGAATCATATAATCGTTAGTTCAGAAGGGATAGAAATTGATTCATAACATATGAGTATAACAGTTTCAGTTCTTTAGCAGTTAAGAAATCAATTAACATTAATTTTAACGCTATTCTTACTCCCCCTTTTGTCATTAATCAAAAAGTAACGAAAAACAAAAGAATCAAGTTAAATAACGCATTCCACAAGACAGTCAAGTCAAAGAGTGGTTACAACTATGTTCAATTAAATGAACTTTGCTGATTACCAAGTAGACAAGAGAGTTTGAAAGCATTATAAAAGGAGATGATTCTTCTCATTTTATTCACAACAAATAATCAAAGAATGTAATATTAAGCACACAGAGAAAATTAAGCAATGAAGAAAGCTTCAGGATCTAAGAAGGAGATCAAGAAGGAAGCAACATCTTCACGCTCGAGAAGAAACAAGCAGCCAAAAGAAACAACCAAGCAAGTGATTGAGATATCAGATTCTGATGAAATAGATTCTGATTATGCAGAGTTCCTTAGAACATATGATCCTGAGGAAGAGTACTCAGACCCTGAGATCCATAGA
Source organism: Trifolium repens (assembly GCA_030408175.1). NCBI lineage: Eukaryota > Viridiplantae > Streptophyta > Magnoliopsida > Fabales > Fabaceae > Trifolium > Trifolium repens. Next base: position 27,429,747 of record CP125851.1, read on the forward strand.
GCCATTCTTGACTCTCTTTCTGATGCAAGCTCTGCTGAGAAGCCAGAAGTGCCCAAGAAAGAAGAGTCAGAGGCTGAATCTGATGTAGAGTCTAAGTAGTTTTCTCACTATCCATGTAATAGGTCTTTGCATCAATTAATAAAAATTTCTTGCTTTTAAATTGTTTATTTTTCTTGCATGTTTCTTATATTCAACTTAAAACGTCAGAACACCAGTTACCAGACACGCCTCATTCGGTATTGGTGCCCCGTTTATAAACAGACGATAATACTAAGAAGCTATTTCATGAGTAAACATGAATACTGATGTGGGGGAACCTTAGGTTTTCAAAAGCCTATATAAGTTTAAAAACAAGATGTTCTTCAACACCTTACTCTAGGTTCAGAAGCCACAAGAGTATCAGATATAATAAGTGAATATATTTTTAATTTTGAAAAACAAAAATAAAATAAACATACATTCAGACACACACACAGTCAAGCATGGATAATTAATAAATTCATAAATCAAAAGAAGAAATCATCCAAGAGGTTACAAAACAAAAGCATTAACAAATAAAATTTGTGCTCAAACAAAAAGATTAAGGTTTTCGCATTTGGCTGGCCAGATTCTTCAAAAAATCCATCATCTCATCAAGCTTTTTGTTGGTGGCCTCAGTGGATGCATTCATATCAGACCTCATATCCGCTCTTAGTTCATCTATTTCATTCTTCATCTCTTCTTTCATCTCATCTAATGCTGTTTGAACAGCTGGAGGAATAGATGAGGATCCAGAGTCTCTGGTGAATCTGACTGGAGAGGCTGGAGGGGTAGTGTCAATAACAAGATGTTTGCCCCTATCAGAACCTTGCTCATCCATATCTAACATCTGATCAAGCTTTATGGTGTCCTCACCCTGTTGTGGACCTATTTCTTGAGCTTCACGGAGCTTCTGAGTTTCAACTTCAGCAATTCGAGTAGCCTGTTCTACCAGCATCCTTAGAGCCTCTTGCTCAGCCAATCTCTTTGTCTCAGTTTCAGCAGCTATCCTAGCCTGCTCAGCATCAAATACCCTGCTAACATATTCAATCTCCTCAGCTGTTAATCTCTTAGCTGCTTCCAGTGATGTTCTGATGCTTTCAGTCACAGCAGCTTGAAATTCTAACCGTTGACGCTCTTCTTCGTGGTTAAAGAAAGTGAGCCTTGGAGCATGAGATCGTTCAGCAGCTTCCATAATCTGAGTAATATCAGTCATCCCTCAACCTTGAATTTTGCTCTTCACATATCCTCCCAAGAGCCTCAGAGACTGACTGAAATTATGTTCCAATTCCCTGATTTTAGCATCAACATCTGAGGGAAATATCAGTACTTCTTCTTCCATGCTCTTAAATTTCTTAAGACTAATACTAATAGCATTGTCTAAAAGCTCAAGGTTTGGTTCAGAATTTGGATTAAAGAAGGGCTGATTTCTGTTGAAGGGAATGGTGGGTTCAGGTCTCTTTCTTTTGAGAGGAATGATTTTGATTTTTCTCAGTTCATCAAGGGGGTTCTTAGAGGTTGTTATTATGTCATCATTAACATTTATGTCTGCTTTTAACAGATCCTCAAGAATGGGTAGAGGAAAATCAATGGGTAGGTTTAGTTCATCTATGGTCAGAGGTTTATAGTTTGGACCAAAAGAGATGGGTGATGAAGGGAGTGTATTTTCAAGGGTTTCAGAAGGTATGGGTGATGTAGGAATGTGATGCTCATGATTGTCAGAGTGAATGTCATCACATTGGTTAGAGGGTGGAGGAGTGTGTGGTTCAGGTTGTGGTATTTCAACATTCTGAGGTGTTTGTTTCTCAGGTTCAGAAGTGATGATAGTATTTGGATTATTTTGTTCAGGAGCAACAGAGTGTGGGGGTGGTGTTTGAACAGTGATAATGGGAGGTTCTTGAACTACTGGTTTTTGAGATGTTTCAGAAGTTGTAACAGCCCGAGCCTTCGGCGTTCCCGGCACTGCTACCTCACAATTTTCTCCAACCCCCTTCACTATTGGAGTTTTTGCCTTCCGTGGGAATCGAACCGTGTACCATGGGGATAAGTACATGTTCAATCCATTCCCGGCACAACTAGCTCAATTGGTAGTGGGAATGGATTGAACATGTACTTATCCCCATGGTACATGGTTCGATTCCCACGGAAGGCAAAAACTCCAATAGTGGAGGGGGTTGGAGAAGATCGTGAGGTAGCAGTGCCGGGAACGCCGAATGCTCGGGCTGTTACATAAAAAGGCGCCTTTTTTTTGTAACAGCCTGGGCCCTTTTCTACGTATATAGTAGGCCACCCCGGCATTGTACATCACGATCTTCTCCACCCCCCTCTCTAGTGGAGTTTTTGCCTTCCGTGGGAATCGAATCATGTACCATGGGGATAAGTACATGTTCAATCCATTCCCACTACCAATTGAGCTACTAGCTCAATTGGTAGTGGGAATGGAATGAACTATGTACTTATCCCCAGGTACATGGGTTCGATTCCCACGGAAGGCAAAAACTCCAATAGTGAAGGGGATTGGAGAAGATCGTGAGGTAGCAGTGCCGGGATCGCCGAAGGCTCGAGCTGTTACATAAAAAGGCGCCTTTTTTTTGTAACAGCCCGAGCCTTCGGCGTTCCCGGCACTGCTACCTCACGATCTTCTCCAACCCCCTTCACTATTGGAGTTTTTGCCTTCCCGGCACTGCTACCTCACATCGTTTGCATTCTCAGCATCTTCCTCAATCAAAGCTTGTTCAAACACAATTGGCTTCTTTCTTGATCTTGTGATATCCTTGGGACCATTGAAGATGTCCCAATCTGGTACATCGACTACCATGCTTCTATCCACATATTCTCCACTTTCTTTTCTGACCATTTCCAGAAAATTTTCAATGACCTCATCATTGTCATGTTCTGAGATGGTTGGAAATCCATCACACCAGAAGTACTTCTCCCAGACCTTCTTGAGAGGATGTTCTAGCTTCTTTAAATCTTCTTTCTTAACCATCTGCATATTCACTAAGATGGTTGCATCAAACTTTGCAGTGCAGAAGACTCTTAGCTTTTCCTTGGTTCTGATAATCTCTATCAGATGAGTTTCACGAATAATCTCTGAAATTAACCTTGGGTGATGAAGAGTCGCTTTTGGTTTATGATGGCACTCATTGATGCACACGCAGAGGTGATCAAAGGTCAGCTGAGCCAAATTAATCTTAACTCTCTTGAACATGAACCACAGAAAATGTTTGTGAGGTAGAGAGATTGTATCCTTTCCTCCATCTCTTGTGATGATAGAGGCCAGAAAAACTTTGAAGGCAAAGTGAAATTCCTTCTTCATAGACTTTGCTTTCCCAAAATCACGCTCTTTCGTGTCAGAAGGGAAAAGATCTTGTTTGATGTTTTCAATGTACTTACTCTTCAGCTTGTACAGATTAACATTCTCACCATCATTATCCAGTCCCAGAACCTTAGCCACATGCTCTTGAGTAATCAAAACATTTATTCCCAACAGATTGGACCTAATCTCTTTACCTTTGAAGGGTCTTAATCCTAATTGAACCCTTGTCTTTCCCTTCAGAGACTTGTCATTTGCTATTATCTTTTTGACTTCCTCATCAGCGTTAAACTCATCAAAAACCGTTGCTTTATTCCATAAGTTCTTGACAATGTCGTAATAAACAAACCCATTTAGCATATCAAAGTAATTCTTCCATTGTTGATCATAGAATAAACTCTGTATGTCAATACCATTTAACTTCAAGCTTTCAAAATCCACAAACTTCTCTGTGAGAAATTCCATAGCTTCTCTACCACAGTTGTTTGAATTCCATAACTTTTGGAGATGGTGCAAAAGGAGAAATATTAGGAATTGGGGATCTGATCAACCATGGATTACCTAACTTGGAGAATGTTCTCTTTGTTAAAGGCCTTACAGCTAATCTAATTAGTATCAGCCAACTATGTGATCAAGGCATGAAAGTAAATTTCACCAAATCTGAATGTCTTGTCAATAATGAAGAGGGACAATTACTGATGAAGGGCACTAGATCTAAAGACAACTGCTACTTGTGGATGTCACAAGAAGAAGCCCACACATACACTTGTCTTATTTCCACAGAAGATGAAGTCCAACTATGGCATCAGAAATTGGGTCATCTCAACCTGAAAGGGATGAAGAAAGCAATGACAGCTGAAGCTATTAGGGGGCTACCCAGACTCAAGATTATTGAAGGGAATGTGTGTGGAGAATGTCAAATTGGGAAGCAAACCAGAATGTCGCATCCGATGTTGGAGCATCAGACAACTTCCAAGGTTCTTGAAGTGCTACACATGGATCTCATGGGACCCATGCAGGTTGAAAGCTTGGGAGGCAAAAGGTATGCTTTTGTGGTTGTTGATGACTACTCTAGATACACATGGGTGAATTTCATTAGAGAGAAGTCAGATGCCTTTGATGTTTTCAAGGAACTGTGTACTCATATTCAGAGGGAGAAAGGAAGTATGTTTTTGCTAGAAGAGTGGGTTTGGAAAGAGAATTATCTGATGAACCTAAGTTTGTGAAGTTAGAAAAGGTAAAGTTCACGATTGCTCAGATTTATGTGGATGACATAGTCTTTGGTGGGATGTCGAATACAATGGTCCAACATTTTGTCAAGCAGATGCAGTCTGAGTTTGAGATAAGTCTCGTTGGTAAGTTGACCTACTTTCTTGGCCTTCAGATTAAGCAAATGCTGAAGGAATACAATGTTGAACAGGATGCTCTAACATTGTACTGTGACAACATGAGCGCCATAAACATCTCAAAGAATCCAGTTCAGCATAGCAAGACCAAGCATATTGATATTCGCCATCATTTCATCAGAGATCTTGTTGAGAATAAAATTGTAACATTAGAGCATGTGGGTACAAAAGAGCAAGTGGCAGATATTTTCACTAAGGCTCTTGATGCTGTGCAATTTGAGAAGCTAAGGGGCAAGTTAGGAATTTGCCTCTATGAGGAGTTATAGCAGTTAACGAGCTTGAAGCGTGCAACTGTCATTTTTTTCTCCAACCTATGCTTGCACGCTATCCTAGGAGAATCAAATCAAATTCTTTCTTCCCATTACATGTGGTATGTGCTATCATATGTCCTAACCTCAGGTGTGTGTTATCTGTATGTTTGCATTTATCTACTGATGCATGATCGTTCTAATGGTGGTTACTACTATTCTTGTATATGTTCCTTATGTGCGAGAATCTATTTTTCTCTGCATGTTGGTAGTGAGGGGGAGCTGGTGAGTTATGTATCCCGTGGTGTTATCTTATATTCTCTCTGCTGGTGTGTATCTGTCAAATTTGTGGCCAAAAAGGGGGAGTAAATGTTATGATTAATTTGTTGGTTTGGTTACCAGCTCTAGGTTCTGATATGTGCTTCTAATATGTGTTGTGATTGTGAACTGTGTCTGTTCTGGTATGTGTGCTTTGGTGTGTGACTGTGAACTGTGTCTGTTCTGGTATGTGTGCTTTGGTGTGGGGCTGTGTGTGCCCTGATATATGCAGGTGTTGAGGGGGAGCTGATTTGTGTTATGCAGGGGGAGATGTTGGATACTATGCTCCAACATCCTATGCATATGTGCAGGGGGAGTAGTTGTGTGAAATGTTGAAGCATTCTATTCCACATCCTATCAGTGTTTATTTTTCCTGACCATTTAAAAGATACATCTTATTCTTTTCTACTGTTCTCCATGAAGGAGTAGTATGGAAACTGTTTTGAAGGATAGCTACTACTGATCTTTATATTTGTGTGTTTATGTTGAGAAAAAGAAATGTAGTTGAAGTATCTGTTTAAGTAGTATCTGTATGGTCATAATTTGTTTTAGCCAAAAATTTGCCAAAGGGGGAGTTTGTTGAGTCTTTGGTTTTGGCTGCATTTTTGGTAAACTAAACCTTGTAGCAGGATGTGTGATCCGATGCCTCAAGCATTGCCTCAAGCATCGTATCATGTTACTGAAAGTGTTACTTGTGCGCCAAGCATGCGCGTTTTCCTTTATGCGCGTTTCTCTCTCATGAATCATATCTTGTGCTTTAAGAAAGGTTTTATTTTCTAAACATATCTTTTGTTTAACAGATTGCTTTGGAAATTATTGTGAAGATTGGAAAAAGATTTATTTTCAAAACATATCAAATCTTTTAAGATATGATTTGTTTTTATTTTGTGAGTTGGATATTCTCTTGGATCAGATCTTCTGAAGCCCATGTCACCAGCTATATATATGGAAGGAGCTAAATCTAATTTAGTAGTTGTTCACGCCGTATTGTTTTTGTCTAAGAAATTAGGTTTTGCGTGTGTGTTTTTCTTGTGAGCCTTTCTTGTGTCTCATTGATACAAGTTTAGGACTGTGCTATTTTGAGTTGTAATTTCTGTGATCCTCTCCTAAGCTTTGAAGTACGGAGTAAGGACTTTTGGTGGTTTAACACTCTAAGCCTTTAGGTACGAGTGTGTAGTTTTAGGAGTGTGTCTCCAAAAACGTTTTGTCTTTGTGTTAGTGAAATCCTTGCTGTTTGTAAGGTTGTAAGGGAGTGAGATGGGATCTCTGATCTAGGAGTTCCTAGGTTGAAGAATCATTGGTAGTGCCTAGGTTATAAGTTGTAAACGGGGCGTTTGCTGAGAACTTAGAACTAGGGCTATTATAGTGATATTCCTTCCTGGATTGGTATCCCCCAGAGTAGGTTGCTGTTTGCGCTGAACTGGGTTAACAAATACTCTGTCTCTTTTATTTGTTTTTCTTTACTTGGTTTACATTATTACGCGCTAGACCGGATAGAGTGCTTAGAGCATCGTGTAGAGCATCGTGCATAGCGTGCCAGGAATTTCAATTGGCATCAGAGCGGGCACCCTGCCTGTTTTTAGGGTGAGATTCAGGACCTGAAATCTCTGGCATCATGGAAAAAAACGGAGGGTACATGAACAGACCACCTTTGCTCAATGGATCCAGCAACTATGATCATTGGAAATCCAAGATGACGGCATTTTTGAGATCAATTGATAGCAAAGTTTGGAAAGCTGTGTTGACTGGATGGGAACGTCCCACCTATGCTAGCAAGGAAGGTACTTCAACGGGAGTGCTAAAACCTGAAGTAGAATGGACTCCAGAAGAGGAAACTGCAGCTCACTCTAACCACAAGGCCATCTATGCCTTGTTTAATGGAGTAGACACTAGTGTTTTCAAACTCATTAAAAATTGTGTGTCAGCCAAGGAAGCGTGGGAAATATTGCAAACATGTTATGAGGGGACTACCAAAGTGAAACAGTCAAAGATTCAACACCTCACATCCAAGTTTGAAGCCTTGAGAATGAAAGATGATGAGAGCATCCAAGATTTCCACTTGAGTCTCCTAGACATTGCAAACTCTTTTAAAGCCTTGGGAGAAAAAATATCTGATGAGAAACTGTCAAGAAAGCTCCTTAGATCTCTTCCCAAGAGATTTGATATGAAGGTTACTGCTATTGAGGAAGCACAAGATATCTCCACCATGAAAATGGATGAATTGGTTGCATCTCTTCAAACCTTTGAAATTGTTCTCAATGACCGAGGTGACAAAAAGAACAAGAGCATTGCCTTTGTCACAAACACTAAAGATGATGTTGCTGAAAGTGATGATGAAGAGGGAGATAGCATAGCAGATGCTATTGCCATGCTTGGAAGATAGTTCAACAAAGTATTGAAAAGAGTTGATCATAGGAATCGACAGAATGGGCAAAGCATCAGATTCGACATCAACAAGCAGCCAAATAATTTCAAGAAAAACAAGCCTGAAGAAGAGAGCAGTCAAAACAACGGTGTTCAGTGTCATGAGTGTGAAGGTTATGGACACATAAGGTCAGAATGTGGTACTTATCAGAAAAGACAAAAGAAAGGGCTAACCGTTTCTTGGTCAGATGAAGACAGTGATGAACAAGGTGAATCAGCAAGACATATGGCTGCCTTTACTGGAACATGTGTCACGGATTGGGATTCTGATGAAGATGGGGATGTATCTTATGAGGAACTTGCTAGCACTTACAAAGAATTACTCACTAGATATGAAGAGATGTGTAGGATTCTTGAAAAGCAAAAGAAGACTATCAACAAACTTCAAGCTGAAGTAAACATACAGGTTGAAAAGGCAACTCAAGCAGAAGAAAAAGTCATCCAAGTTAATGTTCAAATGGATGATTTAAGAAAACGTGTAAGCCACCTGAACTCAGGAACAAATCTTCTTGAAGAAATTCTGGATAATGTACCAATTGGAAAGTTGAGGTCTGTTGGGTACAACTATTCAAGTCTGAATCAGTATCAACAGAATCCTGAAACCAAGTTTACATCAGCTGAAGATGTATTTGATCCTTGTACTGGGAAGCAGATGCTGAAGCATCATGTTCAACATTCTAAAGCCTATCTTGTTCCAAAGTTTGCTCTTGATTCAAAACCTCCTGTTCACCAAAGACCCAAAAATCAGAGGAGATATCGCAGATGGGTATGTCATCATTGTGGGAAACGAGGACACATTAGACCTTTTTGCTACAAGCTGTATGGGTATCCTGATCATAAGCCTCAACCAAATGTTGTGCAGAAAGAGGAAGTTATCAAGAAGGAGTGGAAGCCTAAAGGAGAAAATGTTAGTTTAATTGCTCACACATCTCTTAGAGCATCTTCTAGGGAAGATTGGTATTTTGATGGTGGATGCTCTAGACACATGACTGGTGTTGAGAAGTATCTTATAAATGTGAAACCCTACAAATCTAGCTTTGTAACTTTTGGAGATGGTGCAAAAGGAGAAATATTAGGAATTGGGGATCTGATCAACCATGGATTACCTAACTTGGAGAATGTTCTCTTGGTTAAAGGCCTTACAGCTAATCTAATTAGTATCAGCTAACTATGTGATCAAGGCATGAAAGTAAATTTCACCAAATCTGAATGTCTTGTCAATAATGAAGAGGGACAATTACTGATGAAGGGCACTAGATCTAAAGACAACTGCTACTTGTGGATGTCACAAGAAGAAGCCCACACATCCACTTGTCTTATTTCCACAGAAGATGAAGTCCAACTATGGCACCAGAAATTGGGTCATCTCAACTTGAAAGGGATGAAGAAAGCAATGACAGCTGAAGCTATTAGGGGGCTACCCAGACTCAAGATTATTGAAGGGAATGTGTGTGGAGAATGTCAAATTGGGAAGCAAACCAGAATGTCGCATCCGATGTTGGAGCATCAGACAACTTCCAAGGTTCTTGAAGTGCTACACATGGATCTCATGGGACCCATGCAGGTTGAAAGCTTGGGAGGCAAAAGGTATGCTTTTGTGGTTGTTGATGACTACTCTAGATACACATGGGTGAATTTCATTAGAGAGAAGTCAGATGCCTTTGATGTTTTCAAGGAACTGTGTACTCATATTCAGAGGGAGAAAGGAAGTATGTTTTTGCTAGAAGAGTGGGTCTGGAAAGAGAATTATCTGATGAACCTAAGTTTGTGAAGTTAGAAAAGGTAAAGTTCACGATTGCTCAGATTTATGTGGATGACATAGTCTTTGGTGGGATGTCGAATACAATGGTCCAACATTTTGTCAAGCAGATGCAGTCTGAGTTTGAGATAAGTCTCGTTGGTAAGTTGACCTACTTTCTTGGCCTTCAGATTAAGCAAATGCTGAAGGAATACAATGTTGAACAGGATGCTCTAACATTGTACTGTGACAACATGAGCGCCATAAACATCTCAAAGAATCCAGTTCAGCATAGCAAGACCAAGCATATTGATATTCGCCATCATTTCATCAGAGATCTTGTTGAGAATAAAATTGTAACATTAGAGCATGTGGGTACAAAAGAGCAAGTGGCAGATATTTTCACTAAGGCTCTTGATGCTGTGCAATTTGAGAAGCTAAGGGGCAAGTTAGGAATTTGCCTCTATGAGGAGTTATAGCAGTTAACGAGCTTGAAGCGTGCAACTGTCATTTTTTTCTCCAACCTATGCTTGCACGCTATCCTAGGAGAATCAAATCAAATTCTTTCTTCCCATTACATGTGGTATGTGCTATCATATGTCCTAACCTCAGGTGTGTGTTATCTGTATGTTTGCATTTATCTACTGATGCATGATCGTTCTAATGGTGGTTACTACTATTCTTGTATATGTTCCTTATGTGCGAGAATCTATTTTTCTCTGCATGTTGGTAGTGAGGGGGAGCTGGTGAGTTATGTATCCCGTGGTGTTATCTTCTATTCTCTCTGCTGGTGTGTATCTGTCAAATTTGTGGCCAAAAAGGGGGAGTAAATGTTATGATTAATTTGTTGGTTTGGTTACCAGCTCTAGGTTCTGATATGTGCTTCTAATATGTGTTGTGACTGTGAACTGTGTCTGTTCTGGTATGTGTGCTTTGGTGTGTGACTGTGAACTGTGTCTGTTCTGGTATGTGTGCTTTGGTGTGGGGCTGTGTGTGCCCTGATATATGCAGGTGTTGAGGGGGAGCTGATTTGTGTTATGCAGGGGGAGATGTTGGATACGATGCTCCAACATCCTATGCATATGTGCAGGGGGAGTAGTTGTGTGAAATGTTGAAGCATTCTATTCCACATCCTATCAGTGTTTATTTTTCCTGACCATTTAAAAGATACATCTTATTCTTTTCTACTGTTCTCCATGAAGGAGTAGTATGGAAACTGTTTTGAAGGATAGCTACTACTGATCTTTATATTTGTGTGTTTATGTTGAGAAAAAGAAATGTAGTTGAAGTATCTGTTTAAGTAGTATCTGTATGGTCATAATTTGTTTTAGCCAAAAATTTGCCAAAGGGGGAGTTTGTTGAGTCTTTGGTTTTGGCTGCATTTTTGGTAAACTAAACCTTGTAGCAGGATGTGTGATCCGATGCCTCAAGCATTGCCTCAAGCATCGTATCATGTTACTGGAAGTGTTACTTGTGCGCCAAGCATGCGCGTTTTCCTTTATGCGCGTTTCTCTCTCATGAATCATATCTTGTGCTTTAAGAAAGGTTTTATTTTCTAAACATATCTTTTGTTTAAAAGATTGCTTTGGAAATTATTGTGAAGATTGGAAAAAGATTTATTTTCAAAACATATCAAATCTTTTAAGATATGATTTGTTTTTATTTTGTGAGTTGGATATTCTCTTGGATCAGATCTTCTGAAGCCCATGTCACCAGCTATATATATGGAAGGAGCTAAATCTAATTTAGTAGTTGTTCACGCCGTATTGTTTTTGTCTAAGAAATTAGGTTTTGCGTGTGTGTTTTTCTTGTGAGCCTTTCTTGTGTCTCATTGATACAAGTTTAGGACTGTGCTATTTTGAGTTGTAATTTCTGTGATCCTCTCCTAAGCTTTGAAGTACAGAGTAAGGACTTTTGGTGGTTTAACACTCTAAGCCTTTAGGTACGAGTGTGTAGTTTTAGGAGTGTGTCTCCAAAAACGTTTTGTCTTTGTGTTAGTGAAATCCTTGCTGTTTGTAAGGTTGTAAGGGAGTGAGATGGGATCTCTGATCTAGGAGTTCCTAGGTTGAAGAATCATTGGTAGTGCCTATGTTATAAGTTGTAAACGGGGCGTTTGCTGAGAACTTAGAACTAGGGCTATTATAGTGATATTCCTTCCTGGATTGGTATCCCCCAGAGTAGGTTGCTGTTTGCGCTGAACTGGGTTAACAAATACTCTGTCTCTTTTATTTGTTTTTCTTTACTTGGTTTACATTATTACGCGCTAGACCGGATAGAGTGCTTAGAGCATCGTGTAGAGCATCGTGCATAGCGTGCCAGGAATTTCAATAAGCACAAAGGAGGGAGCGCGAACAGTTTAAAATTAAATTTAAATTGTATATAACTGTAAATTCACCATTAACTGTTCTCCATCCATTCAGAAACTAGACACGTGCAAGAGAGAAGATAACAAACTGACACGCGTAAGGACAACTGTTTTACACTTACTAGTACAAAACGTTTCACTTTCGCTTATTTCAGTGCCTGACTCATTCGTATCTTACTCCTCATCAGAACCTGTTATTCTTCAGAATTTCCTTCACTTAGAGTTTCTCATTAGAGGCTCTGAGCGTTAAAGACTCTGAAGAAGTTTCAGACCCTGATTTTATTTTGCATCTCAGAGCTAGTTTTCTTCAGAGATAAAATGCATGTTCAACTTCTTTTTAATAAAATCAAATCATTCAATAGCTAAAGGTTTAGTAAATATATCAGCCCATTGATGGTCAGTATCAATGAATTGAATATTTATTGTACCTTTTTGAACATGATCTCTTATAAAATGATGCTTAATTTCAATATGCTTAGCTCTGGAATGTAAAATTGGATTTTTAGATAAATGAATGGCAGCAGTATTATCACAATAGAGTGGAATACTGCTTTCAGTTATGTTATAATCTTCTAACTGATATTTCATCCAGAGAAGTTGTGTGCAACATTTAGCAACTGAGATGTATTATGCTTCTGCTGTAGACAAAGCAATGGTTGCTTGTCTCTTACTGGCCCAAGATATGAGATTCTCACTAATAAATTGGCAATTTCCACTAGTGGGTTTTCTCTCAATCTTGTCTCCAGCATAGTCAGCATCACAGAATCCAACTAGCTTACTATCTAGGGATTTTTTATAAAGAAGTCCTAGATTAGTTGTTCCTTTCAAATATCTAAAGATCCTCTTAACAGCAGTTAGATGAGGTTCTCTAGGATCTGATTGAAATCTTGCACATAGACATACACTGTATAAAATGTCAGGTCTAGAAGCTGTCAGATAGAGTAAGGAACCAATCATACCTCTATATAGCTTCTGATCCACTTTGCTTCCAATTTCATCCTTGCTTAAGCTGCTTGTAGGATGCATGGGTGTTGTCATTATCTTACAATCTTCAAGATTAAACTTCTTCAAAAGCTCTTTTGTATACTTGCTTTGGTGAATGTAAGTTCCATCTTCTCCTTGGTTGATTTGAATCCCAAGAAAGAATTTAAGTTCACCCATCATGCTCATTTCAAATTCATCCTGCATAAGCTTGGAGAAATTCTTGCACAGAGAAGCATTAGTAGAACCAAATATTATATCATCAACATAAATTTGAATAATTAAGATGTCTTTCTTAGTGGTCTTTCTGAAGAGTGTGTTGTCAACTTATCCTTTTTGAAAACCATTTTCTAAAAGAAAATTACTCAGTCTTTCATACCAAGCTCTTGGAGCTTGTTTAAGACCATAGAGGGATTTCTTAAGTTTATAAACATATTCAGGGTTTTTTAAATCCTCAAAACCTAGAGGTTGTTTGACATACACTTCTTCAGAGATAACACCATTCAGAAAGGCACTCTTAACATCCATTTGATATAAGGTTATCCCATTATTTACAGCCTAAGATAGTAATAACCTAATTGCTTCCAGTCTAGCTACTGGAGCAAATGTTTCAGTGAAGTCAATGTCTTGTTGCTGACTGTAGCCCTGTGCCACAAGTCTAGCTTTGTTTCTGACAACTTCACCTTGTTCATTGAGTTTATTTCTGAATACCCACTTGGTTCCAATAATGTTCTTATGTGTTGGTCTTGGCACTAGATCCCACACATCATTTCTTTGGAATTGATTAAGCTCATCTTGCATTGCTACAATCCATCCATCATCAGTTAAAGCTTCATCAACATTTTTGGGTTCAATCATAGATATAAGTCCTAAAAGTGAGTCATTTTGTTGATAAGCTGATCTTGTTTTTCTTGGACTCTCTTTTTGGATGTGATGACTTGTATTTGAATTTTCTTTTTGGAGCTTCATCAAATTCAGCATTTCCTTATGTTTCATCTTCTGAGATGTCATCATGTTCTTCAGAGGCTTATATGGGAGTTGCTTCTTCTGAGGCTACTTCCATTTGAGCTTATGAAGCATCATTAGCATCTGATGTTGTCTCAGGTTCTGGATAGTTATATTGATATGGCACACCTGCATAACTGTCATCTTGCTCTGACATTTTAGTGTCAGGCTCTTTGTCATCAAATCTTACATGTATAGATTCTTCCACTGTGTTAGTTTCAGAATTATACACTCTGTATGCCTTTGAGCGTTCAGAGTAACCTATAAAGATTCCCTTACAAGCTTTGGCATCAAATTTCTTTTTATAGACCTTATTGTTTAAGATGTAACAGGTACATCCAAACTGATGAAAGTAAGAGATGTTAGGTTTTCTTCCTTTGAAGAGTTCATATGTTGTTTTATTCAAAATAGGTCTAATATAGATCCTATTTTGAATATAACAAGCTGTATTTACAGCTTCTGCCCAGAAGTGCTTAGCAAGCTTAGTTTCATGCATCATGGTTCTTGCCATCTCTTGTAAAGATCTGTTCTTTCTCTCTACAACACCATTTTGTTGTGGTGTTCTAGGAGCAGAGAACTCATGGATAATTCCATGGTCTTCACAAAAAGTTGCAAATGGTTCATTTTCAAATTCACCACCATGATCACTTCTGATCCTTAGGATCTTAAGACTCTTTTCACTCTGTACTTGTGTGCAGAAAATGTTAAACACATCAAATGCATCATCTTTTACTCGTAAGAATTTAACCCATGTCCATCTACTGTAATCATCAACTATGACAAGTCCATATTTCTTTCCATTGGTTGAGGCTGTACTAACAGGGCCAAATAAATCAATGTGAAGCAATTCAAGAGGTCTTGAGGTAGAGACAATGTTTTTGGGTTTAAAGGAAGTTTTAGAAATATTCCCAATCTGACACGGACCACACAGAGCATCTGAGTGATAGTTGATATTGGGTAGGCCTTTAACCAAACTTAGTTTGTTGAGCTTGGAGATTAATCTCCAGTTAGCATGACCTAAGCGTTGGTGCCAAACCCATTTCTCATCACTCAGAGATAAAAGACACATGATCTTCTCCTCTGTGAGTTCTGACAGATTGTCCTTATAAACATTGCCTTTCCTCAAGCCTCTGAATACTACAGACTTATCAGAGTCTTTAGATACAGTACATGCATTCTTATCAAACATCACTACAAATCCACTGTCACAAAATTGACTTATGCTAAGTAGATTATGTTTAAGGCCATCAACAAGCCAAACATTATTTATTGACAAAGAAGAATTACCAATTGTACCTGTCCCAATGATCTTGGCTTTTTGTTTGCGTCCAAACCCCACAGTACCTCCCTCTTTCAGAGTCAGGGTTTGGAACATATGTCTTTCTCCTGTCATATGTCGTGAGCAACCACTGTCCAGGTACCATGATTGTTGCTTTTGCCTTCCTTGAGTGTAGATCTGAAGCAAAGACAATCTCAGACTTTGGTACCCATATTTTCATGGGTCCTTTATGGTTAGTTTTCATCTCCTTAGGCTTTCTTCGCTTATAAGGCTTATCAGAAGTTCTAGAGCAGTCAGAGCCTTTTGAAAAAGTTTTTGGCTTTGATTGATTCTTGAACTTTCCTCTGGAATATATTAGTGTCTTAGAGACTGTGCCTGATTTTGAAGTATCCATGCCCTGATTAAGCTTAGGCACTGATGTCTTCAAAATCTTTGCTACAGTTTTCTTAGACTTAGATTTGACTTTGACTTCAGGTTTAGATGTCTGAGGTTCTAATAGTTTCAGAACTTCTGACTCTATTTCCTGTGGTTCAGAAGTCATTTCTGGTTCTGATATATCCAGATTTTCTGAATTACCTTGAACAAAGATTACTTTAGGATCTGAAGATGTTTTGTTTGTACATGAGGCTTGTAATGGATTGTTCTCATTGAATCGAGAGTATCCAAGACCTTCTCCTCTGTTTCTACTAACATGATAGATTAAGGAAGCTATCTTACTTCTTTTCATGCCATTGATGAGAAACTCCTGAAGAACAAATTCATGTTCTGGAGGCACTTTATCATCATATACATAATGTGTTTCGAGAAAGCAGTTTCTACTTTTCAGAGACTCATTCTCTTCCACAATTATGTTTGCTTTTTCAGTCAGGTTGTTATAGGCCTTTTTAAGGACCTTACATTCCTCTGCTTTCTTGGTAAGCAATTTTAAGGCATCTTTTAATGAGTCTACTAATTCATCTTTAGAAAGTTTAGCAATTACCTCTTCTTCATTGTCTGAATCTGAATCTGAATCTGCTTCATGTTCAGAGTTATCCTCTTCAAAAGCAGTAGCCATCAGAGCCAGATTTGCTTCCTCATCTTCATCAGAGTCTGAATCTTTGTCTAGATCTTCCCAAGTAGCAAGAAAGCTCTTCTTAACTTTAATCTTGTATCTTTCTTTACTGGAGTTTTGCTTGCTTGATCTACTCTTGTTCTCATGACAATCAGCAATGAAGTGACCAGGTTTGTTGCATTTAAAACATTTGCTCTGTTCTTCCTTCTTGTCCTTAGTGGCAGAAGATCTCTTAGAAGAACTACTAAATCTCCCAGCATATTTCTTGCTTCTCTTTGCCCACTGAGATACTTTAGCAGCCATTAGAACCATTTCTTCTTCATCTTCTGATCCATCTTCAAGACAAACTTCTGAAGCTTCTTCTTCAGATTCTATAACTTTAGCTTTCAGAGCTTTTGAAGAACTCTTAGAGCTTAGAGCTATTCCTTTCATCTTCATGGTGGAGTCATCAGCCATTAGTTCCATCTCATGACTCTTCAGAGAGCTTATCAGATCTTCAAGAGTTACCAAGTCCAAGTCCTTAGCTTCTTGAAATGTGTCATACCCTAAATTTTGCCCATTCTTTTATATATATTAATTCAATGTCGTCTTTTTCATTTGTTCTTTTTACCTTCCTGTCTAAGCACCCTTCGGGACGATGACTTGTCGATCTAAGCACCTTTCTAGGCGACGATCTTTTATCCTTTCAAGGTAAGCAATGATGCTCGAATCTGCTTGTCTTTTTAATATAAGCAATGATGCTCGAATCTGCTTACTTTTTTTCAATCGAAGCAATGATGTTGGAACTGCTCGTCTTTTCAATATAAGCAATGATGCTCGAGTCTGCTATGATCTGTTCATTTTCCAACTTTTCACATCTCTAAACAAAATTTAGGTATTTTCGTATTTAATTATCTTCCATCACGAGTACATGAACATTGTCGTCAATCATGTCCTCGAGTGAAAGATATTTAAATAGGGGCAGCTGTCATACCCTAAATTTTGCCCATTCTTTTATATATATTAATTCAATGTCGTCTTTTTCATTTGTTCTTTTTACCTTTTTACAAAATTCCAAAAATATGTCTAATTAGGTAAGTTGTTATTCTATTTGAAAACAATCCAAAATATATTGAATATTTATTTTTTCGTTTATTATTATTATTTATTATTAATTCCATTTCAATTGTTACTATTATCATTGAAATAAAACAAAAAAATAAAAAAAAATAAAAGGAATGAAGCACGTGGCTGCATCTTCCCCTTTCTACCCACATTCCTTTCTTTTCTCCTTTTTTGTTTGTTTGTTTGTTTTATTTTTATTATTATTATTATTATTATTATTATTATTATTATTATTAAAATAAAACAAAAAAACAGATAAAGAAAAAGCAGCAACAGTGAACGCTGTTTCTTCCCATTTTTCAGCTTTTCTTTGATTTCATTTTTTTGCCAAAAACAAGCTTCAATCTTCACCATGATTCCACTCTATCAAAAAGTGCAGCCCCTCTTCTCTTCTTTTATCTCTGCAAATCTAATTTCTTTGGCAAAACAACAACAAATCCAATTAACCTTTTTATCCAATGAACACAAGAATTCATCAATGAACTCTATAAATTGTGAACTAAAAAATTAGAAAAGGAGAGAACAAAAACAAAAAAAAAATCAGTAGCAAAATGTAGAGATTTTGCAAAATCATTCATCACCATCTCCACTTTCACTTTCATTCATAATATCCACAAATCACTACCAACCACCATAAACAACCATTCCCAAATCAAAAGGCACCAAACAGAAAAACCAAACAAACAGAATAGGAATAGAAAACAGAGCAGAAGAAAAAGAGGAGTGAAAGAAGTTTCGCCGCCACCACTGTAAATCCGGTCACCATAATCTCTGGCCGGAATCACCACCGCCGCACACCACCACGAATCCGGCCGGAACTTCTATTGCCACCTCCTCGCCGCCGATCTCTTTCTCTCCCTCTCCGCCGGTGACTCTTTCTCTCCCTCGTGGCTCTGTTTTCACTTTTCTTTGTTTCTATCCTATTTGGGTTTCTGTTGTTTTTATTCATTTATTTATTTGTTTTATTTAATTATTTAATTGTTTATTCATTTATTTCACTAATTGGGCTGTTTGTTAACATGGATTCAAAATCCATTTGTTTTATTTACACCCCTTCAATCTAGTTTTAAGCAAAAAGTAAAATAAAAAAAACAAGCATTTTTTTTTATGAGTTTAATTTAATGTAGAAAAAATTGTTTTTTCTTATAATAAATGTGGATTAAAAAGGAGACCGGCGGATGTGCATCCGTTCATCTCTCGAACAATCGACGCTTAGTGTTACACTTTGCCTACCGGTTATTCGTCTTCCACACCTAAAATATTTTTTTTCAAAGATAAAAAAAAACAAAAACAACTCATCAAACCAGCTTTTTGCCCTTGCGCAATCAAATCAAAATCAATTTCTTTTCAAAAACGAACATGTTTTATCTATTCTAACGTGATACAAACAACGCTTAAGCCTCCCACGCGCGAGCATACAAGCATACGTTTAACCACTAGAATGCGACTTAACATCATTTTCAAAAAAATCAAAACAACTTTCTTTTAATAAATAAAATCAACCAACCAACAAGCATTCTTTACAAAGAACTACGTAGCTTTGATTTCGCCATTGCACTAGGAGATACGTAGGAGCGGGATCCAACAACCGTCAAGCACAATAATAAAAAATAAATTTTTTTTCCCCTCTTGTAAATAAAAATCAAAATGTTAATAAAATGCATGCAAACAAATTAAAAACACTTTTTAAACCCTAAGCTAACTAGAAGGTTCCCGTTTAGTACAACGGATGTGAGGGGTGCTAATATCTTCCCCTCGCATAATAGACTCCCGAACCCGAAAATGGTTGCGATGACCATCTTTCCATTACTTTCAAGGTTTTATCGATATTTTCCTTTTCCTTCGGGAATGAATAAAGTTCGGTGGCGACTCTGTTTTCATTTCGCGCGTATTTACGCTCGGGCGTTTTTCGCGGCGCGACAAAATGCTGGCACCTTAGGTCTCCACTTTGGGGGTAAACTTCTGAGTATCTTTTTCACATGATCAGCAACAGTATAGCTTTTGTTCAGAACCTGAAGTCCAGAGACCAGAATTTGAAACCTTGAAAACATGGTTTCAATATCCTCTCCATCTTTCATTTTGTTTCCTTAGCCTCTCTAACTTGCTTGTTTCCTTCATACTTAGACTTCAGAGACTCCCAAATACACTTAGCAGTAGTTTTGTTCACAATTTTAAGGTGCTCTTCATGAGAGATAGCATTGGTCATCATACCTTTTACTAAGTGATGTTTCTTGTATTCTTTCTTCTGATCAGGTGTGAATGATTTTTTGTTTTCATAGCTAACAACACCTTCTCCATCCATATTTTCAAATGTGACACCCTCTTCTACCATATCCCATAAATCATAGTCCACACCTATAATGTGACTATACATTTTTGTCTTCCAGAAGGGATAAGAGGTAGCATCTCCATTGAAAAATGGAATCTTGTCAGAAGACTTCTTTTCATTTGTATCATAATCAAATTTCACAGCACCAAGGTCGTTCTTCTTTCCTCCACTGTTTTCACCAACACTATTCATGATGTTTTTCCACTGGATCTTTTACTGTTTCACTGTAAGGTGAGTTAGGCAACAGACCTAGCTCTTGATACCAATTGAAGGTGTGGAAAAACACAAGAAGGGGGGGTTGAATTGTGTTTTAGAAAATTAAAATTTTTTCTTAACGAGGACTGATTTTGCAGAGGATCTAAGAACACAAAACAAGATAACAGAGAGGGAAAGAGAGAAGAGAGAGACACAAAGATTTTTATACTGGTTCCTCTCACAATCCGAGAGTACTCCAGTCCCCTTGCACTTCCAAGGGAGTTTCACTATAATCTTATGAGATTACAAATGCTCAAGCTCACAAGCAAGAGACTTCTCAAAATTGCTCAAGTTACAACTAACAAGAGACTTCTCAAAACTTTACAAATAAATTGAAAGTTATCAGACACTTGATATACTATCAGAGGTGTTTACAAAATACAACACAAATTACTTAAGACAATGAATGACAAATTTAGTTCTTGAGTGTCAGCGTTTTTCAGAGTCTTAGAGTAGATGATAGAACAGTAGTCATTTCTTCCATTTGAGTCTTCTATTTTTATTGAAGGAATGGGAATGACCGTTGCAGAGAGATAAGGTGCCAGCTGGAATGAATCGTACAATATGATAGTTGTGTATTGCCTTCTATAGAAAGAAATTCAATTCCACTACCTTGCATATTTGAAATATCACTCAACCATTTTGAGTAATAATAGTACGATTGTACAATCCTCAAATACGCTCCACTTATGGATAAGGTTAACGTTGTACCAACGAATATTCCTTCATGTGGATATGACAGAGACCTTAAGTAGATTATTCTTCAATCATTGCTTCTGATCTTGTCATTTCTTGAGTGACATAAATTCCTTTTGCCTCAGAGTCTGCTGTTGTAGCTTCTTATGGTCTTCAGCTCCTGAACCTTTGCAGAGTTTAGCTTTAGTCCTCAGAGCCACTAACTTCAGAACTTGAATTTTAAGCTTCTGATGATCAACGATAAGCTTTCAGAGCTTCTTAGCTTGGCTTCTCTGCTTTTGTTCGTAGTGCTTCTGAATGAATTTTAACTTATAATTCTGCACACTAGAACAATCATTAGTAATACCAATTGCAATTTTAACACTTTGTTATCATCAAAATTTATTAAACATCAGAGGTTTATGTCAGACCCACTTTGTTCCAACAAAATTGGCCGAAAAACCTAAAATCGGCCGAAAATCCTAAAACGGCCAAAAACCCTAAAATCGGCCGGAAACCCTAAAATCGGCCGAAAAAACCCCAAAAATTGGCCGAAAAACCTAAAATCGGCTGAAAATCTTAAAACGGCCAAAAACCCTAAAATCGGCCGAAAACCCTAAAATCGGCCGATTTAGGGTTTATAATCAATTTTAGGGTTTTTGGCCGATTTTAGGGTTTTCGGCCGATTTTAGGGTTTTTGGCCGATTTTAGGGTTTTCGGCCGATTTTAGGTTTTTTCGGCCGTTTTTTTGTGTTTTCAGGCTATTTTAGGGTTTATAGGGTTTTTGGGCGATTTTAGATTTTTCGGCCGATTTTTTGGGTTTAGGGTTGATTTTAGGTTTTTTGATCTGTTTTATGGTTCAGGCCGAGTTTTTATATCATAGTTATTCAAATAATATCGAAAAAAAAATGACAAAATTGAAAATGAATTACAAAGTAATTCATTACCTTTTCGAAACAAAGAATTTTGAAATGAAGGGAATTCAAATGTGTCATCCAAACAAAAAAATTTGAAATGAAGGGAATTCAAATGAAAGCATTTGAATTCCATGAAATCTCAAAATCCCTTAAATTTTAAAATGACTCATCCAAACACACTAAGAGTGTGTTTGGATGTAATGTAATTTTTTTAGGGAATTCAAATGCTTTTGTCAAAATTCCTTGTTTGGATAAATAATTTGGAGAATTTTAAAAATGAAGGGAATTTGTGGAGTATTTTGTCTAAACTAAATTTAAGAAATTTCAAATGACACCTAAAAGCTAACAATTTGAAATTCCGCCTATTATCTAAAGATGCTTAAATTATATTAGTCTATCCTTATGTGTAAAAAAAAAAACAGTTTAACCTACTTCCGTCTCTTCACCTTTTATGCAAAATATATTAGAGAAGTGGATTGTGAAATTTAATTATCTTTTAAGAAATATGAATATTATTTTATTTTTCTTAAGAGAGGAGAGTTATATTTTAAAATAAAATGAAAGAAGAGTGTAATTAAAACTTCTTAATGGAAATAGAGTGTGATTTACCCTAAAAATGTTGAGTCTTTATAAGTTTAGCCAATGTTTAAATTTTGGCTGAAACATTTAGTATTCGATAATCTCTCAAATAACATGATTTATCTTCAGTGCAGGGCTTGTATGGGAAAAAAAAATGAAAAACGTGAATCTAACTAGTTTTACTCTCCTATAATGGTTTATCAAATGTTGAGAAATGTGGGTGAAGGAAACAACATATGGTTCAATGATTTTCAAAGGATAATTTCTCTTACAGCCTCCTACGTTTCTTTTATACCCCCCTAACTGATGTTTTTGTCCTTGCACGGTACTTCGGTTTTTACGAACCGAAATAATCGAAATTTCGGTTTATACAAAGGCATATGCAAATTATAACTAGTGTAAGGCAAGCCATAGCAAAAAACAGTGAGCATATGCAAAGGCAGTGGGCTGCGCAAAAAATTCTAAGTGTCAGGATATTTTGGTTCGTATTAACCGAACTCATATTTTGGTTTGTAACAACCGAGCGAATCCGTGTCAGAAAACCTACAAATTATAGACCCTATGACAGCAAAATAGAAGAATTTAAACCGAGCATTACCTTAAGATTGAGCTTCAATGCGTTTCCCAGCCCTTAGTAGACGTTCCAATCTTGATTTCAAGCTACCAAATGAGTGAAAAACGGATTTGGATTGCGGGTCTCTTTTGGTAGTGTGATGATGAAGAATAAGAAGTGATGAGCTGATGCTCAAATTCACATCATATAAGATTACTTCGGTTCGTAGTAACCGAAACATCAAGCAAACGGTTCTTAGAAACCGAAATTTCAATTATTTTGGTTCGTAAAAACCGAAGTATTCTGCTCAAAATGTACACCGTTTTCAGGGTCAAAATGTTATTTATGGGAGGTATAAAAGAAATGGCAGGGGCTGGAAGAGAAATTTTCTTTTCAAAGTGTTCAATAGTATATTGGGTCACACACAACAGGAGCGCACCCATGCCAAAATAAGAGAAATAATAGGAAAATTTCTTTTCCCACCCCAAAAATTTCTTTTCTCACTTATAAAACTTCGAGAAAAATTTTCCAAAGTTTTTTTTAATCAAAAAAGTTCTCTACCCCTAAAAATAAAGAAAAGTATGGAGGGAAAAGATAAATTACTTTAAAAAAAAATTCATGAAACATTTTCCAAAATTTTTTTTGGTTGAAAATAGAAATTTAGGATGGGAAGAGTAATAGGAACACCTGTATATGTTTTAAACCCAGGCTCAATGTATCACTTTAGTCAGAATTTTCATAGGCATTCTCGCATAGCCCACCACTTAAACAAATATATAGTATGTCAAGTTAGATGGGTAAGAAAAATTAAATGCTAAAGGAAAAATTAATCTATTAGAGACCAATTAAACATTTCGAAATTGATTATACACCTTTAAAATCAATTCTAATCTCTTTAGACGTGAAACTAAACATAGCTATATATTTTTCATTACGACAAAACAACTCAAAAATAAAAGTACTCCTTCTCAAACTAGTAACGATGTGTGAAAATGGCTGCATCGAGAAAATGTAGCACTCTTTTTTTCACACAGATTGTTTGTCTCTTCTTGGCTCAAAAGCATTCTTTCCCAAAGAAAACTAGTTTAAAAAATCAAAAAATGAAAGAAAGAAAAAATTGTTCCGACTGACCTAAAGGTCTCGTATTCCTTCTATATAGAGCTCATAGTATTCCTCCAAATGTACCTCAAATTGTTAGAAGCTTAAAAATTCTTATGAAATTGTAACACTTCCAACCATAATTTTTAATGACGAAAAATTTCAATTTTAATAATCCAACGATTGTAACCGCCGCTCAACAGCTAATTGAATAGCTCAATCCACGTATAAGAGGGTCCTTGGACCACAACTTGAGGTACACAATATCCATCCCTTTTTGCCTCTCACTCTTTGTTTTCTTTGTTCATTTATGGAAGTAAATAAGTGCAACACATTTGATATGGTTTATAAGCTTTTGAATTTGGCTTTATCTTGTCGGTTGCAACTGCAAACGTGGAGCGTGTTTTTTTAAGCTATGAAATTTGTGAAGAGTCGGTTTTGTAACAAAATGAATGATTAGTGGTTAAATGACCGTCTTGTAATGTTCTTGGAACAATTAACGATGATGTTATTTTATCTTATTTTCAAGAAATGGATAGTAATTAATTTTCTTTATAAATATATTGTATTAAACATTTCTTTACTTTTAGTCACACCAGTTTGTTGGTACCTCAACTTATATCTCAACGGTCGATGGTAGTACTAGGGGTGGGCTGAGGTGAATCACGGCACGGCCCACTCTATATACATATTCGTACAAATATTAATGTAAATATTAACTTAAACTTTATTATTGGTGACTGTAAGTTACTCGAAACACATATTGGTTAAGTATTTGTGCAAATATTAGTTTATAGTCTATTATTGATAATTTCAAGTCACTCACTGCACATAGAGTATTATTTTAAATTATACGGTTCAGGGACAGACCCAGAAGTTTTGAATAGTGGGGTCACTATAAAAAGTGAATATGTGTATTGGATTTGTGGTTGTGGGCCAATAACCACTAATAAGTTTGGATTGAGTAAGTGTGGGTTAAATTTATCTAATAATTTATTTTATATATAATATAATATAGGTATATTAGTAGTAGTACTAAAAAAAATTCCAAAGCAAAGTGGGGGCATGAGCCCACAAAACTTCCTTCTTAGGTCCGTCCCTGATACGGTTTAATTTTAAAATAATCAACTTTGATTTTTTTGTCAAAAAATAACAAATATAGTATTGTATAAAATTAACAATTTAACTAGCATATAAATATGAAATGACATAACAAAAATATGTTTAATTGATATTTAATTCTTTCTAGTAAAATAATATGGATAAAAATTGAATAAAAATAATAAGTTATAAGCTAATTGAATTACCGTTACAAAATAAACTATAAGAATTAAATACAAGGTCATGACAAATATTTACCAAATAAGTTTTTTTTTTTTCCAATATAAACTTATAAGTTCCACTATCGATGGTTGTTTGTTAGAGACCGTATTTTAAAGTATTCAATTTGGTATTTATGTCACGAATCTATTCCATTTATTCGACTAATCTTTTGATTAGATTCTTCTCATATGTTTAAATTAATCTTTTGATTAGTATACATAAACTACAAGGTCATGACAAATATTTACCAAATAAGTTTTTTTTTTCCAATATAAACTTATAAGTTCCACTATCGATGGTTGTTTGTTAGAGACCGTATTTTAAAGTATTCAATTTGGTATTTATGTCACGAATCTATTCCATTTATTCGACTAATCTTTTGATTAGATTCTTCTCATATGTTTAAATCCCAACATTGTTGATTGACATCATCAAGCCGACATTTTGACCACTCTGGATCAAAAACATACAAACTGTTAGATATATTAGGACTTTTAGTATTGGGCTTTATATGTCATTAGTCTAGTGGTCCATTAGGTATTATTATAAATTCTCTTGTAATCCTTATTTTGTCAAGTAATGTTATTCAAATATTATTGAAACCCTAGCCGTCTTTGTCTTTCTCTTAATTTGCATCTCTGATTCTAACATGGTATCAGAGCTTGTTTCGACCCACCTTAGATTGTTCGTCTTCCGCCGTAGAATACCCAAGAGATTGGGAATGTGTTTGTTTGTTTTTGTGTTGTCGTTGGTTTGTTCTTTTAAGTTTGGTGCCTCCGCTATTTGAAGTTTGTGATTTGATCTTGTGTCGTTGTGCTATGGTTTGTTTCTTTTCTCAATCAATTGGCTTACATCTTATGTTACGATTTATTCAATTTCTCATTCCGATATGTTTAGTTGGTAAACTTTCTCAATCACCTCTTGTTCCTATTGGTTAGTAAACTTTGTTCCTTTGTTGCAATGGTTTATTAAGTGACATGTTTGGATAAATAAAAATCTGATCGAAATTTCTTTTGGTCATCTTTGCACTGTTTGAGTTTCTTTGTGTTTAGGAATATGAGGTTCTGACGTAATGGATGCATTGGCAAGAAAGTTTGGTGTATTGGATTTTTGTTTTGTTTTGGGTAACAAGTGTTTTGGAGGGTCTTTTGTTGTTTTAGTTTGAGTCTGTCCATTTGTTTGGTTCCTACTTTTGTTGGTTTGATTTGAATTTGATTCGGTTAACTTTGTTTTGATTTGTTTGGTTCAATTTGTTTTGGTATCGGTTAAGTTCGATTGGTTTGGTTTTGTTGGTTTGAATTGGTTCTGTTTGATCGATTGCATCGTACTTCTCCTATTGATTCTTTTGACTGTATTGCACTTCTCTCTATTGACTTCTTCTGATTGATTGCACTTCTCCCTGTTGATTTTTCTAATTGCATTGTACTTCTCCCTATTGCACTTCTTCTGATTGATTGCACTTCTCCCTCTTGATTCTTCTGATTGCATTGCACTTCTCCCTATTGAATTCTTCCGATTGGTTGCACTTCTCCCTATTGGTTTCTTTCATTTAATTGCGTCTATCTATTGGCCGATTCTTATGTTTGGTTTAGTTGATTGGTTTTGTTTTGGTTAGCTTGGAATTGGATTGGATGTTGGATTAATTTGATTTGATTCTCCTCTCTTCTATGGTTTTTCTGTTGATTGCGAATTACTTCTCTTGTTTGGTTACTAGTTGGGTTGGTTTATCTTCGGGGTCAATTTGTAACAAGCGTAAAGCTTAGTAAGCTTTAGCTTGAGGGGTAGTATTAGAAATAAAATGTTAAGTTTATATTATTAAGTATTAAGTATGTTTTTCGTTTTTTGTTTGACAAACTCTCGATGATTATCCGTTAATGCATCGTGAGTTTGAGGGGAAGTGTTAGATATATTAGGACTTTTAGTATTGGGCTTTATATGTCATTAGTCTAGTGGTCCATTAGGTATTATTATAAATTCTCTTGTAATCCTTATTTTGTCAAGTAATGTTATTCAAATATTATTGAAACCCTAGCCGTCTTTGTCTTTCTCTTAATTTGCATCTCCGATTCTAACACAAACAAAGTCATTCCCTCCAAAATTATCCGACAGCTCAAGGCTGTGGTAGAGTACATCTAGATCTGTATCTGTTATTTGTTTCTTACAAAAACCGTCAAAAGGCAATGCACTATGAAACTATTTGCTGGTAGCGTGTCTGCACTATGTGGTGCCAATTTAATGACTACAAGATAAAATCATGTTCCCGGGTCATACCCGAGAGAAGGGAACTATAGGAAACAGTAACACCTTATCTTAATTGCAATTGGGAATTCAATATGTTGCCTATTTTTTGGTTGCATTTGGAACATATATAGAAAAAGAATTTAAATAAATTGTGAAGACTATTTTGCCTATTTTTTGGTTGCATTTGGCACATATATAGAAAAAGAATTTAAATAAATTGTGAAGACTATTTTTCTTTTTTGAATAGATAAAATTGGAGAACAGATCATCTGCAGTACTTTTTTCCTGCATTGCAATCTCTGCCCTTCATTTTATTACTCTGATTTAACTGCACCTCCTGCAGTACAGGAGGGAATCCTGAGATATATATTAATCAACCAACTTATCTCCTCAGCACAAGGTGTGCCAAGACAGACTATAAGAGTTTATAAAAACAACAACCGAAAGAAAACATCAAGAAATAACAAAATTAAACGATGCCCAAACAAGTTAACCAGTTCGGCCACCAACTATGGTAGTTTGAGACTAGAGTAATGTTCATCGTCTTCAACCACCAATAAAAATGAAGCTTGACTTTATCCAACAGTTGTGATAATGATAACTTTGAATTTCGGAACAATCTAGGATTTTTTTCAGACCAAATAACTCATACGCATAAGAGCCAAATTAATTAGCTGGAGAAAAGATCGCTGTGCTCGAGGCCCTCCTGATGAATATGTTAGCTGTAGAAAGTGATTTGAAATTGTCTGGGAGTCCACTGACAAAACCCTATCCACGACCGGACCAGCGGCCAAAGAGAACCGAAGTTGCTGCATGAAAGAAATAAGCTTCCAGAGTGATGATGCATCAGTTTGCCAGGTTTTATTTATTTCGTAACTGGTCTCGCAAGAGACGCCAAGCAAACATTGACACCTTCAAAGGAACTTATTGATGCCAAATAAGGTCGTCAACCACATCCCGGGGAACATGCTGCTGAGAAGTCAATAACTAGTAAGCACCACTAACTGAGTAACCCCTAACGAGATCAAGCTGTCACTGCCACATATCCGGAGACTGAACCTGCAAAAGGACAGGGTGAAGTAAAGTCTGACACTCTCCCAACATCTCCTCCTCCCACACCCACAATTGTCTCCGCCACACCCACGCCTCTCATCTGGTTACCGAGCTCGTTTTATTCTCTGCAACTCGAACAATCGCCTAAACCTCACACTCAAAGGAACCCCTTTCAACCACGGATCGCTTAATGCATAAAAACCGTCCCCTACCTTCCTCGGCACATGCCCCCCAAACCACCCGTTAGGGCTGGAAATGAGTCGAGTCGAGTCGAACCTGTCTGAGCTCGACTCTATAAGAGTTTGTTCAGCTCGAAACTCGGCTCGAGTTTGATACGAACTTTTTTTCAGCTCAGTTCGGATCGTTTAGAGTTCACGAGCAGTTCAGTTCGACTCGTTAAGTTCAGTTAGTTTTCTACTTGAAACTCAGCTCAAGAGTCGACATGATTTTTTTTTCTATTTACTCTCCATTTTTTATAATCACTCCGATATGAGACTATTTATTTTACAAATCTTTAAGAACACATCATTGTGCATGTCGTTGTTTAAAATTTTTAATGTTACTCATTTTTATCCTATAAATGTATAAAATCAAATATATATATATATATATATATATTTTTTTTTTTTGAACCAAACGAGCCGAACTATATATAACTCAAGTTCAGCTCATTTAATTAACGAACTTAATAATTAGTTCAAGTTCGGCTCATTTGGTTCATGAACCAAATTCAACGAATCAATTGCCGAATCGAGTTTCTAATTTTTTTCGAGTTGGTCCGGTTCATTGTCATCCCCTACCACCCGCCCCCTAGAACACCTGCATCATCTCGATTCTCACAATCTCCCTCCACCAAGTAGACCCACTCCTCCCCCCTGTCAAACACCCTCGCTCCACCCCATAACAGGCTACCAACACTCTAAACCATAGTCCCCCTCTATTCACCAGCATCCTCCAGTACCACTTACATAGAAGAGCAACATTCAACTCCCGCACCTGCCTAACCCTCAACCTCCATACTCTGTATATAAACAAACAATATGTCAAATATATCTCTCTCTCTCTCTCTCTCTCTCTCTCTCTCTCTCTCTATATATATATATATATATATATAATTATTTTAGAAATGTTATTTAAAAATATATTTTGAAGTGTTATATATATAATCGAGTCAGCTCGTGAACCAAACGAGCCGAACTATATATAACTCAAGTTCAACTCATTTAATTAACGAACTTAATATTTAGTTCAAGTTCGGCTCATTTGTTTCATGAACCAAAATCAACGAATCAATTGCCGAATCGAGTTTCTAATTTTTTTTCGAGTTGGTCCGATTCATTGTCATCCCCTACCACCCGCCCCCTAAAACACTTGCATCATCTCGATTCTCACAATCTCCCTCCACCAAGTAGACCCACTCCTCCCCCCTGTCAAACACCCTCGCTCCACCCCATAACAGGCTACCAACACTCTAAACCATAGTCCCCCTCTATTCACCAGCATCCTCCAGTACCACTTACATAGAAGAGCAACATTCAACTCCCTCACATGCCTAACCCTCAACCTTCATACTCTGTATATAAACAAACAATATGTCAGCTAATCCAAGAGGTTTTCCTAACAATTCTCACCCCCCCCCCCCCCCCCCCCCCCCCAAAGATATTCAAAAGAGATTCAATATAAGAGATTGTACCTGAGGGAGCTCTAAAGAAGGAAAGAGCGTAGACAGGCAGAGAGGTCAAGAAAGATTTTAAGAGAATTAAATGGCCACCAAAAGAGAGAAAACGACTCTTCCACACTGATGATCTATTTTTGATACGGGTCACCACCGGATCCCAAAAACTCAGATGCCTCAGATCGCCACCATTAGGAAGGCCCGGATAAAGGAAAGACACATATTCCACCTTACAATTCAGAGCGGTCGCAGCCGTATGCAGCCAAGAGTCGGGGATATTAACTCTGACCAACATACTTTTATGAAAGATCACTTTTAAACCCGACATCAGCTCAAACAGCAAACACAGCCCGCAGTGCCCGCACTTAGCCCAACTTTTATTTTCTAGGAGAAGTGTGTCATCGACAAACTGATTTGTGAAGACTATTTGTTTTGACCTCCCGAAAAATAATTTGCATTGCACAATTGAAATTTTATACAAGTGATTGTAAACACATTGATCATATTTGGCCGTTTGTGATAGATTTAAAATAAATATAATTTGTTATTAAAAATAAATATAATTTAACCTAGAGAAGAGAGAGTTATAAGTGGGATGACCGGGGTTCGAACCCCGGCCCCCTGTTGAGACAAAATCTTAATTTGATGTTTTAAAGATGACAACATCCTTAATTAAGTTTTAATTATATTCTGATCCTTTTGTGATCTAACAAGTGCTTTTGAGTGATTTAATATAAGACAGATGCAAAGAATTAAAATCACTATGTTCTGCTCACTAGAAATAAATAAACAAGTTCTTGTCAGAGAATGGTCTCTGAATGGTCTCCCAGACTCACGTATTCTTTGGATAAGCACTTATTTAAGTCAACTTCATATGAGAAAAGGATGAACTTTATATAAGACTTAAATATAGTATCACAACAGTTTGGAATAAGTCATTTAAGGCAAGGAATAATTTTGATCCTTGAGCTTGCTCATTTAAGTGCTTTTAAGGAAGTAAAAGCTCACAAATTATCGACAAGGTCTTATTTTCTCCAAGAACATCATTAAGAAAATAATCTAGACCAATGGGAAGTAGACAAAGCATGCAGCAAAGGACCAAACATCTGATGCAAGTACAAGCTAAGGAAAGAGAAGCAACACATCTCCATACAAGTGTCCAAAGACTTACTATTCACTTGTCCTTCACAAGTACTAATGAATAGTGGCTATGCTAGGCTTCAAAGAGTGTATTACAACTCTCCAACAGCTTGCAACAACTAGAGAAATCCGTTGGGACTTCCTTCTTTCATAAAATATATGGTCTCCAACAGATAGGAGAATGGTCTCCAGCAGACAGCAGAATGGTCTCCCAGATTTTGGCTACAAGCTACATTCTTATCCAAAAGCTAATTCCACACATGGGCTATTGTTTTACAATGGATATATCATCAGAAACAGCTCATCACAGTTGGCAAAAAGAATATCTCTGATATTCTCACAGCTCCATATATCAGAGACCATAGGAAGAATGGTCTTCAGGCTCACTTAAAAAGGACAGATTTTGAATGGATTGTTTTGCCCATTTGACAACGGCTATTTCACACTCTCAACAGTCATATTTGAAGTTTGAATATCAGAGGAACTTCTTCATCTATAAATAGCATGATTGGCAACAATGAAGGGCAAGAGTTTTCAAGCAATCTAAAGCATTGATTCACATTTCACTAAGCAATCTAAAAGCTCTTCTTTTTCACTCATACTCCAAAGCTTTCTGGCATCTAGGATCAGAATCCATTAAGTATCTTGAGTGTAATTTATTTTAAGCATATACAACTGGTTTAGGTTGTTATAAGCTTGTAAGATCCAAAATCATTTCATATCTTTTGAGAGATCTAACTCAAGTCAATTAGTGAAGAATTGATTGAGTGAAAATCAGTTGGTGATAACTGATTTGGTTCCTTAGCCTTGGTCAAGGTTAAGGGAAGAAATTATTGTAATCTTGGTCTAGATTATAGTGGACAATCTCACGCAAGTGGGGACTAGAGTAGCCCATACTATTAAGGGGTGAACCAAGATAAAATCCTTGTGTTTGTTTCTCTCTTTCCCTTCTCTTTACTTTAAGCAAACACCAATCACACATATCACTTTTAATTCTGTTTTAATAACTTGGGAGATTGTTCTCCAACATATTGTGTGCTTTCATTTTATTACTTATCTCTTGTTAAGTACTACAGCAAAATTTAAAGGGTCACAATTCAAACCCCCCCTTTCTTGTGACAAACCTTGTTACTTCACCCCCTGCATATCTAATGCAATTGTCCTTCCAATTGAGCTAAGCTCACGGGACAAAACAACTTGATTCTATCTACAAATATTAAAATTCTATCGTTAGTTAATAAGTCAAAATTAATATTAAAAATTAAAGGTAATTAATATAATTAATTAAATAACTAAAAATATTGAGTATAAATTAAAAATGGGTAAAATAACTGATGCCCCCCTGTAATGTGGGCGTGTTTTGTTTTTCCCCCCTATAAAAAGTTTCCTTGCAACTCGCCCCTTGTCAAATATTGACTCTTTGCATTTGTCCCATATTATCAAAATCTGGCAGCTGACTGTGCGTTTTCGCCACGTGGCAAATCCACGTGTATTTATTTTATTTTTTATTTAAATTTAATGCCACGTGTCAGACTAATTGTTAATTTTTTTTTTTAATAAACTGAATTTAAAAAAACGAAAAAATGGTGGAAATGTCTCCACAAGGGTTCGAACCCGCCCCCTCCTCCCTCCGGGGCTCACGTCTCAGCCAACTGAGCTGAACGTGCGCTTGTGTTATGCAAATAGCTTCAAATTTATTTGAATCCATCAAACAGCTTAAAATAAATATTGTGTTAACCAAAACAATTTAATTATCAAAAGTAATTTTTTATTAAAAGTAATTTAATTTTTAATTTCAAATATACAATTCAAAATTAAATTAATTTAGATTAAAAATTACAATTAAAATTAGATCTTCGCATTCGTTAAAGGTTCATTCATTCACTGCTTAACAAATTCACAAGACACAAATTTCATCTTCACTTCTTTTTTTCTCTAATATTTAAAAATGATTTTTATTATTTTCTCAAAATTAAATACATTGAATATTAGTCAAAAATAAAATAGTGTAGCAAAAAATAACAAAAGAATACATTTTTTTAACATTCTTTCCTTATTAAAAAATGTATTCTTTCATTATCTAAAAAAAATGTATTCTTTTGTTATTTTTTGCTAATGTATTCATACTTTTTTTTTTAGATAATGAAAGAATACATTTTTTAATAAGGAAAGAATGTTAAAAAAATGTATTCTTTTGTTATTTTTTGCTACACTATTTTATTTTTGACTAATATTCAATGTATTTAAGTTTGAGAAAATAATAAAAATCATTTTTAAATATTAGAGAAAAAAAGAATTGAAGATGAAATTTGTGTCTTATGAATTTGTTAAGCAGTGAATGAATGAACCTTTAACGAATGCGAAGATCTAATTTTAATTGTAATTTTTAATCTAAATTAATTTAATTTTGAATTGTATATTTGAAATTAAAAATTAAATTAATTTTAATAAAAAATTACTTTTGATAATTAAGATATTCAGATTAAAAAAGTAATGTTAAAAAAATAATTATTATTATTTTATGATTAATAAATTGTACTCCGGTAATTAAATTGTTTTAGTTAACACAATATTTATTTTAAGCTGTTTGATTGATTCAAATAAATTTGAAGCTGTTTGCTTATCACACGCGCATGTTCAGCTTAGTTGGCTGAGAGGCGAGCTTTGTAGGGAGGAGGGGGCGGGTTTGAACCCTTTTGGAGACATTTCCACCATTTTTCTGTTTTTTTAAATTCAGTTTATTAAAAAATAATAATAATAATTAGTCTGACACGTGTCAGTGACACGTGGCATTAAATTTAAATAAAAAATAAAATAAATACACGTGGATTTGCCACGTGGCGAAAACGCACAGTCAGCTGCCAGATTTTGGTAATAGGGGGCAAATGCAAAGAGTCAATATTTGGCAAGGGGCAAGTTGCAAGGAAACTTTTTATAGGAGGAAAAGCAAAACACACCCACATTACAGGGGGGTATCAGTTATTTTACCCATTAAAAATTAAATTTGATTATGGTCTTCTTCAAGTTAGGGGTATATTTATACTTTTTAAAATAATTGACACTTTTCTCTTCTCTATTTCTTTTCTCTTTCTCTCATACTAAACAACACATCAAATCTACTCTATTTCTCTTATGTTTCTCTCTTCCCTCTCTCTCTCTCTCACCTATTTCTCTCTTTTTACTTTCTCCTCACAACCAAACACACCCTTAAGCTCCAAATTCTCCATGTCTATAAAAAAAAAATTCCCCATAATAGGAGATATGATCACTAACAACATTCTTGAAATCTTAGTCACCATGAGTTTGCATATGACCACCTTACGAGAAGTCTTGTCTCCTCTTGAAGAGAAGAAAATGATCTACCACGAGGTAATGTAGAAACCAGTTCTCCAATCAACCAGTATCACCGAGACCTAAGTTTATACTCCAACAAATTATAACGGTTCTAGTACAAAATAGAATGCATCCCAAACTCATAACGATGCCTGAATTTCTACCTAAAACTCATTTCCAAAAAGTAAGTTTCACCTTATCCAACGGATACTCGATAGTAAAAAATTACAGTGTTTCGAAAGTTCCAAATACTCTACTGTCATACCCAAATTTTCCTTTCTTGTCCCCACACATACTAGAGCTGTCAAAACGTGTGGTCCGGCCCGGTACGGGTTGTCAGGCCTTCGGGCCGGCTCTTTTTTATTTTATTTTTTAGCTATTAGTGCTCAATTAAATATCCTATTTTTATGAACAAACAAACTAAACAAAGTAAGTTCAAATTCAAATGGATGGACGCTACAGGATTTATTTATCTATAATAAAAGTTGTAACTTTTTAAGTTGGCTTAATGTGTATTAGATTCAATTGGTCCAAATAAAAAAAATTAACATTTAAAATGTAACATACTACCACATTTTTTTTTTATAATTTTTTTTATTATAATTTATTCGGGCTCCGGGCTTCCCATGGCCCATTCAGTCTAGCCCATATTTTAAACTGCTTAAACGGGCCTAACTAGAAAGCCCGAAGAAAAAAATTGAACCATTTGGTCCGGTCTATTCGGGTTAGCCCATTTTGACAGCTCTGACCTATATTCAAAATGCTCTCCAAAAACCCTATAATACCACGAGAGGCACAAACTCAAAATTCAACCAAATGAAAATATCATACCAAATTGGTGATGTTTGACTACAAGAAACGAAGAAATGTTTAACCGGATCAGACCTGGGCCAACAACACACAAAGAATCACCAAGATTCCGGATAACACTCCAATGATATAGAGATTTTGGCGAATCGACAACCTATCTTAAAATAATTGTCAAGAGAAGATCGCCTTTAAAGGAACCCAAATTTTCAACACTTTTGCCAGCAACCTTACTTCATCTGTAATTTATCGAGAAGCAACCACACAAGTCATACTTGCAAGACTCAAAATCAGCCGCTATTAAAATTGGGAAGCCATTCAGAAATCAGAATTACAAGAAGACTATTCAAAAGATCAATGAAAAAAGATGGTTCATATGACTTCCAACAGCATTTGGTGCT
This sequence comes from Trifolium repens, assembly GCA_030408175.1. Classification (NCBI taxonomy): domain Eukaryota; kingdom Viridiplantae; phylum Streptophyta; class Magnoliopsida; order Fabales; family Fabaceae; genus Trifolium; species Trifolium repens. Next base: position 27,465,379 of record CP125851.1, read on the forward strand.
CCAAGTACTTTACTTTCCTCATTCATTCACCCTCAAAAGCATGGGATACTATGTTAAGAAAGAAAGCAAAATAAGATTTCATTCCTTGGCTCCAGGATGTTAACGTGCTCGAGTCTTTGCGCATGCAGCCCAGACTCTTTTGAGGAAAAAGCGTGTGGATATAATAAAAAGAAGAGACCACAAATCAACTATTTTCTGCTAAAGTTCCAACTGCATTTTCAACTATATACTATGCAGCTTTCTTTTTTTTTTTTTTGTTATACTGTTATATGAAGTGTTAACAAATTATGAAACTGAGGAGTGATATAATTGATTTTTTTTGGCGAATAATAATATAATTTGATATCACAACAAGATAATAAATTTGAGGTGGTAAAATTACATGCTCCCTCCAATCCTTTTTATAATGAACACTTTGGAAAAATCACATCAACTGAAGCTAATATTTCTCATTAATAATTTTAAATTTTTATGTTTTATTCCAAAATTAACATTTGACTAGCATGAGAAATAAGTTTCTAATTAATGCACTAACATTGAAATGAATTATTTGATGTTATTTAACAAGGGTACAAATAGAATTGTGTATTTAATAAGGAATAAATTTATAGAGTGTTTTTTACAAAAACAATTATCTTGAAGAAACAAAATATGTAGGATGAATAAAGAATAATGATGTAGCTAGCATATAAATAATAAAGAGCGATAAATTAATCTTTTTATAATATTTCAATTATTTATCTTTTTCTATTTTGTTTAAGTCTTTCGTCTTGTATAATGCACACATAAATCATTTTCTGTGTAGATTTTTTCATTAAACTTGGGGTTACTCAGAAGACGACCTCTTAACTTATACTTCTCATTCAGAAGGCGTTCGTAATCTTCTTAAGAACAACGCAATGAGAATCTTCTTTCTTCAGGTATATTTCTTTTTTAGTTTGTTTTTTTTCTTTTCTTTTAGCTTCCTAACAAAAAAAACATAAATCATTTTCTCATTTTTTACTTAAAAATGCTGATATGGTAATCCATATAGGACACTCTTATTTTTTTTTAAATATCTTTTTATTGAAATTTTAAAAGAAAATGCAAAAAATGTAGAATTAGAAAAAGTGAGAATTACCTATATTTTATAAACATATTCATGTCATCTCACAACCAATACAAAACTTTTTAACATAAGATATTAATATCTTCATCACCATCTTCATATCCTTCATTGTCATATTTTTCCTTGAACCAAAATCAATTTTTACTTACATACACCTCGAAGTAGCATGAATTTGAGTAGAATTAAAAAGTGGAGGTGTATTTGAGTAAAAAAATAAAGATTCGTGCTAGTTGAAGGCCTTAGTAGCGAAAAATTTTCCTTCTTACATTTAACCTTTTACCTCTATGTATTTTAAAATATTCTCATTATACCCTTATTTTACTATACTATTTTTTATCCTTTTTTATTTTATGACTTTTCCGGTGAATGTTGTGCACTCCGTCAAATGCACTGTTTCGGTAAACTTCTCCACTTTTCCAATTTTTTAAATTGACCGGAATACTTTTGAAAGGTGTTCCAATAGTTAGTTATGATATATATGTATAGAGAAATGATATATCTCGCGAAAACTTTATCGCGAATATTTCACGAATGTGTCAAGCAACAAACAATTCAACTTAATTTGGCCTCCATATGTATTATTATTTATCATCTCCTTCTGCAAGATCATGATAAACATCTCACGTCTATGATTTCATGGCAGCTGTCAATATTGCCTGCAAAATTTGACTCACCGGGCACTATGTCTCTATTGAAGCTGCATACCACAAATACTAGTATTTCAACAAGTGTGATGGCGGTGGGATGCTTCTTTTGATGTGCCCTTTTTCTTTTCATTTTAAGATACATGTTCTTTTTCTAGAGTAGTGGCTATACAGGAAAGAAATTAACGAAATACTATAAAATAGACATGTTCGTGAAAATTCACGAGAAATCTTTTCGCTACATATAGCAAAGCTCTTTTACTCCATCAGCTTTAAAATATAAACTCATTTTAGTACAAAAAATATTTTATTTATATAATTATATACTTCTCCGATTTTAATTATAAACAAAAATGGATCAATTTTTGTATGATGAGCAAAATTATTTACCTCCTCCGTTCTAGGTCCCAGGCATGCGCAAGGATGGGAAGGAGACCATAACTCCGGACTGATGTCCAAGATCAGTCCAAGGTTAAGTCACTGCCACTCTCTATCGCTCTCCCTCGCTCTCTCTCAACATACACTTTGTAAGAAAATTATTAGTTGTATTAAACTCGATAATAAAATGAGTTTTTCTATACTAAAATGCCCTTATTAATGGTAGTAAATACTCTCTCTAGTCCTTTTTACGCGAGACGGTTTACCTTTTTATAACATAATGTAACAATTTGTACGCACATTATTAGTCTTCGAGATATTTGCACGCAGAAGATGTCTATGGTTTATCAAAAAAAGTTATTGTCTCTAAATTTGTAAATTTCTATTTTTAATTGAAATTGTGGTTGAAAATTTAAGGAGCAACTCTTCAAACATAACTCAAAGGCAGGAAAAAATGGTTGCATAATTTCCTCTCAAAAGAGTGAAAATCCACACATCAACCTTGCATAGACTACAAATTACACAAGTATAAAAAAATCTAAGATGAAATAAAGTATGAAGTGGAAACCGTGTTGGCAAGTTTCATGTATCAAGAATGTGTCATTGGTAATTACTACAACAATTATAGGCATTAAAAGAATTACAAGTGTCCCAAATAATTAAAGTGGGAGCCTCAGAACATTAAGCTAATAACAAGAATACAACTCAAAATCAGTGCAAGATATAAACAAGACTAAAAAAAAATTAAGAATAACTCACCAACAAGCCAAACTCTTTGAAGCAACTAATTAATAGAGGGTGAACTTAAAATGTGCTTTTACTGAAAAATGTTGATTATGGCACAAACAAACATCGCCAGAGTGAATATCAGTTTCAGCCCATTTCCATTGATTGAAGCGTCCGAGATAATTTTTTGAGGCCTGAAAAGAGAAAATGGACATCAAAATTTAACAATGGCGTATAATTTTTTAGCTTAGGGTAATTGATAGAGAAGGATAATGTAACATACTTTTGCAAATGTTGAAGGGAGCCGCAGAAAAGAGCATTGTCTGGCATTGGAAGCTCGGTCTTGTTTGTAGGCTCTGGATTGACAACCCTGATGTATGTTTCTTGACCAAGATACCATGAATCAAGGTTTTCAGTTCTTAGATTCCAAATTCCAACGTTGTCGAGGGAGACCAAAACTGCTGTCCATGCACCAGGATAAACCTAAAAGGGAAACAAACAGTTGTGTGCTTAAAACTTATAGGAACCAAGATACAGTAGCACAAAGTTCCAACTTTTCAAATGCGTTGAAAAACATGAAAGACTATAAGGAACATGCAATGCATGAGAACATGAAGTTATTATTATCACAAAATTAGTCATGTGATATATAACAGGTTTTCTTGAGGCATTTGACAGTTCCGGAAAATGTGAAAGCTTCACTACAAAAATTCCTCAGTGTTGGCCATGAGCCACATGTATTCTAAGACAAGAAATATACCTGTGCTGTAGTACGAGCTATTCCATCCCACTTGTTATATGTGCCCCTGCTGTTCTCAGACCAATCACCAAAGTCCATCCTGCGGCAATGAATCAAGTTGCAGTAAGTGTTACTGGCTGCTAAAACGTGTAAAAGTGTAAACATCTTGTAAGTAAGGAATGGAATTTAAAAAAGGAATGAAGTTTTTCATACCCTACTACAAAAAATGCATATCCATTCAAGTGATAGGTATGCATCTTGGTGTCATTGTTCTGCAGTATAATTTCCATAAATCCTCTAAAACTTCCATTGATTACTGATGTTTCTACCCGAGGAGGTCCGGTTATAGGCTTTGTGGGAAAATCAAGCTTGTATACTCCCTTTACTTTGTATTTGTCAGCAAGTCTGAGTGGAGTAGCAGGATTGGTATAAGAGATTCCACTAAGTGTTGCTCGCCGCTTCCCACCAATTTTCACTAGTGGCTTATTTTTTAGAACATAAATCTCTGTCACATTGATTGAACCGTATCTGAAAGATCCTTGTGGATTTGGACGAGCACCACTAGCGGATACATTCCATCTACACAATTAAACACAAAGTTGCAAAAATGAGTACATTTTGGGCAGTTGCTTATAACTGAAGCATGAGTAAATGAGACAAGATAATATATAATGCTCTAGAATTTTAGCATAAAGATACCTGATGGATCTTGCTTGGTTCATTGAGAAAGTTTTGTCAAATTGATCATCTGGACCCGGTGGTAAATGACCTTTTGCTTTCCCCTTGGAATTTGTATAGTGCAAGATACCAACTCCGGTAACTCTCTGCCAACGCGATTCATTCACAAACCTAGCACTTGCTACAATGTAGTAATCTGAACTTGCATTCTGATCCATGGTTACCAGAAAAGAATAAGATTGTCCAACATGAATATCTAAGCTAGTGTAGTTCTGTTGCACTGTATATGACCCCTCAGTTTCTGCTAGAAGTAAGTTATGGTTCTGAATCCTGAAATTCAGACTTGTAGATATTCCAACATTATGTACACGAATTCGGTAAGTTTCTCCTGTTAAACATCATCAAATAGACATTATAAACATTTAACAAGAAACAAGTATATGAGGACAATACATGAAAACTTTGATTACTTATGTATCTCTGTTTGTTTATTGTTTTTCTAACAGTACAACATGGTTATGTTATGCTCGATGTGCCTAATATTAAGTTACTAGAAGCAAAACAGCCGATATACATAAATGAATGATACTGTGTTTCCATGCCTAAAGAAGACCAACATTAGAGAAATTATACAAGAGACATTAAAGTTCATCACTTTGTCACATGGAACTTGTTTTGAATTTATGTATCATAAAGCCATACAAAAACCATCCATATCAGCATTTGAAATTTGAAAGAAATAAAATAAAAAAAATCAAAGAACTCAAGGTTAAGTTTCTTCCAAGAAGTTACCAGGTTTAACATCAATTTGTTCAAAATCAATGCCATCAGGAACAAGTGTATCATTATATCTATAAGGTCCTTTTCCATTGATGAGAACTCCATTTGGCATGCCAAGATCTTTTCCATCATCCAGATCCTTTCTCAAATCCTACACATAAGCAGAAACATTAATTAATCCAATCAACATCAAACACATAAGCAAAAATTTCAATGAATAAATTCAATCCAACTAACACAAACTAACCGTGTGATTACGTGTATACCAATCACCAATAAAAACAACAATGTCTCCTTGTGGAGTATCAAAAGGAACAGAAATGACGGGTCGGTTGTTTATGATGAAACCACCAAATCCACCGGCTGCTCTTTGAAAATTAAGTGAAGGAAAGTAGAAAAAACTTCCAATCTGATCCTTCACTTGAAACTGATAAGTCCAGTTCCATTTAGGAGGAATAGGACAATTTGTTCCAAGAACACCATCTTGCCATGAACTCCTCCTTTGCTGAACACCAGACCTATCTCAAACACCAATGAAAACAAAAAATCAAAACTTTAGCAAAATTAACAAAACCCAAGTTTTAAACGTTTTAAACAAAATCAGCAACAAAAGAACATACCAATGAATAAGAAGATTCTCATCCAATTTGTTATGGACATTAACAGCAACATTGTTGTTTGTTGTTACATTAATAGTAGGACCTGGAAACTCACCATTGATAGCAATGACCTAAACAAACAATGAGAAATATTACCAAAAAACCCTTAACCTAATTCTATATAAATATAAATATAAATATAAATTAGTTACATTTACATTTTACACAACCCTTTAAAATTTCAACTATAACATTAACATTACTATTTAGATGCAGATCTGAAAGTAAAGGTTGAAACTTTGTTAAATTCAAAGTGAGATAGTTAAAAAGAGAACATACCCACATCCTAAAATAGTAAGAGAAAGATGTAGGAAAGAAAAAAACCTGTTGGGGTACTCCGAGAGGAGAGGCAGTGATGTAGGAAACCTCAAACTTATAGGGAACAAATGCATCTTCTGCAGAAGAGAGTGTGAGAAGGAAGAAAATGTTGATGAGAAAGAAGAAGAAAGCTCTAAATGAAGCCATTGAATGTAGAACTTTTTTGGTGACTCAAAAGATTAATTTTTTAGCTATGTTTTGAGTAGACTTTTTCTCCTTTTGAGTGATTTTGATTTACATTTACATTATCAAATTTTGAAAGGACTATGAAAGAAGATGGTCTTCTGGTTGTAGAGAGAGAGAGAGAGAGAGTGGGACTTTGGAGAAGTGGTGTGTGTGTAAGGGTTTGTGTCTCTATCTCTATTCACTACTTTTTAGCTGTGCTGTGAAAAAAAGTGTATTTCTAGAGTGTACACTGGATGGATGGAGATGAATGTGAATGAATGAATGCCTACAAAGGGTGACAGCTTAAGACAGTTCATACCTTACCTATTTGTATATTTGACTATTGTTTATCCTCAATGATAATGATAATCAATCAGAATATAATTTGCCCTTTTTTTATGCAAGTTAGGTTTCAAACTTAACTTGGTAGTTTAGTGTATGTTACAATTTTTAGTTAGTTTGGTAGAAAATTATGGTATGTTAATTAGATTTTAGTATTTCATTAAGAATTACTATATTTGGAGGAAATGGATTCTTTAATTTTAAGATTTGGTGATTTTTGTGTATTTAGGAGAGACAAAATGATGATTAAAATAAGATTGTTTGACCAACATAATTGTGTTTACGTCTTGTTTATGGTCCTTATGTCCTAAAGAAATAAGTAACTCGAGTTTTAGTGTACCGTATGGTGCCGCTTTAGGAACAAATATATGTGGAAGAAAGAAAATTTGTTCTTCACTTTAGTACTTCAATAATGACAGAAATGGATTCCCTGCAATTACCATTTGACTGCAGGTTAATCTCAACCATCCTTTTTTAAATCTAGACCACCAAAATTTAAATCTAAAAGCTTACAATGTAGTGATTGCATGAATATTTGAATGCTTGGAATTCAGGTCTATAAATTACGGTATCATTGTGATTTTATCAATTTATCAGTGTAAACATACACTTTATAAGTTGTACAAGGTTAATGTATGGTTGGTGTTATCGTTGATTTCGACTACATAAGTTTTGTTAATAGTTTAAGTGTAATTAGAATTTTTTTTAGTCCAAATAACATTGTGGGTATCTGAATGAACCAATCCTCCATACCAAGCTTATTCACACTCAACAATTTTTATGTCACTAGATTACATTTAAGCCCTACTATAAATTACTATTATTCACTACATTACAATGTTACATTAACAATTATACCTTTTTGAAAGGTTTGAAGGTTGTAGTTGTTGGCACTTGGCACTGTAGCATTGGTTTACTTGAACTTTTGATCATTGGCAATTTGGAATAGTATAATAGTACTACTGTATTTGATTATTGATTATTAATAATAGTGCTTGGTGCTTGTTCAAGAAAAAAAATAGTACTAGTATTTGATTAATAATAATAATAAAATGAATTTGGTGGTTGATAATTGGGCCATTTTCCTTCCATAACGTTTTGATTTGGAGAATGGCAAAGGCGTAATTAGCGTTACAACGGTCGGATCCTGCAAAAAGCGCCACATGCTTTCCAGCCGGGAACCATTCCGCAAGTGGGGTCCACTAAGCGAGGCTGTCTATGTTGGCTGGACTCACTGCGTAATTACCGTCTGATCCTGACTTTCTTGTTTTGACTTAGTTTAAGTTCATACATTGATTTACATAATTTTTTTTCCTTCTACTTTCTTTCCATCGTACCAAACGGACCATAACGGTCCCTGATCATCCATGCCACGTGAGTCCAGCCAAGTAGTATTAAACTCTCGCACACTAAACTAGCTTATAGTTTATATTTTATATGGATCCCACCAATAACACATCTCATCAATAACTCTACATCATTATAACTAGTATGTTAGTCCGTGCCGTGCACGGAATTATTTTCTTTTTTAATATTATTTATATGTTTATTTTGATATATTATTTGATTAATTTGGTTTAAAATTCTAAGGTAAAATTGAGATAGATTTTGCATTATATAGATTTAACGATGTTACAGAATAAAGCGAGATTAAGAGTATTACTTCGCTTCCCATTTTACACTATTATGAGAATGATTCTTTATCTCATCTTCATCCCCGAAACTATATAGTGATCTTATAAATATAAAATAATTATAAATTTCATTCTCAAAGGAAAATATGCTTTGATTTTTCATGGCCTTAAGATTTTTTGAGACCGTACCCATAAAATTAAAATATACCATTATTTTTTTTCATCTCGAGCCCACTCTTTATAGAAAATTTACATTATGTTCATTGTCAAACACGGAATAATTTTTATTTTTTACAATAATATTTATTTTCATATGTTATTTTTTCTTTTGAAGGTTGTCTATGTCTTTTTATATTATTTAGAATGTTATATACGTTTTTTCAATTGTCTATGAGATTGATTTCTTTTAGTTTATTTAAGTATGAAAATACGATATATCTTTAACACAGGACTCTGTAGAACTTTATAAAAAAAAAGTGTAAATTTTATACTATTTTTTAAATGAATATTAACATACTTTGACCATGTTTCTATTCTCAAATTTTTCTTTTCACTGTACCACAAAGAAGCAACTTCACGCGTGAGCGTCAAATGGGAAAACATATGTGTGAATCTCTCCACTAACATTAAAAAATTAAGGTTCTTAAGAAAGTTCGAACGAAGGTTATGGAAAGTTTAAAAAGTTCGAACGAAGGTTATGAAAAGTTTAAAATAACATAAATTATAAAAAATCAAAATTATATTAATTTATTTTAAATTTTCCATAGATTTCATAAACCATATGTAATCTAATGGAAGTGCGATGGACACATAATATGGAGAAAAAAAAACCCTTAGTTGAAATTCAAATTTTAATTAGTCAATGTGTATTTTTAATAGTTGGGTGGGAAGTGTTTCTCGTTTCCTATTATATACCACTGAGAGATTCTCTCTCTCTCCCATCTCCGCCGCAGGACTCTATAGGGGCTCCATCAACAATAAAATAGTTGCTAATTCTATATTATTAGTTTTAATGAATATCAATAAAATTCTCGTGTTAAGTTATCACTATCTTCTACATACACTTTTCATCATGGGGATTACTTTTTATCGTGCTAAATAAAATTTTGTATAAATGATCCCCGTGATAAAATATTAAATATGAAAATATGGATAACCCCCGCAGTCGGAATTCAAAATTTAATTAGTCAATGTGTATTTTTAATAGTCGGGTGGAAAGTGCTTCCCGTTTTCTATTCTACACCACTAAGAGATTTCTCTCTCTCTCTCTCTCTCTCTCTCTCTCTCTCTCTCTCCCCCTCTCTCTCTATTTATATCTCTCTTCCGTCTCCATTACATGATTCTATAAAGGCTTCATCAACAAAAAATAGTTGTTAATTCTATTTTTTTAATGAATATCAATTAAATTTTCGTGGTTAGTTCTCACTATGATCTACATACATTTTTCATCACGGGGAACACGTTTCTTCGTGCAAGATAAAATTTTGAATAAGTTTTCCCCATGATAAAATATGAAAATAAGGATAATTCTCGCAGTTGGAATTCAAATTTTAATTCGTCAATGTGTATTTTTAATAGTGGGGTGGGAAGTACTTGCCGTTTCTCATTCTCCAACACCGAGAATTTTTTTTCTCTCTCTCTCTCTCTCTCTCTCTCTCTCAAAATTTTCTATTTTGTTTTTGTCTCTAATGAATATAATTTTTTCTTCAAAATAAAATAAAATGTTTTTACGTGAAAAAAAAAGTTTACAGATATGTCATAAGCTATTTTTTGGGTTCAATTCTTCGAGTGATCTTATCCATGAAAAAATAGTGTACTTTCTTATTTTAATTTCTTTCAATGTAATCTAAATATAAGTGCTCCTTCATTTTACAAAATTAAAATATTAAAAATGTACTAAGATAGTGTCGCACAAGTGGTAGATACTTGAGTCCCTTTACCATTTGGTCTTGAGATCGATCCTGATCGATGCATATGAAAAATCATTTCTTAGGAGAGGTCAATCCATTAAATAGATCTCAGTTAAATCGTGGGGATTAATCTCTGCAATTGTGCACGGATGATACCTTTAGTTTACTAAAAAAAAAATAAAAAATGTGTGTGTATATATATATATATATATATATATATAATATTTGAGAGTCTCTATAAAAAAAGTATAATATTTGCGAGAGTTTGTAAAAAAAAAGAGTTTCTAAAAAAAATATAGTATATAATATTTGAGAGAGTTTTCACACTTTTTTTTTTTAGATTTAAAAAAAATATAATATTTGAAAAAGTTTCTACCAAAAGAAAAAAAAATAAAAATATTTGAAAGAGTTTTTACAAAAAAAAAAAAAATTATAAAAATTCAATTATTGTTGTCAAAGGGATTCGAACAACATACCTTTCTTAGTAATTATAAGGTAATTTTCTCTACAAAAAGAAAGGTAATTTAGTGGGATTCGAACAACATACATTAAGCCAAAAACTATAAATGACACCTAAGCGAGAACCTCTAATTAAATGCCACATAAGCAATTATTATTGAGAATGCACGAGAAAGCTCTGTGGGAATCTCGTAATGTATATAATAGAGATCAGATCCTACAAAAATAATATAAGTATCAATGATTATTTAAGAAGCAGTACCTATTAAATACTATTTTGCTCAAATGGGAATACATATTAAGTACTCAGAGCTGTCTCCGAATATTTCGAGGTCCCGTGCTAATAATAATAATGACCCCTAATAGAAAATATATTATTTTTTAATAAAAAAAACATAATATATTCAAATTGTAAACATATTAATCACATCAAAAGTAATTATCATCCTTGTGACTAACAAAAAAAGGTCATATTCTAATCAATATCATCAAAATCCATTATAGAGTTCTAGCTACTTAAAAAAGTTCTCCCTTCTAGCATTTTTTGAAGCAAATTCATCAACCAATTCTTCATATTGTATATTCTCCAACAAGTCATTCTCAATTGCTATCATTACTATGAGCTTATAACTTATTTAACTAGTTTATAGCTTATTTTTCAAACGCTATTTTAATTAGCTATTGAGTTTATAGCTTATTACTTTTTCTTCCACTTTTATCTATATTATTTTATCTAAAATTCAACTTTACCATTTATAGTTTATTATGATTTTAAATAATAAACTGTATATTTTACGTTCGTATACGCCACACATTTTTCTTAATAAACTATTATTACTGTTTTATATTAAATTTTATGTGGATGGTTTTTTTTGAAAAACAATTAAAATTTTCTCAATTCTATAAAGGAATTCAATAAGTTGCACTATTTTTTTTTTAATGTAAATAGAAGATTTTATTAATGGATCAAGTCCTTTAGTAAAATAGGAACAATCTGAGCTGGAGTTTCTTCAATCCAAACTCTGTTGGGCTCATCATAGGCCAAAAGAGCCATACAGTGGGCTGCTTTATTGGCTTCTCTTCCTATATGCCTAAAAGTACAATTCCTAAAGTGCCCTCTATTACAATTGATACCCCTGATAAAATTACCCACATAATTCCTAGGGTTCCTATTATCGTTCAGCAGACTAACAATGGTGGAGTTATCACTTTCAAAGATCACATCCATAAAGCAGCATTCATGGGCTGAGGAAACAGCTTTGTAAAGAGCGCAAGCCTCCGCCAAGGTTGAGTCCTCTACTCCCGGAGATTCCCACGTCGCTGCTGCCAGGATCTCACCTTCTGAATCGCGAAAAGTAGCCCCGAGCCCCCATCGACCATGTCTAGACAGGTTAGCGTCGCAGTTCACTTTAATAGTTCCTTCAGTAGGCCTATTCCACTATTTGTTATTTGTTGATCGTAGTCTAGGCCTGTCATTCGAAGATGAATCGTGGTTGGTATTTTGCGAGTCGTATCTAGTGATTTGGGTAGCGCGTTGAAACTCATGGATGCTTCTAGCTGCGTTGTTGATAACGCTATCATCTTCCACATCTTTTGATTCAAAAATCGTTTGATTGCGGGCGAACCAAATTCCATAGGTAATAGCAGCCATGTAGATGAGATCTTCTTTATTCAAATTGTTCAGGGCATAGATAATCCAATCTGAAATGTTATTGTGTCTGTGATCAAACAATATACCTAGCTTAGACCCAAACCAAATCTTAGCTGCATGATGACATTTCATAAAGGTGTGGTCTAAAGTTTCTTCTTTAATCATACATCTGGGGCATAAGATGTTACAAGGAACCCCTCTTTTACTAAGTTCACTCCTAACAGGAACAACTCCTTGAATAATCCCCCATAACAGTACCTTGTGTCTAGGAATCGTGTTTAAGCTCCACAATTTCTTCCATGCTGTGTCTGGATTATTAAAATGAGCAGAACTAGGAAGAGTAGCATTATGCCATTGACAAAGTAAGTTATAACCTGACTTAACAGAGTAGCCTCCATCCTTAGTATGAGGCCACATTAGTTGGTCTTCGTGATTCTCCATAATGAGGGGAATTTGTTTGATGAGGGTACTTTCAAAAGGAAAAAAGTTTTGATCAATGACTTCAGAGTCCCAACATCTAGCAGGATTGGCAGTAATGATATCACTAACTCTGTTGATGTTGGCTTGACCATTGTAGGGAGAGAGAATTCTATAACCATTCTGCCCAATAACCCAGTTGTCCTCCCATATATTGATGGATTGGCCATCACCAATCTTCCAACAGCTGGTTTTAAGTTGCTCACCTTAAAAATTGCTCACCGTAAAAAAAATTACATTACTCACCGTTTTATAATATATCCTTATTATTATTGTTTTGTCCAAATAAAAACCATAATAATCCATACTTATTTTAATAAAAATATCAATTTTTACTATGAATTTTTAGAAAAACTATGATTTTTGGAAAATGAAATTTCAACAAATAAAAATTAGTTTAATAATATAGAAAATATTGTATATTAGAAAATTTAATTTTAAATTCTAAGTATGTTAAATATTGATTTGATATAAATTTTACATTAATTAACAATACTCTTTTGTGTCATTTTACATTTATCAACTAGTTGAATCGCTAATTTTACCAAACACTTAAATTTGCTTATTAGCTATAAGTCATCAGCTATAAGCCATCAGCCATCAACTAGTTTATCAGCTAAACGTTGTTTTTACTAAACAGAGCCAACACAAATTTTCATCTTTTTTTCATTTTTGGGAATATTTGATTTTTAAACGAAATAAAATACTCTTGCTTGCAGGTTTTTTTATGTAGTTTTTTTTTTGTACAATGTTTTTTTTTATGTAGTTAATCAGCTAAAATAGAACACGGTTCAGCTCCAACATTAGTAATAATAACAGGAATTGCACCAACAATGAATTGGTAGTTCAAGTGGTAAGGGACTTGGTCCCCTTAAGCATGTGGTCAAGGGTTCGATTTCTAACTCATGTTAACCCAAAAATAATGATAATAGGAATTTTCTATTACTTACAAATTAAGGTAGCATAATAGATATGACAGAGTGAATAGCTCAACTAGTTTGAGTTAAGGGTGAAAGAAGTTAAGGAGAAAAGATTAAGTTCTGACAAAATGAAAAAACTAACATTAACGGCTAATTACCAACTTTGACCATATTTTTTTTTTAAAAAGTGTGTAATGGGTAGAGTTGCGCAGGGTCACAAGGGTAAAACATCAATAAAACAATAGTCTCTTATTTTTGGCCAATCACAAAATACATCATTAAAATTGTAGAATGTCATTCAAAATGATCATTCCATTAAGTTATATTTTTAGAGACTATGACACATGTTTATCCGAAATTTCACATTGCATGTTGATCTTCAATCAATGTTAGGTCATTAGGGATAAATTTATAGGCTCAAATTCAATTTTGGCTCTAAATTTCATAATTATTTGATTTTGACTTTTTAAATATTAATTGTTAGATTTTAACCCCTCAAGGTTTCCAATTGGTCATTTTGATTCCCTAAACTTGTTCTTTTTGTCTTTACTAATCCACTCTTGTCTTTTTAACTAAAAATTGCTTATGTAAAGTTTGGAAGCAAAACTAAAGCTACTTTTTAAACCTGCGACTTGTGAGAATCAACTGCTTGAAATGTTTGGGGCTACTTGGATTGAATTCAGGCCCGGTTTTGAGGGGGTGCAGGCAGTGCTGCATCTCCGGGCCTCAAAAAATTTGGGGCCTCAATTGTTTTTTTTTGGGTAGTAAGTAGGGGGTGTAGTAGTAAACTGGAGGCCCAAAAAGCAAATATATGTAACAAAAAAAAAAAATTAGCTAGAACTCTATAATGAATTTTGATGATATTGATTAGAATATGACATTTTTTTTGTTAGTCACAAGGATTATAATTACTTTTGATGTAATTGATATGTTTACAATTTGAATATATTATGTTTTTTTTATTAAAAAATAATATATTTTCTATTAGGGGTCCAATATTATTATTAGCACGGGACCTCGAAATATTCGGAGACGGCCCTGATTGAATTGTATGTTTGTTGTTTTGTTGTTAAATAATATTATTATCCTTTTTAGTAATATGTAGGCTCCGTTTGGCCCAGCTTTTTTTAGCTTTTTATTCTCTTAAGAATAAGAAGTTAGGCCAAACATAATTTTAATAAAGCTTTTAGCTATAAAAACAGCTTTTCTTTAATGTGTAAAATTAAATCAAAAGAGTTTCTAAGAGAAGAGGTTGAAATCTACTTTTGGGGAAAAATTCGGAGTTTTTTTGTTATTATCTTTAGTAAATTTAGTTTAATCTAGTTTGTTATCATCTTTTCTTATGTTTCATTTTAATTTTAATTTGTTATTATTTTATTTTTTTAAAATAAATATATTTTACCAAATAACTTTGAAGTTAAAAAAAACAATTATCAAACAACTTTATCTTTTTTTTGAAAAGCTATTATTTTCACTTTTAGCTTTCAGATAGCTTCTAAAATCTAAAAAAGCTAGGCCAAACGGACTCGTAGTCCTTTGATGAAGTGATTAGTAAAATAATGTTGTTGATGTTTTGGGATGCTTTGTTATAATGGTATACGTACGTAAAATATACTATTTTTTAAAAAAAAATGGTTTTTGCGGCAGTTTTGAACCGCCTTTCTTAAAAAATTACAACAAAACCGCTGCTAATTGATAGAAAATTTCCACTATATATACCCTGTCGGCAGTTGCCCCATAGAATGACTTCGTGACGTTGAAAAAATCAGCGTTTGAGAGGTCAAAATCGAGCAATTTTAAAATCATTATTTTACACAAAGCAATTTTAGAACTTAAGGAGCCAAAATCAAACAATTATGAGTTTGAGGGGCCAAAATGACATTTAAAATAAATTTTTATATGATATTTAAACATCTCAATGACACAATTGTTAGTAATTACAATTTTACGTGAACTAATTAGTATCAAATTAGTCGATGAGATACTTAAATTTCATAAATAAATTAGTAGCTATTGCATTATATTGACGTGAGAATAACAGAGAATTCATAAATATATTAGTCGCTATTGCGATTATATTGGCTCTGTTTGATAAACCAAATAAGCTAGCTTATAGCTTTTAGCTTATAAGCTAAAAGCTCTGTTTGGTAACCGTTTTGAAAAGAGAGCGTATAACTTATTTTATTAGCTTATAGCTTATTTTTCAAATGTTATTTCAAGTAGCTTATGAGCTTATAGCTTATTATATTTTCTTCCAATTTTACCCCTATCATCTTACTTGAAAAAAATAAAATATTAATTAAACATATCTTTTTTATGTCATTTCATACTCATAAGCTATTTCAACCGCTAATTTTACCAAACACTACAAATTCAATCAGCTAGCTTAATTATTTGCTATAAGCTATCCGCTATAAGCTCATCCACTATAAGCTAGTTTATCAGCTATCCGCTATTTTTTATCAAACAGAGCCATTGACCTTAGAACAACATAAAGAGAGACCACACAATTTTTATTTTTATTTTTTTTTTTGATTCAAAGAGACCATACAATTAATTAACATGTCATATCATAATCTCTAACATTAAAAGTCGTCTAAATTCTCTACCAAAACAAAAGTCGTCTAAATATTATTTTGACTGATATTTTACAGCTTCATTAGCTAGCTAATAAATCTAAAGAAACTAAGGTACAAATTACTATTTTAGTGTCTAGGACCCTCATGCAACCAACACTATGATTCTCCTGAAGTGGTCATGTCTTTTTCTCTTACAGCGTGTCACATAGTTAGACATTTTTTGGCCCACCACCCGGCCCACATCAAAACATGCAAATTAGCTCAAAAAATTTAATTACTTTCCCAAAACAATCATGCATACATACGAATTGACTATGAAGAATTGAAACATTCCCCATGTGAGGGCTAGTAGTAATTTTTTTAATTAATTTTAGAATAAATTGATATGTCAACTAACTCACAAAGCTTCTTTTCTCTTCTCAAGATGGTGATACATGTTTTCTTAGTAGCAAAGGCAAAAGATTTCGTGACGAAATAAGCAGATACTAGTGGTATTCAAGAATTAATTCGTGCAACTGGTATTTTTATACTTTGGTTTGTCTTTGGTTTGTAGGTCAGACAAAAGACTTTGGACCTCTATGATAAAAACCAGCTACATGCACAATGCATATATAATTAATAAATTATCATTTCATGCACATGCTATAGGATATAATTATTTGTTCAAAAATATTTTTTTCCTCCACAAATTAAGGGTCTGTTTGGTTTGAAGTAAATGGAGCGGAGGGGAGGGGAGGTGAGGGAATATTTTTAATTAAGTGTGTTTGGTTCAATTTTTAGGAGGGGAGGGGAGGAAAGAGGAGGGGAGCAAAACACCTCCAAAAGTCAATTTTTGCTTTCCTCCAAATTGGGGGGATTTGGAGGGGAGGGGAGGGGAGATTTATAAAATTTAATTAAATTGCCAAAATTAACCTCATCTTATTTAAATATTCCAATAGTATCCTTATTCCATTTTTTATTTCATCCCGTAAAAAAATTACTTCTTGAATTTCTTCTTGTTGTCGCCTATGGTTCTATGCTTTCTCGTAAGTTTTGCTTAGCTTCGTCGTGCTTCTGGTTGTTCACGTCTTGTATCTTCATGTTAACTTGCTTGTGTCTAGCATACTATATGGGTAATTTAATTTATTGATTAGACAAATTGCTCTTTCTTTATTCACGTTACTCACTTACTTGTTCATATGTTGATCATATCAATTTGCTTTTTATACACACATATACTGCTTCATATATATATATATATATATATATATATATATATATATATATATATATATATATATATATATATATATTATAAATATTTTATTGAGTTAGATGAATCATGAAGAATTAGTTGTTGTTATTAATAGATAGTTTGATTTGCGCTGCAGAATTATAGTGCAACTATGTATGTTATTGTTATGTTCGGATGTCATGTAAGGGTAAAATGATAATTTAATTTTATAATCCCTCCCCCCCCCCCCTTGTGAACGAAACATATATTTAATTCAAACTCCTCCCCTCCCCTTCTCCTCATTTGAACCAAACATATATTTAATAAACATACTTCCCTCCCTTCCCCTCCCCTCTATTAAATTCCCTCCCCTCCCCTCCCTCTCTGTTGAACCAAACAGACCCTAAGTGTTGTGGACATAATTGGAGCATTGGTTGGTACTGGCTGTACTGAAAAGATAGCGTGTGGACATAATTTTTATCTATGCTTTTCCAACTAGAACTTGAAAAATTAGTGTTTCTCACGGGGTATGGTTTTGGACATATGGTTTTTGATGGAGAAGGAGATTTATTTTTCTCTTTTCAATTAGGAATACTGCAAAATATTTTTTAATATCAATCAAGTATGATTGAAGTATTCTATGATGATTTATTATGTTGTTCTTAATTATTATTTTATTTTTATAATATCCAAACCATTCTAAAATATAGACTTAGCTCTCCAAAATTCTCCCTAAAAAACTCTTCAAAGAGTACCCCTTTCAAACAACTCAACAACGGTTCTATATCAAACTAGTCGCCTTCCGTGTCCGTTTGTGTGATCGATATTCTCTTTTTTTTTATTTGCTGTGATCGAAATTTTCTATTGTGTAAATATAAATAATTACTTAATCTCCTTTTTTATTGGACTTGGTTAATTGATAACTACTTAACATCCTTTTTGTTGTGGCTAGTTATTAACACTACAACAAGTTTGAGATTTAGTATCATTTGAAAAATGTTACTAAATCAAGAAAAATGTTACTAATTCATTTTAGTAACATTTTACCAAGTGTTACATAAAGCCTATGTTACCAAAAGGTTTTAGTAACATTTTAAAGTATTATTAGTAACATTTTATAAATGTTACCGGTTTAGGCTTTTGTAACACTTAAGATTATTATTAGTAACATTAAATAAATGATACCCATCTTTAGTAACATTTTAAAGTATTATTAGTAACATTTTATAAATGTTACCGGTTTAGGCTTTTGTAACACTTAAGATTATTATTAGTAACATTAAATAAATGATACCTATTATTAGTAACATTGACAAAAATGTTACCTGTTTTATACAAAAAATGTTACTAATAGTCTTTCATCTATGAACTTTTTGTTTGACAAACAATGCTAGTGAACTCATCAAATTATTGAATTTGAAATTTAGATAACAAGTATGTTTTGAATTGCAATACAACAATTTAGATCCCTTAAATTTAGATAACAAAGTTTGCAACTATATATAGCATTATGGTTTGTGGACTACAAAATATGAAACTGAGTTCTTAGACTAAAAAGTCTTCAAATTTTGAGGTGCAGACGCTGTAACCAATTTTGAGGCGAGTAGATACAATATGAGAGCTATATCGGCGACTTCTCTTCCAGTTAACAGAGTAGTAAAAAGCTTGAAACCTTCTCAACAATCATATATCAATTTTCTGCCAATTGCTTCTGTACCGTATGGTTCTGCAACACAATATTTCCCCAACAATCACTTCCACCATTTTAATCCTGCTACCAATGAAGAAAGCAGCACAGCAGAGTCTGCTCAGACTACAACCAATGCAGCAGCTGAGTTATTCCTTTGGCCCCGTCCGTCTCGTTGAATTTCCATATCTATCAGATTGAAAGTTGGTATATGATTAAAACATATACTAAACAGCAGGGCATCTTAACTGCTCTTACATGATTAAAACATAACTAAAATTAGAATACCTTTTTGAAGTTTCTCGTATTTAGCTTTGCGTTTGGCTGTTTTTTCCAAATGATGTATTTTATCCTGATGCATCAAGTTTAATTGGCAATTATTACATTGGTTTATACTACTACTATACGTGTTATAATAAAGTCACAAACTTACTTCATTTGACAGGGTTTTCCACGCAATAACCGCCATTCTATTACCATTATTCTCAAAATCTTGATCAAATGAGAGAGAAAAACTCTTGGGTGGATGCTCAAGTATATTAGGATCCTTCTCAATTTTGACTTTTTTGGTCTTGTGTTCTTTTGACTTGCTATAGAATATTTACAATGATAATTAATATGACTATACTTAAATTTTCAAAAAATAGACTAAAGACATAATTATGTGGAGTGAATTTACCTCTTCGTGTGTTTATTCGGGTCCACATTGGTGAGATGATTAGAGGCTAAAGAACATGGATCACCTTGCACATCATTTGTATCTAGCATATTAGGATCCTTCTCAGCTTTAACTTTTTTGGTCTTGTGTTCTTTTGACTTGCTATAGAATATTTACAATGAAAGTTACGATGACTATACTTAAATTTTCAAAAATAGACTAAAGACATAATTATGTGGAGTAAATTTACCTCTTTGTGTGTTTATTCGGGTCCACACCGGTGAGAAGATTAGAGGCTAAAGAACATCGATCACCTTGCACATCATTTGTATCCGCATATTAGGATCCATCTCGGCTTTAACTTTTTTGGTCTTGGGTTCTTTAGGCATGCTATAGAATATTTACAATAGAATACTTGTGAGGCCTAAGTTGGGCACTAAAATATACAACACAGTAGCAACAGAAGGGCGCAATAGCAGACCCATAAAAGCACAAACTACAACTCCCCAAAGGAGAAAAACAGGGGCTAAAAATAACAAAACAACCAGGCCTAAACAAAATCCCAGGGACGATACTTAAATCATACTTATATTTGGAGTGAATTAATATGACTATACTTGCATCAGACCTTCGTGATGCCATTTCATCAAATTAGCAGTTTTTGAAGACATAAACAACTTCTTGATCCTCGGTTTTAAAGGAAAATATCTCAAAACTTTGGCTGGAATGGGAGGTGAAGTTACCTTGCAAGATACTTTTCTCTTAGATTTTGGAACCACGCGTTCTTTATATCTAGAGGCACCACACTTAGGACATGTATTTTCATTCTCATACTCCTTCCGGTATAGGATACAATCATTAGGACAAGCATGAATTTTCTCATAACTAAAATCTAAGTCCTTAATGATAAACTTGCAATCTTGGAAAGTTGATGGTAAACAAGAGTTTTCAGGAAGCAATTCTATAAGAAGTTGTAACAACATATTAAAAGACACATTGCTCCAACCATGAAGATTCTTAATGTGCAATAAACGCACAATGAGTGACAACCTAGTAAAATTTTTACAACCGGGATATACTTCTTGGTTGGCATCATTTACTAATTTGTCAAACCTAGTTGTATCCTCATAAAAATTTTCACTATCATCAATAAAGGTATCCTCTAACAACCTATCCAAATCATCATGTAAATTATCTTTTTCATGTTTTTTATCAAATGGTTTTCTTGAAGAAATCCGTTCTCCATGAAAAGTCCATTGCTTATATCTTGCATCAAATCCATCACAGAATAAATGCTCAAAAACATCCTCCCGATTACCCCAGCTACAATTTTTACAAGGACACAAGATTTCGTTTCCTTGTGCTACCGTATGAAATGCAGAATTAATAAAATTATGCAGTCCATACAAGTACCTGATGGAAGACCTCTTCTCAGCTAACCAACTTTTGTCCATGATACTTATGAAGAAATTAGACAAGAAATTATTCTGAAAAAAAAAACCAAACAGTCAGCCAACATTCATCTCATATCAACATATCTATCTATATTGTGAACCAAACAGTGAACCAAATTAGTTAATAGCTATTTTAGGATTTATTGACTTCTAATTCAAGGGCCATGAACATGATTCAATATTGTGGAGAGAAATTCTTATGATTGTGGCAATGGCAATAACTGAACAAAACAGAACACAGAACTCCAAAAAGGCTCTGAATCACTTTTATTGCAGTAGATAAAAAAAATCAGTAAAATAAGTGAGTCTCAAAAAAGGGTCAGACACTCGGTAATCAATAATCAAGAAATGGAAATAAAACTGAACAAAACAACAAAGAAATTAGAGAAAGAGTAGCAGATGAATATGAATATGATGCAGACTAACACAAAAATAACATAAAAGTTAAAGCATGATGAGAATCTATGATGAAAGGCTACATAAGTTCCATGATGAGATTACGTTTCGAATCTAAGATGCATAAGAAATCTGCATATGTCAGAGAATTTTTGGCCTTAACTGAAGCATTAGATATTATCTCACAATTAAATGAAACATTCATTAGTTTTTTGTCCAACATTTATAAGGCCAAATTTGTGTTAACTTATAGTTTATGAGAAATTCTCAACTAATATACATATTTGATACTTATGAAGAAATTAGACAAGAAATGATTCTGAAAAAAAAAAACCAAAATGCAGATAATCAATTTCTATAAATGTTTTCTATAACTGAAATTACAATCAATTTCTATTGCACGTACATATAATTGATCAAGTTATCAACTATGCCATGATATCAAGTTATCAACTACATGTTTTCTTAGAATTGGAAAAATATTGAAAAGTGAGCTTCACTAATTCTATAACACCTTTCACAGAAGATATCAAGTTATCAACTATGCCATGATCTATTAAATTTTAAGGTAGAAGAATGCCTAAAGAGTACATGTTCAAACTACATAGCATCACATATATACATAGTTGGCCTGAATCTATACTTAATGAGACTTAACCAACTAGAATTTAGCCAAATTAAAATTAAGTCTAATTGTTATATTATTGCTAGAGATATAGCCAAATTAACCCTTGCAATTCTTAAGCTATCTTTTGAGATTGAGTTAGACAATATCTGCATGAGCAATGTGTAAACTAGCTAAAAGTTAAATCATACAATATAGTTTTGATTCTGGAATAATTGTATAACTCAATGACAGTGTATGATAACTCAATGGAACAAATTGAGTTTTGATTCTGGAATAAGTTAGCTAGTTTTGCTAACTTTCTAATTGTTATATTATCTGCATGAATAATTCTGGAATAATTGTATGATAACTCAATGGAACTATAACTCAATGACCTCAAAAATAACTAGAATTATTCATGTTCATAAAAGTTAAAAGTTAAACTAGCAAATTGACTTGAAATGAATCAAATGCAAGGTTAATCGAAAATCCAATGCTAAGCTAGGTTATCATAAAATCAAATGCTAAGCAAGGTTATCGGAAAATCAAATCAAAATCTATGCAAAAGAGATGCAAACTACATACCGAAGATTCGCGAGATTCAGAGTGATTTTGAGGGATTCGCCGTCAATGATGATTCACGAGCCATGCGTAGAGAAATCAAATGCAATTTCTGATTCAGAATGCTAAAATTTCTGAGAGAGATTTGAATCGGAATCGGGTTGACAAGTTGGAATCGAAGTCGGAAAGTTGAAATCGGAATCGAAATGCGAATCAGAGATTGAACTAGAAATCGGAATCGGAACCGGAAGCAGGAGTTGTGACCTGTTTATGGAATCGAATTGAACGTGTTGAATCGGATTCGCCGTCAATGATCGAAGTTGTTTATGGAATTGAATTGGAATGCGAATCTGAGATTGATGTGGTTTCGAATCTGAGTTGATCGAAGTTGGAATCTGAGGTTGAAATCGGAATCGAAATGCGAATCGGAATGCGAATTGAACGTGATTCTATTTTTCTGAGTTTATGGAATGCGAATGAACGTGTTCTGTGAGAGCAGTGATGTGGTTTTTGCCTTAGTCTTACTAATTCACTGTTTTGTTAACTAAAATAAAAATCTAAAGTGTGACACATTTTAAAAAGGGTTACTTAATTCACTGTTATTTAAGCCCATTAGTAACATTTTTTAAAAAATGTAACCGGTTAATGTTACTAAAAGTCTAAAGTGTGACACATTTTAAAAAGTGTTACTAATTCACTGTTACTTAAAGCTATTAGTAACATTTTTTAAAAATGTAACCGGTTAATGTTACTAAAAGTCTAAAGTGTTGTAGTGTAAGAAGAAAAACAAATATTTTTTTTTTACTATAAAAAAATTGAAAACATACTTTTATGTGGAAGTTGTGCGTAGTTATTAAGAGAAAAAGAAAATTATTTACTAAAAAAAAACTGAAAATCTATTTTTATGTGGAAGTTACTTTTCAACATATACAAATATTTAGTTTTTTTTTTGTAGTTTTTTTTAAGGGTAAAATAGGTATAATGAAAAAGTCATCCCAAAAAATTGTATCATTTTTATATATAGTAATAGATATATCTGAGGCGCCCGACTTGGGTCTAAGAATGATGCGGCATGGAAACATACTCCGAAGATCATCTCACTTTGGCATCAAGAATCTAGAACGCCATAGTATATATGCATCATATTATGGCGTATATACTATGGAGACATATTCAAATACACACTAGAATACCTAATCGATCCTAGTATCATGGGAGCAATCAAATGAGATAGACACCTTCGACTATCTCAGATTCAATCATATATTCATCAATATCTGAACAAATCAAACCAATCTCATGAGTAGATATAGCAATAATTATGAGTACATCGCCTAAAATCACACTATAAATAGGGGTCTTCCCCTAGAATGATCACACACTTAATTTATTCATTTGTTACCTGCTAACACATTGTCTTACTTTTGCATCATAGTATCTTTTGTAGGTATACCCCAACTCCTCCCCCGCTCAGAGAAGGAGCGTACGACCAGTCAATGAGCAGACAACACTTAGGCGTGAATAAAACACTTCTTGCTCAAGAAGTAAACCTTGTAAGTTCAAACAAGAACAATTGTGTATTGAATTTAAATATTGGCTAAATTACACATTTTGTCCCTTATGTTTGCTTTAGGTTTTAATTTGGTCTCTTACGTTTAAAAAGTTTCAATTTGGTCCCTTAAGTTTATTTTAGGTTTCAATTTGGTCCCTTCCGTTCCGTCAGTTTTTGCACATGTGACAGACGATTTGCTTACGTGACAGACAGTTTGCACACGTGGATTGACACGTGGACACCTGAACATGTTGACACGTGTCCAATTGAAACAGTGGAACAGTGGAATCTGACGGAAGAGACCAACTAATGCAAACGTTGATAACGTAAGAGACCAAATTGAAACTTTTTAAACGTAAGGGACCAAATTGAAACCTAAAATAAACATAAGGGACCAAATCTATAGTTTAGCCTTAAATATTTCTTGTACTCTAGTGAATGATTTTTGCATATAAATAGATAAAATTTTATCTTTTATTACACCGCCTATTTTCTAATGAGTGACATATTTAAATTTAAAGAAAAATATCTCAAATAAATGTCATAAATATCATTTTAATTTACAATATAGCATTAACTATTTTATTTTAATTGTATGGTCGTACAAATATTATGTGCATTGTGTCAAATGAACAAATATTACGTGCATCACTCTAAAATTATTATTTAATTGCATTTCTGATAATAATAATAATAATAAATAAATTAGTAATTAATAAAATAAATTTTAAATTTATAAAATTGTATTTATTATTTTTATTTAAACTTTATCTTTTATTTTTTTGTAGAATAACTAATATGTACACTTTTTAACAAAGAAAACCCTAATTTAACACTCACAATAAAATTGATGCAGTATTGATTTAATCACACAAACAAAAATATATGAAAAAGGTTGCAACCAAGACGCATTTAATTTCCTAAATAGCATATTTACTTGTGATAAAAAAATGGATGGACATTGATTTGAAAAGAACTTTTTTTAACAAAATGAATGAATGAAAATGAGGCCTAATGCAACTGCATTAGTTGGCTTACCTTAATTAAACACAACCCATATAATAAAAAAAAAAAAACAGTTTTCATATATGTACATCTTCTATTTCCATACTACAAGAAATATGATTTTTTGCAGCAATATTTTTGTTGAAAGTTGTTAAATGTAGTTTTGCCAGCGACTTGTAACAACTTTTAACAAAAAAAGTCGCTGCAAAAAATCATATTTCTTGTAGTGACATCCATTCGACATCCAATATACATGTGGCATTTTTTAAATAAATGTAGTAAAATATTTGCGCGTTTGCACACATACAACAATGTGAATTGTTGGAGTTGATTGTCAAGTTCCACATCGTCTAGTTTCTTAAATAAAGGAGGTTAAAAAAATATTAGCTATTGGAGAAGTCACACATTGCTTAGTGTGCTGAAACAAGGGGGAGACCAATGCTATATATTGGACCTAGGTTCTTTGTTTTTGGATGCACCAGTCAGTAGCACTTTAAGCTTATATTTGATTTAATTTAAATATTTACTTTGTGAGAGTGTGGTTGTATTTAGGCATTCGAATGAGGGTGAGAGAAGTCTACGTGTTGTAAATCTCTATTGTTGACAACAAGATTCGTTTAATTGCTACTGTAGAATCAGAAAACATGGTGGTTTGGGTTTTTTCTTTCATGTTTTAAATTTTTTTTTTTTTTTTGGTTTAGGTGTATCAATTTTTGGTGTAGGTGTTATTTGGTAGAGTCCCCCCCCCCCCCCCCCCCAAAGAAATCTGGAAGCATATTTGAAATTCTAAAACTTGGTACCCAAGTCTTAAATTATTATTTTAAATTTCGTCGGCAACGTTTTGTGCATCCATGAATTCATGTACTCATGCATTCATTCATAGATTCATACAAAAACATTTTGCATAACATTTCCAAAAATGATAAAGCATAAAAGACTTTTACATGCATTTGCATTCATACAAAAAATCATTATCTCATCCTCACCTGTCCACTTCAACAATTATATCCCCGACACCGGTATTGGACCAGAAGTGCTCCGAACTTCACCATGAGGGATTGGCAAGAACAACATGATAGCTTGAAGGGAGAGGTGTCTCGGTTGGCTGTGAAGATGGACAGAGTTCTGGAAATGTTGGCTAACTAGAACCAGCCACCGCCTTCAGCTGTGAATGAAGAAACAGTGACTACTGAACCTACAAACATGGTGTGGCCACTGTTTGGTTTGCCTCCTGGGTATACACCACCAGGCTATGTGCCTCTCGCCACTACAAGAAAACCTCCATTTGCAGACAGAATTTAAAATTATTTATTGGCAGAAAATTCCGCCACTAAGTTATTGGCAGAAATATCCACCACAAAATAATAAAATCCGCCAATAAATTTATCATAGAATTAAAAATAAAGAAAAATAATTATAATAAACATATTGGCAGATTTATCCGCCAGAAAGTATATAACGGAAATAATAAAAAAATGAAAAAAAGTTTGTGGCGGAATGTGTTAGCCTGTAAATGTTCAATGTCATAAGCACAGCACGTGAAACTCTTCTTTTTACCCACAACAACCACACACCTTTTTATTTATGGTTTTTTCTTTTTCTATCTCTAAAATGTAAAAAATCACTTAAACTCTTCTTCTCCCTCAAACCTCCAACACTGAGGTAACTGTTCTTGTTCCCTGCTCCCATCCCTCTATATTTTTTAAACCCACAAACCAAATCTCGCCCTCCGAAAAACATAGATTTCTCGACGGTGGAGAACAACAGAGATGCAACGGCAGATTCGGAGAAGCAGCGATAAATATATTGAGATTGAAGAAACGGTTAAAAATCTCTCAAAGGTGTTTAATGGAGGAAAATGAAAATGTTATCACTAATTTTATTTTCAGTTGTATTTGATTTAGTTTGTCAATTTCTTCATCTCTCTTCTATATTGATTAACATTTGGATTTGTGTTTTTTTTTTCCTTTATCCATACAAGCAAAGGATTTGGGTTTTTTTTTATTCTCCTTGTGTATAGGATATATTCTAATGCAACTGTTGTTTCTTTTCCCCGTTTCTTGGGTTTCTCTGTTTGTTCCTTTTGATTTGTGCCTTGTTTTTTCTTTTCCTGTTTCAATTTAGCAATATTATATTTTTTGTATCGGTTTGTGTTGCTGTTATCCTCCCTTTGGCTGTTTTTGTGCCTTATTGTTTGAGAGTGTAGTTGTTTTTGAGTTCCTTTGCTGTTATCTGTAAATCCCCTTTTGTATTTGTAATGAATTGATGATGCTTGCGTCAAAAAAGAAGAAGAAGTCACGGTGATACCTTTACATAACTCATGGTGATACAATTTAGTAGATTTCTTTTTAAAAATACTACTAAAATTTGGTTGGTTAAAAAATTTACACTTGCTTATTAAAAAAATTAGATCTAAACTTTCACTTTTTAAATTTAATTTAATTTAATTAATATCCTTTTAAGAAATTTTTATTTTTTTTTAAACTAAATCATTTTCTGGCGGAATTTTCTGCCACAAAGTGTAAGGAATCAGCTTTTTGCTTTGGACGAATTTATTGACGGAAATTTCCGCCATTAAATTTACTGGCATATGATTTAGTGGCAGATCAATTCCGCCAGTAAATTATCACTTTCTGGCGGAATTTAACACTTCCTGAGGGATTATTGCTGCCACTAATTAAGCATTTTCTTGTAGTGCGCAGATGGGGTTTGCTTTGTTCCACCACCGGTTAACACCACTGAAAATTAGGCAAGGGCAACTGTGGTTCAGCCCGGGGGTGTTCCAACTCAAGAAGGTCCAGATGATCCCAAAAATGTCTATCAGGGTCCCGGGTTAGTCAATGGGGAACCTACACTTGATTCTGCCACTCCTCGGCAGGAGGAAGCAAGACAAAAATTCAAAGCTATTGAGGACCGTTTGAAAATAATAGAGGGAGATATTGATTCACTAGACTTTGCTGACATGTGCTTAGTGCCTGACTTGGTATTGCCTCCAAAGTTTAAGGTTCCAGAATTTGAGAAGTACATGGGTTTGAGTTGTCCAAAGAACCATTTGATCATGTATAGCAGAAAGATGGCGTCTTACGCCAATGATGACAAGCTGATGATTCACTGCTTTCAAGACAGCCTTGCATGGGCATCCCTCAATTGATATATGCAACTAGAAGCAAGTAGTGTCCGATCATGGAGAGACTTGGCCAATGCTTTCATCAAGCAATACAAGTATAATTTAGACATGGCTCCAACTCGCACCCAATTGCAGAACGTGACTCAGAAGAAGGGTGAATCCTTCAAAGTGTATGCCCAGAGATGGAGAGAGTTGGCTACTGATACGCGACTGCTATGGACCGTCTTGAAAACAGGATAGGAACTTGACCCTAACCGCGACCTGCCGGTAGAACCAAAGTTATCAGATAGGAAAGGAACTTGACCCTAACCGCGACCTGCCGGTAGAACCAAAGTTATCAAAGGAAGTGCGACCCTAACCGCGACCTGCCGGTAGAACCAACACTATAAAGTTCTTATCTCAAGAACAAAGGAAAAGTTCTCACAATTAGAAAACTCTCAAATTGATAATATTCAAGTTGTTCTTTGAGAAATACATGAGAGTCTTATTTATAGCATATCCTTACATAGTAGGATTTATTGTCCACTACCTCACATTCATCATTAGGCACTAGAAAATAGCACTAAGCATGCTTATAAATTCCCATTAGCCACTATTATGACTTAGTACACCACTAGGAAGGATCTAGAAAGGCTAGAATGAAGTTAAAGGTCACCTTAAAACCCTCCCAAATCCAAAAACGAAAATTACAAATAAAATAAAGAAAATTGGACTTAATTATTTATTATTTAGTCCAATGTTATTAGGTCACACATTAGCTCATGGATGCTTCTTATCATGTGAATTGGACTTCAACTTGGGCTCAAAACATCTTCCTCCAAAATATTTTAGTGCATTTTTTTATAAGTTTCCTTCCACATGTTTAGCGAACTCATGATCTCATCATTCTCTCCCTCTTCAAGAGGATTTGTCCTCAAATCCGAACCTGCATATATAACTAATGGATTAGTAAAACAAATATTCTCTTTTGAATATTCCCTTTCTTTTTGCATGTAGAATATTTTTTCTTCAATCTTCTCAAAGTTGTCATCTTTTTCAAACTCCTCTTTTATTTTCCTCTCATAAACTTTCTTCTCATCAGATTCATTTTTCTTTTCTCTATTTACTTCTTTCCTCTCAATATTTTCTTTCTCCTTCACTTCTATCACATCACTATATTTTCTCTCACAATTCTCCATCATCTCTCCTTCTTTCTCCTTACTCCTCTCAAAAGTGAGATTCCTATTTTCTTGACAAACTTCTCTTTTAAATAAGGACTCAAGAGTGCATGAAGTAAAATAAACATTATTAGTAGGAATGGTGACAATTTTTGTAGCCACAAAAATACTCTCAACTTCTTTTTCAATAATCTCTTCTTTTTCTTTCTCACTCTTAGGAATGGTGATATTTTTTGTAGCCACAAAAACATTCTCAATTTCTTTTTTAATAATTTCTTCTCCCTTCACCTCATTTTCAAGTTTCTCCTTGCTCTCTTGTTTTCCTTTCTCTCTACCTTTCTCTTTATTTAGGAAGAGATTATCCCAAGATACTTCAAAATTTACAATATGTTTTTTCATTTGTTTCTCTCTTTTCATTCTTTTATCTTCTCTCTCCTTTTCTCTATCATTTTTTGCAAAATTTCTTATATATTTCCTTTCTATGGAGTCAAATCTTTCATGAATTTTTTGAAATTCTCGATGAAATAAATTCTCCAAATGTTCAATCGAGACATGCATTTCTTCCTCCTTTTTTATTCAAAACCTTTTTTTTCTTTTGATTTTTTTTTTCAAACACTAAAATAAGAATAACATTAAAAGATAGATATCACCTGATTTCAAGAGCCGAAGCTCTGATACCAACTGATACGCGACTGCTATGGACCGTCTTGAAAACAGGATAGGAACTTGACCCTAACCGCGACCTGCCGGTAGAACCAAAGTTATCAGATAGGAAAGGAACTTGACCCTAACCGCGACCTGCCGGTAGAACCAAAGTTATCAAAGGAAGTGCGACCCTAACCGCGACCTTGTAGCGGGCTGGAAAATTTCCATGCAATGAAGTCGCCATTGACGTTTATTTATCCCGGAAGGGGAAAGGGAAATATCACGAAAACCTTTATTTACATGGTTGAAGAACCATGGTGGGTTCGGGAGTTGGTTACGCGAGGGGAAGGTATTAGCACCCCTCGCATCCATCGTACTCGATGGGAACCGTTTAGGTGGTTTAAGGTTCGTTTGCGTAGGTTCGGATTAAATTGCTCTATCGCTGGCTAGTTTCTACTTCGTTTCCGATTAAAACAAAAAGGGTTTTTTATTATTTGAGTTTGACGGTTGTAGGAGCCCGCTCCTACGTATTCCCCGGTGCAATGGGAAATTCAAAACTCACGTAGTTCTGATAAAAAATGTTTGTGTGGTTGGTTGATTTTAACGGGTAATGTTTATTTCGTATTCCGCTGACACAACATTGCTTGTATGTTCTAAAAAGAAACTTAAGCTTGTGTATGTGTCAGAGGAGTAGATAAAACATGTATCCCTTGTAAAAAAGAGTTGAATAGTGGATGTTGCTTATTTCACATTCCGCTGATACAACGGTGCTTGTATGCTTTAAAAAGAGGCTTAAGCTCGTATGTATCAGAGGAATGGATAAAGCGTATATCCATTTTTGAAAAAAGGGTTTAAGTGTGTTGGGTTAATTTTAGCGCTTGATTTGGATGAGAATGACTTGCGATCACTAGTCAAATGTCCAGGATCCAAGTCATCCGGAGCGGAAAGAGGCAAATGCCAAATTCCCCCTTTTTCATCGTTGTTAATATGAAAACCTTAATTTAATTTGATTAGGAAAATGTTTCAAAAGGAAAAGACGGGGTTGGTCTATTTTAACACTTTAAATAGGATGAAAACAACTTGCGATCACTAGTCAAATGTCCAGGATCCAAGTCATCCGGAGCGGAAAGAGACAAATGTCAAATTCCCCCTTTTTCATCCGTTGTTTATTGCAAAAGTCTTTTTAGTTTTGATTAAGAAAAGAAAACAAAAAGTCCAAGCATCAGACAGAATAGAAGAGCAAATGTAGGAGAGGGAAGAGATACCACAATGATAACAATCAATTAATAACGACAAAATGCGTATAACATTAAAATAAATGCAAATGCATGAACATCACATAATGAAAACAAATGCATGAACAATAAAGAATGAACACAAATGCATGAACAATAATGAGATATGAATATTTACATATATGAATGCAATAATGAAGCAAGAACGAACATTTATGCATGACTTAATAATCAACTAAAATTATGTAAAGTAAGTAGCGCACAATGAATAAAATATTAAAAGAAGCTAATTAAGCATTCAAGAGAGCTAAACAAAGTAATTTATTTCACAAACTATGAATTAAAGTAAGAAACTATTATGGAAACAAATTTTGTTTGTGCAAAAATGACTTAAATAAGCTAAAAAGCTATTTTAGTTCAAATAAGCACTTATTGAAATAAGCCAAAAGCAACAACTTAAGAAAACAAGGTCAAAAGCTTTACATTATGAATGCTGGAAAATTAAATAATCTAGTGCTAAACATTGACCCAAATAAGCTAGGGAGCTTTTGGTTCAAATAAGCACTTATGCACAAAACAACTTAATTGAGAATCACTTATGAAAATAAGTTGAAAAAGTTTGGAAATTGATTGTATACAGTGACTACTGTATTTGAATCAATGTTGTGCAAAAATTAGGGTCAAATAAGCTAAAGAGCTTTTTGAAACCCTAAATAAGCACTTATGGTTAAAACCACTTAATTAGAAAATCACTTATGAAAATAAGTTGTAAAAGTTTGAAAATTGATTGTATACAGTGAACACTGTATTTGAATCAATGTTGTGCAAGAATTAAGGTCAAATAAGCTAAAGAGCTTTTTGAAACCCTAAATAAGCACTTATTTGCAATTAGGTCTAAAAACAATTAATATGGAAAAAGATTATTAAATAAGCTAAAAAAATTCACAAATAAGATTGACAATATGTAAGCATAAACAGTGACCTAACAAACTTAAATAAGCTGTAAGTCACATAAGTGCTTTTACAAATAAGCTAAAAATCACTTAAAATCAAAAACAGGGGGGTGCACGTAGCAACTCTGGGCCGGAAGACCCAGCCCGTGTCCAGAGTCAAACAAAAAAAAAACAAAGTCAAAACAAAAAAGATCCTACGCGGTGTGAGATTAAGGTGCATGGTAAGGATTTTAAACTCTGGGCTGCTGGATCGATCTGGTGGCCAGGATTTAAAAAATCCAAAGCCACCAGATGATGCCACGTGGCAAGGAAAGAAGGAAGTCAAAGAAGAAGACTTCTTCTTCTTCCTCGCGTCCAGCCAATTCAAGTCACGGCGGGTGTTTCGCCGGAGGTCCAAACGGACCTCGATTTTTGCAAATGAGTATACGATTTTGTTCGAAATTTCGCGTAGATCACGATTATGAACTTATTTTTGGCAAACAACATCTAGATTTTAAAAAACGAAGCAAGTAAGTGAAGAACACAAAAATTTGAAACAGCAAATACAACAACAAACAGGTCCAAGCAAGCTACATAACGTGTTATATGATGATGAAGTAGTGAGATGGATGGGTTTTGTACCTGTTTGAAGCCTGAAACCGAGAAGATGAAGCTTTTGTTGTTGATGGATTTGCAATGGTGGTGCTTGAATTTGACGTTCAAACTTCGATTTAAACCTTGCTTTAGCTTGCTGCAACCTCAGTGGTGATGTTTGTGAAAGAAAATGGCTGAATTAGTGAGATTTATGTGGATTTCGAAAATGAAAAAGTTTTTGATATTTTTGATGATTTTGGATGGTTTCTCCCTTTGGTTCAGATCTGATTCTGCCTCCTTTGATCCCCAAAATTCGTCCTCTGCTGAGGGAGTTCAGTTTTGGTATATATATGGTGCCAACTAGGTTAAGAGTGAGTTATTCTTGGGGAGGAATTAAGGGTATATAGGACATAGTACAAAATGTGATTTTTTTGATTTTTCAAAAATGATAAAATGAGGATAATGTTGTACTATTTTGGTGAGGTGTAATTTGAGAATGTTCTAGGTCGTTTAATGATAAAGATGATGATGTGTTAATGATTGAGAGAATTTTTTTTGAATTTTTTTTGATTTTTTGGACAAATAAAAAGATTAAATAACACATGAAATAATAAAAAATAAAAGTTAAATATACAAAACAAATATGCATGATGATGAAAAATAATGCACCTAAAAAAAGAATGAAAAAAACATATTTTTTTGTGTGGGGCAAAATTAGGGTATGACAGACATGCCGGTAGAACCAACACTATAAAGTTCTTATCTCAAGAACAAAGGAAAAGTTCTCACAATTAGAAAACTCTCAAATTGATAATATTCAAGTTGTTCTTTGAGAAATACATGAGAGTCATATTTATAGCATATCCTTACATAGTATGATTTATTGTCCACTACCTCACATTCATCATTAGGCACTAGAAAATAGCACTAAGCATGCTTATAAATTCCCATTAGCCACTATTATTATGACTTAGTACACCACTAGGAAGGATCTAGAAAGGCTAGAATGAAGTTAAAAGTCACCTTAAAACCCTCCCAAATCCAAAAACGAAAATTACAAATAAAATAAAGAAAATTGGACTTAATTATTTATTATTTAGTCCAATGTTATTAGGTCACACATTAGCTCATGGATGCTTCTTATCATGTGAATTGGACTTCAACTTGGGCTCAAAACATCTTCTTCCAAAATATTTTAGTGCATTTTTTTATAAGTTTCCTTCCACATGTTTAGCGAACTCATGATCTCATCAGCTGCACAAGTACGTCCCCCACTCCTAGAGACGAAACTTGTGGATATGTTCACAAATACCTTGCAAGGGGCATACTTTGAAAGAATGATTGGTAGTGTCTCATATGGTTTCTCCGACTTGTTTAGGAGAGGAGAAAGAATTGAAAGTGGACTCAAGAATGAAAAGATCCAAGCCACTACTGCAAGCCAGGGCAACACAGTGAAGCCTACGAGTAGCTCTGTAAAGGAGAAGGAAGAGAAGGCAAATGTTGTTACTTCCAAGAATGGTCCGGCAGCACCTACACCATTCCCATACCTCCAGTACCCATATCTAGCAGCTGCACATCATCAGCAATCTCCGAGCTACTCATTCCAAATGCATGTGAATCTTGTGCCACAGAAACTCAGGTAATACAACAGACTCAACAGTGAGTTAAAAAGGCCTTTGATCTGATTCCTGTACCATATGGAGAGCTGCTTCCCTATTTGGTGAACAATGGGATGGTGGCCCCAATAGCTTCATTACCAAGGGATCCACCATTCCCTGCTTGGTATGACCCCAAGGCCAAATGTGCATACCACGCTGGTGCCGAAGGTCACTCTACGGACAATTGTAGAGCATTCAAAAATAAGGTTCAGGAGATTATTGATAGGAAATTGTTGACTTTCAAAGAAGGAGAGCCCAGCCATGAAGGAAAATCTGTTGTCCGGTCATATAGACTCATCTGTGGATGCTTGTTGAAGAGCTCAAGGATAGGATCAAGCTATAAAAATTGTTTTGAGGATGTTTTCTTTTGTAATTTCCTTGTCTGCTAAGTGTTCGCTTGTCTTTTAAACTTTGTTTGCTTTTAATAGTAATCATAATGAAATAATAATGCATGTTTTGAATCCATTCTTTCATGTCCATTCAGTTTTCTCTCTTCTACTTCACAAAATCAAAAAAAATATATCAATACTTCTCCATTTCATTTCTTTCTTTATCATTTATGTTTCAACAAAGATTGGAGAGAGGATGGTGAAAAATGAAATAACCAAGTTGCTACAGTATGCTTTAGAATAAAACTTTGCTGATGATGTAAGGCATTGTTTCAAATTCCCAAACTTTGCGTTAACCTGACTCCCAAAAATCTTTTGTTAATATCATATTCTCCCACCATCTTCCACAATATACATCCATTGTACATAAATACCATCTCAATTTTAATTTCAAAACTTGCATTAAAATTGCATTAGAATTACTATTTCAAGCAAACAGATTTATCTGCAAGTCTGTGCTTAACAATAAGGAAGTTCCAACTCTGAGCTGTCACCAAGTCTTCGAGAAGAACTTTAGATTAATCTGGGGCAACTATCTCAGGACTTCATTCAATCATGGGGCACATCCCTTAGAAAGGTCATTCAGCACGGACAGAGCATCCTAAGATCAGATCATGGCAAATGGTATCAAAACCAATGACCTATCAAATCAGATCAAGGCACTCCTAATTAAGGGCAAATCACCTTGGGATTCAGCCAACCAAGAGCAAACTCTTATGACTATGGGAATATCACCTGAAGACCCTGCTGGCCCAATCAAACCTGTTGCAAAGATGGGTCAATCAGAGGGCACACCTCTCAGATGGGGGGAACCAATATCAGTAAGCTGGCCAAAGGTTAAGGAAAAAGGCAAAACACTTCAAATGCCCAACAGATTTGGGAAAGACAGAATACACATGGGCAGGTTCTCCCTACACCTTCAAGCTACTCAAACAAAGTCTGATGAATTTCTGCAACTGTTGGGTCCAGAATTTGTGTCGGGGTTTAACTTCAAACCACCACTCCACAAAAGAGCCTTGATACCAAAAACACTCATCACCAACCATAGGGGCATTAATAATCGTCATGCATTAGTCATGTCATTTCATTCATATAAATAGTCATCATGCATATTGATGACAGAAATTTCTATGTTATTTTTAGTATTATTATTAGTAGTAAAATGACCAAGACAGGCCCAAATACGAAGGAAAACCTACAAAAGCAGGAAAAAGCATCAAGACAGAGTCCAAGATGCAAAAAGACAAGAAAAAGCCCAAAAAGTGAAGAAAATCAGCATTCCATCACAGCACGATGGCTCCCATCGTGCCACGATGGGAGCTACTTGTTCGCCAAGAAATCTGAAGAAATAAATCTGAAGAAAATCTTTGCAT
Source organism: Trifolium repens (assembly GCA_030408175.1). Lineage (NCBI taxonomy): Eukaryota > Viridiplantae > Streptophyta > Magnoliopsida > Fabales > Fabaceae > Trifolium > Trifolium repens. The sequence goes on from CP125851.1 coordinate 27,501,789, forward strand.
CGCAGCACGATATGGCATATCGCAGCACGATGACATAACTTGGCGCCCAAGCTGATGAAATGCACAGGATCAGTTATAAAATTGAACTGAATCTTCACATCGCAGCACGATGGCTTCATCGTGGTGCGATGCCTTGCTGAGGCCCATTACGAAAACTATAAATAGAGCCTCCCATTCATTGTTTTATTCATTCAGAAATAGTAGAACATTCTCTACTATAAGGAGAGGTTCAGAGGAGCTCTATTGGGCAAAGTTTTCTCCCCTTACGGGAAAACTAACTCAGCAAGGTATGTTTTCTTTAGGCTTTTATGTTTAGGTTATAATTTCTTTATTGTAATTTAAATATGTAGTCTTTTGTAATAGATGCCTTAGGTTGTGGTGGAGAAGATGAACTCCGCAATGAATATTTAGAGTCTGTGACTGAGTCAAAGTTATAATAAATGATATTTAAGTATTATATTTGTTATTTACTTTCATGCACTTTAATAACGTATCTCGTAATCTGGCCGGATAAGCGGGAGCGCCCATAGAATTGATATTAGGTTTCTAACTTAATATGGTCCGGAACTAGTAGTAAATAACGCTAGGTGTATAGAGACGGTAACGTCCTGAACTAGTCGTGAATGAGCGGTTAGAGGAGGAATCATGAACTAGGTGTGAACTGAGCACTTAGATGATGAATAGCCCGATACTAGGATCTAGAGGTTAATTGGTGAAGATAATAATGCATGTTTATAAACAACTCACTTAGTAATTAGGGTATGTGACACATCGAGGTTAGGCTCTCGTAGGTACCTTAGTTATGAAAGTAGGGAAACTTTAATAGACATAGTGTAACAGTAAGGTGTTACTACAACAAGGAAAAGTCACCGCCGAACATTAATCTAAATAACTATGTTATACACCGGTCATGCTAAATATGAAGAAGGGAGGAAGTCCAACCACCATACCTATCCTCTATGTTTCTGAATCTATTATTTATTTATTTATGCAAATCATTACGCTATTTTTATAAAACCTTTTTCAAAACCCAAAGCGAATGCAAACTATCCAAACTTAAATAACGCTAGTGAAGCTTCGACACGATCCCTGTGGATACGAACTCATTCTAAACACCTAGAGTGTGAATTATTACTCGACGATAGACTGGTGCACTTACCAGACCGTAGTCACATATAAATAGTCATCATGCATTAATCATGTCATTTCATTCCAGCAAATCATCATCATGCATTAATCATGTCATTTCATTATAGCATCTGGTATACCCCATACCACAAATCCAATAACCTCATAACCAAGTAGCCAAATCAAATATCCGCAATCAAGAACCTAACTTTGCATTGTCAATCCCAAGTCCAATCATTGTTGGCATCAGATCCTCAAAGCCCCAAAAATTCATTGGCACCACCAAAATCCAGTCCAAATACCTTTGAAACTCAACTTCCATTTGCATACAGGTGTGTCATGCATTCCATCTAATCAGACATTTCATTTGCATTAGCCTTGCATTCTTAGGCATTAAAAAACAATCATTGCATCATCCTAAGCATGCATTCATAAAAACAGGTTCCAAAGTTTCTCCTCGAAGAATGCAGCTTTTGGTTCCCTAATCACGAGAAAGGCAGTTTAGCCTTCCTCCTAGCAGGTTGGTTGGTGAATCGTCTCCCCAACACGTCCCACAGAACAACATTAGCCTCTTTCTGTAGAGCAACCTCAACCTCTCCGCATAGAGCAACCTCAGCCTCTTCTTATAGAGCAAACTTCAGATTCTTCCCACAGAGCAACATTAGCCCCTTTCTGTAGAGCAACCTCAGCCTCTCCGCATAGAGCAACCCCAACATCAGCCTCTTCCTGTAGAGAAAACTTCAGCCTCTTCTTGTAGAGCAAATATAAATTCTCCTGATAGAGTAATCCATCCTTTACTTTCAAGTTTGTCTAATTCCCCAAAAGCAAATCAATGGCATATGGTAAGGTACCCCAGCCTTCGTACATGGCCAGGCTAATCAACTGTTTTTGTGACCTAATCAAGAAAGATGTCTCTCTTTGTTAAAGAAGTCAAAGGTCAAATGTTCTGGTGTCGGGGCAGCAACAAATCTCATGCATCTCATGCATTTTCATACATTTCATGCATTCATCAAACTCAAACTCATACAATATTCAAGCTCACTACTAAAATCATACATACAGTCCAATTTTGCATTAGCTTTGCATTATAGGCACATAAGCATAATCATGGATTATACCAAGCATGCATACATGAAACATGTTCAAAGTTTCTCCTTGCAGAATATATCTTTTGGTCTCCTAATTACGAGAAAGACGGTTTAACAAATCTCCTCAGCAAATGGGTCAGTAAACCTCATCCACAGCAAACTTGCCAAGAAAAGACGGGGCACCCGCTTTCCTTCCCAAGTGAATCTTAAGATTTCTCTTTAGTCCAAGCACCCAGTTAGGTGACGACTTGCCTTTGGAATCTAAAAAAGGATATTGAGCAGAATGAAAAAGGGGGAATCTGGCGTTTGCTTCTTTCCTTCCCGAATTAACTTGGTCGCCGGTCGTTTGACTAGTGCTTATAGGTTAATTCTCATTCTTTCTTAGGACATACATCACCTGGTTTAGGCGTTAGTTCCTTTACAAGTAAAATCTGTACGCCTTAGGGCAGTGATTTTCTTCATGATGCATTGAGGTGTTACATCCACCCCTTTTAGGACATACAACACCTTGTTTAGGCGTTAGTTCCTTTACAAGTAAAATATGTACGCCTTAGGGCAGTGATTTTCTTCAGGATGCATTTAGGTGTTACATCCACCCCTTTTAGGACATACAACACCTGGTTTAGGTGTTAGTTCCTTTACAAGCAAAATCCGTACGCCTTAGGGTAGTGATTTTCTTCAAGATGCACTAAGGTGTTACATTCACCCCTTTTAGGACATACAACACCTGGTTTAGGCGTTAGTTTCCTTTGCAGAAAATCCGTATGCCTTAGGGCAGTGATTTTCTTCAAAATACACTTAGGTGTTACATCCAATTTCAGAATTTAAGCACCTGCGAGGCGTTGATTCATTACTTTCAAGAATACCTGGTCAGAATTCCTGCAATAAGGATACCAAACAGGTATACTCATTCCTCTTATCTCATCATACTCATGCAAAATTAGGGCATTCTATATTTAATTATCTTTCACCAAAAGAATACAAAGACCGAGGTCATTCGCATTCTTAAGGTCTAAGCTAATTAAATAGGGGCAGCTGTCATACCCTAATTTTGCCCAATGCCTTTCTCATATTTTTTACATTTTTACCCTTTTGGCAACATTGTGCTTTTTTAGAAAAAGTCAACTGTTGACCTAAAAAGTCAACCTTTGACCCAAAAAGTCAACTTTTGCATAAAAACTCATAAAAATATTTTCTTTGCATATTTTTCATGGCATAGTTTTATTTTCATGGCATATTTGATGTTTTTCTTCATTTTTATGTGCATTTTCCATTTATTTTTAATTTCTTTATTTTGTTACTTCTTCCACAAGTAATCTTCATTTCACCACAAAATCTCATTCATTTCCAATCCAATTCAAACCCATATTCCATCATAAAATTATCTCATCATTCATGATCCAAAAATTGTCCATTTTTTCTTAAATTAATTTCTATTTCCTTTTACCCATTTTTTCCATTAAACCAAAAAAATCAACAAAAGGAAGTACACTAGAACCATCTCATTCTCTACACATCATCACTTCACCCCAAGTACACTAGAGCCTTCTATACCTTCGACCTCATCACCACCAAAATCTCAAGCCATGTGCTACCAAAAACTTCACCAAAATATCGTAACTTAATTTCTCCAAATTACCCTTTTCTTGCTCACTAATTCACACCCATTCTAACCCTAATCATTTCCTATAAATTGAGAGCTTCATTCAGTGCACAAAGGTTACTAATTCTGCTCCCCGAAACCTCAAACCTGTTTTTCACCAATTTTACTCAAAAAATCAAAAACTCACAATCAAGCTCTAAACTAAAAATTAAACCATCAAACATCTTCAAATAGCTTCCAGAAACACGAATCAACAAGAAAATCATCAAAAACCGTGATCTAAAGCCTCAGACCAACTCAATCGTGGCTAGGAAGAAGATCTCCTCATCTAAACCATCAAACATCTTCAAATAGCTTCCAGAAACTTGCATTTTGATATTTTTGAGTTTTGATGTTGTTGTTATCGTTTTTTTTTTAAAATTTCTGGACTGTTTTAGAGAAAAATAAGGCCAGATTCTTAATACTTGTGAAAAAATGAGCGAGATAGGCTATTTATTTGTTTGATTTGGTGACTGGAAGCATCTCCGGCGACCGGACCACCGTGCCAGAGTCCCTGGGTTCGCCGGAGAAGATGAAGATCATCTTCATTTTGTAAGTGCACCAGTTCACCCTCATGTTTTAATAATTGTCAAAACACATGAAAATAGAGTAGAACATATTTTGGCAACATTACAAATGACTTGACAGCGAAAAACTATTTTTAAACTTTGGAAAATTGATTTTTAGGTATTATGTATCGATACTGTAGCGGGCTGGAAAATTCCATGCAATGAAGTCGCCATTGACGTTTATTTATCCCGGAAGAGGAAAGGAAAATATCACGAAAACCTTTATTTACATGGTTGAAGAACCATGGTGGGTTCGGGAGTTGGTTACGCGAGGGGAAGGTATTAGCACCCCTCGCATCCATCGTACTCGATGGGAACCATTTAGGTGGTTTAAGGTTTGTCTGCGTAGGTCCGGATTAAATTGCTCTATCGCTGGCTAGTTTCTACTTCGTTTCCAAAAAAAAGTTTTTATTTATTGAGTTTGACGGTTGTAGGAGTCTGCTCCTACGTATTCCCGGGTGCAATGAGAAATTCAAAACTCACGTAGTTCTGATAAAAATGTTTGTGTGGTTGGTTGATTTTAACGGGTAACGTTTATTTCGTATTCCGCTGATACAACGACGCTTGTATGTTCTAAAAAGAAGCTTAAGCTGTGTATGTATCAGAGGAGTAGATAAAACGTGTATCCATTATAAAAAAGTTGATTAACGGATGTTGCTTATCTCGCATTCCGCTGACACAACAGTGCTTGTATGCTCTTAAGAGAGGCTAAGCGTGTATGTGTCAGAGGAATGAATAAAGCGTATATCCATGTTTTCTGAAAAAGGTTTAAGTATGTTGGGTTTATCTTAGCGCTTAATTAGGATGAGAACAACTTGCGATCACTAGTCAAATGTCCAGGATCCAAGTCATCCGGAGCGGAAAGAAGCAAATGCTAAATTCCCTCTTTTTCATCCTTGTTATTATGAAAACCTTAATTTAATTTGATTAAGAAATATTTTCAAAAGGAAAAGACGATTGTTGGTTTATTTTAACGCTTAATTAGGATGAGAATAACTTGCCATCATTAGTCAAATGTCCAAGATCCAAGTCATCCGGAGCGGAAAGAGGAAAATGCCAAATTCCCCCTTTTTCATCCTTATTTGTTATGAAAATCCTTATTTAATTTGATTAAAGAAATAATTCAAAAGAGAAAAAGAAAGCAATAAATAAATTACAACAATATAAGTAACGCAAAGCATAATAATTAAATACAATGAACAAGTATGCATGAATGCAAATTCATAAATAAAAATGCATGAATCAATATGATATAACTAAATATGCATGAATGCAACAAGCGTGAGTAGATACGATGCACGATTAAATAAAATGCATAAGCTAAAGTAGCGTACAATGAATTAAATAACATAAACATGCTAAATTAAATCAATGCAAGATAAAAAAAAAGTTAGAAATATTAGAGGTACTGCTCATAAGCAAAAATAAGTAAAGGAACTTAAAGAAGAAAATTAATCTCAACTAAGCAATTAAACAAATAAGCTAAAAAGCTAAAAGTGATTAAATGAACAAGCTAAAAGAAGAAATAATCAAATCTGGAAATTACTAAGATGTAAGCAAAGCAAAATGGTTCAGTAAGCTAAAAAGCTCAAGCTCCAAATAAGTGCTTATGAAAATAAGCTAAAAAGTGATTAATTAAGCTAAAACGCTAGAAAATAAGCTAAAAAAGCTAATATAATGCTAAAATAATTGGAAACAAAGATTTAAGCATAACAAAGTGATTAAAGTAGCTTAAATAAGCTATTAACCACTTAAGTGCTTTTGGAAATAAGCTCAAAATCAATTAAAATTAACTTAAGCAGGGGAGGTGCAAATAGCAAGGGAAAAAATAAAATGGGGTGCGAAAAGCAGATATGGGCCAGAAGGCCCAGTCCGCGTGCAGTCCAAAAAAGAAAAAAAAAAAAAAAAACTATAGCGACGGAAAAAAGGAATTAGCGATGACTTCATACTTTTACCTACGGTATTCAAACCTTTAGCTACGAAATTCATAGCCAGCTACAAATTAGCTACGGGATTTAGCTACGAAAAAGCTTCCCGTAGCTACTTCATCTTCTACAAATTTGAAATTTTCCGGATTTCTCAAATTAAACTCAAATTAAAAGAAACGAAGTTCAAACCCACTTGTTTTTGCCTCCTGATCACGAATCCATGGTTCGATTTCACATTTGAGGACTTATTATTAAGATTCGAACGAATCAAGTGAAGAACTCAAAAATGTAAAAATGGCAAAACTCAAAATAGCTTAGATTATGCGAAATTAATTAACATAGAAGCATTATTATCTGTCCAGAAGTGCAAATCGCATGAAATCTACCTTCTTGGAGCCTTGAATTGGCTTGATGGTTTCACACTTTTCTTAGTTATGGTGTAGCTCGATTTTGAGCTTTAGGTCGCGGTTTTTGATGATCTTTCGATGGATTCACGTTTCTGGAAGTTGAATGAAGATGATTGATGGTTTGTTTTTGAGTTTTGATGAAGATTTAAGTGATTTTGGATTTTTATCAAAAATGGAAGAAAATGGGTTTTTGTGAGTTTCAATTTTGACAGAGTTTCCTTACTATGGATTGATGCTTCATTTTGCTCTAATGTGAGGCTTTATTTATAGATGAGAATTAGGGTTTTAGGGGTGTTGGATTGAGAAGGAAGAAAGGGTAATTTGGTGAAATTGGTTTGGAGATATTTTTTGGTGGTGATGAGGTGGTGAGGGATGGAAGATTCTAGTGTTTTTTATGATAATCTTGTGGCACAAAAAAAATGTAATGGGCCAAAGAAAAATTAAGTGGATAAAGTGATGAATAAAAATGATGCAATAATGCAAATGACATGAGAAATGGAATTTATTAAAAAAGATGAATTTTTTTGGAGTTTTTATGCAAAGTGTTGATTAAATGTGAAAAGAAAAAATTATTTTATTATGTGGGGCTAAATTAGGGTATGACAGCTGCCCCTATTTAATTAGCTTAGACCGTAAGAATGCGAATAACCTCGGTATTCGTATTCTTTTGGTTAAAGATAATTAAATATATATAATGCCCTAATTTTGCATGAGCATGACGCATGATGAGATAAGAGGAACGAGTGTACCTGTTGTCATTCCTTTAGAGGAACCAGACACACCTGAAAGTTCTGAAAGTAAAGGATGAATTGCTCCATAAGTAGAAGTTGTATTTGCTCTACAAGAAGAGGCTGGAGGTTGCTCTATGAGGAGAGGCTGTATTTGCTCTATGAGGAAAGGCTGTATTTGCTCTATGAGGAGATGCTGAGGTTGCTCTAGGAGAAGAGGCTGATGCTGCTTTATGAGAAAAGGCTGAGATTGAGGTTGCTTTATGAGAAAAGGCTGAGGTTGCTCTATGAGGAGAGGCTGAGGTTGCTATGTGAAGAGAGGCTGATGTTGCTCTATGAGAAAAGCCTGAGATTGCTCTATGAGGAGAGGCTGTTGTGAAATGCTCTTCTGGGAGAGGCTATTTGTGAGATGCTCTTCTGGGAGAGGCTGTTGTGAGATGCTCTTCTGGGAGAGGCTGCTGCGAAATGCTCTTCTGGGAGAGGCTGTTGTGAGAAAGCTATGTACCTTGCAATTTTTGACAGACCTGCTGGGGAGACGGTTCGCCAACCGACTTGCTGGGGAAAAAGGCCAAACTGCCTTTCTCGTGACTTAGGGGACCAAAAGTTGTATTCTCCGAGGAGAAACTTTCGAACCTGTTTTTATGCATGCTTGGGATGATGCAATGATTGTTTTTTAATGCCTAAGAATGCAAGGCTAATGCAAAGGAAATGTCTGATTAGATGCATGAATGAATGCATGGAGTTGAATGCATGACACGACTGTATACAAATGGAAGTTGAGTTTTTGGGTATTTGGACTGGACTTTGTGTGGTGCCAATGAATTTTGGGGCTTTGAGGGTTTGCCAACAATGATTGGACTTTGAGTGAGTGCCAATAATGATTGGACTTTGAAGGGGATGCCAATAATGATTGGACTTTAGGATTTGTCAATGCAAGAATAAGTTCTCGATTGTGATGTTTGATTTGGCTGCTTGGTTATTTGTGGTATGAGGCATACCAGATATTGGAATGAAATGACATGATTAATGCATGATGATGATTAACATGAGTAAAATGACATGATTAATGCATGCTGGTGATTTTCATGAGTGAAATAACATGATTAATGCATGACGATGATTAGTGCCCCTATGGTGGGTGATGAGTGTTTCTGGTATCAAGGCTTTTTGTGGATTGATGGCTTGATGTTGATCCCCGACACCAGTTCCGGACCCAACGGTTGCAGATATATGTATGACCTTGCTTGAGTAGCTTGAAGCTATAGGGAGAACCCGTCCCTGTGTGTCTTATCTTGCCCCAGTCTGTTGGGCATTTGAAGTGTTTTGCCTTTTTCCTTGATTTTTGCCCAACTTGTTGATATTGGTTTTCCCTCTCTGAGAGGTTTGCCCCTAGATTGACCCATTCTCGAAACATGTATGGCTGGGCCAACAGGATCTTCAGGTGATCTGCCCTTGATTAGGATTGTCTTGAACTGATTTGTTAGGTCCTTGATTTTGATACCCTTTGCCATGATCCGATCCTGAGACACTTCGTCCGTGCTAAATAGCTTCTCTAGGGAATGCCCCATCATTAAGTGAAGTCCTGAGATAGTTGCCCCAGATTAGTCCAAGGTTCTTCTTGATTGCTCGGTACCAGCTCAGAGTTGGAACTTTCTTGTTGTTAAGTGTTGGCTTGCAGATAAACCTGTTTGCTTGAAATAGTAATTCTAATACAATTTTAATGCAAGTTTTGAAATTGAAATTGAGATGGTATTTATGTACAATGGATGTATATCGTGGAAGATGGTGTGAGAGTATGATATTAACAAAAGATTTTTGGGAGTCAGGTTAACGCAACCTTGCTACCGTATGCTTTCAGAATAAACCTTACTTCAATTAGGTCTTTTGAGGATTGTAACGTGGCCTGGTTCACGGCTTCTGAATAAAAGGATATAAGGCTCAAAGTTTAATTTTAACGCATCCCATTCTTCGTGATGATCTTCAGCCCTACATTCAATTAACTCTACTCATGTATTCAAGTCTCAAGAGATTTTTGGAATTTTGATGGTGAGGTTATGATGGCTCGGGAACCAAGGATGTGTGTCCCTTTTGGTATGGCAGTCACATTGGCCTTTTTGTTTTGGTCACATGATTTCATTTTGTCGTGAATCTTGGTGACATTGGCTTTTTGCATTTTTTCAATCCCTAACTTTTGCCTAGACTGCACTTTTGTGTTTTTAGTCTAGCGGGATACCCTAATTTTTGCCTAAGCCATTTTGAGGTTTGGACTTAGCGGGCTTCTCTTTCTCTTTTTTTGATTTTGTTTGGCGAATTGTGACTGCCTTGGTAATGAGTGATGAGGAACACCTTATTGATTTTTTTTGCTTTTGAAACTCGAACGCATGGTCGAATTAATTGAACACTACCCTGCCCCGGGTTAAAATTGCGGGTTTTTTCGTATAGAAAGAAACACCAACTTCTAGGCTCAAAGGGGGTGACTACGGATTATCTTCCTTATTTCTCCGGTGTTTGGGGATTTGAAACAATGCCTTACATCATCAGCAAAATTTTATTTGAAAGCATACTGTAGTAACTTGGTTATTTTGTTTTTTCATCATCCTCTCTCCAATCTTTGTTCAAACAGAAATGATAAAGAAAGAAATGAAATGAGAAGTATTAATATATTTTTTTGCTTTTGTGAAGTAGAAGAGAGAAAATTGAATGGACATGAAAGAATGGATTCAAAACATGCATTATTATTTCATTAAGATTAACATTTCAAACAAACAAAGTTTAATTGTAAGTAAATACTTAGCAAACATGGAAAATACAAGAAGGAAACATCCTAAATGGTAATTTTTAGCTTGACTCAATCCTTCAATTCTTCAACTGGCATCCGGGCAATGGATTATCCTTCATGGTTGGGCTCTCCCTATTTAAAAGTCAACAATTTCTTATCAACAAGCTCTTGAACCTTGTTTTTGAATGCTCTGCAATTGTCCGTAGAGTGACCTTCGGCATCAGCATGGTATGCACATTTGGCCTTAGGGTCATACCAAGCAGGGAAAGGTGGATTCCTTGGTAATGAAGCTATCGAGGCCACCATCCCATTGTTCACCAAATAGGGAAGCAGCTCTCCATATGGCACAGGAATCAGATCAAACACCTTTTTAACTCTCTGCTGAGTCTGTTGTATTTGTTGAGCTTTTTGTGGCACATGATTCACAGGCATTTGGAAAGAGTACCCCTGAGGTTGCTGGTGTTGTACTGCTGCAGCATATGGGTACTGGAGGTATGGGATTTGAGTTGATACTGTCAGACCCCGTTTTGAAGTAACAACATTAGCCTCATCTTCCCTCTTCTTTACAAAGCTACTTACAGATTTTACTGGGTTGCCTTGGCTTCCAATAGTGGCTTGGATCTTTCCATTCTTGAGTCCACTTTCAATTCTTTCCCCTATCCTGACCAAGTCTGAGAAACCAGATGAGAAGCTACCAATCATCCTTTCAAAGTATGCCCCTTGCAAGGTATTTGTGAACATATCCACAAGTTCTGTCTCTAGGAGTGGAGGACGTACTTGTGCAGCCAACTCTCTCCATCTCTGGGCATATTCTTTGAAAGATTCACCCTCCTTCTGAGTCATGTTCTGCAACTGGATGCGACTGGGAGCCATATCCAAGTTATACTGATATTGCTTGATGAAGGCATTGGCCAAGTCTCTCCATGATCGGATGCGACTGCCTTCTAGCTGCATGTACCAATTGAGGGATGCCCCTGTAAGACTATCTTGAAAGCAATGAATCATTAGCTTGTCATCATTGGTGTAGGACGCCATCTTTCTACTATACATGATCAAATGGCTCTTTGGACAACTCAAACCCATGTACTTCTCAAATTCTGGGACCTTAAACTTTGGAGGCAATACCAAGTCAGGCACTAAGCACATGTCAGCAAAGTCTAGTGGATCACTATCACCCTCTATTGTTTTCAGCCGGTCTTCAATAGCTTTGAACTTCATCTTTGCTTCCTCCAACTAAGGAAAGGCAAAATCAAGTTTTGGTTCACCACTTTGTATCTCAGGACCTAGGTAAGCATCTCTAGGGTCCTCCTGAACTTCTTGAGATGGAACAGGTCTTTGCTGAACTAAAGTTGCCCCTGTATGATTTTCCGCGCTGTTAACTGGTGGCGGAACAAATGTACCCCCATCCGCAAGAGGCACATAACCTGGTGGTGTATACCCGGGCGGTAAATCGAATGCTGGCCACACCATGCTTGCAGGTTCAGTAGTCGGTGCTTCCACATTCACGACTGGTGGTGGTTGATTTCGATTAACCAACATTTCAAGGACCTGATCCATCTTTGCGGCCAACTGGGCCACCTCACCTTTTAAGTCGTTATGCTGTTCTTGCCAATTTTCCATGATGAATCTAGAGGCGCTTCTTGTCCAGTGTTGGTGTCGGGGATACGGCTGTTGAAGTGGACAGATGAAGATGAGATAATGGTCTTTTGTATGAATGCAAATGCATGTAAAAGTCTTCTATGCTTTATGATTTCTTGAAATGTCATGCAAAAATATTTTTGTATGAATGCATGAGCGCATGGATGCATGAATGCACTCTGGTAGCAGATTCTGTCACAACGAAGCAGAGGTTTAAATATCATTTCTGAGGTCGAAAGACTCAAATTTACCTGCAACCCATCCCTCTCACATGTTGTTCTAAGTTTGATAAAGTGCCTAAAATCACGGATCGCCCCTTTGGAAACGATGTCGATGTTGCAAAAGCTCACGGCAAACGCGTCCAAAAGGAAATCTCCTTTAGGTAAGGTCACAGAGCAACCTTGACTCGGGTTCTAAACGGAGGTCCCTAGTAACAGGTTTAGGTTCTAGACCGGTCAAAAAGGTCCCTAAGGTCATGGACCCAACAAGAAAACATCAGCGCTCGCTAGTCAAATGTCCAGGAGCCCAACATTTCCAAGAGGATCTACCTTAGGCGGGGCGATTATGTCAGCGCTCACTAGTCAAATGTCCAGGAGCCCAACATAACAACCCCTAACTTAGCTTAGGTTTTTCTCAAGCTCGGGTGTAGAGCTTCTCAAAGTAACAACGCCATAAAGGCAAAAAGAAAAAGAAAGGAGTAGAAGCAGAGAACCAAGCAGCCAGCATATAATGACAGAAAAATAAAAGATAGAGCAAGATACTGCAAACCTGGAAATAGCAGACAAATAATAAACCGCCTAAACTAGGCTTAACTCTCAAGAGTCCCCAGTGGAGTCGCCAGCTGTAGCGGGCTGGAAAATTCCATGCAATGAAGTCGCCATTGACGTTTATTTATCCCGGAAGGGGAAAGGAAAATATCACGAAAACCTTTATTTACATGGTTGAAGAACCATGGTGGGTTCGGGAGTTGGTTACGCGAGGGGAAGGTATTAGCACCCCTCGCATCCATCGTACTCGATGGGAACCATTTAGGTGGTTTAAGGTTTGTCTGCGTAGGTCCGGATTAAATTGCTCTATCGCTGGCTAGTTTCTACTTCGTTTCCAAAAAAAAGTTTTTATTTATTGAGTTTGACGGTTGTAGGAGTCCGCTCCTACGTATTCCCGGGTGCAATGGGAAATTCAAAACTCACGTAGTTCTGATAAAAATGTTTGTGTGGTTGGTTGATTTTAACGGGTAACGTTTATTTCGTATTCCGCTGATACAACGACGCTTGTATGTTCTAAAAAGAAGCTTAAGCTGTGTATGTATCAGAGGAGTAGATAAAACGTGTATCCATTATAAAAAAGTTGATTAACAGATGTTGCTTATCTCGCATTCCGCTGACACAACAGTGCTTGTATGCTCTTAAGAGAGGCTAAGCGTGCATGTGTCAGAGGAATGAATAAAACGTATATCCATGTTTTCTGAAAAAGGTTTAAGTATGTTGGGTTTATCTTAGCGCTTAATTAGGATGAGAACAACTTGCGATCACTAGTCAAATGTCCAGGATCCAAGTCATCCGGAGCGGAAAGAAGCAAATGCTAAATTCCCTCTTTTTCATCCTTGTTATTATGAAAACCTTAATTTAATTTGATTAAGAAATATTTTCAAAAGGAAAAGACGATTGTTGGTTTATTTTAACGCTTAATTAGGATGAGAATAACTTGCCATCATTAGTCAAATGTCCAAGATCCAAGTCATCCGGAGCGGAAAGAGGAAAATGCCAAATTCCCCCTTTTTCATCCTTATTTGTTATGAAAATCCTTATTTAATTTGATTAAAGAAATAATTCAAAAGAGAAAAAGAAAGCAATAAATAAATTACAACAATATAAGTAACGCAAAGCATAATAATTAAATACAATGAACAAGTATGCATGAATGCAAATTCATAAATAAAAATGCATGAATCAATATGATATAACTAAATATGCATGAATGCAACAAGCGTGAGTAGATACGATGCACGATTAAATAAAATGCATAAGCTAAAGTAGCGTACAATGAATTAAATAACATAAACATGCTAAATTAAATCAATGCAAGATAAAAAAAAAGTTAGAAATATTAGAGGTACTGCTCATAAGCAAAAATAAGTAAAGGAACTTAAAGAAGCAAATTAATCTCAACTAAGCAATTAAACAAATAAGCTAAAAAGCTAAAAGTGATTAAATGAACAAGCTAAAAGAAGAAATAATCAAATCTGGAAATTACTAAGATGTAAGCAAAGCAAAATGGTTCAGTAAGCTAAAAAGCTCAAGCTCCAAATAAGTGCTTATGAAAATAAGCTAAAAAGTGATTAATTAAGCTAAAACGCTAGAAAATAAGCTAAAAAAGCTAATATAATGCTAAAATAATTGGAAGCAAAGATTTAAGCATAACAAAGTGATTAAAGTAGCTTAAATAAGCTATTAACCACTTAAGTGCTTTTGGAAATAAGCTCAAAATCAATTAAAATTAACTTAAGCAGGGGAGGTGCAAATAGAAAGGGAAAAAATAAAATGGGGTGCGAAAAGCAGATATGGGCCAGAAGGCCCAGTCCGCGTGCAGTCCAAAAAAGAAAAAAAAAAAAAAAAACTATAGCGACGGAAAAAAGGAATTAGCGATGACTTCATACTTTTACCTACGGTATGCAAACCTTTAGCTACGAAATTCATATCCAGCTACAAATTAGCTACGTGATTTAGCTACGAAAAATCTTCCCGTAGCTACTTCATCTTCTCCAAATTTGAAATTTTCCGGATTTCTCAAATTAAACTCAAATTAAACGAAACGAAGTTCAAACCCACTTGTTTTTCCCTCCTGATCACGAATCCATGGTTGGATTTCACATTTGAGGACTTATTATTAAGATTCGAACGAATCAAGTGAAGAACTCAAAAATGTAAAAATGGCAAAACTCAAAATAGCTTAGATTATGCGAAATTAATTAACATAGAAGCATTATTATGTGTCCAGAAGTGCAAATCGCATGAAATCTACCTTCTTGGAGCCTTGAATTGGCTTGATGGTTTCACACTTTTCTTAGTTATGGTGTAGCTCGATTTTGAGCTTTAGGTCGCGGTTTTTGATGATCTTTCGATGGATTCACGTTTCTGGAAGTTGAATGAAGATGATTGATGGTTTGTTTTTGAGTTTTGATGAAGATTTAAGTGATTTTGGATTTTTATCAAAAATGGAAGAAAATGGGTTTTTGTGAGTTTCAATTTTGACAGAGTTTCCTTACTATGGATTGATGCTTCATTTTGCTCTAATGTGAGGTTTTATTTATAGATGAGAATTAGGGTTTTAGGGGTGTTGGATTGAGAAGGAAGAAAGGGTAATTTGGTGAAATTGGTTTGGAGATATTTTTTGGTGGTGATGAGGTGGTGAGGGATGAAAGATTCTAGTGTTTTTTATGATAATCTTGTGGCACAAAAAAAATGTAATGGGCCAAAGAAAAATTAAGTGGATAAAGTGATGAATAAAAATGATGCAATAATGCAAATGACATGAGAAATGAAATTTATTAAAAAAGATGAATTTTTTGGAGTTTTTATGCAAAGTGTTGATTAAATGTAAAAAGAAAAAATTATTTTATTATGTGGGGGCAAAATTAGGGTATGACAGATACATATACATGTGTATCGATACAAATGTCCTGAAATTACTTCAGACTGATTTTGTGCAATTTGTATCGATACATATCACTTGTATCGATACAAAAGTGGTCTCTCAGAGGCAGAGAGTCACCTGTGTATCGAATCATGCTTGCATGTATCGATACACACCTATATCTCTCAGAAACTAGAGAGTGCATGATGTATCGAATCATGCTTGCATGCTTCGATACATATCAGTCAAGATTTCAAGAAACTGATGTATGTATCGATACTATCGATACACACACGTGTTTGTATCGATACATAGGTCAAATTTTCACATTTGAACGCCGGTCAAAGGGTTTGTATCGATACAAACCATCATTTGTATCGATACACGCATGTTAAGTTTTGCCTAAATTTGCTCAATTCTATTTTCTCTATAAATAGCAATGTGCTTTGTTTTTGTAAGCAAGAGAGAACCTGTGAGAAAGTGAAAGAGCTTTGAAAAACACTTTGGATTCAAATTGGGTGAAAAATTTGGATCAAAGGGTTATTCTTCACAAGATCATCATCTTCCATCAAGTTGCAATTAATTGAAGATTGAGTATGGGATCATTCGAATAGAGATTGCACATTTGATCGATAACGTTCGATACGGCTTGCGGTGAATCAGAGACGTGATCGAGTTGGTTTGTGAAGAAGGATTGGGTTTCTCTCTAGGGTTCAAGATTGTGCGATATCTTGAAGGATCAACAACGAAGAGGCGAAGGACTCGGCTTGATGATCGTTGCGAGGATCTTCGCACGGGTAGGATCGTTGGAATCAGAGGGAGAAGCTTCGTTTGTTGTTGAGGTTTATTCGCATAGTTTACTTTTGATTCAATATAGTGTTATTAGAGTCGATTGTAAAGTGTGCACTTGTGTTCATCATTTTTAATCAATATACGCTCAAATAACCCGTTTGGTTATTTGGGGGGAGACGTACCCGGCCGACCGCGAGGACGACACGAAAGCCGGGGAACTCCCTAATCATCTCTTGTGTCTTTCTCTCCTAATCTTTTACTTTACATAATTGTTTTAATTGTTAATCAATTGAATTTTCGTGTTTGTACGTGTGCACCGAAATTCAATTGATACTCATCTTGATTGTGATTGGATTAGATTCATATACCTAATAACTTGCTTGGGCTGTTTTAAGTGAATAGTTTAATTTGAGTATTTTGCACACGAACATTTCTAAGTCTTTTCATACGTCCAAGGCTATACTACATTTCCAGTGATCAATCGGGTGCAAAGAGACTACCGATTCGGTGGTGCTTCCTCGCATTCCTTTTAAACGAAATATTTTTAAAATTGACATTGTTTAAAAGGGGCCACTTATTCAACCCCCCTTCTAAGTGGTAGCCAAGTAGTCTAACAAGTGGTATCACGATCCCGGTTCAATTTTGTTCACAAAATTCGGTGGATTGTGCCAATTATTAGAAAACATGGCTTTTGCACCTAAAGGGGCTTATAATCGGGCACCTATATTCAATGGAGATCATTTTGATTATTGGAAAAGTAGTATGCGCATACACATCAATTCTTTTGATGGTGAAGTGTGGAATGCTATTGAGAATGGACCGTTTGTTCCGACAAACACCGATCCTAATGACATTGTCACCAATAAGCCTATGGCACAATGGACGGAGGATGATAAGAAAAAGGTCAATTACGATGCAAAGGCACAAAACATACTTATTTCATCCCTTGGGATTGAACAATTTTATCATGTGTCGCATTGCTCAACGGCCAAAGAAATGTGGGATACATTAGTTACTCATTTTGAGGGTACTAATGAAGTCAAAATATCCAAGATAAACACCTTAACTCAAGAGTTCGAATTGTTTCATATGCAAGATGGTGAAACCATTGCGGATATGCAACAAAGATTTGTAAAAATTACCAACAAGTTACATGGTCTAGGTAAACCAATCACAAATCAAGATGCTACTAATAAGATTTTGAGATGTCTTAATAGGTCATGGCAACCAAAGGTCACCGCAATCAAAGAAGCGAATGATCTTACAACTTTGAGTCTCACAACCTTATTTGGTAAGCTAACGGAACATGAACAAGTGCTTAATTTGTTGGAAAAGCATGAGAAAGGTGAGAAAAAGGAGAAACACAACGAAAAGGAAAAAGAAAAGGATAAGAGGTCCATTGCTCTAAAGGCCTCCAAATCCAAGTCCAAAAAGGTTGAGCAAGTGGAGAGTAGCTCAAGCGAAGACGATTCCGATGATGAGGAAATGGGGCTCTTCGTTCGACGCTATAATAGATATGTGAGAAAGAATGTGATAAGACATTCCGATGACAATCTTAAGAAGTTTCGGAAAGATAGTGGTTACCGCCGGAAAAATGAAGATGCTAGGTACTCCAAGAAAGGGATATGCTATGAGTGCGGCCAAGTTGGTCACTACAAGCCGGATTGCCCTAATCTTAAAAGAAAAGAAAAGGAGTCATCTTCAAATAAAGGGAGGAGCAAAGGAAAGAAAGCTTATGTTGCATGGGAGAGTAGTAGTTCTTCATCTCATTCATCATCAAGCTCTAGTTCAAGTGATGAAAGCGAAGTGGCTAATGTATGCTTCACAACTCATCACCACAAAAAGAAGAATAAAGCTCCCAAAAAGGTAAACCAAAACCCCTCTAGCTCATATACTTCGTTAGAATATCATGATTTGCAAAATGCGTTTGAGGACCTATGTAGTGAAACTAGGAAAGCTTTCAAACGATTAAAAGAAATTATAAAAGTTAACAAAGCTCTTGACAAGAAAGTTTCCGAAACGGAAGAAGAGTTGAGAGCTTTCAAGGTATCATTATTAGAGAGGTCAAATGCAAGTCATAATAATAGTGATATAGTTGGTTGTGATAATTGTATCACTTTGTCAAAAAATATTAAGACTCTCAAAGACAAAGTGGAAAATTCATCAAAACCTAGAGTCTCTCATCAAGTTGATCCAAAACATTTTCAAAACACGTTGAAAGTCAAAGGCAAAAATTCTAAAAGTTTCAAAATGGATCAAAAGAAGAGTGACTCACATATCACTTGTCACTATTGTTGTTGTGAAGGCCATACCATTGCAAAATGTAAAGCTAGGAAATTGTTGGTACCTAAGGGCGTATTGCAATGGATGCCAAAACTCAACAAAACTTATTTGCCTCACCAATTAGGACCCAATGAAAATTGGGTACCTCCCTCCTATGTTTAAATGTTGTAGGAAAAGTGCCTTGATAATCTAGAAAGGAGATGGTTTCTAGACAGTGGATGTTCAAGGCACATGACGGGTGATGCCTCGCTTTTTATTGAGTTCAAAGCAAAGGAGAAAGGCTATGTCACCTATGGAGACAACAATAAGGGCACTATTCTTGGTGTAGGTACTATCGGTAATCCCTCTACTATAACCATATCTAATGTTGTACTTGTGGATAACCTTAAGCACAACTTGTTGAGTGTTGCTAAGCTTTGTGATAAATGGTTCATAATCAATTTTAAACCAACCTTTTGCACAATCGAAAGTAACAAAGACAAGAATGTGATTCTTAAGGCTATTAGGCATGGAAATGTATACATGTTAGACCTAGATGATAATTGCCTAAGTGGTGTTCAGTGTCTCATAACCAAGAATGATGAATCTTGGTTGTGGCATAGAAGAATGACACATCTTAATTTCGATTTACTAAATAAGATAGCTTCTAAAGATCTTGTAATCGGTCTACCTAAAATACGTTTTTCAAAAGATCACTTGTGTAACGCATGCCAAATGGGTAAACAAACTAAGGCTCCTTTCAAATCTAAAAAGTTCATTTCAACTACTAAGCCTTTAGAGTTAATCCATATGGATCTTTTTGGACCATCAAGGACCAAAAGCTTTGGTGGTAATTACTATGGACTTGTGATTGTAGACGATTACTCAAGATTTTGTTGGACATTATTCTTATCTAGTAAAAGCGATACCTTGTCCGCTTTTAAACAATTTGCTAAGATGATTCAAAATAGGCTAGACTTTAAGATCATTTCTATTAGGAGTGATCATGGAGGCGAATTTGAAAATCATAAGTTTGAAAAGTTTTGCTCTAAACATGGCATTGAACACAATTTTTCGGCTCCACGTACACCACAACAAAATGGAGTAGTGGAGAGGAAAAATCATACTGTTAGCTAGGACTATGTTAAGTGGTCTTCCTAAGTATTTTTGGGCGGATGCGATAAGCACCGCGAGTTATGTTCTAAATAGGGCAATCATTCGACCTATTTTGGACAAAACTCCCTATGAAATACTTAAAGGTAGAAAACCTAACCTTAGTCATTTGCGCTCTTTCGGATGCAAATGCTTTATTTTAAATAATGGAAAGGAGAATCTTGGCAAATTTGATCCAAAAGCGGATGAAGGCATTTTCTTAGGTTATTCATTATCTAGCAAGGCATATAGAGTATACAATAAGAGGTTACAAATTATTGAAGAATCGGTTCATGTAAACTTTGATGAGACTTTTCCGGAAGAAAACGGAAAAGGTGATTCTATTGGTGTAGGTGTCGACACAACGGACATTTTAAAGGATAACAATGTTGTTGGAAGTGATCAACCCTCAACGGAAGTTCTGAAAGAAAAGGACGATAAGCCGTCACCATCCAATGAAGACAAAGATGATGGAGGATCTTCTTCATCAAAGAATCATCACATGCAAAGAGGAGCCGGTCTTGCAAAGGAATGACGTACTCTAAAGAACCATCCCATTGACAAAGTCTTAGGCGATCTCTCAAAGGGAGTGGCTACTCGATCTCAAATAAGTAACTTTTGTTTTCATTATGCATTTGTTTCACAAGTTGAACCTAAAAACTCAAAAACCGCATTACTTGATGAACATTGGATTCTTGCAATGCAAGAAGAACTAAATCAATTTAAAAGAAATGATGTGTGGGATTTAGTACCACCTCCTCCAAGTCATCAAGTGATTGGGACACGTTGGGTTTTTAGGAATAAACTCGATGAAAACGGTGTTATTGTTAGGAACAAGGCACGATTGGTAGCTCAAGGCTACAACCAAGAGGAGGGCATTGATTATGAGGAGACTTATGCTCCGGTAGCTCGCCTCGAGGCCATTAGACTTTTATTAGCTTATGCATGCAACATGAACTTCAAGTTATACCAAATGGACGTTAAGAGTGCCTTCCTAAATGGATACATAAATGAAGAAGTGTATGTCAAACAACCACCCGGTTTTGAAAATCACGAACATCCGGACTATGTTTTCAAATTAAAAAGAGCTCTATATGGCCTTAAGCAAGCTCCTGGAGCTTGGTATGATAGACTTAGCAAGTTCTTAATTAAAAACGAATATTCAAGGGGAAAGGTTGACACTACACTCTTCATTAAACGTAAGGGCAAAGACGTCTTATTGGTTCAAATTTATGTTGATGATATCATTTTTGGTTCCACTAACCCATCTCTTGTCAAGAGCTTTTCTAGTCTTATGCAAGGTGAATTTGAGATGAGCATGATGGGTGAACTAACCTACTTCTTGGGATTACAAATCAAGCAACTAGAAGAAGGAACTTTTATATATCAAACTAAATATTGCCTTGAATTGCTTAAGAAGTTTGGGATGACGGATTCAAAACATATGGAAACTCCCATGGCATCAACATGTGCGTTAAGCAAAGATGAAGAAGGTAAAGATGTGGAAATTACAAAATATAGAGGTATAATCGGATCCTTACTCTACTTAACGGCATCTAGGCCGGATATTATGTTTAGTGTTTGCATGTGTGCAAGGTATCAATCATCCCCCAAAGAATCACACCTAAAAGCCGTAAAAAGGATTTTAAAATACTTGAAAGGAACATCAAACTTTGGCTTATGGTACTCTAAGGGGAATGATTGTTCTTTGGTAGGTTACTCCGATTCCGACTTTGCCGGTTGCAAGTTGGATAGGAAGAGTACTAGTGGAACATGTCACCTATTTTGTAATAGCTTGGTAAGCTGGCATAGCAAAAAGCAAGTATCGGTTGCTTTATCAACCGCCGAGGCGGAATTCGTTGCGGCCGGAAGTTGTTGTTCCCAAATACTTTGGTTAAAACAACAACTTCTCGACTACGATTTAAAACTACAACGTGTTCCAATCATGTGTGACAACACTAGCGCCATAAACCTCACAAAAACCCCGTGTTGCATTCAAGGACTAAGCATATAGAGATTAGGCATCACTTTCTTCGCGATCATGTAGAAAAAGGGGATGTTATTTTTGAGCATGTGGAATCGAAAAACCAACTTGCGGATATCTTTACAAAGCCATTTGCAACGGATCCCTTTATCTATATTCGCGGGGAATTAGGGATCCTAGATATCTCTAACCTAGAATAACATACATCAAGCATGCACTTTATATACATGTCTTACTTCTTGGCACCTTGGAGTTTTATACAAAGGAAAGTGCATCAACCCCCTACGGTACAAGGTTAAATAGTATCATCTCTATCTTCTCTTCTTCAACCTTACAAGCTTATGCCTATGTGAAATCTTTTCAATTATCAACATACCATAATAGTGCATTTCAATACATTCATATATTTGCCCATTTCCAAAAATTTTGTTTTAAGATAAGTAATAATTCTTGAAGTCCATATGTATCAAATGGCAATGTGTGAAATATTGTTAATGTGTCTATAGTCTAACATGTTGCATAAATGCTATAAGTATTTCATTTCTTCATGAACATCGTTATAATATGATATGGCAACATGAAATTATGCATTTGTTGCATTGCTTTGTTTATTTCGTCCCATATTTGGATAGGGTATTAAGTATGAATACATAGAGGAAGACTTGATGTCAATGAAAAAGAGCCCTTGTTGCTAGAAATGAACCCGGTTCACAAGAAATCCCCGGTTCTCATCCACAATGGTAAACCCATTTGTGAGTCTCTAATTGCTGTTCAGTATATTGATGAGGTTTGGAATGATAAATCTCCTTTGTTGCCTTCTGATCCTTATCAGAGATCACAAGCTTTATTTTGGGCTGCCTATGTTGATAGCAAGGTACCCTTTTCTTCTTCAATATTGTTATATATATTTTTTGTTATAACTTTTTTGTTGTAGTTTTGACTTTATTACGATGTCTTAAAAACCCACTCGATCGGTGATTAACTTGAAAAATGCATTTAATTACTGGTTAAATTATTGGGTCACTGGTTAAAATTCATAGTTAAATCAAATTAAATAGATGAATAGACGACGACGTAAATGTATATTTAGGTATTATCCATTGAATTTTAAGCTAGGCTTAAGTAAATCTTATAAAAACTAGTTTATAAAATAAGTAATATTGTCTCAACTTAAAAAATATATCCAGATCAGCTATCGTATTTTAGTAATTACTAAAGTGGCACTTGTAATTATTTAATGTGGCCGGATACATGATTAATAGTGGTTAGAGATGTGGTCGAAAAACTCACTTGATGGTATTGACTTAAAATTTGAAAGTGTGCTCCTCCTTAAATTTTAAGTTCAAAATGGTAGCAAATAGTGATTAGAGTGGTGCACGGAAGCACTTGTAGTGATTTATGCATTATTAGTAGTGTTAAAACAAAATTTTGATATTTAAGTGAAAATTGTTTTGAAATTAAATATATAAAAAAATCAACCTCATGTTACTCGTGTCAACTATTAAAATAAAAACAAGAATTTATATGGAATTGTGGCAGTAGTCAAAATAGGTTCTAAAGTAGTGACTATTGTTCTTACATTTAGTGTTTTTTTCTGTTAGAATGCGTTCAACAGTTTGATTATGTTAATTGTCACTATCAAATAGATATATGCAATTTTTAGAAACATCTGTGTCAAAAAGGGAGAAGAACAAGAAGTTGCAAAAAAGGAATTCATTGAAACTCTCAAATTGTTGGAGGGACAGTTGGGAGACAAGTCTTATTTTGGAGGAGACAACTTTGGTTTTGTGGATATATCACTCATCCCATTCTATGGTCGATTCAATGTCGTTGAGATCTTTGGCAACATTGATATAAAGAGTGAGTGTCCTAAGCTCATTGCTTGGGGTAAGAGATGCATGAAGATTGAGAGTGTTTTCAAGTCTCTGCCAGACCAAGATAAGATCTATGAGTTCATTGTGGAGATGAGAAAGAAGTTAGGCGTTGAGTAGGTTGAAGCCTTTGAGCTCTGCTAATAGGCAAATCTATTCAAGGGTCCTTTAAGTTTTGCATTTGTAACAGTGATGTCTTTTAAATATTTTAGGTAATAGTTAGGTTCTTTGAGTTTTTTAAATAACAAATAGACCTTTTAAGTTTATAATTTGTTGCATCGATACTCTTTCAGTTATCCTCTATTACCAAAATTTGTTTAACCGTTACCGTTCCATTTATCTTGTTGCACTGTGGATGTTAACATTAACTTTCACCACGGTGAATGTTTTGAAGAAAAATGCACGTATGTTGGAGGAAATAGTAGCACTGCAACAAATTAGAAACTTAAAAACTTATTTTTTCACCTAAAAAACTTGAAGGACCTAACATTTACAAATGTGAAACTTTAAAACCTATGAATGCATTTAGTCATAAAGTTATTGTATTGTATTGACAATCGGCATCTTTCTTACAAAATAATTATGTAATAAAGGAAATTGGATGTTCAAACTCTATGTTTTTCTTTTGTTGTTAAGATTTCAACGTACTCTATGCCTTTTTTTTTTTTTTAACTTACGAGTATTAAATAAGCAATATTTATTCATTCAAATTAATGTAGATCATCAGTGCAAAAGAAATTAAAAATCGGCAAAAACAAAAAAGATAAATTTATGAATAAACTCACAACATCTATGTTAATAGCAAAAAACAAAAAAAATTGCATAAGCATACACATTTGACTATATAGAAATGCCCAAAATATTCATATATCTGAATCTGTAGTATTGATGACGGTCATTGATTGAATCTACACTAAATCAAACTTAATATTTCAAGTTTCAACCTCAAAAAAATGAACACCGCATAGAGACAGGGTAACAATGTTCCGCACTTAGATTAAAAAAACAAAATACAAACAATATCGTACTAAGACGATAAAATAAAATAAAAATACTATTTTAACTAAAATAAAAAGATTTTTTTAATGGTGATTTTTATCCTAAATTGACCGTAAATGTTTGGATTGATGAAATGAGATGGAATGGAATGGGCCGGAAGTGATGAAATAAATTAATCTTTCATTGTTTGGATTATAAAAATAACAATAAAATAAGATAGAATGGATTTCATCCCATACTACTGAAGGTTCAAGAAACACAAAAAAGGAGGTTTGAATTGGGTTTATATATATTTAAAAACTTTTTCTTTTTGTCAAATTCAAAGACTCTTTTACAAAAGGCTTAAATAGTGTTTTAGCCCCTGCAATTGTACCTCATTTTGAAAAGAGCCCATGTTAATTTTTTTTTTTGATTTTAGTCCCTGCAAAATTTGAAAGTTTTGAAAAGAGCCCCTGAACAGGAATCATTGATGTCATGTTACCATTTTATTGACGTGGCAGTTGCAGACAGTGCTGAGTAGTACACGTGGCTTGTCTGGTAAAGTCCCCGGAGCACCAACTTTAGGGTGTGGTCCAAAATAGCAAGTCCTACCACTCGTTCTTAGCTTGTTGAAATCATACTTCTGTACTTTTTTCGGGGGGATTTTAAAGTTGTTGCAGCAACACCTTTAACTTTGGATGTAGGTTTAAATTGTGATGTTGCAGGCTTAAGATGTTGACTAGATTTTGTCAATAAAATGGTGACATGACATCAAATATTCCTGCTTAGGGGCTCTTTTCAAAACTTTCAAATTTTGCAGGGACTAAAATCAATTTTTTTTAACAGGGGACTCTTTTCATAATGAGAGACAATTGCAGGGGCTAAAACATTATTTAAGCCTTTACAAAATGTTGTTTATTAACATAATTGAGAATTGATAATAATCATAAACAACAGTAACACGATTATCAACAACAAATAAAAAGGTAAGGGAGTAGAAATGACACGTTAATTTTTATACTGATTCACCGTTAATGAGGCTACTCCAGTCGACTCCACTTGAGTGAGTCTGCCTTGCACCTCAAGGACTTAATCCAATAATTTAAACAGATTATTACAACCTTCAAAGGCTAACTGCCAATGACTTCTTGAGACAGCTGACTAACCTTAGTCTCTCAAGAAACTTCAACAACTGTTGATTATACTCTTTGCATAGAGTTGATGCTTCTAGTAAGCTGATTACACAGAGATTTTGAGCTCAGACACTTAGATTATTTTTCTGTTTTAAGTGTTTTGTACAAAGATTTATAGAAGAATGAAAGAATGAATATATTCTAAGTATGTACTTATGTACTTGTATGTATGTATGTACGTACGTACGTATGCACATGTGTATTTTGTCTTCTTGTTTGTACTCCTTTTATAGCTGATGAGAAATTATGTCGTTGAACATTTAATTTGAGAGTGTCGTCTTCATCATTGCTGATTGTCATGATTTGCACACTACCGGTGTGAAGCTTTTCTTATTGTGTTTCCTTGTCTGATGAGTTGAAGGAAAATCCTTGTATTTAATTTTGCTTTTGATCTGTTCCAACGTCTCTTTGTTGATCTTTGACTTCAGATAAATGAGTGACTCATGTTGATGCTTGGTCTGGTCTTGATCTAATTCCTCTTTATTTCTGATATTGTGATTCTGTATGTTGTATGTTGACCTTCTGTATTCAAAGTCTGTAGTCTAGCACTAGCGACATTAATAAGAATTTCACTCGTTCAGAATCTTCACCTAGTCCAGAGTCTCGCTTCTTCAGAGTCCATGTATTCAAAGTCCATAATCTTCTTTCTATTTCTTGTTTCTCAGAGTCAACATTCATTAATTATTTTCTGCATACTTAACAAACAATTAGTGCATAAAATTGTTCTCTATTATAGTTTTGTTATCATCAAAACTCCTGGTGTTAATAGTTGTTGAACCAACCTTGTTCCAACAACCACCACTTTACGCTTAATTTTGTTTCATCCAATTTATGAGGTAAATGATGTAATGTAAATTTTTCGCCACGTAGTTCACCATACATTATTCAAACAATGGAATGATATATTTATTTTATTCCGCTTTATTCCATTCAACTTCATTCTATTATATTCCATTAATTCAAACAAAGCCTAAATAATCTATATCCAATAGGTCATAACGATTAGAGTTAGAAGATATGCTCTATGTATTTTAGTATTATTCTATTCAAGATATATCAAGAGATTTGAATGTAATTTTTTTCTAATTAAATAGGTTTACACCTTGTCTTTTTTCATCACATGTTTTTTTAGTCAGTACCAATCTCTTCAACTTCAATAATAATATTCATTTTTAGTTGTTATCCTAGAAACATAGCCATGGCAGATGAAGTGATTCTGCTAGATTTTTGGGCTAGTCCTTTTGGAATGAGAGTGAGAACAACCCTTGCTGAAAAGGGTATAAAGTATGAATACATAGAGGAAGACTTGATGTCTATGAACAAAAGCCCTTTGCTGCTAGAAATGAACCCTGTTCATAAGAAAGTCCCTATTCTCAGTGGCGGACCCAGGATTTTTTTTTTCGGGGGGCCATTAAAAAAACTATAGTATATAAATTAAATATAAAAATTTGATTAACAAAAAATAAATCAAATACGTTTTTTTTTTACAATCAAATTACATACTTTAAAGTAATACATATGTGTGGCAAGTGAATTAAATTACATATTTTAAAGTAATACATATGTGTGGCAAGTGACTTGAAATAATCAATAGTTGACTTTGAACTAATACTCGCACAAAGTTTACCATTAGAAAATCATATGTTTTGTTATTATATTACACATATAGTAAAAAAAATGGTGTCTATAATTTAAAATATATAGTTGTGTTTTTTAAAAATAATATAAATAGAAATTGTTCATTTTTTGCATTGATACATATATATATATATAAATTAACTTTATTTAGAAAAATATCATTGCTAATTGTTTGAGACAATGTTTTGTCACCAAGTATTGATTTTGTTTTAAAAAAACAAAAGCAAAACAAGAAAAATGTCCAAAAAAAAAAGAAAATGCCCCCTCCAAGAGTTGAACCCGTGACCTCTTGGTAGGGGGCGGAACTTTGAACCATCAGCCCAACTTATCAATACTACTATTTTACGCCGAAATAAATATATACACTATATACATTTGTAATTTTATAAAACTATCAATGGTATACTAGTAATTTTTTTATTTTTCGGGGGTGGCCGCGGCCACTCTCAGCCACCCCCTTGGGTCCGCCTCTGCCTATTCTCATACACAATGGTAAACCCATTTGTGAATCTCTAATTGCTGTTCAGTATATTGATGAAGTTTGGAATGATAGATCTCCTTTGTTGCCTTCTGATCCTTATCAGAGATCACAAGCTAGATTTTGGGCTGATTATGTTGACAAAAAGGTACCCTTTTCTTCTTCAATACTGTTTTTTCTTTTTTTGTTATAACTTTTTGTTGTAGTTTTGACTTTACTACCATGTCTTAAACACACATATGGATTGGGTGCAGTTTTTTTTTTTTTTGGTTACAGATTGGGTGCAGTTGATTCACTCTAACTACACTGTAATAGGTACGAGTCGTCTAATTAAAATTGGACACTTTTAATATTATATACTCAAATTTATGTTTGAAATTAACCAAAATTTGAACATAAACATTTGACCGTGTAATAACGGCCTCACGTAGTTTGACTGCACTTAATCCATATATATCCCTTAAAAACCAACTCTGTGAATGGTGATTAATTAAGAAAATGTATTTAATCACTGGTTGAATTATTGAGTCATTGGCTAATCTTCTTAATTGAACCATATCAAAAAATTTATTTTTAACGGTTGAATTAGATTAAATTGGTGATCAGACAATGGAGTATCTTGATATATCATTTTTTGGATTGCATCTATTTCAATCTTTTTAAATCAACTTAATTGTAAGATAAATAATGTCCACACTTATTCAATGTGAAATTCTTGACAATCACTAAAGTGACATTATTATAAAATATGGTTGGATATGTGACTAGCGGTGGTAAGAGGGACCTGGATTTCCTGTTGTAGGAATTCTACGCAGTTTCACGTAGTATCAGATGACAACCATCCATTTCAGATCAGACGGTTCTGATTTAACACACAATTTTATATATTAAACAATTTCAACCATTGATTCTTAATTGGACGGTCCAAATCAGTCACTGCGTGGTGAAGTAATTGCAGGAAATCCCGCTTCGTGGTAAGAGGGAGGTGGATTTACAGCTGTGTCAAAATCCTACAATAGGGTGTAGTTATACTTTTTGTCAGAAAGGACATTTTTTAACAAGAGAGACAAAATAGTATTTTCAACAAAAAATAATAAATAGTGATGGCTTTGTGTGTTAACCTTGAGAACTAAAGGAAAATGTAAACTGCAAGGAAATTAAACTGCTGTGAATTTTAATATTTTTTTTTATAAGCGTGAATCCTAATCCGTGGTTTGAAATGGTGGTCAACAATAATTAGAGTAGTAGTGACGTGTTATTAGTTTTTTTTGAAGGAAAATAAAGAAAAAGAAAATTAAAAAGAAAAACTATTCACGAAGGAAAAATATAATACTCTTATTGCATCATTCTTAAGAAAATCACGAACTCCATTTAGAGGAGAAGTATAACTCAAGAAGTCGACATCTAATAAGGCTTCGAGTTTAGCGAAAAAATCTGTATATTGATTCTCCTTTTTAAATGTGTGACCGAGATAAATAATAGTTTGAGAGAGCAACTCCTTTATAAAATCTATTTTTGTGGATATGAGATTTAAGTAAAAATTATTGTCAAATTAAATAAAATACCTACTCAACCTCATTTTACTCCAACATGTTTCCTTAACTTTTAAAATAAAAACAAAAACTTGCAAGGAAGTGAACTAGTAGTCAATATTGGTTATCAATTAGTGACTAGTTCTTATCTTACGTTTGTTATTTGGGCACGACATATTACACTTCCTCCAGTCTCATATATAAGTAATAAAATAAAAAAATTGAAAGTCTCAAATATAAACAAAAGTAACATCTATTCATTACAATAAATGTCACATTTCCATGTTTTCAACGGTTTCCAAATCAAAACATATGGGTAAAATTAGAAAATTGTATCACTTAAATGCATTTAGACACTTTTCTTAAAGGAATGGATTTTTTGTAAATTTGCTTATATATATAACCGGAGGGAGTCAAATTTAAAGTTTGTTTGGATTGATTTATTTAAGTTTGTGATAAGCGACTATTTTGTACTGTCTTAAAAATAGGTAAATGAACTTGACGCTAACTGCGACTTATTGGTAGAACCAAAGTCATTAAAGAAAGTGCGATTCTAACCGCGACCTGCCAGTAAAACCAACATTATAATTTTTTTATCTCAAGAACAAAGAAAAAGTTCTCACAATAGAAAACTCTGAAATTACATTAAACTGCAAGTTGTTATATAAGAAGTACATTAGAGTCCTATTTATAGCTTATCTTTATATAGTAGGATTTATTGTCCACTACCATACATTCATCACAGGCTTTAGAAAAATAGCACTAACATGTTTATAAATTCCCACTAGCCACTATAATGACTTAGTGCGCCACTAGGAAGCATTTAGAGAGCCTATGATCCAACTAAAGGTCATCTAAAATTTCACCCAATAATAAAAACAAAAATTACATATAAAAATAAGAAAATTGGGCTTAATTATTTACTATTTAGTCCAATATTATTAGACCACAAATCAGCCCATAGATGTTTCTTATCATGTGGATCGGCTTCAAGTTGAGCTCAAAACATCTTCTTCCAAAATATTTTGGTCTATTTTTTTTATAAGTTTCCTTTCATATGTTTAGTGAACTCATGATTAGGAGTGTCAAAATTATCCGCTTATCCATTATTCATCAAATCCATTCACTAATGGATCCATCCATAGGGCTGGAAATGAGTCGAGTCGAACCTGTCTGAGCTCGACTCGACTCGATAAGAAATGGTTCGGCTCGAAACTCGACTCGAGTTCGACACGAACTATTTTTTCAGCTCGAGTTCGGCTCGTTTAGAGTTCACGAGCAGTCCGGTTCGGCTCGTTAGGTTCAGTTCGTTTTAAACTCGAAACTCAACTCAAGAGTTCGACATAAATTTTTTTCTATTTTACTTTCCATTATTTTATATCCACTCTAATATGAGACTACTTATTTTCAAATCCGTAAAAACATAAATTATACATGTCATTGTCTATAGACTATAATATTATTACTAACTTTTATTATATTATTGTTAAGTGTTTGTCTTGGTTTCTTTAAAGTATTATATATATTATCAATTATCTAAATGTATAAAATCAATTATATATATGAAAAAGAAAATCAATCATATAAATA
This sequence comes from Trifolium repens, assembly GCA_030408175.1. Classification (NCBI taxonomy): domain Eukaryota; kingdom Viridiplantae; phylum Streptophyta; class Magnoliopsida; order Fabales; family Fabaceae; genus Trifolium; species Trifolium repens. The sequence continues at coordinate 27,532,799 of CP125851.1, forward strand.
TAAATTTATAAAATCAAACAAATATAAATTTAAAATTATTTTTGAAGTGTTATTTAAAAATATATTTTGAAGTGTTATATATTTAATCGAGCCAACTCGTGAACCAAACGAGCCGAACTATATATAGCTCAAGTTCAGCTCATTTAATTAACGAACTTAATATTTAGCTCAAGTTCGGCTCATTTGGTTCATGAACCAAGTTCAACGAATCAATTGTCTAGTCGAGTCTCGAACTTTTTTCGAGTTGGTTCGGTTCATTGCCACCCCTTCCAATCCATCCATAAGTAAAAAACATAATTAATTGATTGGATCAAATCCATCCATTTAATTAAATGAATGGATCCAATCCATCCACCTTAATTTTAAAATCCAATAGATCATTGATTATATTAATTTTTAATTTAATGCATAGACAAATTTTTTAAACAAAAATAAAAAGAAACAAACAATTAAAAAAATAAAAAATAAAACATAAGAAATAAAAGATCAGACAAATTGTTAATAATTTTCATTTATAACCAAAGTGAACCATTATTTTCATACAAACTTACTATATTAAAACTGATTTATTGTAAAATCTTTTTAATTTTTTAAAAAAATGATAATTTTTAAAACTAACTTCTTTTCTTTAAAATAAAATACTGATTTTAATTATAAAAAAACAGATTTTAAAGAAATGGTGCAAACAGTAAAACAACCCAAAAACTAAGCCCAACTGTTAATTTGTTAAGCCAAAATAAAAAAACAGACTTTTTTAAAATAAAAAAAAAACAGTTTTTTTTTTTGTTTTAAAACAAAATAATAATTTAAATATTATATTATAATTATTATTAAATTAAAATAAAAAGAGTGGTGGCCACCCGCCGGGCCACCGCCGATCGCCGGAAAAATGGGACTACCACCGTCGGACCACCGCACCGGAGCTCCGCCATGGTCGAGTGTTGACCTTTGCCGTTGACCGGTCACCACCACCACCACCACCTATTTTATTTATTAAAATATTATTATATAGATTGTTTGGAGAAAGTTAAAAAAAATCTGTTTGGGCTCATGGGCTTAGGGAAGAAAAGAAATCTGTTTGGGCTCACTAAAATTATGTTTGGGCATAATAAAAACATTGATTTGGGCCGTTTTTACACTATTTCAAAATATAAATCTATTTTATTAATTATTTAATATGCTTTTAGAAAATAAAAAAAAAAAAAATTTAATTTAGTTGATGGATTGCATGGATATTTATCCATTTAGAATTCCATAATAGATGGATTGGATTGAATTTTATCTCTAATGGATGGATTAGATTGGATTCTTTTGATAAAATTTTGATGGATTGTTAATGGATAAATGGATTATTTTGATCTATACATTAGCAATCCAATCCAAATCCATCCATTTGGACACCCCTACTCATGATCTCATCAATTTGCCTATTCATATAACTTTTGTGACACTGTTTGAAATAACTTATGAAAACAATTTATAACAATTTTCACTAGTGTTTTTAAGCTTATTTTCATAAATACTTTAATATAACTTATGAAAATAATTTATAGCATATATAAAACAATTTATTATCATTTTATCTCTTGTTATTAGAATAGTTTATGAAAGTGTATGCATAAGCGTTTATCATGATAAACACTTGTGCTATAAACCGTAAACAAGTTGTTTAATTATCCAACCATGCCCTTAATTGAATATGTTAATTATCACTATCGAAAGACATATGCAATGCCAAGGAACATTTGTGTCAAAAAGGGAGAAGAACAAGAAGTTGCAAAAAAGGAATTCATAGAAACTCTCAAGTTGTTTGGGGGACAGTTGGGAGACAAGTCTTATTTTGGTGGAGACAACTTTGGTTTTTTGGATATATCACTCATCCCATTTTATGGTCGATTCAAAGCTGTTGAGACCTTCGGCAACCTTGATATAAAGAGTGAGTGTCCAAAGTTCATTGCTTGGGGTAAGAGATGCATGAAGATTGAAAGTGTTTCTAAGTCTCTTCCAAACGAAGATAAGATCAATGAGTTCGTTGTGGAGATGAGAAAGAACGTAGGCATTGAGTAGATTGGAGCTTTTGAGATCTATGGCCACAATAAAGTTATTGTCTTGTACTGACTATCATCATTTCGCTTATAAATAATTATGTAATGGATCTTGCTAACTTACCTTTTGGTTGGATAGATAAATGTTTTGATTTCTGCAATTACTTTTTAACAAGGGTTATTGAATATGAAAAACTTTTTACGTGAAATCCAAGTTATTTAGAACGGGTTGAAGGAGTAGGTGTTGTTGGTAAATAGTATTCCAAAGCTTTTGTATGTTCTTTGTTACTTGTGTGTATAAGGCCTATGTTATAAAGTAGATAACTCCGATCATATGGATCAATTTCAGTCGCATAGCCTCATAATAATTCTGTAAAGCTTTCTCATAATTTCCTTCTGATTGAGCCGGAAAAGAGTCAATGTAATCGAAATAATTATGTGCCTTGAAACTAATGTGATAGAGTTGCGAAGGATGAACTTTTGACAATTTAAAATATGAATTCTTGAACAATTTGGTGTTGCTCATATTTTACAAGAGATGCTGACTTATAAATCCGATCATATTAAAGCTCGTCAAGAGGTACTCGGAACTACGATTATTGGAGGAACAATACCAAAACCTATGGATGCTCATAGGTGTTAAGGAATCTAAAAGTAAAAAATTTATATTGAAAAAAACAATTAATTTATAAAAAGTTTTAGAAAGCACAAATTTGAATGCGGATATTTTTATATGGAGTTCCCTAATATGCATTCTCCTTAGGTAATAAAAGAAATTGGATGTTCAAATTCTATGCTTTCTGAAATAAAGGTTTTAAGAAAAATATAAATATTGTATTTCTTTAGAGGTATATGATATATAGTTTGCATTGCAATATTTAACAAATAGTTTGAAGTGGTGTAGCGGAAGGGAACAAAATATAGTAAAAGATTGCAACTTGCAAGATTCGAACTCAGACTTTTCAAGTAAAATTAAGATGACCAAACCACTACACGGTAAGTGATAATTGATATATTTTATTCAAAACATATATTTTTATAACTATCTATTATTATAAAAAAATGTCAATTATATGAGTAATCAAGTATGCTTGCTTGCTTCTGTGTGTTAACAAAAAAAAGACTCTTGCACTATAACACCCTAAACCCCGACTAATATTTTAAATAAAATATTAGAATTAAATAGTGTCACGTAGGGAGTCAGACATTAAACATCTTAGTTGTGTAAATAAATCATTTACTCGCAGAGAAATTAAAACTTAATAACTTCAAATAATCATATTCATACTAACTTTAAACATTATCTTTAATATTAATCAACTTAAGGGAAACATCATCTTCTAATTTGAAAGATAAAAAAATAACTGAAAACTAAATAAGTTCTCCCCCAGTGTTACATTATCAAAGCGACACGAATAGTAAAGCCTGAATGAAAAGCCAAAGGCAGCCATCTTCCGCCACCAAGTATCTTAAGCTAATCATTTACCTACAAGCCTGAACTCCAAGAAGTCCAGACACAAAATAAAAGGGGTGAGAATATATTCACATAAGATAGCGGTGTAATAACATATTGACTACGGTCTGATAAGTGCACCTGTCTGTTGTCGAGTAATAATTCACACTCTAGGTGTCTAGAATGAGTTCGTATCCACAGGGATCGTGCCGAAGTTTCACTAGCGTTATTTAAGTTCGTATAGTTTGCATTCGCTTTCGGTTTTGAAAAAGGGTTTTATAAAAATAAGCGTAATGCTTGCATAAATATATATATATATATATATATATATATATATATATAGATTCAAGAAATATAGAGGCTATGTATGGTGGTTGCACTTACTCCCTTCTTCCTATTGGGCATGATCGGTGTATAACATAGTTACTCAGATTATTGTTCGGCGGTGACTTTTCCTTGTTGTAGTAATACCTTACTATTACACAATGTATATTAAAGTTTCCCTACATTAATAACTAAGGCACCTACGAGAGCCTAACCTCGATGTGTCACATACCCTAATTACTAAGTGAGTTGTTTATACACATGCATTATTATCTTCTCCAATTAACCTCTACGTCCTATTATCGGGATGTTCATCTTCTAAGTGCTCAACTCACACCTAGTTCATGATTCCTCCTCTAACCGCTCATTCACGACTAGTTCAGGATGTTACTGTCTCTATACACCTAGCATTATTTACTACTAGTTCCGGACAATATTAAGTTAAAACCTAATATCAATTCTATGGGCGCACCCGCTTATCCGGCCAGATTACGAGAATACGTTATTAAAGTGCAAGAAAGTAAATAACAAACATAATTACTGAATATCATTTATTATAACTTAGACTCAATCACAGACTCCAAATATTCATAGGGGAGTTCATCTTCTCCACCACAACCTAAGACATCTAATACAAAAGACTACATATTTAAATTACAATAAAGAATTATAACCTAAACATAAAAGCTTAAAGAAAACATACCTTGCTGAGTTAGTTTTCCCGTAAGGGGAGAAAACTATGCCCAATAGAGCTCCTCTGAACCTCTTCTTATAGTAGAGAGTGTTCCACTATTTTTGAATGATTTAAACAATAACAGGGAGGCTCTATTTATAGTTTTCGTAATGGACCTCAGCAAGGAATCACACTGCGATGGAGTCATCGTACTGCGATGTGAAGATTCAGTTCAATTTTATAACTAATCCTGTGCATTTTATCAGCTTGGTCGCCAAGTTATGTCATCGTGCTGCGATGTAGTGGGAATGGATTGAACATGTACTTATCCCTAGGTACATGGGTTTGATTCCCACGGAAGGCAAAAACTCCAATAGTGAAAGGGGTTGGAGAAGATCGTGAGGTAGCAGTGTCGGGAGCGCCGAAGGCTCGGGCTGTTACACATTTCATTAGCTTGGTCGCCAAGTTATGTCATCGTGCTGTGATGTAGTGCATCGTGCTGCGATGAGCATATTTTCTTCAGATTTATTTCTTCTGTTTTCTTGGCAAACAAGCAGCTTCCATCATGGCACGATGGAAGTCATCGTGCTGCGATGGAATGCTCAATTTCTTCACTTTTTGGGCTTTTTTCTTGTCTTTTGGCATCTTGGACCTTGTCTTGATGCTTTTTCCTGCTTTTGTAGGTTTTCCTTCGTATTTGGGCCTGTCTTGGTCATTTTACTACTAATACTAATACTAAAAATACCATAGAAATTCTTGTCATCACAATCCCAAACTTAAACTGTTGTTTGTCCTCAAGTAACATGCTGTCAGACAAGATCGTTAGAAAAATTAGATATAAATAAAGATGATAGGAATTTCACACCCTTGCTTGTATTTCAGCAATGGTACCGCTGATTTCTTACCGCAGCGATCATGCTCAGTCCTGTTAGGCTCAGGAGACGTCAATAGTAGCAAATCGGACAAATGCCCGCAAGAGTCCATGTTCAACTTTCTCTCTCTCTCTCTCTCTCTCTCTCTCTCTCTCTCTCTCACACACACATTTGTGTGTTTCACTCATAATTGAAAGGGTTATCTCTCAATCATCGTACAACCTGCCATTTTACCATAGGCTTGTGACTACGGTCTGGCAAGTGTACCAGTCTGCCGTCGAGTAATAATTCACACTCTACTGAGTAGAATGAGTTCGTATCCACAGGGACAGCGCCTCAGTTACTAAGCTTATTCTAGGATCTGTTGAGATTGTCTCCGCTTTATAATTTGGGATAATTTTAGATTCAAGAAACAGAGAATAGAACTAGAAAGAAAGACAATTTAAGAAGATAGGTTAAGTAGTTGGAATCCCTCCCTTATTCATGCTGGGTAAGTGGTGCTATATCGTTGACTATTCCTTTTTATTATTGACGAACTAATATAAGTAGTAATAACCGCGTACGAGAATTACCCTAATTATGAGTATAGAAAGCATTAATTAATAGAACAGAGAACCCGTGTTAGACACGTTGTCACGTCCCCACGCTAGCAATTAGACTCTAAATATGTAGTCAATTAAGATTGGTTTCAGTTGTTCTTTAGCCCTTAACTTATTAAGCTATCATCTATTGATCGGGGTTGGCTGCCGATTTTGAGGCACAATACTAGATCACTAACCCTATAAGTTAGTTGCCGAACCTTTGGTAATCCTAACCTTCAGGCCCAACATTAAATATCACTAACCCTATTGAGGTTAGTTGCCGGCCAGTGATAAACCATGGCCCTAGGCGCAATGCTAGATATCACCATCCCTAAAAGCGTTCTCTAATTGTGTACTTTAATCAGGTTATGTAATTAAAACATAGAGAATAGAATAAATAAAATTGAATAGAAAATTATATAAACTTAGTACCAATTTACATGATTCCAGCATTCCTAAGGGAGTTCATCTTCTCCACCTAACCTAAAGGAGTTTAGCTACTAATAGACATAATTAAATTACAAGAATTAAATAAATGCATACCAATAACCTTGCTACCTTGCGGAGGAAGTTACCTTTCCCGTTGAAGGGGGAAAGTTCCTTCCCTAGAGCTCCTCCTCCTTTGCTCCTTATAGAGAAATAATTCTCTAAATTTCTGAATGAATAATTGTGAAGGAGGGAGGCTCTATTTATAGTTTTTATGACTTGGGCAGCAAGGCTCATTGCACTACGATGGTCCCATCGCACTACGATGTTTAGATTTTCTTCAAAAATATAACTGAAGATTTTGTTCTTTTCTTGTGCGCGAAGTTTTCCTGCCATCGTGCTACGATGGGTGCTATCGTGCTGCGATGGCAAATTTAGGTTTTGGCTTCAACAAGAAAGTTGTAGCTCTTCGTCTTAGCTTTCCAACGCATGGTCACGGACCTCATTCCGATACTCGTAGTTCAAGTTATGGTTCGCAGACTGAAAGTTGCGTATTTTCTTCCTTTTAGCCTCTTTTTAAGCATTTTCTTCAATTCTTGACTTCTTGGACAAGTTGCTTTGCTTCTTTAGGTTTTTGCCTTGTAATTGGTCTAAAACTAATACTAAAATAACAATAAATAATACTAAAAACATCACATAAATTACTGTCATCAGCTTGCAAGAACTCTAAGCAACCAGTCAAAATTCATTATACATGCATTTTTGGAGGTCTTTTCAGGGTTATAACGTGGCTTAGGTCAAGGTAGGACATTTTTGGGAGTAGTAGGCTAAACATTGGAGTTAAGTTCTACTTTGTTGTTCCTTTTTGAGTACGCAACCTTTGTTCCTTAGGGTGCATTTTTCTGTTGGTATCGGAGATTAAGAACAAGATGTGTCTTTGTGTTGTTCTTTTCTATCACTGTTTTTTCCCTTTGGCTCTTTCTTTTGCCCTTTGGCTCTTTCTTTTTCATTCATTTTTTTTAAGAGACTATTTTTTTTAGGGAATTGTTGATGTTTTCCTGTCTCTTTTTCTGTATTTTTTTCTTTTTGTAGTGATAGTTCTCCGTACACCCACCCCAAACTTAGATGTTGCTAGTTCCATGAGCAACCCCAAACTTATTTTGTTGCCAAGACTTAGAGAACTATTACCTAAGTCCAAATAGGGTAAATAATTGTTTTTCTGGTCTATAGGCTTGTATCGTGGTTTGTCACCGAAACAAAAAGGATAATATTTTTTACGGCTCAAAATTGGCTAGCAAAAGATATAATAATAATAATAAGGGTGGCTTGAAAAGGCTCTGGGTTATAACAAACAATTGCCTCAATGCATATAATACCAAATTAACTAGTCAGCAGAGAATTAGAGCAAGTTCTAGAAAATAAACAAGTGCACGGTACTCTCATAGTAATTCGAAAGAAAGTGGTAATACCGTTTGGAAATATTTGGCTCAAATCCTCACATGGCTTAGGTATATCTGAAAGTTGAACATTTGTCTCACAGACACCAGCTTCATCACTCGTCTCTCTGTCTACCGAACTTCGCACTTCGGAGCAATCACCTTTGGTATTTGTATGAAGGCGTGAAATTCGGCTCATCAAAATTTATAACTCACTTCGCCGCAATCTTACCTATAACAGTTTATCATGCACTAGATAATAAACAGCAAAACAGTTATTTAATTTTTTGTAAGTTTGAAAAAAAGGGCTGTTAAAGATGAAGATGACATGCGGAATTCTAGGCATACTTTATTGAATTGAAAAACTGAATTGAAATTACTGAATTGAAAATACTGAATTAAATACTTATCCTTGGGTTACCTCTCAAGCAGCGCTTGTTTAGCCTCTCATTAGCTTGAGGCATTTCCTCCATTACAGAGGATAGGTTCGCATGTCTCTCTCTTCTGTAGGAGCTTTCGCCTTAGCTCCTCCCTCTTTCTTGTTGCTTCTTTCATACTTCTCTGGGTTCTGTTTTTCTTTGAAGGTGGCAAAACAGAGTCGTCCATCATCTTCTGTAGGTACTGTTTTTATGATGGACTTCCCCTTGCTTTGTGGTGGATGTTCCTTCTTTTATTCTTTTGGTGCATTAACCCTGCTATTCTCTCTCTTTCCTCTTTTCTCTCAACAGCAGGATTCTTCAGAGGTGGCGTATTAACCCCAAACTTAGATCTTTTGGCCACTTTTCGGTTTCAACCCCATGCTTTGACCCATGTTGCTCGAATGTCCACTTCAATAGTTAGCCTCTTCAATTTTTCAGTTAGTGCTTCGGGTACCTCATCTTCCTGAGTTGTTTCTATCTCTAACCGCGCCATTTAATTCTCCAGCTCTGCTATCTCTATCTTTACCTGTACTTCTTGAAATGGAGTCGGTGGTGTAGCTTCCTTGTCTTTCCACTCGAGCATGTAGCACTTGTCTTTTCCTGCATTGGAATTTTTGACTGTTATTGACTTTCCTCCACTCCTTAGTGTTATATTTCCAAGGTCCATATCAATGAATGAGAGCATTGCTGGTGGCTAGGAATGGTCTTCCAAGTATGATGGGATGCTCTTCATCCTCTCTGATGTCTAGGATCATGAAGTCTGCTAGAATTTCTAGGTCTTTGACTTTCACCAAGACGTCTCTGACTGTGCCTACTGAGTGGATGGATGACTGATTAGCTAATACGAGTTCCCGTGCTGTCTCTGCAGTAGGTAATGCGAGGTTGAACTTATCTGACAAAGATAATGGTATTACGTTCACACTTGAGCCTACATCACATAGTGTATTGACTCCTGCTTTCCCAATTTGACAGGTGATGGTGACGCTTCAAGGATCCTCTTTCTTGGGTGGCAGTTGTGATCTTTTTGCTAGTCTTTCTCGGAACTCGCTTTCAGTCTCTTTCTCGTGGTATTTACGCTTCTTGTCTTTAAGCTCCATGTATTTTTCATTTTGGGTGCCCCCTAGCTCTTCCTTTAGTCCCTCACACTCGATATCAGTGTAGTCTTCTACAAAAACGGTGTCGGACCTGTGCAACCATTCACGTACCACATGTTTCTGATACTCAATCTTCCGGATCCTTTTAGCTGAGTATAGTCTTTTCGCATAGTGCCTGGATGTCGGTGCCAATCTCATCCATTTCTTGATCCACTTTACATGCTCCGTTCACCTGTTATCTAAAGGTATCATGGGTTTCCAACTGTCTTCCCTGGATAGTTTTAAGACATCAGAGAAGTTGTCCCCCTGAGATTCCAGTTCTATATCTGCTAGGTCATCCCAAAATATCCCTTCATAGCTGTGGTTGCTAGGTGTTGACCATTCTGGCTCCTGTTTGAAGCTGACCTTTCCGCAGTAATCCCTTCAATTTGGTTCGTCTCCCATGGCTTTGGTGGTAGGCTCTCCTTCTGTGTTGAGATTACTGGATTCTGTAAGCTTTTGTGCTCGCCTTCATTTCCAGAACGTTCTTTCGGGTTCAGGGTCGTACTCCAGAATACCTGTTATCAAGCACAACAAATGAATACCTTCAGTAGCACTAGAAAATTAAATGGTAAAACTATTTTTGGTTTGTCTCATGTGTCTTTGTCACCATGAAAATTCTCAGGTAAGTGAGGTGGATCACAACGGATCGCTCGGAGACCTTGACTTATCCTTAGCCAGAATTTTCACAGATTAAAATCCACAATCATCAACAAGATTTTTATTTTATTTTTTAATTTTTTTGTATTTTTGAAATTTTTTTTTTTTGCCAAACTTAAATAAATTTAGTAATGCTTTGTAAACACAATCCCCGGCAACGGCGCCAAAAACTTGACTACAGTCTGTCGTCGAGTAATAATTCACCCTCTAGGTGTCTAGAATGAGTTTGTATCCACAGGGATCGTGTCGAAGCTTCACTAGCGTTATTTAAGTTCGTATAGTTTGCATTCGCTTTGAGGTTTTGAAAAAGGGTTTTATAAGAATAAGCGTAATGCTTGCATATATATATATATATATATATATATATATATATATATATATATATATATATATATATATATATATATATATATATATATATATATATATTCAAGAAATATAGAGGCTAGGTATGGTGGTTGGACTTACTCCTTACTTCCTATTTAGCATGATCGGTGTATAACATAGTTACTCAGATTATTGTTCGGCGGTGACTTTTCCTTGTTGTAGTAATACCTTACTATTACACTATGTATATTAAAGTTTCCCTACATTAATAACTAAGGCACCTACGAGAGCCTAACCTCGATGTGTTACATACCCTAATTACTAAGTGAGTTGTTTATACACATGCATTATTATCTTCACCAATTAACCTATAGGTCCTAGTATCGGGCTGTTCATCTTCTAAGTGCTCAACTGACACCTAGTTCATGATTCCTCCTCTAACCGCTCATTCACGACTAGTTCAGGATGTTACCGTCTCTATACACCTAGCATTATTTACTACTAGTTCCGGACCATATTAAGTTAAAACCTAATATCAATTCTATGGGCGCTCCCGCTTATCCGGCCAGATTAAGAGAATACCTTATTAAAGTGCAAGAAAGTACAAACATAATTACTGAATATCATTTATTATAACTTAGACTCAATCACAGACTCCAAATATTCATAGGGGAGTTCATCTTCTCCACCACAACCTAAGGCATCTATTACAAAAGACTACATATTTAAATTACAATAAAGAATTATAACCTAAACATAAAATCCTAAAGAAAACATACTTTGCTGAGTTAGTTTTCCCGTAAGGGGAGACAACTATGCCCAATAGAGCTCCTCTAAACCTCTCCTTATAGTAGAGAGTGTTATACTATTTCTGAATGATTTAAACAATAACAGATAGGCTCTATTTATAGTTTTCGTAATGGGCCTCAGCAAGGCATCGCACTGCGATGGAGTCATCGTACTGCGATGTGAAGATTCAGTTCAATTTTATAACTGATCCTGTGCATTTCATCAGCTTGGTCGCCAAGTTATGTCATCGTGCTGCGATGTAGTGCATCGTGCTGCGATGAACAGATTTTCTTCAGATTTATTTCTTTTGTTTTCTTGGCAAACAAGCAGGTTCCATCGTGGCACGATGGAAGTCATCGTGCTGCGATGGAATGCTCAATTTCTTCACTTTTTGGGCTTTTGCTTGTCTTTTGGCATCTTGGACCTTGTCTTGATGCTTTTTCCTGCTTTTGTAGGTTTTTCTTCGTATTTGGGTCTGTCTTGGTCATTTTACTATTAATACTAATACTAAAAATACCATAGAAATTCTTGTCATCACATATCAAGAATAGGAAAAACAACACATTTGCATCTACCCAAGTAAGCACAACACAAGACATCATCAAAGAGACCCATCTCAAATCATTAAAGAATATACATCACTAACTACATCAAGAAACACCTCAAAAAATGATTCAAAGATAAAGAACATTCATATTTAACAACACATATATAATGCATGAGATGTAGTCCTAGACTCTAAATGCATGTGGTACCAAGGGTCGGAACTCAGAGTTATTTTACTGAACATTCCTCAACATCGCTTTTCATCGTCACCGTGCATCGGCATTAAATCATCGTCACTTGACTAATATGAATTTATGCATGAGACATAAATACAGCTAGGGAAATATAAAACGTAAACAACACTCACAACGATATATCAATGACGTCACTGCACAAAGGTTTAACAACAATACATCAATGTCACTGCGCAAAGGCTTAACAACAACAACTCTACGTCACTGCAGAACGGCTTAACAACGACAAATTTACAACGACAAAATAAACATCTTCACTTAACGACGACACTAGACAACGTCACTATACAACGACAATCGTTTCTCAAGAGTAACTGAAAAATATTTTGTCGACGCTTCCTTAACTCTTACGGTTTCTCATGTGACCGAGAAGATTTAGATTTTGCGGATATAGTGTTGTAGCAGCACATTCCCATCAAGGTATGTGATTCACCATCGAATACTAATGTCACAGTTGAGGTCAGTTGTTGGTATCCCTCATCCTCAATAGGAGAACTATAATCAAATATCTTTGTCATTAATTCATATGTTGAGGGATTTGATTAAGCCGTATAGTGGTATCGAAGTATTTTATGATTATTTTATCCACGGGGACTTGGAAATGGTTTATCCGTTCAGAATTTCAAAATATGTTAGGTTAAGTGTGACGCCCCAATATTTTGTATATGCATATTATTGATTTATTATTTGATAAATAAATTCAGTAGTAATTTTAATTATTTTATATTCTATTTATTTTATTATTTGATGAGAGGATGATTATTTTAATTATTATTTAACTAATTTGTGAGTTTTAAAATCAATTGTATAATTAGTCTTAATCTTGACAAAGTCAAAATTGAATTACTTTTAGTGTTACAATTGTGCATCACACACACGTGAATGGTCCTCCTCTTGTAACACACTTTGTTTCTACAACCTTGAAACCAGTTACTCCTATTTAATAGCTTTATTTAAAATAATTTTCAGCATAATTAAGCTAGTCTTGTAGTCAAGAGAATTGGCCATTGAACTTCTCTCACATTTTCCCCATGAACCTTTCTTAAAGTCTTCACATGTATCTCTCACCAAAATTTCATTATGGTATATTAGCAAATAAATAGATGTCATTCAATTTCCACTATTCCAATTGATTACACATTACTATGTAAGTGGATTCATCCACTTAAATTGCTTCATTCCACTCAATAATTACTTATGAAAGGAACTTAACCACTTTGATTTCCCATTGGACTAAAACGTACATGAAGTCTTAGTAGGTCATGCTCTATATATATATGCCTTGCCATATATTCCTCATCTACAAGTCAGTGCAACACAATCACTCCCAAATGTTTCTATATGATCATATAACAAAGTTTGAATGTCGATAATTTCATGAAATTTCTTGTCTACAAATTGTACATGCATGTTACAAAATGATCGCACCTGCTTTGCGTTAGCCTCACGCCACTATCTCTTTTCCCACATATTTCATTCAAGTGATCATTAATCTTGTTCCAAGACTCATTCCCTTCTACTCTAAATTGTAATTGCAACTACATCTTCATCAACCGTCCGATCGTCGTGTCGAAACTAGTATAGTGCTCAGAAGGAAATCGTCCAAGGTAAGAGTTTTTCCCCATATACTCATGCACATAGGGTTTATGTTATAGATTAATAATTTAATATTTAACCGTTGAGAAGTAGTAGTGATAAAAGGAATGACAAGAACTATTTTAATAACAATTTTATGCCTTTTTATTTTATTATAAGTTTTTGTGCGGCTGATTGTATATTTGATTTTGTGATTGTTGTGTTTGTGGTTAATTGTGAATTTGAGTATTTTGTTATTTTTGATCAAATGATTAATTGGTGTATTTTTGAAAGAAAGATTGGATTTTGATTTGATTTGGTGGAAGCAGTGATGATTTTAAAAGAAATTGTGTATATTAAGTGCCAATTGGGGCGATTGAACAATTGTGTATATTAAGTATGTATGTAAAGCATATCATGGCATATAGTTGAGTCATAGGTGCCAATTGGGGCGATTATGTACGCTACTTGGGGTGATAAATCCAAGTGCCAAATTGGGCGATTTGTTACTATGTGCCAATTGGGGCGATTTTATTAGTAACTGCCGAATGAGGCGATTTGTTTTCTAGGTGTCAAATGGGGCGAATACGCTGCTTGGGGCGTTAAATTCCAAGTGCCAATTGGGGCGATATCCGTATTCGATTTTATACGCCCCATTTTTAAGAATCATAATTGAAAATTTATAGAATAGTTTTGTTACAAAAATATTAAAATAACATGACACGTGATAATTCACACTTTCATTGAAAAAAAAATTTTATTACATGGGCTACATTGAATGATAAAGACAAGGGAATCTGACGGTTGACTAAAAGAAAAATGAATCCAAGGGTTAATATACAGCAGCAGGGAGTGCAGCAGACAAAGCTGCTGCCGACGATCCGGATTGAAGCTCTTGATGTGGATGGCAAAATATAATCAATGTTTCAATATATGTTAATAATTTTTTCCTCATTTAATGCTTTTCTGACTTTAAAACTTGACATTGATATTTTGATTTAGAAACTGCTAGACTTTTTACTTAAAAGATCTGAAATGAAATCATCTGTGATTGCTAGTAATGTCACTCTACACTATTGAATGGTATGTCATTGTGTTGATTAACTGGGCAATATATCAAAGTTAAAAGGTACAATGGATCTCTCGTTGTTTGTCGAAAATGTATGATGACCGATAGGTAACGACATCGTATCTCAACATAATGTTTTACTTGATAATTTTTATCACTTTTATTTTTTGAGTTGAATAAAATTTCAATCAATCCTTAATGTAACAGCCCGGATTTTTATTAAAGAAAATAATAAGAAAAAACTTCATTTCTATGAAAAGTGTGACTATTTTTTTTTAAAGAATATAACTGTTTGAGATTACATATAATAACTATAAAATGACAAAAATGTTTCTTTTAAATTACAAATTAATAAAACCCATATTTGTTTATCCCCGTGCACGTACAAGCAACACATTGACTTCATCACTCTTTTGGTACCTACAACCATATTTAATGTAAGGGTCAATTTTCTTATCCAAATTGAATCATGCCGAACGGAAGGTAAATGTTATAAAATAATAATAAAATACTCGGCCATAAAAAGTAATAAAATAAAATCGATGCCAGAAACTCTTTTCAATAACAACTTCTACAAACTAATAAAGTATGAAATGCATGAAATAAAATCGAATACGGATATCGCCCCATTTGGCACTTGGAATTTAACGCCCCAAGCAGCGTATTCGCCCCATTTGGCACCTAGAAAACAAATCGCTCCATTCGGCAGTTACTAATAAAATCGCCCCAATTGGCACATAGTAACAAATCGCCCAATTTGGCACTTGGATTTATCGCCCCAAGTAGCGTACATAATCGCCCCAATTGGCACCTATGACTCAACTATATGCCATGATATGCTTTACATACATACTTAATATACACAATTGTTCAATCGCCCCAATTGGCACTTAATATACACAATTTCTTTTAAAATCATCACTGCTTCCACCAAATCAAATCAAAATCCAATCTTTCTTTCAAAAATACACCAATTAATCATTTGATCAAAAACAACAAAATACTCAAATTCACAATTAACCACAAACACAACAATCACAAAATCAAATATACAATCTGCTGCACAAAAACTTATAATAAAATAAAAAGGCATAAAATTGTTATTAAAATAGTTCTTGTCATTCCTTTTATCACTACTACTTCTCAACGGTTAAATATTAAATTATTAATCTATAACATAAACCCTATGTGCATGAGTATATGGGGAAAAACTCTTACCTTGGACGATTTCCTTCTGAGCACTATACTAGTTTCGACACGACGATCGGACGGTTGATGAAGATGTAGTTGCAATTACAATTTAGAGTAGAAGGGAATGAGTCTTGGAACAAGATTAATGATCACTTGAATGAAATATGTGGGAAAAGAGATAGTGGCGTGAGGCTAACGCAAAGCAGGTGCGATCATTTTGTAACATGCATGTACAATTTGTAGACAAGAAATTTCATGAAATTATCGACATTCAAACTTTGTTATATGATCATATAGAAACATTTGGGAGTGATTGTGTTGCACTGACTTGTAGATGAGGAATATATGGCAAGGCATATATATATATATAGAGCATGACCTACTAAGACTTCATGTACGTTTTAGTCCAATGGGAAATCAAAGTGGTTAAGTTCCTTTCATAAGTAATTATTGAGTGGAATGAAGCAATTTAAGTGGATGAATCCACTTACATAGTAATGTGTAATCAATTGGAATAGTGGAAATTGAATGACATCTATTTATTTGCTAATATACCATAATGAAATTTTGGTGAGAGATACGAGATACATGTGAAGACTTTAAGAAAGGTTCATGGGGAAAATGTGAGAGAAGTTCAATGGCCAATTCTCTTGACTACAAGACTAGCTTAATTATGCTGAAAATTATTTTAAATAAAGCTATTAAATAGGAGTAACTGGTTTCAAGGTTGTAGAAACAAAGTGTGTTACAAGAGGAGGACCATTCACGTGTGTGTGATGCACAATTGTAACACTAAATTCCAAGTGTACATGGGGACTAGACCTTAACCCAAAAGCAACCAAAATAAATGTAGTACAAAAACAAACCATTCCTACAAAGGGAAATCGTAAAGAGCTCTAGCTATCGGTTTGCTAAACCTTGTTCCATTTCATGGTGATTCGTGAGATGTGGCACCCATAGAACGAGTGTTATATGGCTACCCGCGGTTCCTAGCCAATTGTTTGATTTTCTTCCTTTGGCTTTTACTAACAACGGGTGTTAAAGACTTTTCACCTGTTGCCATATCAGCCCAAGCTTGTTTAATCAATTTAAGATCTGCTCTGACCACATCATCAAAATCTTCATCGAGCAAGATCATCATATGTTGTGTCGGGTATAGGTCGTCCAGAGTCAGTACCAAGCCTTACATGTGTAGCGGGACTCTGAGTATCTGACAAAACAATATATTCTCGTTCTAACGTTTGCCGCAACACTCTCTTCATCCGCCTCCTTCCACTTTGCTGCAACAACATTAGGCGCGAAATGTACCTCCAGGCCAGTAGAAGAGATAACTGGTGGATTGCTCGCAACATGCACTTGTACAGGGCGAGCTTCCATTTCTAAACATTGAACCGTAGCCGGCTCACTGTTGTTTAATTTCAGGTCCTTATCATGAACAACAATCAATAATTCTTCATCCGAAAAATCCCCATCCAAACATATTCCACAATTTCTATCGGTTTTGTATTCTGCCCAACACTCACAGTAACAGCGTCGGTTTATTGTTCAATATGTTTCATTGTCATTGTGTGCTTAGTTGTGATATTTTTGGGAGCTATCTTCTTTGGCTAAGCAGCATAGAAAACATTTTCTTTAGCAACATATTCTTGTTTGATCGCCTTAGAAGGCTTCTCATGTTGCTTACTGTTATGCTCCAAATGCGTTGTAACATCAGGTTGTAGCCATTTACAAGCGTTGTAACATATTCTTTTTTACCGGCATTTTAATAACGTATTTTTATGAATAAATACACTATAAATAAAAGGATTAAGTAAGTTTTTTTTGCACCTATAAATATATCAAATTTTATTTTTAATCTCTATAAAAAAAAATTGCAGCAAGTTTTGGTACCAAGTGGTTAATGAACTCAACCTAAGACGAATCATTAAGAAGAAACCGAGTTCAATTTTTAGTGGGAATAATTATTGGCCAGATCAGTTTGTTGACTTCGTAACCGAACTCTAACACTATGTTTGGTAGTCAAAAGAAAATGAAAGGAAAGAAAGTAAAAGGAAAGAATGAAGAAGGAAAGAAAGAGTGTGGAAAGTGAGAGGATTATTTTAATTATTTGGTTCAAGTGAAAGTGGAAGGAAAGATAGTTATAAAAATTCTCTTCCATTGTTTGGTTTAATAGAAAATGAAAGAAGAGAAAGAAGCATATTTGTAAAATGACAAATTTAGCCTTATATAATAATAATGTAAAATATAGCCTTATATATAAAGTACTTACTCAACACAAGATAAATTTA
This sequence comes from Trifolium repens, assembly GCA_030408175.1. Taxonomy (NCBI): domain Eukaryota; kingdom Viridiplantae; phylum Streptophyta; class Magnoliopsida; order Fabales; family Fabaceae; genus Trifolium; species Trifolium repens. Next base: position 27,550,860 of record CP125851.1, read on the forward strand.
GAAATTATAATAAATTTGATTTCATTATAAAAAAATAAAAATTGATTTCTTATTTTATTTTATATTTTTGTGGTAACTCTACAATTTTAAGCTAAAATATTCTGATAAATTTCGGTCGAAAATAAAAAAAATCCAACCAATAATTAGTATTTAGAAGCGAAGAAACAAATAACTAAATTTTAGTAAATCTTTAAAATATTTTTTAATAAATCAAAAGATTGAGTGAATTATTTTTATAATAACTGTTTCCAATATATAAAAATCATCAAATTGTTGAAAAAAAAAACCTTAAATGCAACAAGATATGTGTGTAGGAACAAAGACACGCGTTACGCGTACAACTCTAAAAAGGCACAAGAGCTAGGAAGGTGCCACCAATAAAACCAATTCTAGAAATTTTGTTGAATTATGCACCTTTCCGTCCATATTAGCGTGGAAAGTTTTTTCACGTGGACCCACCAAAAACTTTCTTTTCCTTCACCTTTTAAGGTTGTTCCAAACAGTTGAAACCCTCACCTTCCTCCCACTTTCTCTCCACTCACTTTCTTTCCTCCAACTTTCTCCTAAACCAAACACAGTGTAAATTACCGGGGCTCATTTCCTTATAAACCAGAGATTATTACAAAAAGGACAAAATTATAGATAAATTATTATTTAATTAAAAAGAAAAAAAACTACAACAAAACATGTTATATAATTTATTTTTTATTATGTTTTTCCAGAAGAAAAAAACTTATAAATATTTTATTTGAAGCAAAAATACTTTATTTATATGATAGGTAACTTTTGGCTTTGGGGTAATAATTAATTAGATGCTGAATAAAGATGCTACGTTAGAGTAATTGTGAAAATATAAAGATACTTAAGTACATAAAAGTTTGGGCGTAATTCATATCTATCAGCCATGATCGGAATGGCTTATATTGGGCAGCAGACAAAGCTGCTTTCGAGGATCGGGATTGCAAGCTTACATCAAAATCCTAGATAACTAAATGTAACCCCAACACAAAGAGAAAGTCACTACAATTAAGAAATATGATTTTTGACAGCAACTTTTTTCGTTAAAAGTTGTTACAAGTCCCAACAGAGGTAGTTTTGTCAACGACTTGTACCAACTTTTAACGAAAAAAGTCGCTGCCAAAAATAATATTTCTTGCAGTGAGTTTAGCTACACATACTTGTAGCTAACACATAATAGATGAAAATGAAGTAGAAAAGTATCCAATACTTGAAATCCAAGCTTCGATCCTCTCCAACCGGCAAGCCACACTTAAGTCCAACAAAGAGTTCAAACACGCCTAATTGGAACTTGAGGAAAGCATAAAAATAATAATGGCCCACTGGCTCAAGAGCCAAAGAGAGAATCTATTCTCTATGATAAAAACACACTTTGTTTGATTACTAAAACTTGAATGTTGAAATACATTGTGGAGCTCCTATTTATATGACAAGATGAGACTACAACGCTATATACATGAGGACAAGTGCTACATGCAATAAGACAATTGTTCAAGTGAACATAACAAGTGCTCAAATGAAATCTACAAATGCATTACATACAAGATGTTATGGAGGGATCATTTACAAGTGTTCATATGATGTGCTTAAATGATTAAGTGTCTACATGCATATGGATGGATCATATCAAAGATGGCTTGGACCAAAATATATGAGCTATATTTTGGACCTCAATCATTCTTTATCGCCCACTAATAAGAGATTGAAAATAAGAACTGTCAATCTGAAGGAAGAACAAAATTGCATCCGCCAAGAGTTGGAAATTGGCATATATATATATCTCCTCTGTGTTGGCTTTCAAACATCTTATGAGATTTTCTTCTACGCTTGGAGAAAGATTGACCCCAGTCATGACAATTTTAGCTGGGCTATATGTTATTATGTTAGTTACGTAAATGACTTTATATGTTAAAAATGTGATGTATATATATCAAAAATAAATAAATAATTAGAAATGTGATGTATGATTTTTCGTCGATTTTTATTTATTTATAATCTAAATAACGGTTATTCATTTTAATTAAGTTTTTTCATTTATTTAATTAATGGGTTAAGTTTTTAACATTTAAGCTGGGTCTCAAAATATTCATAGTTTAGATTTGAGTAAAGAATATGATTTCACGGCAGAGACTATGATACAAGTTACCTCTCTCTTCTAAATTTGATGAGTGCGAACTGAAACATAGTTTGCTACTTAGGAAACGAACTTAATTAGTGTATCTTATAAAAATGATATTATATGTTTTTCTCTTTATCTATCTTCTTCCGTCTAATCTTCTTCATCTTATTGGACTGTGTTTAATTCAAACAAAAAAAATTATGATGACTAAAAAACATTATAATCTCATGAACTAAAATTATATTTAAGTATAATAAAATGATTGAATTTAAATAATTAATGAAATTTTTCTAGGACAAATCACTAAAAAAACCAAATTCAATTTTTTAATAATATATTTCTTAATAAATTTTATTTATCTTGTAATCAAACTCTAAATTAACTGTTATTAGAATATGGGTTAATTTGGTAAAACATCCAAATTGACTTATAGCTTAGATTTTTTAGCTTATAAGTTAAAATATCTATTTGGTAATAGTTTTTTAACACGACCTTATAACGTATTTTACTAACTTATAACTTGTTTTTCAAATGCTATTTTAAGTAGCTCATGAATTTAGAACATATAGTTTATCATCTTTTCTTTCATTTTTACCCTTATTGTTTTATCTAAACTTCACTTTTATTCTTTATTATTTATTGTATAATTTAAAATAAATAAAACAAATGTAGTGCTATATGTTCTAATTTTTTTAATATAAAATATTACAACTTATTTTATTGTTTAATTCTAATGACATATATAAATCATATCGTTACTTTTTTATTTATTTAAAATAGGTATATATCATTTCTTTTTACGTCGCCAATTTTTATAAAGATGAATATTAAGAACATCTTCTAACTTCAAAATTGAAAAAATATTCACTATAAATGGGTTGATTTGGTTTTTATGTTTGATTATACACTATGCAAAATTGAAAAAAAGATATACTAATTAAAAATAAATTTTAATTAAATTTCAGCATATATAATTTTTTTAATAATAACATATTACTTTTTTAAATTTAAATTATTATTAAAATATAAATTTGTTATGAATTTATTTATTAATTAAGAATGACATAATAAGGTAGTTGAATCACTAATTTTACCAAACATTACAATTAGCTTATCAGCTATAAGCCATAATCTATCAGACATTTCACTATCAGCTATAGGGGTGTTCGCGGTTTGGTCGGTTTTGATTATAAAAATCAACCTAACCGCGAGATAAAAATATATGCGGTTCGGTTTGGTTCGGTTGGTTTTAAAAGATCATCCAAACCAATGCGGTTAGGATCGGTTCGGTGGCGGCGGTTTATACCATAATTTTTTTTGACAACGGTTACCATAATTAAAAAACTAATAATGTACAAAAATAAAATCAAACAGCTTCATGTTTGTTCTAATAAAAAGAAAGTGATATATTGTCAAAATAATATATGATATTGTACTATCAACATGCAATCCTTCTGACTATGAAGTCTTTGATTTCATTCTCCATACAAAAGAACATTACATTACAATACCAAAATGAGTGTATTATAGTACCAAACCAAACACTGTGAGTGATATTGTTTAAATACCAAAATGAGTTTTTCACTAAAGTTAAATTGATTACAATACCAAAAAGAACATTACATCAAAAGACCATTACATCAAAAATTAGAAATAATGACATGGAATTTTGGAATATAATGAAAATTAGAAATTTTAGTTAAATGTTGTGGTTCGGTTCGGTTCAGTTTTCATAAATGAAAATCGCGAACCTAACTGAACCGCGCGGTTCACCTAAAAAAATCATTCAAATCCATCCAAACCAAATGCGATTTTTGCGGTTTTCGGTTTTGATTGGTTCGGTTTGCGGTTTTACTTTTGGTTTGGTTCGGATACGATCACCCATAATTAGCTATTAGTTAACAAACTACTCCCTCCAGTCTCGGATATAAGAAACAAAAAAAATTAAATGAAAGTCTAAAATATAAGCAAAAGTTACAATATTTAATATAAACATATAATGATTACACTGTTTTGTGCGGTTTTACAAAATAATTTTACTCTATTCCACCAATCTATACAACTACTAATGTAATAAATAAATTCAAATAATACACTTTATCCATTTTCTTAAAGAGTGTGGTTTTTGTTTTGCTTACATACAATACTAGAGGGACTATCAGAGTCTGGTTAAAAAAAATCACATTTTTACGATCTCTAGATTGCAATCTCTAGAAAAATCTTACATGTGTGGGAACAATGCATACAATAATCTAGATTTCCCAAGATTTGTTGTCCTTAGTTGCGAAATTAGGATTGTCTGCGATGCATCTCATCACTATTCCATAGACTGCACTTTTCACGGATTTGGATCCTTTCCAATTATTCTTTCGTGTTTTCTTTCTAATTGTTAATCTAATGGTTGATAAATTAAAATAAACACTTGAGAAAGAGAGAGAAAAAAACATCTTTTTCATTTGTCAACTATTAGATTAGCAATTGAAGAAAAAACATAGAGAATAATTAGAGAAGATGCAAATCCATATTTTCACACACCTTTTTATTCTATAAATAAAGGGTTCCAACCCTTGTATTTTCATTCACACCCATATCCATTTCATTTCTTCTTCCATAATAACAACAAATAATCTTTTTTCATTTCCCAAACTACTAATTAAGCCATGGCCGATGAAGTGTTTCTTCTAGATTTCTAGCCAAGTCCATTTGGTATGAGAATCAGAATAGCACTTGCTGAAAAGGGTATCAAATATGAATACAAAGAAGAAGACTTAAGGAACAAAAGCCCTTTGTTGTTACAAATGAACCCTGTTCATAAGAAAATCCCTGTTCTTATTCACAATGGTAAACCCATTGCTGAATCTCTAATTGCTGTTCAGTATATTGATGAAGTTTGGAATGATAAATCTTCTCTGTTACCTTCTGATCCTTTTCAGAGATCACAAGCTAGATTCTGGGCTGATTATGTTGACAAAAAGGTATAAAAATTTACCCCTTTTTATGATTCATTGCATGTGGTTGTTTGTTGCTTAGAATTTATTCATCTTTGCTTTTGCAGACCCTTTTCTCTCTAGTTGATGATTTCCCTTTTATAAAGTTTTATTCTTTTGCTTTTTTTTATTTTAATTATTTAATTAACATTTTGTCTACATAAATTTGTGCTTCTTTCACATTTCTGAAAACTAGTCTCTTGTTTAATCCCTCTATAAATTATTGCATGCAAGGTTTTTAATATCTATATGCATGAAGAGAAAATCTAGAACTGGTATTTAGCTTAACTTAATATGAGTTGGAACTAGGCATGACAAGGGGGCGGGGCAGACGAATCCAATAGAATTCGATATCCCTGTGCCCATTTCAATCTCTGATGGGGATAAAAAATAGAACCTTAAACCCATACTTTCCGCCCCATCGGAGATAAAGGCAACGAATGAATAAACAAATTAATGTAATTTATGGTCTGTTTGGATTTGACTTATTTTTAAGCTTGATGGGCCCTTGGTAGTTTGTTTAAGGGTTTTTAAGGGAAATAAAAATATAATTTCGGCACAAACAATGCTGATTTTGGAAAATGTACTCAAGGGTAAGGACAAAAATGTTTTTAGCATGCATAGTCATAAATAACAAGAACTAATGCATAATATTTAACAAGAAGAATTAGTTCCTATTTTTATTTCTTTTGCATTCTATGATCTAATTGAGTGTGTCAATTCTCAATGTCAAATAGATATATGAAGTTGGAAGGAACCTTTGGACCAAAAAGGGAGAAGAGCAAGAAGCTGCCAAGAAGGAATTCATAGAAGCAATCAAATTGTTGGAGCAAGAGTTGGGAGACAAGACTTATTTTGGAGGAGACAAGCTTGGTTATGTGGATGTAGCACTCATTCCATTCTACACTTGGTTTAAAGGCTATGAGACTTTTGGAAACATCAATGTAGAGAAGGAAAGCCCCAAGTTCATTGCTTGGGCCAAGAGATGCATCAAGATTGAGAGTGTCTCCAAGTCTCTTCCTGATCAGGATAAGGTCTATGACTTCATTGTGCAGATCAGGAAGAAGATGGGTATTGAGTAGGTTTGAGATGTACTCTCTCTAGTCTCAAATATAAGCAAATTTTTTTTTTTCATATTCATCAAATAACTGATGTATCAGGTCTATAATATAGATTAGATACATTAGTTATTCAATCAACCTGAAAAATGAATGTTTGTTTATATTTGAGGCCGGAGAGTGTAAGGTTTAATGGGTCTTGACCTTTCTGATTGAATAATTGTGTAATAAAAGGCACTTAGATGTGCCAAACTTTGTGCTTTTTGTAGGAAAGGTTTTTATGAAGTTGTGAATTGTAATGGGTCTTTGATCTCTATGTTGGTCTTTTAATCAAGTTTTTTCTGCATTGCTAGCTATGTTTGGTGTTAGTGAAACTATTTTACTGCTTTGTTGCTTTTTGGAACAGTAGTGACATGATTAAGCAAAATGATAGTACTATTCTAATTCTAAGGGAATGTTTTCTCATGCTTCCTCTTTCAAAGTTTTTTTTCTTTCTTCTTTCAATTGATGTATTGAGCATGAACAAACTTATATTCCTAATTATTCATTGTTGAACAAGCTAACTTTAAATTACAGTTAGTCATATTCATATAATGAAATCATCAGAGTTTAGATTTGAGTAAAGAATATGATTTCACGGCAGAGACTATGATACAAGTTACCTCTCTCTTCTAAATTTGATGAGTGCGAACTGAAACTAACATAGTTTGCTACTTAGGAAATGAACTCAATTAGTGAATCTTATAAAAATGCGGCCATTATTTTATATCATATTTTAATTTGCCAGCGGAGCGATTGTGATGGGAGATGATAGAAGGGTGTAAAGAACAAAAAAATTGATTTTTATAAGATTCGTATTCTAGAAAGCAAATTCAGTTTGCAGTTTGTTATTTAGAAAGTGAACTTTTTTACCCTATTTTTTACTATTTACACACTCGAAGGGGTAAATTGGATATGTTACATTTGAAATGTTAAATTTTTTTATTCGCGTTGATTCAATCTAATATACATTAAGACAACTTAAAAATTACAACTTTTATTATAAAAAAAGTTTATATCTGCCGGTATTCTTTCTTCTGTAGTTCTTGACTTCTTGTTTTCAGGGAGAAAAGAAAAGGGTTCAAACTTAAACTGGGTAGAATCTACATGACAATTATTTTGAACCGTATCCTTCAAAACCCATGAACTTTGTCGTTTAATGTTGTGATTCATTTATAACAATTGTCAGAGTAATGGAAAAAGTGCTTCTAGCATAAAGGTCACCCCTGATTCATAGCAATTAGCAGAAACAATCTTTTATCTCCACATAAGCTGGAAAAAGTGCTTCTAGCACAAAGGTCACCTTAAGTTGCTTATTAGCTTGAACGAATAAGAATAGCGTTAGAACTTAGAATTCATAACAGAATGCAGCTAATAATAAAACACTGTTCCTCTTTGATTTTTGTATGGTTCAACCGATGAGGAGGGGAGGTGAGGCGAGGGGAGGGATTTTTAAGTAGGGGAGGCGAGGTAAAACATAATTTATTATGTTGACAAAATTACCCTCATTTTTTTTATTAAAATTCTAAATTATCCTTGTTGGAATATTAAAATTCTAAGTTTTATTTTTTTTTACAACAAAAAAAATTTAGGTTTTCTATTCATTAGATTTTTTTTTTGGTATATATCCATTAGATTTTTTTGACGTAATATATTCATTATAATTTAATCCTTATTTTGAGTTTATAAGGTTAAGGGTAAAAAAATAAATTACTTCTCCACTCCCCTCCCCTCGTTAAAAAGTTGAACCAAACATAAAAATTTAAAACATCACCTCCCCTCCCTTCCCCTCCCATCCAAAACTCCCGAACCAAACAGACCTAAGTATGGATCCTCTACTGCATGAAGCACTTTGTGTCAAAGCAATTGTGCGAAATCAACTCTGACAGATAATCGCTGCTCGTCCTAGTTGCTCCAGAAATAATCTCATTTCCTGAATCCTGTAATAAAACCAGAAGTGACAAGGAAGTCAAAAACAGGTCACATAGCAAAGTGCAGCTAAACAAGACTTGTAAAATCGAAATCAATTTTACAGTCGACACAACACTAAAGAAAGAAGTATTTCAGTTACGCACCTGGACACAACACTCATGTGATGTAAGGAAACAAGAGAAGCAGGTAGAAGCGGCACATCCCTTTTCGCTACGGCCTTAACTATATCACCACTTCTGCAATCTTGGTGCAAGCCATCAATCACACTTGAAACACTTGGTACAAGCTATCACAGAAGAATGTAAAACATGTTACAAATGTTGATACAAAGAATGCATTAAAACCAACTCATTAAAGTATATATATAGGCATATATATCAAAAGAGTACCTAACATATTTGAAGTCAGTTGTTGTTTCTATTTTCCATCCGTTCCTCATAGATAAAACATTTAATGGACTCAGTTGCACTTGCAGGTTGTGCATGCGGATTTGGCTTCTCACAACAGCAAGATTGGAAAGAAGCAGGGGTGACAGAATACAGTTCTATCATTGAAAAATAAGTTAGTGTTAGAATTATATTATTGTACTTTGATGTTACTAATAAAATAACAATATTAATTAATGACATAATAAGGATCAAACAAAGAAAACAAGCATTTTAGAGACTCACCTGGACAAAGAACTCAAGTGATAAATTCACCATCTATAATTATAGAGGAAATGTGAGAAATCTTACGCCACTCTTTCCCCTGCTTTCTCCGCAAAATTGCTCCCAATAATGGACAGTGAGTCATATTTAGTACTAAAAGAGAGGAAGGCAATCCTTTTTTTGGCAACAACTTAAGTTTGGGAGCATTGACTATCTCAAGGTTTGAGAAAAGTGAGATGTTGAAGCCACTTCCGATCAATGCTTTTAGCACTAAGACCAGAGATGCAAAGTGTCAGGAGAGATGCAGGTAAAAATGGCACCATGAACGCATTCACCGTATCACCGCCTTTAATATTCCGTAAAATCCCTCCAACAGAGCCAACAGTCAATTCCCGTAAACCGAGAGGCAAATCATCTATGACAAAGGATTGAAGATTTATGCAGCTGTAATGAGGCCTTAGTTACTCCTTAGACCGTAATTTAATGTAACCAAAAGAACAATTAAAGTCATTCTCAGCTTACTTCACTTAAGTGCAAAGCCAAGCTTATGTCTGTTGTTTACAGTTCAGGTCATAGAAACTCAACCTTAAGCTTATCATTCTAAAACATATAAGCTTGTAAGATTAGAACTATTATGCAGAAGTATAACTATTAAAAAGAAAAATAATAACAAGCTTACTTGTTCTGTCCCAATTCAATTTAGTATCCCTAAGATAGGCTCACAAGAACAAATATTAATTTTCAAGTTCAATTAAGAACAATAAATTATGTCCAAAAATGTGCAGACATTAGCATTTTGCAGCAAAACAAATATTGCAGAGAACGTCTCTGCTTATAATTTCATTACAAGCCATACACATAATCATTTCAAGTATTACACTCACAAACCAAGCCATAACAAGTTTGCTTTCAGCCTCTTGACCTGTATCCATGATTCCATTCCCTCAGACATCACGTGTATTCTACTTCTGTATTGAAATGAATTTTTGACTATATAAAGGTGAAGCAACTACATAAATGAAATTATGAAACTATATTGAAATAGAAATTCAAAATAATGTAGTACAATAGACAAATATCATACCTAGTTTCAGTCTTACAACAGACCTCTTGAAATCATTTCACGAAGAAGTTTCTCCGCCTTATCATTTTCATCTTTATCAAATAGAGAACGGATAATAATTTCATATGTTGCTGCATCTGGAATGCAACTATTGACTTTCATTTTTGATAGTGTGGCCAATGCTTCATCAAGCAACCCATATTTACAAAACCCATGGATCATAGCAGTATATGTATAGACATTAAGATTGTAGCCTTTGCCCAGAAGATCTTCAAAAACCTTTTGTGCATCGTTTAGTCTTCCACTTTTACACAATCCATCAATAAGAATAGTATACGTGTACATGTTTGGTTGAATACCCATATCTTTAATTTTTGTTAATAAAGCAATTGCCTTGTCAACATGGTGATTTTTGCATAAAGCATCCAATATAGAACTGTAAGTAAATATATTAGGTGGTTGACCTCTATCATGCATCTCATGGACAAGGTCCAAAGCATACGAGATCCTCCCTGATTTGCACAAACCATCAATAAGGGAGTTGTACGTTACAACATCAGGAATAATTTTTGTGCAATGCATTTCATTGAAGAGATTCATGGCTTCTTCAACCATTTTAATCTTACAAAATCCATTAATCATGATACTGTAGCTCTGAACGTTAGGAGCCACTCCCATATGAGCCATAGTGTTGAAGATACCATTGGCCTTGTTAATTTCTTTAATTAAGCAATATCCATCCATTAAAGTGTTATAAGTAACATCAGTAGGTTTAACACCTTTTCTCATCATCATAGCAAACATATTTTTAGCTTCTTTCATTTTTCCTTCCTTACAAAATGCATCAACCAATATATTAAAGGTATAGATATCATGATTGATGTTTTCTAATATCATTTTATTAAACAAATCAATGGCTTCTTTCAATTTACCGACAATGCAAAAACCACTAATTAAAGTATTATAAGTGACAACATTAGGATAAATTCTCTTAGTGACCATTTCAGAATATAAAGAAAAAGCATGATTAACAAGTTTATCCTTGCACATACTATCAATAATCGCACTGTACATTACCATATTAGGTTGAACCAGTTTCCCATCAACTCGTCGCAGCAATTGTAGTGCTGCTCTTGTTTGTCCAACTTTACATAAGCCATTGATCAAGGTTCCATAACTAACTTCATTCAACTGAAATCCCTGTGCAACCACGTGGTCGTGAAAGTTCAATGCTTTATGGACATCACCTTTGAAACCTAGAGCCTTGATGAGTGTAGTAAAAGTTATGGCATCTGGATGCTAACCCTTCTTGAGAATGTTGGCAAATACAGAAAAGGAAAAAGAGATTTGACCTAATTGAGAAAAACAATTGATCAATATGCTCAAAGTGACTAAATCTGAGGAAATTCCGTTAAATTCCATCCGTCGATGAAGTGAAAGAACAGTTGAGTATTGATTGAGCTTAACAAGGGAACCTAAAATTTTGTTAAATTGGATAATGGATGGAGTAGGATTGTTGTGATGGAGCAATTGATGGAATGAGGAAACTAGATTAGTGTTGCTTTGGTCATCTTGGTGATGCAATTGAGAGTATATCCTTGTTGTTGTTGAAGACGGGAAGCGACGAACGAAAACAGAACCAGCAGCTGCAGCAGTGCACCTTGAAAACGACCACATAGTTGCGTTTGTGTGTTGTGTTGGACTTGGAATGAATAAATCATGCCACACAAGAACTATTTTTTAGGAACTTTTAATGAATTTAAGAAACAAACATTTTCTTCCGTCATAAAAGAAAGAAACATTTTCAAAGATTAACAATTTTTCTCATCCAATTTTTTTTTAGAAACTTTTTTTCTTTTTATTCTAGTTCTCTTTGTTTATTATAGAGAGATGATTTTAGATCATTTTTGGCTTAGGGTCTGTTTGACAACACCACCAAACTGACCTATAGCTTATGTCTTATAGCTTATAAGTTAAAAGACCTGTTTGGTAACAATTTTTTCAACACTGACTTATAGCTTATTTTCCATAAGCTATTTCAATTAGCTTATGAGTTTATAGCTTATCATCTTTTCTTCCATTTTTACCCTTATCATTTTACCTAAAATCCATTTTTACCCTTTTTAATTTATTATAATATAAAATAAAAACGTCATTCATTTGCTTCCAATGTTTTTATTTTTTTTGACATTTGTTTTTTTTTTTGGACAATGCTTATGAAATAAAACAAATACCCTTTCTATTTTTCAATTTGTATAGTTTATGTTATGTTCTACGACGTCGTCAATTTTTAATATACTAGACTAGATGGAAGAAAATGCATTATATAACGCCCCAACTAAAATATCTAGAATATTTAGTTAATACATAAATAAATGGTTCTGAGTACATAAAATTCACGAGTTTAAACAACTGAATTACACGAATTTCTTACATCAAAAGTTGAACTAAAACGAATACAGCGGAAACAAATAAGATTCTGAAATAAACAGAATAAACTAAAGCAAGGGAAGACTAAAATCGTCTAATGCGATGATCCAAGCTCAGCTCCAATCATCAGCTTCATCCTGGTCGTTGCTCCAGTTAACATGTCTACCTAAAAAAAATTGGTTTGGAGTGGGGTGAGACTACTAGGCCTCAGTGAGTCCTACTACCCTCCTAATGGTGACTACACCGGGGCACCTAAACAGTCGTTTCAATACTAACGTATATATAACGTAATCTCATGATAACAGAATTTAAAAGTGTAACACAGATAAACAAACTGTTATTCATTTTAAACACAAGGACACTCTGAGGTGAGCAGGTCTCAGAGGCCTGCCATATCCGTCAACCGATTCGGTCACGGCATGCAGCTCACAATAACATATCCTAATGGATTATCCCATTGGGAGTCCATAGCACGATATCACAAATCGCTCATAATTGACTGTTACTAATTTAGTTATTACTACCATAATTCCCAAAACCCGGGGAGCATACAAACCTAATAATATTCTAAGTTATGCCCTAACACTTATCTGTGATTAACATTCTGTTCGACATTATATTAATTATATTACCGCAAACTATCTGGCTCTGATGAGGATATAAAACGAGTGTGTGAAGTTCGTTAGACAAATAGAAAATGTAGGCAAGTTCTGTACAAGCTCGCTATGGCGAGTCACCAGCTCGCCATGGCGAGATTATAGGTCCTGACCTAAATCAACTCGCTGTTTTGCTCGCCATGGCGAGTATCATCAGCCCAGAACCCAGCTCCCCATGAATACTCGCCAGCTACTCGCTACGGCGAGTTCATGCAGAAAATGCCCTGTTTTGCAAAATTTACTATTTTATCAAAATAACACCTACAATCCTCATTTTAGTCAGTGCAGCAAGATAACATACATAATAGAAAACAGAATGGAGGGAAGTTTGGGGTTTAACTCCCCTCACACAACAATTCCCTAAATTCCTAAGTTAACATGCAATTTCATTATTTTGGGGAAACTAACTACACTATCCTAAAGAACCCACCTGGAAAACGAAGCTTTGGCACTGATATGAAGCTCAGCTACAACTTCAGAATTCTCTGTACCAGACTCACATAAAACCCCAAACGATCTACTAACACGAAAATGGTAGAAGAGGCTCCTATGATGCTGATGAGATGATGAGTTGTTTCTCTGCAATTCATAACTCCAATTCCTTTGCTCAAGGTTCATGAATTCACATGCAACACAAGAAACGGATTTACGAATTTATGAGGTCTTTCTAAAGGTACGGGAATGGAATGTCCAATACCAAAAAGCTGAGAAAATGGTAAGAAGGCATTCAAAATTTCTTACCCAGAGATGAATGGAAGAAGACTACAGGGATGAAAGGAAACTTACAGCAGCTGGTGCTGCTCTGCTACACTCGCTGCGGCGAGTGTCTGCTCGCTGAGCGAGCGCTTCGAACATCAGAGGAAAAGCTCTGTTCGTGTGTTGCTGCAACACCCACCACCAACCCTTGATTCCAGAAGCCCTTCCAGTCAAATACAAAGCTCGAAATCAGACATGCAACACAAGGGCAGAAAGATGAGAGTTTTAGGTTTCAAAATTGTTTCTAAAGGGGATAATCCAAAAATCATAAATCTTACCTTGTTCTTCATGAATTTGGGCAGATGCTACTTAGCTACTCTACCATGGAACCCATGTTGTAGCTCGATTGGTTAGGATTTAGGAAGAATGAGGAGGATTCCATGTTTGAAAAGGTTCTCTAGAAGCTTGGATGATCAAGATTGATATGGATTTGACGCATGCAATGCCAAAGGAGGAAGTTGGAAATTGACCCTAGCCATGGTGGTGGTTGGCTTGCTGACGGAAAGAAAGAAGAGAAGAGGGAGGATGGTGTTTCATTGTCTCTGTAATGGAAGTACTCATACACATACTTATACACCCATGTACATAATGTTAGTTCCTTAATTCACAAAATTGCCACTTCTACTACTTTTGTCTTAATTTCTCCAATTAAACTATTAAATCCAACTTCTAACTTTAATTAAAGTCTCAAATAACATTATTATTTGTTAGTTAGAGCTGGGTTGTTACACATTACATAACATTCACTAATAAAAATATAAATTTATTTTTATATATAATGAAAATAAATATCATAAAAATAATGAAGATAAATGTTGATTTAATCTGAAATAAATTAAAATTAAAATATATAAATGTTTAAAATGTTGTTGTACATAAAGGTAAAAAAAAATTGTTTTACGTAACAATATTTTATGGCGCATTTGTACATAACTATATTATCACCCCTTTATTTTAGTACTTTTGATTTATTCTTCATGTATTTATTACTATAAAAGATGTTGTATGTATATTGTCAAAGTTTTTTTTAGTACATTTGATTTATCTTGTATGTATTTGTTATAAAAACCTAAAAAATGTAATGTTTAATATTTTATATAAAGTATAATAAATGAAATGAAAATAAATTTAAAATAAAATTCAAAGAATAAAATTTAATTCTATATAAAAATTAATAATATATAAAAGATATATTAAATTAATAAATTTGAATAGCTAAATTTGAAGTGTCTTAAATATTAATTAGATATAGGTTTAATAATAATTTTTTTAAGAGATTTTATATGTCCTTTTTTGTCATTTTACACTTATCAGTCAGTTGAACCGCTAATTTTACCAAACACTTCAATCAACTTATCAGCCATCAGCCATCAGCCATCAGCCATAAGCTATAAGCTATCAGCCATCAACCATAAGCTAGCTTATCACTCATCCGCTATTTTTGCCAAACAGAGCCTTAGACTTACCCTATTACACCTTTTTTTCCTCTTCTTTTAATATAAATTCGCAATTTTCACATAGATTAAATTTTTCTAGTGTTTTTTCGTGATTTCGTCGTCAAAATGCGGCATTGTGTTGATCGCCGTCTTGTGCGGCTTTATTTTATTTCTCGTGTTGTTACAGTGTTCATATGATTTATATTGACATATTAACTTCAGTCAATTACAGCTTCAGTCAATGATTTGGATATCAACGCTGCATATCCGGAAGCATGGATATTCCGATGACTTTAATTTTATCGTATTATTTGTTGTGGGTATTTTTCTGTTGTAGTTTATTAACTTAGATGTTGTAAGTTTGTTCTCAGATTCATTCTTTACGTTTTTAGCAAGGTTGAATATGTGGTTGTATTCGATGTATTCTTCAATTTAAATGAATGAATATCATTTTATTTTTGTAAAAAAACATTTTTTAATTAAAAAATAAATAAATTACATTCACCTCTCCTAGGTATTCTTAAATGGCACTAGCACCCCCTCTATTTTTTTAACTAAACACCAATCTCTCTTAATTTGTATTGAAATTCACACTCACCTCCCTTTTTATTTAGCACTATTGACTTCCGTTAAATAACTCATTCACTCGTACTGTGATCTTTTACACGGATGCTTAAATAACTCAGTTTCAATCAACCTTATACTTACATTCTTTGCATTCTTGATAGACTAACGGTCAATGAAAAACTTTGAGTTGATAAATATGCTCCTGAATCGTTCTCTTTTCAAATTTATATAATTTATCTCAAATTGCATTAATTGTTCTCTTTGGTATTCTTAAATGGCACTAATATCGTCTCAAATTGGAGTTATTTAACTGAAGGGGGTGTATTTGATTGAGATTTTGAGACACTATTTTGATAAAAAAAATCTTGAAGATTTTAAAAGATTTTGTGAGATTATATTGATTTTGTGAGATTTTAAAAGATTTGTTTTAAAAGACCTTTTACAACCATGATTCTTAGTACACGATTTTAATGAATTTCTTAAGATTTTAATGATTTGTTTTAATGAATTTCTAAAATTTTAATGAATCGAATAAATTAGGATTTTCAACACATAATTTTTCAAAATGTTGCCTTGATTGTTGATCCCGGCGGCACTTGAACTCCTCCATACTCAATAACAAAAAAAAATAACACAATAACAATTACGGTAACATTTGAACAATTTTTTTTGAAGAAACAACAATATGAACGATCTATGAACAACCTTTATATATTGAAGAAATTTTGTTGGGTATAATCATTTGGTGATATGATACAAACAAAAAAATAGACAAAATCGTTTACAATTTTTGGATAAAAGTTTTATGTGTATAATCACAACAATGAATCGTTCAAGACCTACTTACCAAAAAAAAATCGTTCAAGACTAATGTTTTATGGGTATAATCATCTCCACATTTTTACAATGAATCGTTTACAATTTTTTTGTTGCATACAGCATTCACTACTCTATGAATGATTCATAACAAATCACATCCTATAAGAATTGTGTTGTTGTTTCATGTAGTACATTTGTTATGATTTGGAGATATATATGATCAATATTTTGAGACCTGTTGTGTAGAAAGAATGTGTAAAAAAATTTATAAGCAATAACATGGTAGTTGTAAGAAAAAAGTCTTGAAAGATTATAAAAAAGTCTAGAGGGTTTGAGTGGGATTGTTGGATGAATGTTTTATATGTATTTTTAACTAAAAAGTCTCTCAACATCCATTCAATGTAAGAATCCATCAAAATCGGTAGACTTTTGAATACCAATAAACATTTTAAAAGTGTGGAGAAATCTCAATTGAATACCAACAGATTTTGTTACTCTGAAAAAAAAAATCTTAATTGTCTTAATTGAATACCACAAGATTTATTTGACTTTTATTAAAATCTAGATTGAATACCACTAGACTTTTTTATCATAATAAAGTCTATTAAAATTCTTTCAAATCTCAATCCAATACGAGAGGTGAGTGTGTATTTGAATAAGAAACATGGAAGGTTAGCGTTTAGTTAAAAATTACAGGAGGTGTCAATATTATTTAAGAATATCTCAGGGGAAGTGTGTGTAATTTACCTTAAAAGAAACTTTTTCTTATATTAAGAACCATATGCAATATTAAATTAGTCTATAAATTTTATAAATTTCTTACCAATTTAGTTCTTAAACTATACAAATTTATTAAATCATCAAATTAGTTATTCACTTCTTTTAAAAGTAAAAGAAAGAATGAAAATTTAAGGATTATTTTGATAGATAAAAAAGTTTACGGGCTTTATAGTATATTTCTATAGTTTATAGATTAAATTGATGAGAGTGTCAAATTAATGGTTTATTCAAAATATTTTTTCCCTATGTTAAGCTTCTATTCTTAGAGGAAAGAGACCCTAATAATAATGAGTTTGACTGCGAGATAAATAAAATCTGGCGAAAAAATTGTGGTGGTTTGATCTAGTAAGTCACTTGTTTAAGCCTTAAATTAATGTTTTGGTTCTAATTGGTCCAAAATGAGTTCAAGAGCTCTAAAAGAGGTCAAATCTTAAATGAAGAAAACTTGAGCAAAATATGTGGTAGATGAGTTTTTGGAATGTAACTTTTTTAACAGCTTTATACTGCCAAATTAAGCTTACATGTTACATATAAAAAATCAAGTCAATTGGAGAATTATAACTCAAATTGGTGGATTTGCAAATCAACATATATAAAGCCTTTCTTTTCGTAAAAGCTGACAAGTTATTGCCTGCTTCAAAGTTCTAGCTGTGCTTTATACATTCAAGCGGTATTTTGATTAAAAAAAATTCATGAACTGATTTGAAGAATTTTTTAAATGAAGATCTAGTTGAGTCTTAAAACTATTACAATGACAAAGTTAGCAGCTAAGTCTGGCTAAGAATCCCACCTCCTCAAAATTCTATGAATTTGATTAAGCTTTTAGTTTAATTTTGAAATACATTACTTCAAGGTGATAACTGATATGTACGTCATAAAATAAAACGAAGCATCACTGCAAATCTATATCTATAATGTGTGTGATCAGGAACATACATAACTTAAATCTCAAATTTGACGCCGGAGGCTAAAAACAAAGGGAATTGCAAGGGCGTCAAGATGAATAAAGACGCAACCACTCCAAGCTGCTGAAGCGTGTCCTACATAGGTAACACACACCAAGCTGCTAAACCATGCCCGAACACATGCTGAAGTAGCAAAGTTTTTCAAAAGAAAGAGGGTTTTGAATTGTGATTGTGAACCTTTATTATAGTGATAGCAGGAAAGAGGCAGCAATACAGAGGCAACTTTGCATATTCCACCAAACCATGCTTTCATCAACAGGTTCAATTTCTTTTTCAATTGCAACAAAAGCTTCATGTAGAAATATTATCAAAACAACACATTGACATTAGGCAACTAAATCAGTTGACTACAATAGCCAAAGCTGGACACATGCATCTGCTGTTGAAATTCAGTGTTGTTGCACTTACTGATATAGCGAAAAATGCATTCTGCTTCGGTGATTCTTCACATATAATATACATTCTTGAGGCATTTTTTTGCATTAACTTGTAAAGGGGAAAATAGTCTATAATTGTTAACCATAAGAACAATTAAATTCGTTCTCAGCTTACTTGACTATATAAAGCATCTAGATATATGCTATTGTTGATAAAAATAACATTGGCTAGAGCAAAGTGTTATAATTAGTAAAAATTGAACCCAACAACACTCTTTTGACATCAATAATTTTCATATCCTACTGATTTCCCTCAAGTTGGAACACGCTGATCAAGTAGTCGGGAAGCATAAACACACATAGCCAAAAGAGATAACAAAAGCTTTCTTTCCATAAATGAAATGATGAATCAATGTTGAAACAGAAATTCAAAATAATAATGTATAATAGACAAATATCATACCTAGTTTGAGTCTTACAACATACCTCTTAAAATCATTTCACGAAGAAATTTCTCCGCCTTATCATTTTCATCTTTATCAAATAGAAAATGGATAATAATTTCATACGTTACTGCATTTGGAATGCAGCAATTGTCTTTCATTTTTGATAGTGTGGCCAATGCTTCATCAAGCAACCCATTGCTACAAAACCCATGGATGATAGCAGTATAAGTATAGACATTAAGATTGTAGCCTTTGCCCAAACGACCTTCAACAACCTCTTGTGCATCCTTTAGTCTTCCATTTTTACACAATCTATCAATAAGAATAGTATACGTATACATGTTGGGTAGAATACCCATATCTTTTTATTTTTGTTAATAAAGCAGTTGCCTTGTCAAGATGGTGATTTTTGCATAAAGCATCCAATATAGAACTGTAAGTAAATATATTAGGTGGTTGACCTCTATCATGCATCTCATTGACAAGCTCCAAAGCATGAGATTCTCCCTAATTTGCACAAACCATCAATAAGGGAAGTGTAACAATAATCGTGGCACAATTTCATCATTCTAATTTATCGAATTTAGAACCATCTAAGTGGTTAAAATATCATATTTTCAACCCAAGGGACAAATACCATCATTCTAATATAGGCTAAATATCATATTTTCACATTCATGATTCTCAAGAGACACTACCATCATTCAAATGCATGATATTAAATATGATATTTCACATTTAGGATCATCCGCATTCAACGTCATCGGGGCACAATACCTTCATTTTATTTATCAATTTTACATCCCAGTTCAAATATCATATTTTACATCTAAGGCTTCAAGACCTAATACCATCATTTCAGTTTATCGACTTTACGATCATATAATCCAACTAATCGGGGGGCAATTACATCCGTCCAATTTATGGAATTTAGAACCATCACATCAGTTCAAATATCATATTTTCAATCAAAGAGACATTTCCATCATTCCAATATAGATTTAAATATTATATTATCTCATTCATAATTATCCAGAGACAATACCATCATTCCAATGCATGATATTAAATATGATATTCGACACTCAAGATCATCCACATTCAGGGTCACCGAGACACAATACCATCATTTACATTTATCGAATTTAGATATAAGTTCAAATATCAGCTGTAAAGTTAATCAGGGCAATATCTCATCTTCCAATTTATCAAATGTAGTATCTAAGCGGATCAAATATCCTAATTTCAATCTAGGGTAATATCAAGCCACAATATCATAATTCCAATGTAACAAATTTGAAGCATACGAGGCTCAATATTTGATATTTGGATTATAAGGTCCTAAATTTGACAAATTGTACCAGTTCTTGAAACACTATAATATTTCATATTCAAGATTATTTAGTCAAAATACCATCATCTGAATTCATTAAAATTAGAATCATGTAGGGTAAAATATCATATTTGGAATCCATGATTAACAGGGACTATACAATGTCATCATTTCGATTTATTAAATTTAGATCTCGGTTCAAAAATCATATTTTTCATCTAACATTTCAAGACCTGATACCATCATTTACATTTACCGAATTTACATTCATAGAATCAAACTAACAAATTTTGCGATCAACATAATCAGGGCACAATTCCACCATTCCAATTTATCAAATTTAAACCATTAAAGCAGTTCAAATAACATATTTTCAATCCAAGATCATATCGAGGTACAATATCATCATCGGCTATCAAATTTCGCATTTATGGTTTTGTGGCTCTAGTATCTAATATCAAATATCGGTTATATGGTAATCTTACCAAGAGAAAGTAGAAACGAAAACGTACCTATATATCACAGCGAAGAAGCAATGGTTGTTTTCTTCTCCAATTCAATAAGAAATAATTCTAACTTCTTTATTTTGTATTAGTTGAGTGGAACGAATCCTATTTTTGCATATTGACTAATGTCAGCTTGTTGACAATAATGCCTAAATATCTTTTTTGGAAGATTTTATATTTAAATACGATTTCTTTAGAATTTATAGGATTAGTTTATTATTTAAAGATATTATTTGTTTTTATGTAGCTCTATATAAAGAGTCATATACCTATTATTTTAAGGAGAACAAAAATTGGAGTTTCTCCACACAAAAATATATCCCACCAAATTCCGCAATACCAAAAACACAAAAAACCATATCAGTGGCATCATAGCACTAAGGTTCAGACCTGTGAAGATGAAAGAAGATGATGATGAAGAAGATGATGAAGAAGATGAAAAAGAAGAAACCATGAAATCAACAACCAATGACTTCAACAACCAATGACCATGATTGCATCTTTATTGTGAAGATGTGAAAAAAAAAAAAAACATAACCATGACTTACACCTTTCATATGTTATATGCGAGATAGTTTCATGTATTATATAACCCATAACCAAAACAAATACATGAAAAAAGCTCAAGTCTCATATGGCCTTTCATATGTTATATGCGAGATGGTTTCTGTATTATATAACCCATAACCAAAACAGATACATCAAAAAAGCTCAAGTCTCATATGAAGATGTAGAAAAGAAAAAAAAAACAACAATTGATGTGGATGAACAACAACAACAAAATCAACATGAATCTCAGGTTGGATACAACACAAAGATATTCAGTCGAAGAAAAGATATTCGATCAAGGAGGAGGATTGAGAAACAAAAAAAAAGGAAGAAAATAAATTTTCAACTCAAATCTCGGATTGGGTACAACAAAAAGATATTCAGTCAAGGAGGAGTGTTGAGAATAATGCCTAAATATCTTTTTTGGAAGATTTTATATTTAAATATAGTTTAGATTTATATTTAAAATAAAATAATATTAGGGTTTATGATTTATATTTATGCTTAGAATCTTAAGGATTTCTTAGAATTTATAGGATTAGTTTGTTATTTAAAGATATTATTTGTTTTTATGTAGCTCTATATAAAGAGCCATATACCTATTATTTTAAGGAGAACAAAAATTGGAGTTTCTCCACACAAAAATATATCCCACCAAATTCCGCAATACCAAAAACACAAAAAATCATATCAGCTAATGGAGATCATAAAATAGCAAACCAATAATAACAAGTAACCCATCAGTGCAATAAAAACCTCGAATCTGTTTTATTTAACTTGATACTGTCATTTCAATTTATCGAATTTATGACCATTTAATTCAAATAAGAAATTTTGGGTCCAAGTTAATCCATTCAATATTCCATTATCATTTTATGGACTTAAATTCGAGAAATTGTATCAGTTTTTGAAACACTCATATTTCATATTCATGATCATCGAAATCCACGATATTATCATTTGCATTTATAAAAATTAGAACTATATGGGATCAAATATCATACTTTGCATCTATTATTATCGAGGGACATTTCACATTAGGATCATCAGGGCACTAATAACTCATATTTTGTGAGTATAACTAGGCCCTTGACACTTGATTTATTGCCTGCTAATATGGTTTGCATTCAATGTTTAGGTTTATTTTAATGCATTTGTGAGTCTAGTATGTATTTAGGAATAAAATGTAAATTCATCATGAAAAGAGTAGTTCTGGTGTCAACTGGTGTCAAGACAGACCATTGGGCCATCTAAACGGTCCAAGAGCCAATACAAGAGATAATCAGAGTCAAGATTATCAGTCCGTACAACTATGAACGGCGGCTAGTCAGTCAAGTCAGCAAATGCCGCCACGTCAGAAGAAGATGATGATAATGAGCGCTAACGCGAGGAAAGACAGCTGGCAGATTTCCCCTGTGCAGATGTACTATCATCGTACTAATCATTTGGGGGAATATGCTTTATTCCTTTGGGCTGTCTTATCCTCAATAGGGAAGGCCCATGACGCGAGACAAAGTGCTATATAAAGAATCCTTAAACCCTAAAGTTAGAGAGCTCAGCCGTTGTGAAGAACAAAGAAGAAAATCAAGTTCACTCTTGGTGCGCCGCTGCTTACTGATTACCGGAGTCGTGACTGTTGCCGATCTTGGAGTTTGAGACATCTTCTCTAAGGCCGTCACGGTTATAGGTTTACATTTAGAATTTATTTTAATGTGTAAGCTTATTATTCTGCTTGTTATGGTTTCTAAGCTCACCATGAGCTAAACTCTTGATTTTGAAATTATGTGAAGTTTAATGAAGGTTTAATATTATTCATGTGATGTGATGTGTGTATGTTTACTCCTTTAGTTCATTTGTTATTTTGTTATATATTTGCATCTAGGATTGATCACCTTAGATTTGAATAGAAGTTTGTTGTTAAGAGACATCTAATGATAAACGGACTTAATGAACTAATATGGTTAAGTGAGGTATAGACATATATTCTCTGCCTAAGACTTAGACATAAGCTAAGGCCATAGTAAGAATACAACCACGGATATCTGAACTGCAATGAAGTAAGTTTGACCTAGACATAGGACCCATCTTATCACAAGTTGTATGATTTAACGTTGTAGTAATACACCACAAGGCAAGAGTTGCTTGCAGGAGTCTTGCCTTCACTTATCTCATCACATACCTATGTTAAACCGGATTTGAATGGATCATAGTTTCAACATACTTTCACAACTGTTTTCTCAAAACTTATTTAATCATTTTGCTGTTACCCAAAATTGCTACCCTAAATTGTTATTTATTTATTATTATCACTCATAAGCATAAGACTACTTTGAATACCATTGGAACGAAATTCCCTTATCACAATCCCTGTGGGATCGATACTTTTTCTTATTACTTGCTGCAAAACTGACTGTGTATACTTGCACGTTGCTTTTAAAATACATCTGTCAAACAAGCGAACCAGGCACAATACCGTCATTTCAATATATTGAATTTAGATCTAGCTTCAAATATCCTATTTTGCATGTAATGTTTCAAGACTTGATATTATTTTCAATTTATCAAATTCACGATCATATATTCCAACTAACATATTTTGCATCCAAGTTAATTGGGGCAATATTCCATCTTCCAATTTATCGAATGTAGAACATCTAAGAAGGTCAAATATCATATTTTATGTCCAAGGTAATATATGGGCACAATATCATCATTCCAATTCCAATAAAACAAATTTAAAGCCTATGAGGCTAAATATTTGATATTTCTATATAACGTCCAAATTAAAATTCGATAAATTGTATAAGTTCTTGAAACACTATCATATTCCATACTCAAGTTCAATATAAAGCACAATACCATTCATCTCAATTTATAAAATTAGAGCCATATAGGCTTAAACATCATATTCCGCATCCATAATTATCGAAGGACAATTCCATCATTTCAAAACATCATATTTTAATTTGATGTTTCGTATTCAGGATCATAGAGGCACAATACTATCATTTCAATTTATCGAATTTAGATCTAAGTTCAAATATCATATTTTGCATCTTTCAAGACTCGTTACCATCATTTTAATTTATCTATTTTACGATCATATAATCCAACTAATCGGGGCACAATTCCATCCGTCCAGTTTATCGAATTTAGAATCATCTAAGTATATCAATTATCATATTTTCAACCCAAATGACATTTCCATCATTCCAATATAGACTCAAATATCATA
Organism: Trifolium repens; assembly: GCA_030408175.1. Lineage (NCBI taxonomy): Eukaryota > Viridiplantae > Streptophyta > Magnoliopsida > Fabales > Fabaceae > Trifolium > Trifolium repens. The sequence continues at coordinate 27,575,581 of CP125851.1, forward strand.
TTTTCTCATCCATACTTATCGAGGGACAATATCATCATTCCAATGCATTATAATCCAATATCATCATATAATTCAATATCATAATTATCGAGGGACAATATCTAAGGTTTCAAGACCCGATAGCATCATTTATCATATAACCCAACTAATCAGGGCACAAATCCATCCTTCCAATTTATTGAACTTAAAACCATCTATGCAGTTCAAATATCATATTTTCTCAAGTATGATTATCGAGGGACAATATCATCCTTCTAATGCATTTTATTAATTTGATATTTCGCATTCAGGGTCTTCTAGGTCTTCAGCGATGCTTATAAATACCCATAGTTTATTAACAAATCATTCCTAGTGATGCTCATAAGAAACAAAATCACATTAAGACATACTAACACAAGAAACATGCTCATCTTATTTATATGGAAAATTAAACCATAGTCACCTGGTTCTCAATTCACTTCGGTACGTGGTACGGATTCGGGTACGCGGTACATAATCTTGCAAGAATTCGGTACGTAGTGGGTATGCATAGTTGGTACGCTATTTCAGTTCGTGGTACGTTCTAATATATTAATTGATAAACTATGAATTAGTAAATTTATTTAGTTAAAACAAAAACAAATTACATCATGAAAAATATTAACACCATCATAGTAGTTAGTTTGTAAAACAAATTAGTTTAAAGACCATGAAATCTGTCGATTTTTATTTGATATTTAAGTTCATCATTATATTAACATAAAGATGTATATATATATATTGCATTTTTGTTTCTATTTTTTTTATTTTTAATCTTTTATTGTAGACATGATCTTCTTTTTTGGATAAAACTTGGTGCATTTCTTTATATGCTTTTTGCATGATTCTTGACATAAAAACTATGAATTCCTCAAATTCATGATTTTTTTAAAGTTTGTTATATTAATAAAATATAAATTTTATATTAAGAAGCATATGAAAAACACCTAAAGAAATGCACCTAAATTTTGTCCATATTTTTTTTTATATAACTTGCCTAATTTTTTTCCTTTTTTCCCCACACAACTTCTTTTATTAGGTTTCTTATATTTTTTTAAGTTGTTATTATAACTTCCTTTTTATTTTTTATATGTTGTTATATGTTAGACAGAGTTACTATTTTTTATGTCTGTATTTTATCATGATTTCTATTTCTATTTTTATGCGTACATTTTCTTTAACATAGGTACTGTTTGGCCCTGCTTATTTTAGATTTTTTTACTCAATGAAAGGATAAGCTAGGCCAAACAAATTTTCAAGAAACTCTTGATTGAAAAAAACTTGCTTAATTTTTATGAGTATAATACATAGATAAAAGACTTTTGAAGCTAACAAAAACAACAATTACCAAACAACTTTAGTTTTTTTTAAAAAACTCTTATTTTCACCTTTTTTCTTTCCTATTTTTATGTTTTGTATCTTCTTCTTTTTTCTTTTTTCTTTTTTATTTTAATTTTTATAATTTGTATTTTTTTCTTTTTATTTTTTTATTGAATCATTTCTTTATTATTTGGTACGTGTGTTTCTGCGAATTGATTCACGAATTATGACGAACTAATACGTAAAAGTACCGCGAACCGATACGCTCGAACCAATTCGCGGTTCGCCGGTACTGTAGTGAATTATGTAACTATGAATTAAACACAATAATGAACAGAGAATGACACATTCTCTCGTTAACATTTCAACAGTGCAAAAAAGTATGGAAAACTAAAGAGATCAATTAACAGAGAATGACACATTAACAGATCAACTACAGAGAATAACACATTATGCCATTATCATATCAATTACAAAAAAAATCGAAAACTAAAGAGTACTGAGAATCTATTGTAATCCGTTTATTGTTTAAACACAGCTGAGCATATTTGTATCATAAAGCTTGAAAATCCGTATCTTCGATCACTGCCTAATAAAGCTCCAGACCCATTTATAAAGTGCGACCAATACAACGAAGACCTGTTGGAAAAGAAGTGATTAGTTAATTATTTAAAACTTAATTGTTGCGTCTCCTATTTTAAAGAGTGATTGTATTTAATATTAGTATATGTATAAAAATAAAAATGTTGTTTAGGAATATGAATTTTTTTATTGATTTACATAGTAATTTTGTTTATATTTTAATGTAATAGATCTTTATGATATATTAAACATGATCCTGAAAAACAATTCATAGTTAATCACTACAAGAAATATATTTTTTCGCAGCGACATTTAAATTGATGAGAAAAATATACATATAACAACAATTTATTTAAGTTGTTGTTATAAGTTAGTTTTTTTCTCAACAACTACGTTATTGCAGGGAAAAATTATTTATCTTAACAATAATTATTGTTGCCGCTAATCGTATGGTTTTTTTTTGCAACAAACCTTGTAAAGTCGCTGGGAAACCAACGATTACTATTTTTTGATACGTATTTTTTGCGTGCTTTTTGTTCCTATATTTATGCGTAGATTTGTTTTAATTTATATTTTTTTTATCTTTTTTGTTTTTTATCCTATTTTTATGTTTTGTATATTTTTTTTATATCTTTAGAAGTAAAATCTGTAATATTAAGGGTAGAAAATTTACAACATTATTATACTACATTATTTTAATTTCAATAAATTTAATTTTTGTTATAATAATAATTTTTTTTTGTACTCCCACTCAATTGAAAAATAAAATTTAACTTAATTACTAACCAAAATAAAAGAAAAAAGTTAACCATCGTAAAAAAAAAAAAAACTGAGAAGTGAGAAGGAGAAATTTAGGAGAATTAAATGAAAAAGGTTATTTTTTTATGCTATCTATTAATTAAAAAGAAATCATGTTATTTGGGATTTGAGATACACATGATCTTTTTTTTGTTTTTTTTTTTTATAGGCAATGTTAGTTGTTAGTATATTACAGTGTTTTTTTTTTTTTTTAATATTAATTGAAAATTAATACTTGTGCGTTTTGACTAATTGGATAGACACAAACATTTAACTGACGCCTAAAAAAGTTCAATTGTCATCTATTAATTATTTTTTTTACTAAATCTATTAATTAAATAGAAATTTTGTTATTTGGGATATGCATGGTTTTTATTCTATTTTTATTTTATACTAATTGGATCTTTTAGTATTGTGTGATTTTACTAATTGAGATACGCACAAACTTTGATCTCACGCGTGAAAACAAACAACACAGTGCCACTTTACTTCCAAAATCCTTTCTCAAGACGTTTCTTGAATGCTAATTTCTCTTCTTCCAATCCCTAATCATCCCATCATCAATCAATGTTATTTCTTTTCCCAATTCATATACAATGGAATCGTCACTCCTATTTTCTAGGTAATTTATTTCAATTTTAGTTTATGTTACCTATATAAATAGGATCAGATTTATCGATTCTCGTTCACCCTTCTTCTGGTTTGTTCATCTCTTTGTTGAGGAAGAAGATTTTTATCTATTTAATTATATGAAGGATGGTTCTGAAGTCTCTTGCATATGAGTTTTCTATCAATTTTATGTTTTTATATCATAGTATAGTGCATCAATCACTTTTTATTTTGCATATGAGTCTCTTGCATATGAGATTTCTATCAATTTTTATCCATCTTTCCTTATTTTCATTCAAGCAAAGGTCACAACTTTGACGAGGTTTATGCGGTGTGAGCGTGCCCTTCGATGATAGCCTCAAGGTACATATATTTTACTACTTTTTCTATTTCATATTATTATAGCGTTATATAAAGCACCTATTAGTTTAAATCATAGTATATTGCATCTATTACTGTATTTCATAATTTCATAATATTATGGATAGTTACTTAGTAATTATTGTTATAATAATTCATATGTTACTTTTTTTCTTCTTTTTTTTTTGGTACAAGAATTCATGTTACTTTAATTCATAATATAATAGATTATTTTTTAATCGCATTAATCACTTGTCCTTGAATAGTCATTACTAAAAGAAAAAGTCACCGTTTTCTTTTTCAGTTTTCTTTGAGTTTGTTGTGTTTTTCAGGTTTGTTAAGCTTTGTCACACAAATGGAGATTTTAAACAATTGTTCCTCTGAGTTGAGTTATAACAAGCTTATCTGGATAATAAAGAGATACAAAGAAGGGAGTTTGCGAATGGAGACCGTTTTTGCAAGTTTTTCGAGTAGGAAATATTTTGTAACAAGCTTGTTTCGAGTAGGAAGCTTATTTGACTATATTTTAAAGATTGATTTGTTATCATTAGATTGTTATTTTTAGGAATTGTATTATTATGATTTTTAAAACACTTGTTTGTTATCTTTAAATTGATCTCTTTCAAAAAATATATTGGGAAATAAATTTGTTCGTTTATGTTGTATATCTTTTATTGTGAATCTAATTTGTTGGTTTATGTTGTATATCTTTTACAGTTGGAAAATATAATTTATTCCAACAATTTTTTTTCTTGAGGTAAAAAGGATATAACAATAATTTATATCGCTAACAAAAAATAACTATTTCGTGAAAAACACTAGTTATAACAGCGGCGTTAATTGTCCTTGAAAAACAATTGTTTTCGTTGCGAAAAACACAATTTTTGCCAGCGACAATAATTGTTGTTGCAAAAAAACATCAGTTAAGACAGCGACAATAATTGTTGTTGCAAAAAATCACTAGTTATACCAGCGACATTAATTGTTACTAAAAACACTAGTTTTGTCAGCGACATTAATTGTTGCTGCAAAACACTAGTTATGGCAGCGACATTAATTGTCCTTGCAAAACTTTTCGCAACGACACTTATGCCAGCGACATGCAGCAACAATTTTTTTGCTGCGAAAAACACTTTTTGTAGCAACTTTGCGTTTTTGTCAGCGACATTTGTCGCTGCCAAAAACGATATTTCTTGTAGTGAATTCTTCTTTTGTTAAAAAAATTGCAAGAGAGATTTTTATGTATATTAAACATGATCCTGAAAAAAATTCAAAACTTGAATGATATACATGATTTTACTTAAAAACAAAGACCAAAAATCGTGACAGAAAATATTTAGTATGTTCTAATTGTTTGAATTTTTTTTTCTCCAAAAAAAATGTTTGAAATTTTATTTTGAAGATATCAAAAATTTTATAAATTTAACTAATTGACATGTGATAAACATATGTCCTGTGTAAAATTTTTGTAATAAATTATAATTATGGATGACAAATATTTATTTAATTTTTTTATGTATCAATGATAAGTTTTTGTTCTTATTTTTTACATTTATTATTAATCTTCTATTTCTTGAAAAAAAACGATTTGTGAATGCATAGACCTATTGATTTTTTCTTGATATTTAAGATTTATATTGTACTAAATTAAAAAAATCTAATTAGAATAAAATATTTAAAAATATGTTATAAAATATTTTAAAAATATAAGTGAAACTATTGTGCGGTATTATGTGAAATTTATTAAACGAATAAAATTGTTTTATTAAAATTATTGTCCCGTGTATATTTTTTATAATAAACATGCCTATAAAAAAAGCTTCAAAAATTTAATAGTTTAATGACAATTAAGCAAATTTCGTTTTAACCTATGTGCAATTTTTTTTATTTGGAGTAAAAATATAATAAAAATTAGGGTTGAATATATGTTTTTAGTCCCTCTAATTATTGCAAATTTTGTTTTTAGTCTATCTAAAAATTTTGTTTGAACTTTGGTCCACTAAATTTTCAATTTAAGTACCTTTTTTTTTACAAAAAATCATAAAGCATATCTAAAATGACTTTTTATTGAAAACATATCATTATTAATACTTTTTTTTGGTTACAAGGCTAAAAGGAAAACGAAAAAAGAGAGAAAGAGAAAGGGAAACTAGATCCTAGGGAAAAGAGTTCCTAACGCGTCAGTCCTGAGCTGAGCCAGAAGATCAATTGGAGGAGAGGAGTGGATGCCTAAAGCAGCGTCCGAAGTAGCTCCTTTTTTGGCTAAGATGTCAACACACTAATTGCCTTCTCTGAGAGTGTGGAGGAGAGAAAAAGTATAGTTTGCCACAAGGTCCTTGATATCTTGGATGAGAACAGCATAGATGTGGAATTGGGTATCGTCTTGCAAGATGAGGTCAATGGAAATTTGGGAGTCGGAATAACACCAAATTTGTCAAAAACACCCAATTTTCTTCTCTTTATGAACCACCCAAACAACAACACCCAATTTTCTTCTCCTAAGCTTCTCTTTGTCAAATTCTTGGTCGGTTCTATACCTCTTTCTTTCAAATTTCAATTATTTTACTCTCAAACCCATGAACCCAATTGAAGTCTCTTTCAATTAACTCTCAACAAGGCCTACTTTTTCAATTGAAGTATATTTGTATTTAAGGGTATCGATGGAAATGATTGGGAGATTTGTTGCTGTGGAAGAGATGAAAAAAAAAAAACTTTGAGAAATAGAAATTTCGAAGTTGCTAAGGAATTGGTGGTTTTTAATCTTTCTTTTGTTCAATGTTTTAAAGGGTTTAACAAATTCAAGCTCAAATGGTGTTGGTGTTTTGTTGAAATTTTCAGTTCTCTTTCTGGTCTTTACTTGCGTTTTTAAGTTGCTTTTTTGGTATTCACGAAATTCGCTAAAATGGTCTTCGCAATATATAGCACTGCTCATTGAGAAAAGCAATTGATCAATATGTTCAAAGTGACTAAATCTGAGGAAATTACTTTAAATTCCATCTGGCGATGAAGTAGTGATTGAGCTTAACAAGGGAACCCAAAATTTTGTTAAATTGGATAATGGATAGAGTAGCATTGTTGTGTAGGAGATCTTGGTGATGCAATTGAGAATCGTATAGCATTGTTCTAATTGAGTTTGTTGAAAAGGGGAAGGAACGAATGGAAACAGAAGAAGCAGCACTGTACCTTGAAAACGACGGCATAGTTGTATGTTGTGTGTTGGAGAATTAGAATCAACTAATCATGCAACACAAGAACGAATCATGCAACCTTTTCTATTTAATTAGAAGGAAAAAAAAAAGGTAAATTACATTCATTCGCTAACTAGTGCCTCAGGGCATTAGTTAAGAAACTAAAAAGGAAAAGAAAAAAAAATGTAATGAAAAAACAAAAATTTAAGTCTTTAAGATGTTGACTTCACAAATTTCAAAAAAATATTACTATCTTTGGTTACCTTAATTAGTGTCCCAGAGGCACTAGTTATCATATTTGTCTTTAAAAAAAGTCACGCTAACTAGTGTCTCTAATTAAAGATATTAAAATAAGTAACTTTCACGTTGAAAATGATGTTCTTTATATTTCTAAAATGTTAATTACACAAGTTCTAAGAATATTTTACCACATTTGGTTTCTTAACTAATGTCTCAGGTGGTACTAATTAGCACTTTTCAATATAAAATTCTACCGTAGTTTTTAAATTAATTAAAATATTAATTTTTGCTAATCTATACAAATATATAAAGTGAATACTTCTTTTGGTATATAAGTTTTTTATTGTCACTTTTCTCCTTCACTCTATTCAATTTTTTTTTTTGCACAGATTCAAATATTTATATATGTTAAAAAATAACTTCCATATAAAAAGCAGTTTTCAATATTTTTTAGCAAAAAGAAAATTTCCTTAATAACTAAGCACAATAAAAAAGGAAGTTAAATAGCAATTAACTAAACAAAATAAAAAAAAAGGTTAAATAGTTACGTATATTGGCAAAATCGTGCCTTATTGGCCTTAGTATTATAATCAAAATACTATTCTACTCTTCTTTTCTTTCTTTATATGTCAAGATATATTGATTATTAAAATTAAGAAAATGTAAAATAGTGCTCCGGAATATTAATTAACGAGGTTAAGAATAGTAAAAATGTATTAGAATTTGTATAGTTAACTTTTTAAAAAAGTAAAAGATGATGTTTATAATATAATTTTTTTTTGTTTTGGTTTCTTAACTAATGCCTCCGAGGCGAGGCATTAGTTAACATAACTCTTAAAATTATTACTCCCTCTAGTCCTTTGTATAAGAAAAATTTTGTTTTCTAGATTCATATGATAGAAGTATTTGGTCTATTTTTTTAAATCAAATACATCAATCATTCTATAAATCTAAAAATAATTTTTTTTTATATTAAATAGTGGATGGAGTATGAAAGATCTCTTTTGTTTAGAATTAGTAAAAGTTTTTTCATTTTTTAGTTCGTGTTCTTTTTGCATCCGATGTAACTCATGACATCACCATCTTGATGATGTACTTGATTACATCATACTTTCACAATCAAATCAAATTAAAACACGTTGACTTAAACTAATATAGTAGGTACTAGAATTGCAAAAGAATTAGCAGTACTATTTTATTTTACTTTTTGGTCTTTGAAAATTGATAATTTAATTGCTGAAATTTTTAATTAATTTGTTTTAATTTTTTTTTATAATTAATTGTTTTTATCTCAATGTTTTTAATTGTATTTTTTTCAATTAAATTACTTTATTCTGTCAACTTTTAAATTATATGAATGAAAATATAGACAAAAATTAACAAGAAAAAATGCAAACTAGTGTCTCACGACTCTTTCGTGTCTTTTTTAATTAGACATTCTTTGAATTCTGGGCTAAATTAATTATTTATTTATTAAACATACATTTACTTATTTTATCTCTTTTTCTACTCTTTATGATAAAAATTTTAATAAAACATAAATAAATTCACCCTTTTAAAAGATAAGATTGTAAAAATAACGTCTACTATTAATAAATTTATTACTACTATCATTTTTTAGAGTTATTTTATATAGGCAAATGCTAAATAGTGCTCCAGGAGCATTTGTTAAGGATTCAAATATAATAAATTTTTATTGAAAATGGTGTAGTCAATGCAACAAAAATTTAAATTTTGGTGTTTTCAATACAAAAACTTTTATTTTTTTTCTCTTTTTAGTTCCTTAACTAGTGTCCTGAGGGCACTAGTTAGCAAGACCCTTTTCTATATACACCTATATTTTAACAACTTTTAAGACAACCAAAGATGGACATTGACACATATTCCCCCCCACCCCCACACACCCTTAACTTTACATTCCAAATCTAGCTCTATAAATAAAGAGTTCCAAACCTTCTCTTTACATTCACACACAGAACAGGACAATCTTTCTTCATATCTCAAACTACTAATACTAAGCCATGGCTGATGAAGTGATTCTTCTAGATTTCTGGCCAAGTCCATTTGGTATGAGAATCAGAATCATAGTCACAGAATTCGTTCATCTAAGCGTGAACCGCGGCGGTTCTTTTACGAATTGGTTCGCGGAAATTCGTTCTTGAATTCGTGGAAAATAGAGAACCGAACGAACCCATGTTAAAATCGGTTTATATGCGCGCGTATGGAAGCTTTTGAGTTATTGCTTATGGAAGATTTTAAATTTTAAGATATGGAAGCTTGAGATTTTGGTTATGGAAGCTTTTGGTTATGGAGTTTTTTTTTTTGGTTCGGTCTAGAGACAAGTGCAGTAGCAGACAGAGAAACAGTGAAGCCAAAACTTTTTACTAGGATCAATGGCTGAGATTGCTTGATTTATTATCCTTGCAGGTTTCTAAGAGTAGTAGCCTAGTAGGTGTGCCTTTTCATATACTTTTTGAAAGAAAAATAGTATATAGTAACTTAGTAAGAAAACGTGATACTTATCCTTTTCCACCGTTTAATTTTCTGAAAAGTATACCTACTTGTAGTCCTCTATCTTATATACTGTACATATAAAATGGTTTTACTTATTGATGGTACTATTTTGTTGTATGTCTTTGATAATTAAAAAAATTTAAAAAATATTAATTTGAGACTCCAATATTTCTAGAAGTTAATTTTATTGATGATATTAATATTTCTTATATTTAATTAATATTTTTTTATATGTAACCGAGTATTATATTTGAACGTACCATGAATCCAACTGGCGTACCGACTCTGTATACCCCCCGCGTACCGAATTCTTCAAGAGTTGCGAACCGCGTACCCGAATTCGTACCGCGTACCAGAGCGAATTGCGAACCGTGTGACTATGATCAGAATAGCACTTGCTGAAAAGGGTATCAAATATGAATACAAAGAAGAAGACTTAAGGAACAAAAGCCCTTTGTTGTTACAAATGAACCTTGTTCATAAGAAAATCCCTGTTCTTATTCACAATGGTAAACCCATTGCTGAATCTCTAATTGCTGTTCAGTATATTGATGAAGTTTGGAATGATAAATCTTCTCTTTTACCTTCTGATCCTTATCAGAAATCACAAGCTAGATTCTGGGCTGATTATGTTGACAAAAAGGTATATACATATAATAACCCTTTTCCCCTTAGTTGATGAAAGTTTTATTCTTTTGCATTTCTAGTATTAATTCCTTAATTAACATTTTGTCTGCATAAATATGTCATTCTTATACATTTCTGGAAACACTATTTTGCGATGAAGCACAGACACTCCTCTGATTAAACGTGTCACAGTCTGACATGCACTACACATATTATAGCATTTTCTCAAATAATTATTCGTGTTTGCGAGTTAGTATCCATGATTCATAGCTATTATAACCGCTTTTCTTAATTATTTGAACTTTGTGATCTAGTTGAGTGTGTCAATTATCAATGTTACTCAGATATTTGAAGTTGGAAGGAAGCTTTTGGCCAAAAAAGGAGAAGAGCAAGAAGCTGCCAAGAAGGAATTCATAGAAGCCATCAAATTGTTGGAGCAAGAGTTGGGAGACAAGACTTATTTTGGAGGAGACAAGCTTGGTTATGTGGATGTAGCACTCATTCCATTCTACACTTGGTTTAAAGGCTATGAGACTTTTGGCAACATCAATGTAGAGAAGGAAAGCCCTAAGTTCATTGCTTGGGCCAAGAGATGCGTCAAGATTGAAAGTGTCTCCAAGTCTCTTCCTGATCAGGATAAGCTATATGGATTCATTGTAGAGTTCAGGAAGATGATAAGCATTGAATAGGTTGGAGATGTTGGGCCAAACTGATTTCAATAATGATAATGGTGTCATGGCAATGGTTTTTGTCATGTTTGTAGGTTCTAGCAGTGGCTTTTATTTTGATTGTGATTTTGTTTAGTTGTATCTCTCATTTATAGTTGCTTTTAAAATTGGATTGAATTAGTTTATATTCAATTCTTAATGTAAGTCTTTTGTTTGTGATCTTTTTGTCAAACTTTGTGCTTTTTGTAGTAAAGGTTTATGTCATTATGATATTTGCTTCTTGTTGAAATTGGGAATTTGGCATAAGTCAACCCTACAAAATCGCAAATCTGATAGGTGACGTTCAAATGGATCTTGGAGAGACTCTGATACCATATGAAAATTGAGAATTGAGCATAACTTAACTCTAAAAAAAAGTCTTGTATATATATTCGGGTCATCTCTCATTCGATGTGAGACTTCTTAACACGTTTTAATGGCTGACCATATGACATTTTAGAAGCAAGAATGAGTTTCTTTCTTAAAAGTTAAAACTAAACATAAAAAGCAATGGTTTTGTTGTCAAAAGAACAAATACAATCTTCTGAAGTATAGGAGAAATCCAAAATAGTATTGATACCTGCAGGCCAACAAGCAGCCTGAAACCACACTGTGAAATGTTTGTAGTTCGGTGTTTTGTATTTGTTGCATCTGCTTTGTTGTTACTCACAACCATGATTTCTTCATTACAGTTACGGCCGGTCACACTGCGATCTTTGACATTGCGGCCGCGATTGCAATTAAGGATTGCGATAAAATAGTTTTGCAAGTGTACCAAAATCGTCAAGTAATAATATAGTGATATGAACAAGGTTGTGAAAATCGCAAACGTAAAAACCATAGTTTTTACGTTTCTGGGTAGCAAAAACGAGTTAAATTGTTGGTAGAATCGTTTTCTGGTAAAATCGTGATCTGGAACGATTTTACACGATTTAACTCGTAGTAAAATCTCTAAAATCCTGTAAAATCATAGTGAAATCGTGTAAAATCCTTGGTTTTAACTCTTTGAGACGATTTTACCTTTTTTAAAAAAAAATAAAAAATTGACAATTTTTTTAAAAAAACCCAATTTTTATGAATATTACATTTTATTATGGTGATTTAGTATATTTTAGCTTTGAAATTTTAAATTATTAATGTTATGAATTATTCTAATTAGTAGATGTCCTCTAGGTTTTGGCACAATATATTGTCCTATAAATAGGACTAGTGTTACAATGTAAGACACAATTGTGAATATAAAATATAAGATTTATGTTCTTCTCTCATTCATCTCCTTTCTTCTCTATTCCTCTTTATGTAAATTATATAGTTTTATAACACGTTATCAGCACGAGACTATACCAAATAATCATTTCAAAGGTATGTATTCTAAATCTCATTTTCATTTCATTTTGTTGCGTCCAGTGTTGCACATTTAAAAAAAAAAACTAAACATAAATCAGTGATACACTTTATGTACCCTTTATTATGCTTTTGTTTTTGTATTCATTTGTTCCATACATATTCCAGAAGATATTTTTATTATATTATATAGTTCATGAAGAACATATAAATTTAATCTAGAAATTCCTGAAGAATTCGATGTATTAGTTTTCGAAGAACTTAGAACATATGAATTTGCACTTTTTAAAAAACAACACTTTTTAAATCGGTTTGAACAAAATAACCGATTTAAAAAGTGCACCCAAGGGGCGAGTCCAAAAAATTCAACATTGCAAGGGGCGAGTCAAAAGAAAAAAAATTACAGGGGAAAAAACAAAACTCGCCCACATTACAGGGGGTTATCAGCCTATTTACCCTTTCCTTAACTATATCGTTAATGAAAAATTATTTGTATATTTTCTGAAGAACTTAAAACTCAATATTAAAGCATTCTTATAGTATCGCTCAAGAATAAATATAAAGTATCCCAGAAGGATCGGAAAATTGTAATTTTTCATTACCATTTTTTTATAGAGATATACGGTTAAGTTCTTGAAGAACAAAATATTTGGACCATGATCGAAATCCATAAGATTTATTTGATTTTATATATGGGATGTGTTGAACAAAAAAAAATTAGAGGAGTTTTTTTTTTCCCTTGAATATGGTCCAGAAGTAACAAAGTTGAGATAAAATTTATTCTTATATTGCGTATATAATAATTTTTTTTAATTTATGCAATTTTGTATTCATACATTCTATTATTTTTATTCAATCATTTAGTTGTTAGTCTTTATTCTTATACCCATTAAATAAATTAAAATCATCCGTTTATCATTCATCTTAATGATATTAATATATCTTGTGATAATTATCTTATTTTAGTTGATAAAACAACGACAAGTAGAAGTAAGAATAGCAAGGAAATTCTAAAAGAAATATGTTTCTCTTTAGGAAGAAATTAATGTTAGTACTATATTACAAAATATGATATTGAAGGCTCCAAAAGAGCTAAAATATTGTTATCCGAAGGAACTGAAGTAAATATTAAGAATGCATTATATTTCCTCAAATACTCATAGAAATATATTTAGTTTTAAACTATGAGCCAAGAAGAGTCATAGTGTGATGTACTTTATCTAAGAATCCAGAAGATTCATAGCACAAATGAAGATAAAACATGATTAATTTATTTATCTTTGCAATTTAATGATGTTATGAGATACACTATCCTGTGTCATTTTACAATCATTATTGGTTGAAAATTAGTTGATGAATTTTATGTACTATTGAGATATTTCCTGAAGCAAATATTTTATCTAAGTTATGATCTTTTATCAAAGAATGATTAAATTGTCCCAGAAGGACATGATGGTGTATACAAAATTGTATGGTGATTCTCCGGCAGAGATCTATGAAATCCAAAACAATGTTTATGATGATGTGGTGGAAATCACAGTTAAGGGGAAGAATTCAAGTGTGATATATAGTCTCTCTCATTTTCCCCAACAATTGGTATCAAAGTAGGACGATAAAATGAGGAAATATGAAATCCCTGAAGGATTCAAATTGCGAAAAAAATATTATCTGAAATATTGAACTATCATTTTATTTAAGAAAAAGTTCTACATTTGAAAAAGCTATAATATAATTGGCATGACTGGTTAGACCATCCTGAGTCTTAAGATGCAATTGAAGAGTATAAACATTCTTCAATATAATGAATTATCATATGTTGTTCTCAAAGCCAATAAAAGGCGAAATAAGGGATTTGAATTTCCCATTATTCGACGTGATACATGTGCATATATCTAATATTATATAAGTTTATCGATGCATCGAATAATGGCCAAGTAAATGTCACCAACCTTGATCAAGTTGGTGTGCGACATGATTTTGAATGTCAAATTGCACATGTTCATATTTAGAATGATTTGGGAAAGATATTTAGCTAAATGCTTCATATTTATAGTCAGACAATTATTATGAGAACAAATGTCCTTACTTGGACATATTACTTTGCTAGTAGCAACATCTATGTGCATCAAGCCAATGAGTCATTAAAATTCTCTCCATTACAATTTGCTCATGGTCAGGAGCATAATATCTCTCATCTAAGAATTTTTTATGTGAACTATATGTTCTCCGTTGTCCAGCAGACAATGTTAGATAAAACTACTAGAAAACTGAGATTATATGATGAATTTGAATATTTACCATTAGATATTTTATATCATGTTATTAGCTATCGGCATTAGGGGGAGAGAGAAAAAAAAATTAAGCAGATTTGAAAATTTTGTATAGAATACATTCAAATACTCGCACACAACAATATGAACCTGAAGTTCAAAATATGCATTCTCTAACCTAAAATGAATTTCTAAATTCATTTATGCTGCAAATGTCTCTTTCTATTGAAATTTGATTAGGGTAAGGCATGCCTAAAAACTTGGTTCCAAAGATAAAACTTAGAGAAAGAAGATGGTCTTTTTGATGAGAAAAACAATCATGAAAAGTGTAGAGATTGCAAAATATTTATACCTTCCGAAGAGGTTCAGGTACCTATCATTTATGATATAAAGAGATCTCAATCGATTACATCTCTACCAGTTAAAACAAGGAACCAGAAACTTGAAATATCGTCGACAAATGAGGTAGCACTAAATACTATAAGTGCGAAAACATTGAACACAAATTCAAGGGACATGGTTAACCAAAATATAAAGAAGCAATTCATTTGCAAAATATAATGGTTTTTGGACTTGAAGTCTATACCCGGAAGGTATAAATATATGAGCTTCGTATTCAAGTGAAATGAGAAATATTCACCTGAAGTGAAATCAAAATATTTTCTTACTTAATTAAGTTTAGTAACACAAAAAGACTCAATTTATTTGAAAATTGTGTTACAATATATATTACAACAATCAAATGCTAATATATTTTAGTAATTATTTGTTGAGAAATCATTTGCTATTGATTTCAATCCAGGAAGGCAAAGTCCTTACGTTTGTGGGATACCAATCCAGGAATGAATCCACTATGATAGTTCTACTTCAAAGCTAAACTACCCGTGCTAATTCTACCTTGCTCCTCACAAGATATGACTACCTCTAGTCACTTCCTAGCTATCCTACCTTGCTCCTCACAAGGATTTTGACCTGCCTTGCTCCTCACAAGGACTTTACCTTGCTCCTCACAAGGACCTTGCTCCTCACAAGGATTTTTACAAACTCAATGATGGAGACACACTCCTAACCTAAAGAACCAACTCGTGCTTCAAAGCTTTGAGTGATTCAAAGTCCAGATCTTGTTTCAAACTAGAACCAAGAAAAGGAACAGCTTTGTGCTTAAAAGCTTAAGAGCTAATACAACCCTAAGTTCAAGTCTCAATGGAAACAAGAAACAAAAGGGACAAAGTCTGAATTCTAAAAACTTAGGAAATATAATTCTAATTCAATTACTAAACTAAGTCTTCAGTCTTCCTTTATATAGAATGAACTTCTGAAAGCTGGCCATCGTGATCTTCAAGAAACAAACTTAATCTTTTACAAAAGATATGTTTGTTTTAAATCTTTTTAAATCTTCTAGTAACAAACCGGCCTTTTTAAATCTTTTCTGAATCTTTTTCAATCTTTCAGCTCGTTCCTTGGCGCGCAAGCTAGCGTGGATATGTTTGTTTCAAAACAAATCTTTTTCAAAAGATCACACGCAAATAATGAAAGCACGTTTTTAGGGCATTCAGTTCAGGTTCCACATGTGTGCACATCAGTCACCACATCTGGACCAAAGGCTTATTTTAACAAATGAAGCCAACCCTAAAACATACTTAACCTCACAGGTTGAAAACACTAACAATCTCCCCCTTTGGCAAATTGTGGCTAAAATAACCTTTGGAGTCAGCCAACTAGACTTTGGAGAGAATCATTAGAACATCAGAGGCGTTGGAGCAGCGGAATCTTGCCTCATATCTTCTGAGAGAATAAAACTCCCAACATACAAGCATGGTGATGAATCATGCACACAGTTAAGAGGGGAAGTGTCTTTAGCAGCTTCAGTAAAATACTTTACTCCCTCTAAATTCAAGCACCATCTTCAGCAGTCTTCAAAGGATCAGTCTTCATTCGTCTGGTTCTTCAAAGTCTTCAAAAAGATGTGCAGAATACAAGCACATTTTGTCTTCGACGATGTGCACACATCTGGTACCACATCATGTACCAGAGTAAACGTATTGCACTACCTTACCTCTTACTCCCCCTAGCTATACTACTTATCTTTTTCTCCCCCTTTTTAGCCATAATTTTGACAAAAAAGTTAAGATCAGAAAGAGTAATCAAAAAGTACGGGGTCATTAATTGTTTAATCATTATAAGGTAGGCACTTCAAGGTGCAAAAACATAAAAGCAGGAAAAACTAAACACTGCTTTAGAAACAGCTGATACAGGGAAATTATGAATTACATCAAATTTAAAAATCAGCACTACCATCAGTATCCTCAGCTGCATGATCTTCAGCCTCTTCATCATCTTCAGCATTCACCTCAGGCTGATCCTGCTCCTCCTCTAATTCCAAACCTGATATAACAGCTTCCAACCTAAGCTTCTTCTCTTCTAAGGCCTTGCAGGTTTCCTTCAAGGTAGAAATCATCTCCTTTCTACCCAGAGCACCAGTAGCTGATGTGCCCACATTTGGGTCAACATTCAGATCTTGAGCACTGAAAGAGATAGTAGATTCTCTTCTGCAAGCCATATCCTCCTTAACCATAACATCAGGTCTCTGGTTTACAACTATTCCACACAGTAGAGAGGGAAAAGCTATAGGCATCTTAATAGCAAGGGTTTTGGCATGCTTAACAGTTTGTTGAAATATGTAAGTGCCAAAATCAAAGTTCACTTTATTACCTACACAGTAGATAATCCTAGCCAAACCTGTTGCAACTTCATAATTGTGCGTTGTAGGCACCCAATTCACAGCAGCAATTCTGTTGAGGAGAGTAAACATGGGAGTAAGCTTACTTGTAGGCAGCTTTCCCTTCTTAGGCCAATGATTGACTTTGCCTCCAGTGATGCTCTTGCAGATAGCATCATCAGTAACTTCCAGCTCAGGATAGGGCTCTTCACTTCTTCCCAGATAGGTGTTGATGATGTCAGGTGAGAAAGAGGTCTCTTTTCCTCTCACAAAGACCTTCTGGTACTCCTTGCTCAACGGATTGTCACAGTCTTCTGGGATGTTGACCAGAACTTCTCATAGCAGCTGCCTAACCCATGCACAGTCTTCATTAAGCCAGCATGCTTGATGAGCTTCATAACCTCCTTGCATTGCAGAGCTTCTTTGCTCAGCTCTCTCTCCAGCGCCAGCCTTCTATTTACCACAAATTTCCACCTTGAAACATTCTCTAGTGAATGGAAGGAGATGTTGTCAATGGAAACATCAGGAACCCCTTGTGGTATCTTCTTCTTCTTGACAGATTTCTTCTCAGCAGCTCCAATGTGGACCACATTGAGCTCTACATCCTGATCCTCTTCTTCTTCTGCCTCAGATTCACTGATGTGGGACACATCCTTCTCCATATCAAAATCAGAGTCACTTGTTGGTGGCTCTTTTCTTTTAAGACTATTCTTCTTCTCAGCCAGAGTCACAACTTTAGTGGAACTTCTGCTTGGACCATATTGGACAGGCTTAGCTGCACTCTTCTTCTTTTCTTTGTCCTTCTTGGAAGGTGCAATAGCAGTAGCAGAGACCTTTCCACTTCTTGTCCTTCTAGCAATGTTGTCTTCAGCAACTTGCCTTAGTGACAAGTCCAGATCATAGTTGTCAGCATCTACAATATCCTTTTCTCCACCAGCATCTTGCTCAGAGGCTTTGGAGCCTTCTTCTTCTTTTTCAGAATTCTTGGATTCTTCACTCTTATCAGCCTGAGTGTCATCCTTAGGGCTTTCTTCATTGGAGACTTGCTTCTCCACTACAGCTTGATCATTTTCAGGATTTGTGTCATCCTTAGGACCTTCTTCATTGGAGACTTGTTTCTCCACAATAGGGTATTAATATACAATAGGGTATACTAATTATCTACTCTAGTGTGCAGATATATAAGCTAAAATTTTATATTCACTATAAATACACTGGAGGCTCTGAAATGGGAAGCAAATTCTGACCAGAACATGCTCATCAGAAGATGCTATATCAAGTCTCGTCAGAAGCTACATATCAGAAACCGTGTTTAATTACATCAGGTTCTGATACTTGCAGTGAAGGCCGTTTTGTCAGAAGAACATTCTCTGCTACAATGATTAATTTTCATCACTCTCTGACAACTCAAAAGCTGGAGAATCAACCTTATCCACAGAATAGTAACGTTAGTACTATTGTACGAACCTTTTACCTCAATTGGACGAATCTTCATTACCAAGTTTGGTCGTACACAAAGGTAACCAGATATGGTTCAAAATCGTACTATTACCAGCTAGCGCAATCTCCTGCAACGAATTCAAATTCAAGACGCTCCCTCCTCTTCTATAAATAGGAGTGGTAGTGAAGGTTTTGTGTACAACAATATTGAGCAATTTTGAAAGAGCTGTTACTCTGCAAAAATCATCTTGTGCACAAAAACAACTTGAATACAACTTGAACTCATTTGAATATCCAAGACTCAAGCTTCTGATTCATACAGTTGTTGAACCTTAGATTTCTATTGTTAGGATTCTAAGTTTAGTCTTGTCATTGAGTTGTATTTTACTTACTCTTTTTGAACATTGATTTGCATATCAGTGTTCATATACTCTGTTTGATTGTAAAAGTTGTTTGAAGTCTCTTGCCTGCGTGCTTGAGCAATTGTAATCTTGTTTGATTATAGTGAACTCCCTTGGAAGTGCAAGGGGACTGGACGTACTCTCGGTTTGTGAGAGGAACCAGTATAAAATCTCTGTCTCTATCTTTCTCTCATACCTTTAAGTTACTGTTTGATTGTGTTTTGTTTTCTAAACCGCTGCAATCTCTGATAAGTTTTTATAACTTAGAAGAATTTTTCAAACTACCCAAAACACAATTCAACCCCCCTTTCTTGTGTTTTTCACACCTTCAGAAGGCAAATAGGGTTTGATCGTTGTGAGAGCAAAACGAATAATGGAGAGATGTTGAAGAGTTTGCGTGAAAGAGGGGATAGCCTTGATATAGGGAGTGATGACCGTTGAGAGAATTTTGTGATGATTGCCTTTAGATTGCGTGCACTAATAAACAGAGGGAAAGGCAGGTATCCGTTGCACGCTTGAATAGCATTAGTTGCTATTGATCATTAAGAAGGCAAATACCAAGTTTGCCCTTTAATGCCTCATACTTTCTTGCATCCAAAGTCTTTATACATATGTCAGCCAGTTGATTTTCTGTGGCTGCATTCTTCAAGGTCACAAGATTATCTCCCTTGGTAAAATTGTGACAGACATTAATGTGCTTAGTCCTACTATGTTGGATAGGTTTTTTGGAAATATTAATAGCACTCTTATTGTCACAATATAATGTGAGCCCATCTTGCTTCACATTGTATTCACTCATCATCTGCTTCATCTCAAACAATTGGGAGCCATTGCTTTCATCTGTACCATACTCAGTTTTGGCTGTGGAGAGAGCTACAAAACTTTGTTTCTCTTTAAACCCTGATATTAGGTTGTTGTGCAGAGAGAAACATACACCTGATGTACTCTTCCAATTATCTTTATTATTATCCAGAACATAGCCTATCAACCTTGAGTCTTCAGGTTTGGAGACTGATGTGGCCACATAAGGTTCCACATCATAATCTTTGGATGTCACCTGTTGTTGAAGGATTGGATGAATCTTCTGGATTTGCTTGTCAATTTGTCCTTCACCACATATATCTTCTTCTTCAATAGTGAGCTTTGGTGGCCATAGTTTTGCTTCATCTACTTGACTGACAGGACATGTGGCAGGCTTAGTGGTCTCTTGAGGAACCCATAAGTAGCAGTTATCTTCTGATCTGGTTCCTTTCGTAAATAATTCACCTTTGTCATTAGTGACTAGACACTCATTCTTTGAGAAGTCAACCTTAAGTCCTTGATCAGATAGTTGGCTAATACTGATTAAATTAACTCTTAGTCCTTTGACAAACAGGACATTGTCAAGCTTGGGCAAACTATTGCTGATTAGTTTCCCAACTCCTATGATTTGTCCTTTAACACCATCACCAAAGGTAAAATAACTTGAAGTATATGACTTGATGTCTTCCCTGAACCTTTCTTCACCTGTCATGTGTTTTGAACACCCACTATCAAAATACCAATCTTCTTTAGATGAGGCTCTGAAGGATGTGTGAACTATATGAGCAGCTACTTTGACTTTTGGCTTCCATTCTTTCTTGGTTCTGACCATTCTATGATATACTCTAGGTTGAGGTTTCTTCTTTGGATAACCATAGAGTTTATAGCAGAAGGATTTGATGTGGCCATACTTACCACAGTAGTGACACTTCAAGGAAGTGGATTTTCTTTTGTTCACAGGTTTCTAAAGTGGTGTGGGATGTGGCAACATCTTGAAGTCAGATCTGTTTTGAGCATGAACAAAGTTTGATTCTAGGGTTTCATTATTATAAGTTACCCCATACCCTACTCCAGTTGGATCATTATCATGATTTCTGATGCTGAGAATCTCATTAAGCTTCTTTGTTCTCGTACCAAGCATTCTAACAGATTTGGTCATGATCTCCAAATTAGAAGTTACTAGCTTGACTTCATCTTCAAGGCTGGTTACTTTTGCATGTAGCTTTTGTTCCTTCATCTTGAGTTTCTCAATGATAGCCCTTTGTTCTCCAGCTGTTGATTTTTCTGACTTAAGTTGTTTGATCGTAGTCTATAGTTCTGCATTTTTTCTGCATACTTCTTCACTTCTGATGCATAGTTTTCTGTATGCTGAGGCTAGTTCCTCGTAAGTGAGATCTTCATCATATGAGTCATTGTCAGAGAGACACACATCAGTCATGACATTCACTTGATTGGAAGCTTTATTTACCAACTCATTCTCAGAGTCATCTTTATCAGACCAACTTACAGATAGCCTCTTCTTTTGTTTCTTTAAGTAAGTAGGACATTCAGATCTATAGTGACCATAGCCTTCACATTCACGACATTGAATATCTCTGTCTTGAATTGGTTTGTCATCAGTTTTGGTTTTTGCTGAAGTATTTCCTTGTTTCCTGATGTCAAACTGGATGTGCTCCACATCGCTCCTTGGTCTTCTTCCCACATTTTTCAAGATTCTCTTAAATTGTTTTCCAAGAAGAGCTATATCATCTGAAAGATCTTCTTCATTAACATCCTCATTATCAGTGTTGGAGGTGAAGACTATGCTTTTCCCTTTCTTCTCAGGTTTATTACTGAAGTTCATCTCAAAGGTTTGAAGAGAGCCTACCACTTCTTCTACTTTCATACTAGCAATGTCCTGAGATTCTTCAATAGCTGTGACCTTCATGTCAAACCTTTTTGGTAAGGATCTAAGGATTTTCCTTGCCATTTTCTCATCAGATAGCCTTTCTCCCCAGGAATCAAAGGAGTTTTCTAGGTCATGAATATTCATGTGAAAGTCATAAATAGTTTCTTCCTCCTTCATTCTGAGATTCTCAAATTTTGTATATAGAAGTTGAAGTCTTGAGCTTTTCACCTTGGAGGTACCTTCATGGGTTGTCTTGAGTATCTCCCAAGCATCTTTGGCAACAGTACATTGTTTGATGAGTCTGAACATGTTTTTGTCCACTCCATTGAATAATGCATTTAAAGCTTTATTATTGCCAAGAGCAAGTGTATCTTCTGCTGGAGTCCAATCTTCTTCTGGTTTCAGTACTTCTGTGTCAGCTCCATTAGTATCCTTGACTTTGGGATGTTCCCAGCCTTTCAGCACTGCTTTCCAAGTTCTACTATCAATGGATTTCAAGAAAGCAGCCATGCGTGACTTCCAATAGTCATAATTTGTGCCATCCAGAAGGGGTGGTTTGCTGACCAAAGTTCCGTCCTTGTCCATGGTTCCGGAAAGTATCTTCCCTGGAGCTCACCCTAAAGCAGAACAGAGTGCCTGCTCTGATGCCAATTGAAATTCCGGTAGCAAGTTACAGATGTGCAGCGTGATGCGGAGCACGTTAGGGTTAGGTATACGATGTGTTGCCTAATGTGCCAACATTATAGACATGCAATAACTTGATGAACAAGGAAAATAAAGTGCAGAAGATAAATCTTCTAGTAACAAACCGGCCTTTTAATTTAAATCTTTTCTGAATCTTTTTCAATCTTTCAGCTCGTTCCTTGGCGCGCAAGCTAGCGTGGATATGTTTGTTTCAAAACAAATCTTTTTCAAAAGATCACACGCAAATAATGAAAGCGCGTTTTTAGGGCATTCATTTCCGGTTCCACATGTGTGCACATCAGTCACCACATCTAGACCAAAGGCTTATTTTAACAAATGAAGTCAACCCTAAAACATACTCAACCTCACAGGTTGAAAACACTAACAGCTATAAATATTATCAGAACTCCTGAAGAGCTTCTAGAATTTATAGATTAAAGAAATTTTTGAAATCATGTATGCTGATGCGCAAATTTTATTTGCAATTGTAAATTTATAATATAATTTTGCACATCAATAAAATTATATAGCAAAAGTATCAAAACAGTTTGACATGAACAAATCTAATTTGTTTTGTACTAATATGGATGCAACGTCATTTGATGTATGAAAAGATCTTGTCATGTCTCAAAGAAAATGATGAACAATTGGTCCTGAAGTACCATATCTTAATTCAATTAAGGATGCTAATATATTTTGCTATAGTTAAACATACATGTTGAGGTATTTTATTTTTATCAATTCAGCCAACACCGATATTGGAACAAAGTCGAGCATATTATTTATACCTTAAAGAAACAACAATATCATCAATTCATGCGGAACTTTTAGCACTACATGAGGCAAGTAGAAAATGTGTATGGTTGAGGTCCATGATTCAACACATACAAAATAATTGTGGTTTATCTTCCGAAAGAAAGAATACAACAATCATTTATGAAGACAATACTGCATGCATTGCTCAGTTAAAGGAGGGGTAAATTAAAGGAGGCAGAACAAAACAAATTTCTCCAGAATTCTTTTTCACCCATGATCACCAGAAGAATGGTGAAATAAGCATTCAACAAATTCGTTAGTGTGATAATCTCGCAGACCTTTTTCCAAAGTCACTCCCAAGTAGAATTTTCGAAAAACTAGTACATAGGATTGGTCTTGATCCACTAGGAGATAATTGTCTAGCCAAGGGGGAGAAACAAATATATTGTAAAAGGAATGTACTCTTTTTCCTTCACTAGAATTTTTTCCCACTGAGTTTTTTTCTAGTAAGGTTTTAATGAGGCATATCCTCGATGGACATCTAAGGGGGAGTGTTATGAATTATTCTAATTTGTAGATGTCCTCTAGGTTTTGGCCCATATCGTTGGCCCAATATATTGTCCTATAAATAGGACTAGTGTTACAATGTAAGGCACAATTGTGAATATAAAATATAAGAGTTATGTTCTTCTCTCATTCATCTCTTTTCTTCTCTATTCCTCTTTATGTATATTATATAGTTTTATAACAATTAATGCATTATAGTATTATATAAGTGTATATACATGTTATGTATAAAAAATTAATACTATTTTAATATGAGGTAAAATCGACGATTTTACGTTTCGATTTTACCTAGACAAAAAGAGTTAACGTAAACTCTCGATTCTGACAACCTTGGATATGAAAGATCATATTCACAGATATTGTTCTTATTTCAACTAAACAATAATTTAACTTAGATGATTTTAAAACATGCAATAGTTTAATATAATGACAAGCGATTAGTAATTGACTAATTGTTCAAATCCTGTGATTTTCCCTATGGTAATTAAGGTTTTAAAGACACTGTTCTTGGAAGGTAGACTATGGATGTTAAGATTCATGATATCAGAGTAAAAGAGAGAAAACTTAAGAAACTTTGTATTTGAATTATCAAAATTGATACAAAAAAATGAAAGTGTTCAAGTACAAATGAGTGCACATACTATCTTATACTAACTAGCTAATGGGCCTATACTAACCATATTTCAACAATGGAAAAGCTTAAGTGCGTCTTTGTTAATGTCTTAAGTGTCTTTATGTTTTTAAAAACTACTGTTATTTTACTGTTGTAGTTTCTTGTTAGGGTGAGTCATACTTTATCCACAATATAGATATATCTTATCTAAAGCAATGATAAGGGTATTAATGATTCCCCATTGTTCTACCCTATTAATTGATAGCATAATATGGATATCCTTCATTTTGAGTAAAGGATGTGGCAGCTGCTGCAAAAATTGATTGTTTTTGAACAATTTTTATATTGTTTTTTTATCCAGGGTTTTCTGATCCGTGCTGACTAACCTCCTAACAAAAATACTATTTTAAGTGATTTAACATAAAATAAAGGTTTCTTAAGTGATTTTTATCTTAAGTGATTTTTAAAGATTTCTTTTAACCAGAGGTTTCCGTTGAGTACAACGGATGTGAGAGGTCTAATACATTCCCCTTGCATTGCTTTCAAGGTTTTATCGATATTTTCTTTTTTCTTCGAGAATAAATAAAGTTTGGTGGCGAATCTGTTTCATTTCGAGCGTCATTACGCTGAGAGTATTTTTTGCGGCGCGACACATTTTCATCAACCCGCTTAATCAAACCGGGAAAAAAATGGGTTCATGAAAGTGACCCATCGGTAACTTAACCATTTTTTTCTCAGGTTGAGTGGTTATTTTCGATTTGATTGATTTATTTAAACCCATCGATGACAGAATTGAACCCTATTGCATTAATTATTATTTTTTATGTTATTATTATTAGTATTAGAACCAAGCTCACATTACAACAAAGTTCAACCCAATAACTAATAAACCAATACAAACACTCACCCACTAATTGAAATCCAACTTTCCACTTTCCATCTATCTAATTGTCAGCGCTGTCGTCACCTTCACTTATCACCATCAGCATCACATATCTTCATCCTCAACAACTCTTACACTTCTCTCAACAACTCTTCATTTGACTATCACCTTCACTTCTCTTACATTCACCTTCACTCAAGAGTTGCGAAGGAGATAGTGAAATCAAGATGATAGTGAAATCAAGAATTGTTGAGAGAAGTGATAGAGTTGTTGAGGATAAAGATGAACGTGAAGCTGATGGCGGCACTGACAATTAAATAGAGGGAGAGAGTAAAAAATTAGGGTTTCATTTGGTGTGTGAGTTTTTGTAATGGGTTATTAATGATTAGCTTGGACTTGGTTGTAAGGTGGGCTTGATTCTAATATACTACATAAGTAACAATAATAACATAAAAACCAATAGTTAATATATTGGGTTCGGTTCAGTTATCGATGGGTTCAAATAAACCAATCAAACCAAAAATTACCACTAAAATTGAAAAAAAATTGGTCAGGTTACTGATGGATCACTTTCATGAACCCGTTTCCTTTTCCCAGTTCGGTAAATCGGGTACATGTAGGTGTCGGGTATATGCTCACCTCTAGTAGCTATATATGTGCAAAGAATTTTCAATCAAAAAAGAAACTACGGTTACGTTATTGGATTAGATTCTGTCTAGCCACTGACCTCTTTATTATTATCGAATAGAAGATAGAGTATATAGTAATTAAGAGTGGTTGTTTACGGTTACATGACTACTAGTACAATGTAAGAACTACATCGTTTCAGATCAAACGATGTATAAAAATGTTACAAACTATAAATCAAGACCAAAAATATACACACAATAAATAAATAAATGAACATTATATTAATACCTATACAAATCAAGACCAGAAATGACATTATATTAATACCTATACAATGACAAAAAAGAACTAGTGTTAGTGAACAAAAACCCCAAATAAACAATACAATGTTACTAAGGGCCGGCGTGCTTGAATAATGTTTTTAATTTCAATTTTGTATTTTGAAATACTAAAGAGAAGAAAACCTGATTGATGAATTATTTTTCAAAATAGTTTTGCACAATTGACTCCTTTTCCTAAACACAAATTAAAATCTAATAATTCAAACTCTAGTTCACTAATCTCGTAAAGAATGCATCATGATAAATAAAGGAAAAGGAATCCACCTTGATTTTTCTAGGGCGATGATGATGATTCTTTTCTCCGATTCTTCTCCTTTTTCCCTTGGCATCAACCTCTCTTTCCTCTAAGTCTTTATAATAATATATAAATATTAGTAGAATGAAACAAGAGTCAATGGCATAAAAAAAATCCAACTAAACATTAAATATGCCTCAATAATGAAATAACTTAAAATAAAAAGCATACCCTTTGTTGTGTATATTTCTTCAATCAATACCTAAACCACAAAATAAATAGTTTACTAAGTTTTTTAACCAAACCCTAACAACAACAAAATAGTAAACAAATATAATAAAATGTAAAAAAATAAATAATAAGAGTTTGAAGAAGAATGGTGTGAATATTAGATGAGAATAGTTCACTAGAAAAATAGTTCAACATCAATAGAATAATCAACTTCATCTATAGATGAGAATGGTGTCAATATTAACCATTTTAAGGGTGAAGAAGAATCAACAAATCGTGGACTGAGTGAAGAAGATTAATCAACAAAATCATGAGAAATTAAATAATAATCAACAGATCTATGGTAAAATAAGGAAAATAATGAGAAATAAACTCACTTGAATGAGTGAAGAAGAAGAATCAACAAAGTATCATGATCTACACTTAAGCAGAGACAACGAATAACGAACGAATGGTGATTGAACGGCGGCGGCTAGGTTAGCGTCTTTCGAAGCATCTTGCGAGAGAGATGGTTCACTTCTAGAAAAATAAAACATAATGAAATAATGACTTTGGTGAGTGTGAGTTAGGGTTATTATCTCTGCCTCTATGGGCCTTTGTTGGATCAATTTTATTTGGATCTATTTGGGCTTTTTGGATCAATCGGGTTCGGCCCCTGACATCCACCCAAATCCGACTAAAAGAATTCGAAATTTGCTATTTAGGCCCCTTGCTTTTGCTCACAGGCCCCCCGTCATGACAAAAATACCCCTAATAAGGCATTTCGTTCAGTAGAAAACAAAGGAAATCACTTTCATTTCGCAGATGACGAAATCATGGATAGTTGACATATGGGCAGCCTTGCCAAGCTTCCTTGCGCAAAGAACACCCTAATTCGTCTCGTAGTTGACGAAAATATAGTTCGTCTTCTGCGAAACGAAAGTGTGTAGCCAAAAACTCATACTACTTGAGATTGGATTTTCTTTCTAAACTCCCTCCAAAATGCATGAAATGCTGATATCCAACAACAACAACAACAACAAATGCAGCACAATGTCTCTTCAACGGAAATTAAGATCCAACAACAACAACAACAAGCTCAATCTCAATTTGGTTTTTGTTGTTGTTATTGTTGTTCTAGAAACCATAACAATTAAAACAATTTCAGCATAATTGGAATTTCATGAACCAAAAATGAAACCAATTTTAGGAATCAAGGAACCAATTTCAGGAAGCATAAATGAAACCAATTTTAGGAACCAATGAACCAATTTCAGGAAGCATAATTGGAAAAGGAAGCAATTTCAGGAAACAAAAAAGAAGGGAATAATGAAACAGAGCATTTTCTGGTTCTTCTTCTTCTTCTTCTTCTTGTTATTGTTGTTCTAAACACCATAACAATTAAACCAATTTAAGGAAGCATAATTGGAAGCTTTGGAATTTCAGGAAGCAATTTATAATTCCTTCACCATGAATTGAATTCATGGAAGCAAGATTTCTTCACCATGAATTAAATTCATGGAAGCAATTCATAATTTTTTCACCATGAATGAAATTGATGGAAGTCATTGTTACATTCCTTGTTGGCTCTTTGTCAATCACATTGCAACCATGCAAAAGTAATGTGGTCACCAAATGAAGATTATTCTTCCACAAGTAGGGGGGCTAAAAAACAGCTTATATAAAGTATCAGCTGAGATGATTAATTTTGAGGAAGTAGATCACATTAATGAGGCTAAGGGGTTTTCTTGTTTTTGTTCTTCAATAGATTCACCAATGTTGAAAATAAAGCAATTTCATATAACACATTTTTTCGTATGGTAGAAAACGAAATTAAGCGTATCGTATCCTACGAAACGAAACTAGCGTTTTTTTTGGTAAATCAGGCACTAAACTAAAGTAAACGCTTGTTCCATGTTGTTGCGCATGGTGTCACAATTTCGTCTCCTGCGAAACGAACTTTTTTAGATTTTGGTTCCTACAAAACGCAATTTTTGTATAGCAAAAGTAGGGGTATTTTGGGATTTTAGGGGGGCCTGAGAGCAACATAGGAACCTAAATAGCAACTTTCAAAGAATCTAATAATATTTGATTATAAGACCCCTGTGACCTGTTAGGCCCGATTTGGCCTCCCCTCCTATAAACGGGTGCAATGGGTGGTCAGTTTGGACCGGTCAAAGAAATATTGTCCAACACTAGGTCCATATATGTCTATATCTCTCATATGGATAAGAAACAGAGGGTAGTATATGAAACAAAGCCAAACTTCTCCTTGAAGGCAAATATTAGCATAATCATATTAAAAATAATCCCTTCAATTTTTACAATCAAGTTTTACAAATGTTTGATTTTAGTTCTCAAAAGGCATAAATATGCTTTTGGACCCTGCAATTATGCCTCGATTTGAAAAGAGCCCCTGTAAAAAACTAAATTTGATTTTAGTCCCTATAATATCTCAAAACTTTTAAAATAGCCCCTGACTGAATTTAGAGCTGACGTGACCAATTTTTAAATATGTTTTTGGTCCCTACAATTATGCCTTATTTTGAAAAGAGCCCCTGTAAAAAAATAAAAAATTGATTTTAGTCCCTGTAATATCATCAAGAAATCCATTTTAAAAGTTTTGAGATATTGTACGGACTAAAATCAAATTATTTTTTTACAGGGGCTCTTTTCAAAACAAGGCATAATTGCAGGGACCAAAAGCATATTTAAGCCTTCTCAAAATTTTAATTTCTTGATTTTGCAAAATACCTAGAGGAATGTGGAATTGTGTCACAGTTCACTATATCAAGATCGCCTAATATGAACGGTGTTGTTGAAAGACGAAACTAGACTTTTAAGGATATGGTAAGGAGTATGATTTGTCATTCTACCTTACCAGAGTCACTCTAGGGAGAGACACTAAGGACTGCAGCTTACATTTTAAATAGAGTAATAACAAAGGCAGCTGCCAAAACACCTTACGAGCTCTAAAACATTTTCATGTGTGGGGATTGTCACGGCCCAATCTATGTTCATGACCGGCAGACAGGCCATCACCAACTAACCTTATATTTAGCCTGACAAGCCTAATACACTATAATAGATATACTTATTTAAAATATAGAGTTACTGAATTTATAGCTCGACAGGGAGAGTTCCTGGTCCTACGTATCCCTAAACGATTAAGGAATCAGAGCCACGTAGTTATCTAAGTGTTGGTTAGCTATCAACAAAATATATAAAAACTATTTCACTTCATTATGTGCTCATAGACCACATTATCTCTTTGTTGTGGCAAACGGGTATACCACATTGTCCCTTCGTTGTAGGGAACGGGTATATATATAGCACATTATCTTTTCGTTGTGGTGAATGGATATACCACATTATTTTTTCGTTATGGTGAACTGAAAATTTTAATTGACTGCATTACCTCTTCGTTGCAGCAAACCTAATTCACAAGGACTACGAACATTTAACACATATGCTGCATTATCTCTTCGTTGCAGCAAATGACATCAATTTAAATTTCAAATCTCAACTAGTATATTTTTTTTTTGCCACATAAAGAATGTTGGTAGCCCACTCCAAGGAACTCATTGATAGCTTGATTATAGTGATTCCATAATTATTTTGGTGAAGAATTCATGATTATTTATTATTATTACTATTTTTTATTACTATTAATATACATAGTATCCTAAATTTAAATTATATATGCTAACTCTTAATTAAATATTTTAGCATTTGTATTCTAAGTAAATAACTCATTACATGTACCCATAAAAATCATTATTCTTAATTTAATATTATACACTTTTCAAAATTTAGGCTAATCTTATAGCCACAAATAACTTTTAAAATTAAAAAGTTAGGGTGTTACAGGGATGCCAGCTGAGACAAGGCCTTTTAGGCCAATTGAAAAGAAAATGGACTCCTGAATAGTGAGCAATTATTTTATTGGCTATTCTAAAAAATCTAAGGGCTACAAATTTTATGATCCTAGATTAAATACAATTTTTGAGACGGGAACAACCACATTCTTTGAGAACATTGAGTTTGGGGGGAAGAATAAGGTTAGAGACTTTGTCTTACAGGAAGAATCGGTAACAATTCTAGAACCGATTCATATAGCTGCTTTTGATCAAGCAAGTACGGAACCTGTAACAGTTCGGACCCCTTTTCTATGTATTTAGTAGGCAATTCCAGCAATGTACCTCAATATCTTCTTTACCCCCTCTCCATATAATGTTTGCCTTCCGTGGGATCGAATCATGCATGTACCTTGGGTTCAAGTACATATCCAAAATCATTGATTAAATATACACTTAATCAAATATAATTTGTCAATCCGAACCAAACAAACACTGCATCAAGATGAGAAATTTAAATGTCGCACCAAGATAACAAACAACACATACAACTGTTACACTAAAACGACAAAATGACAAAAGAAACAAAATTAACTATATGTTAAAAACACTCAGTTGAATAAATAGAAAATAAAAGTAATATAGATGGTTGATTTCAAGTCAAAAATTGACTTTAAGCACTCCTATTTAATGGATGAATATGGGAAAAAGTAAAGGTTAAAGAGAAGAAGGGAGCACCTGAAGAAAGAATTATGAACTTTCTTCTTTCATAAGAGTTTAATGACAAAATGAAACTATAGAGTTAGTCTATGATTTTATGAACCCTCTCATATAGATTATGAACATATGAATCTTTTAGAAAAAGGTATCCAACTTTATTAAGTTGTAAAGTTTTTTTTCTTTTAAATATGATTTTAATCTTGTATATATAGTGTTTTTTGGTTTTAGCTAGTTCCTAGAGATTTTTTTTTTTTACTTTTAGTACTTGCAAATTTAAAATTTGATGGTTTTAATTCTTGGTTGCATATGTGGCTCAATATAACCATGACACGTGGTACTACGTGTTCCAATGAGGTGATTTCAGGAACTAAACACAATTGTTTCTCAATTTATGAGAACTGAATCCAAACAAAAAAAATTACAGGAATTAAAATCAATAAACGCTATAATTGCAGCAACTAATATTATATTTAAACCAAGTTTTTTAATCTGACTTAGCTTCAAATTTTAGATAAATGTATCTTTATACTACACTACAATCTAAATAGAATAATCTTTGAACTGCAATTTAGAATTCTATCAACAAGAAATGACAAGTATATTGTCTCATAGGAAACAATATGCATAAAAATATCCGTCCAAGATCCATCCTCTTTGTTTTTATGAATTGTTTAGTATTTCAATTTACATGCTTCTCAACCATTGATACAAATTAACAACCAACACCAAAACAACTGAGCCAATTTTCTTTTGTTGCAGTCTTCTATCTCAGCAATGGCAGATGAGGTGGTCCTGTTGAATTTCTGGCCAAGTCCTTATGGCATGAGGGTCCTAATTGCACTAGAGGAAAAGGGTATTAAATATGAGAACAGAGAAGAAGATTTCAGCAATAAGAGCCTTTTACTACTACAAATGAACCCAGTTCATAAGAAAATACCAACTTTAATTCATAATGGTAAATCCATTTGTGAGTCACTAAATATTGTTGAATATATTGATGAGGTTTGGAATGATCATTCTCCTTTGTTTCCTTCTGATCCTTACCAAAGTGCCCAAGCTAAATTTTGGGCTAACTACATTGACACTAAGGTACTTCTTCTAGCAATTTGAATTTGATTCGGTCAATAATTACGTATTCATGCAGTCAAGAACATCGGTGGCTGCTGGAACGAGATTGGACAATCCATATTTCAATATCAAATTTTCAATTTTTAAAATATCAAAATATGTATTGAAATTTGAATCGTCCTCGATCCAACAATCACCAATGTTCATGACTATATGAATTCATGGATTGCTCACCGCAACAAATCCAAATTCCTTCTTCTAATTTTTTATTACCATGATAATGTTTAGCGTAATTAATTTTATGTTTTTAGCATAGTTAATCAAATATGTTTTAAGTCTTTATAAACTTAACAATTTTTTAAATTTAGTCTCTACATAAATTTTGCTAAATTTTAATCCCTATTTTACCTTTTCAAGGACTAAATAAAGAGACTAAAAATGGTATTTTTTATAACTTTTTTTAACTCTTATCTTTATATAAATCAATGTTGAGAAAATTAAATTTGAATTTTTTGTACTAACTACTATGAATGAAATAGATATATGATATTGGATTGAAGTATTCAAAATCTGAAGGAGAGGCTAAAGAAGCTGCAAAAAAAGAATTTCTTGAGGGTGTTAAAGTGTTGGAAGAACAACTGGGTAACAAACCTTATTTTGGAGGAGACAACTTTGGGTTTGTGGATGTGGCACTTGTTCCATTGTTTTGCATGTTCTATACCTATACATTTGCTGGAAAATTAATTGATGATGAAAAATATCCTAATATCACTTCTTGGGCTAAAAGGTGTCTTAAAAAAGAGAGTGTGTCTAAGTCTATTCCTAATGAGGACAAGGTAAAACGTTTTCTAGTGGAGAATGGACTCTCAAATGGTGGACATTAGGCACGGTGGGGGATGTGTTTTCTCGACAAAATTTTAAATTGCAGTTGTAATCGCAGTTACAATTGTGATTATATTATCTTTGATATCGTGATAACTTGTGATGTTCTAATGAATAATGCATAAACCTTGATGTTTATGACTGCTATAAGAGTTATGGACCATAAATTAGAATCATGTTTTTGAATAATAATAGCATAACAAAAATGGCATTTAGGTGTGCCATTGGTTTTGCTACATTTGTTCTTCTCAATGGATGTTTCTTTCTCTCTCTATGCAATTGTTTAAGGTAATTTATGAATCATGCTATTAGTGTGCAAGTGAAAGTTGTATGAATTCATACTTTAGGAAAAATTACTAGCATGTTTGATTAGTGTCGCCCATTTGAGTTCCACAGAGAATACTCAGTTTAAAAAAAAAAAACACATGTTAGGACAGAACAATGTACACATAGCCATAAATTCTATGGAGAAATGTTTTTGCAAACATTATTAATTTCATTCACCAAGTGCTTTTGTCACACTCAAAATATAATCATACAACTTTTTCGGATCAGGAAGAGTTTCTGACACACTCTCTTTCTCCATGCATCTCATGGCCCAAACAATGAGTTTAGGACACTTCAATTCAATTTTGAAGTTACCATATGCCTCATAAGTATAAAACCAACTGTAAAAAGGGATCAAACCAATATCAAGAAATCCAAAAGTAGCACCACCATAAAAAGGCTTGTCACCCAATGTTTCCTCTAGTGTCTTAAAGATAGAGATCAACTCTTTCTTCCCTTCCTCATGCTCTTCCCCTTTTGAAAGCCAAATTTTTTTCCAAGTATCATACACCTACATTAAAGATCAATAATGATTGTTTCTATTTAAAACATAGATTAAGAGGAAAAACTTCAAGCACGTGAAGTTAGTTTAAATTAGTTAAATGTTAGTTACTTAGCATACAAGTTACTATCACATACACTATAAATTCTTGTATGTATAAATTGATTAATTAAGGAGAATGTTTCTTTCACTCTCATTTTGTTCTTCATAATAGATAAGGCTTTAAACAAGGTTTCCATACTTCATAATTGAAATTGTATTAGACCTTGTTAGATAAAATAATAAAACTTAATGAATTAAGCACGAAATACTTATCATATAAGTATTTATGTATAAGTTATTTTTATAAAATATCAAATGAAATCAAACTATATTCATATAAATTATTAGTTGTTTTCATATGCTATTTTGGAGAGCTTTTAAACACAAATTGAAAGCAGTTTATAGATATTCATAAGTTGTTTCAATAAATTATCTCAGAGTCGCACACAGGAGTGCTGTTGTTAGCAAAGTAAGGAGGTGTAGGTACACCTCCTGGAATTTTAAAATTTTCACCAATACTCCTATGTTTTTTGCATTTTTTATCTCCTAACTTTTTTGTTTTGCACCACTTACCCAAAGACCCAAAATACTTTTCACTACTCTCATTCTTTTCTTCCAACTTCTCTCTAAAATTAAATCCTCTAAAACACCAATACACGGACAAACACACTCTCTCCCTCAAACCCTAAAACCACCATCCACCACCGTCTGCCACATTCATCGCCAACTACACTCTCTCCTTTCTTCTTCTCTCTCAAAACCCCACTGTCTTCTACTATGAAGATTGTGAAGATTGAAGACTAGATAGTGTTATCGAACAGGGGATGAATTGTCGAACAATTGTCTCGTGATTTATGTTGAAAGAGATGTGTTCAATAATAAAGATAATGAGTTGGTTATTCAGTGATTTCAAAATATGAAATCGGGTAGCAAACAATTTTAAGACATGTATATGTAATTTTTTAAAATAAATGTTGATTACAAAGTTGAACTCCTGAACCAGGGCCCGAGCACCACCACCGATCTCACACATGTTTATTTAGTTAAATAAACTCAAATAAATACATCTAAATTATAAGATCCAAGCACTAGGAGATTTGGAAGCTTAAAATAAGGTAACAAAAAGTCAAAACAACCCCAAAATCACAAATATCACAAAATTTCAAAGATATACGGTAATGATAGTAAACATATTAGATTGAAATTCACTTAGACTTTCTTAGACTCTTTACTATACTAATAGTAAACGAGAAAGGATTCTCTCAATTTGAAAAAAAAATTGAGGAAATAATGTTGGTTTTTAGACCATTAGATTAGAAATATAGATTAATATTTAAATTGAAAAGAAATGAGAAAAAGTTGATTGATGGTTGAGATGTGAAAATTGAAAAAAATTTAGAAAAAGTAAATTGAGAGGATCCATTCTCAATAGTAAACATATTAACAAAGATAAAACTCAATTTCACAAGCTAAAAATATAGAGGACCCAATTAAATTTCAAATCTTCTTATCCAGAATTGAGAATATATCACTACTAGAAATCTGCCTATTACCTGCGGAAATAGGCAAAAAATCCGCAGGAATAAAAGCAGAGAAGCCAAGATAACAAGCTCTGAAAGCATATCACTGTTTATCAGAAGCTTAAAAATCAAGTCCTAAAGTTAGCGGCTCTGAGGACAAAAGCTAGACTCTGAGAAGCTCAGATGCTGAAGACCTTAAGAAGCTGCAACAACAGACTCTGAAGTAGAAGGAATTTGCGTCACTCAAGAACTGACAGAATTATTGCAAATGATTGAAGATCAATCTACTTAAAGAAGGTAGTATTTCAAATTGCAAGGTAGTGGAATGGGTTTTCTTTGCTAAAGAAGGCAATCAACAGCTAGCAATTGTACGAGTAAATTCCAGCTGGCATCTTATCTCTGCAACGGTCATTCCCATATCTTCAAGTATAAATAGAAGACACAAATGGAAGAAATGACTACTGTTCTATCACTGCGTTTAAGGATCTGAAGTATTCTGACATTAAGTTTTATCTCTCATTCATTGTCTTAAAGCAAATCTGTGTTGTATTTTGTAAACACCTCTGATAGTATATCAAGTGTTCCCTAACATTCATTCTTATTCTTAAGTTTGTTTGAGAAGTCTCTCGTTAAGTGTAACTTGAACATTTGAGAAGTCTCTTGCAAGTGTGCTTGAGCAAGTTGTAATCTTGTGCAGATTATAGTGAAAAGCTCTTGTTAGTAACAAGGGGACTGGACGCACTCTCAATTTGTGAGAGGAACCAGGATAAATCTTGTATCTTTCTTTCTCTCTCTCAGAACCTCCTTTATAACTTGTTTTAATCCGCTGCTAAAATTTTGATTGTTTAGAAAAAGTTTTAATTTTTCAAAACACAATTCAACCCCCCCTTCTTGTGTTTTTCCACCTTCAAGCATTACACTATTTTTATAAAAACGTTTTTCCAAAAACCTAAAGCGAATGCAAACTATCAAAAACTTAAGCAACGCTAGTGAAGCTGCGGCACGATCCCTGTGGATACGAACGCATTCTACTCGTAGAGTGTGAATTATTACTCGACGACAGACTGGTGCACTTGCCAGACCCTAGTCAGCCACGTTATAACCCTTAAAAGACCTCCAAAAATGCATGTTATTAAATTTTGTCTGGTTGCTTAAAGTTCTTGCAAGCCTATGGTAAAATAGCATATTGCAAGATGATTGAGAGTAACCCTTTCAGTTTCGAGCGAAAAATAAAAATGTGAGAGAGAGAAAAGGTTGAACACGGACTCTTGCAGGCATTTATCCGATTTGCTACCATCAACGTCTCCTGAGCCTAGCAGGACTGAGCATGATCGCTGCGGTAAGAATCAGCAGTTCCATTGCTGTAATAATATGCCATTGCAGAAATAATATGCAAGGTTGTGAAATTCCTATCATCCTTATTTATCTCTTATTTTTGCTAACGATCTTGTCTGACAACATGTTACTTG
Source organism: Trifolium repens (assembly GCA_030408175.1). Taxonomy (NCBI): domain Eukaryota; kingdom Viridiplantae; phylum Streptophyta; class Magnoliopsida; order Fabales; family Fabaceae; genus Trifolium; species Trifolium repens. Next base: position 27,612,713 of record CP125851.1, read on the forward strand.
AGTACAAGCAACAATTTAAGTTTGGGATTGTGATGACAAGAATTTCTATGGTATTATTAGTAGTAGTATTAGTAGTAAAATAACCAAGACAGGCCCAAATACGAAGGAAACCCAACAGAATCAAAGAAAAGCATCAAGACAAAGTCCAGAATGCAAAAAGACAAGAAAAAGCCCAAAAAAGAAGAAAATAAGCATTTCATCGTAGCACGATGGCTTCCATCGTGCCACGATGGGAGCTGCTTGCTGGCCAAGTAAACAGAAGAAATAAATCTATAAAATATCTGTTCATCGCAGCACGATGCACCATATCGCAGCACGATGACTTTACTTGGCGACCAAGCTGATGAAATACACAGGATTAGTTATAAAATTTAACTAAATCTTCCCATCGTACTGCGATGGACCTATCGCAGTACGATGGCTAGCTGAGGCCCAATATGAAAAATATAAATAGAGCGTCCCTCTCATTGTTTAAATCATTCAGAAATAGTAGAACAATCTCTACTATAAGGAGAGGTTCAGAGGAGCTCTATTGGGCATAGTTTTCTACCCTTACGGGAAAACTAACTCAGCAAGGTATGTTTTCTTTAGGCTTTTATGTTTAGATTATTATTTTTGTAATTTAAATATGTAATCTTTTGTATAGATGCCTTAGGTTGTGGTGCAGAAGATGAACTCCCCTATGAATATTTGGAGTCTGTGATTGAGTCAAAGTTATAATAAATCGTAATTCAGTATTATGTTTGTTATTTACTTTCTTGCACTTTAACAACGTATCTCGTAATCTGGCTGGATAAGCGGGAGCGCTCATAGAATTGATATTAGGTATTTACTTAATATGGTCCGGAACTAGTAATATATAATGCTAGGTGTATAGAGACGGTAACATCCTGAACTAGTCGCGACTTGAGCGGTTAGAGAAGGAATCAGGAACAAGGTGTGAACTGAACACTTAGAAGCTGAATAGCTCGATACAAGGACCTAGAGGCATTGGATGGGTGAAGGTAATAATGCATGTGTAATGAATAACTCACCTAGTAATTAGGGTATGTGACACAGCGAGGTTAGGCTCCTGTAGGTACCTTAGTTATGAAAGTAAGGAAACTTCAATATACATAGAGTAATAGTAAGGTATTACTACAACAAGGAAAAGTCACCGCCGAACAATAATCTAATTAACTATGTTATACACCGTTCATGCCAGATATGAAGAAGGGATAGAGTCCAACCACCATACTTATCCACTATGTTTCTGAATCTATTTATCTTTATAATTTCTGCATAGCATTACGCTTATTTTTATAAAATCCTTTTTCCAAAAACCCAAAGCGAATGCAAATATACAAACTTAATTAACGCTAACAACGCTTTGGCACGATCCCTTTGGATACAAACTCATTCTAGACACCTAGAGTGTGAATCATTACTCGACGACAGACTGGTGCACTTGCCAGAATGCAATCAAGTTTTTGGCACCGTTGTCGGGGATTGTGTTCACAAAGTATTGTTAGATTTATTTAAGTTTGTCAAAAAAATTTAAAAAATACAAAAAAAAATTTAAAATATTGTGAATTTTGATTTGTGAAAATTCTGGCTAAGGATAAGTCAAGGTATCCGAGCGATTCATTGTGATCCACCTCACTTACCTGAGAATTTTCATAGTGACAGAGACACATGAGACAAACCAAAAATAGTTTTACCATTTAATTTTCCAGTGCCACTAAAGGTATTCATTGTTGTGCTTGATAACAGGTATCCTGGAGTTTGAGTACGATCCTGAACCAGAAAGAACACTAAGGAAAAGGCTGCAGGCGCTGAAGCTAGCAGAATCCAGTAATCTCAAAGAAGGAACATCCACCAAAAAGCAAGGGGAAGTCTATCATAAAAACTGCATCTTCAGTTAATGATGGACGACTCTGTTTTGCTACCTTCAAAGAACAACAGGACCGAGAGAAATATGGAAAGAGCAACAAGAAAGAGGGAGGAGCTAAGGCGAAAGCTCCTGCAGAAGAGAGAGACATGCGAACCTATCCTCTGTAATGGAGGAAATGCCTCAAGCTAATGAGAGGCTAAACAAGCGCTGCTTGGGAGGCAACCCAAGGATAAGTATTTATAGTTTCAGTAATTTCAATTCAGTCATTTCATTTCAATATTGTTTTTCAATTCAATGAAATATACTATGGAATTCCGCATGTCATCTTCATCTGTAACAACCTTTTTCAAACTTTAAAAAATTGAATAACTGTTTACTGTTTATTATCTAGTGCATGAGAAACTGTTATAGGTAAGGTTGCGGCAAAACGAGTTATGGATTTTGATGATCCGAATTTCACGCCTTCACACAGAAACCAAAGGTGATTGCTCCGAAGTGCGAAGTTCGGGAGACAATGTGACGAGTGATGAAGCTGATGACTGTGAGACAAATGTTCAACTTTCAGATACCTAAGCCATGTTAGGATTTGAGCCAAATATTTCCAAACGGTATTACAACTTTTTTTCGATCTACTAAGAGAGTACCGTGCACTTGTTTATTTTCTAGAACTTGCTCTAATTCTCTGCTGACTGGTTAATTTGATTTATATGCATTGAGGAAATTGTTTGTTATAACCCAGAGCCTTTTCAAGCCACCCTTATTATTATTATATCCGTTGCTAGCCAACTTTGAGCCGTAAAATAAAAAAAATTATCCCTTTTGTTTTGGTGACAAACCACAATACAAGCCTATAGACCAGAAAAACAATAAATTACCCTCTTTGGAGTTAAGGTAATAGTTCTCTAAGTGTTGGCAACAACTAAAGTTTGGGGTTCCTCATGGAACTAGAAACATCTAAGTTTGGGGTGGGTGTACAGAGAACTATCACTACAAAAAGAAAAAAAATAAAAGAAAAGAGATGAGAAAACATAAAAAATTCCCTAAAAAAATAGTCTCTTAAAAAAAATGAATGAAAAGAAAAGAGCCAAAGGGCAAAAATAGTGATAGAAAAGAACCATACAAAGACACATCCGGTTCTTAATCTCTGACACCAACACAAAAAGGCACCCAAAGGAATAAGGTTGCGTACATAAAAAGAAACCAAAGTAGAACTTAACTCCAATGTTTAGCCAACTATTTCCAAAAATGTCCTACCTTGACCTAAGCCACGTTATAACCCTGAAAAGACCTCCAAAAATGCATGTTATTAAATTTTGACTGGTTGCTTAGAGTTCTTGCAAGCCTATGGTAAAATAGCAGATTGCACGATGATTGAGAGTAACCCTTTCAGTTTCGAGCGAAAAATAAAAATGTGAGAGAGAGAAAAGGTTGAACACGGACTCTTGCAGGCATTTATCCGATTTGCTACCATCAACGTCTCCTGAGCCTAGCAGGACTGAGCATGATCGCTGCGGTAAGAATCAGCGGTACCATTGCTGTAATAATATGCCATTGCAGAAATAATATGCAAGGTTGTGAAATTCCTATCATCCTTATTTATCTCTTATTTTTGCTAACGATCTTGTCTGACAACATGTTACTTGAGTACAAGCAACAGTTTAAGTTTGGGATTGTGATGACAGGAATTTCTATGGTATTATTAGTAGTAGTAGTATTAGTAGTAAAATAACCAAGACAGGCCCAAATACGTAGGAAACCCTACAGAATCAAAGAAAAGCATCAAGACAAAGTCCAGAATGCAAAAAGACAAGAAAAAGCCCAAAAAAGAAGAAAATAAGCATTTCATCGTAGCACGATGGTTTCCATCGTGCCACGATGGGAGCTGATTGCTGGCCAAGAAAACAGAAGAAATAAATCTGCCAAATATCTGTTCATCGCAGCACGATGCACCATATCGCAGCACGATGACTTTACTTGGCGACCAAGCTGATGAAATGCACATGATTAGTTATAAAATTTAACTAAATCTTCCCATCGTACTGCGATGGACCTATCGCAGTACGATGGCTTGCTGAGGCCCAATACGAAAACTATAAATAGAACGTTCCTCTCATTGTTTAAATCATTCAGAAATAGTAGAACAATCTCTACTATAAGGAGAGGTTCAGAGGAGCTCTATTGGGCATAGTTTTCTACCCTTACGGGAAAACTAACTCAGCAAGGTATGTTTTCTTTAGGCTTTTATGTTTAGATTATTATTTTTGTAATTTAAATATGTAAACTTTTGTATAGATGCCTTAGGTTGTGGTGCAGAAGATGAACTCCCCTATGAATATTTGGAGTCTGTGATTGAGTCAAAGTTATAATAAATCGTAATTCAGTATTATGTTTGTTATTTACTTTCTTGGACTTTAACAACGTATCTCGTAATCTGGCTGGATAAGCGGGAGCGCTCATAGAATTGATATTAGGTATTTACTTAATATGGTCCGGAACTAGTAATATATAATGCTAGGTGTATAGAGACGGTAACATCCTGAACTAGTCGCGACTTGAGCGGTTAGAGGAGGAATCAGGAACTAGGTGTGAACTGAACACTTAGAAGCTGAATAGCTCGATACTAGGACCTAGAGGCATTGGATGGGTGAAGGTAATAATGCATGTGTAATGAATAACTCACCTAGTAATTAGGGTATGTGACACAGCGAGGTTAGGCTCCTGTAGGTACCTTAGTTATGAAAGTAAGGAAACTTCAATATACATAGAGTAATAGTAAGGTATTACTACAACAAGGAAAAGTCACCGCCGAACAATAATCTAATTAACTATGTTATACACCGTTCATGCCAGATATGAAGAAAGGATTGAGTCCAACCACCATACTTATCCACTATGTTTCTGAATCTATTTATCTTTATAATTTCTGCATAGCATTACGCTTATTTTTATAAAAACCTTTTTCCAAAAACCCAATGCGAATGCAAATATACAAACTTAAATAACACTAACGATGCTTTGGCACGATCCCTTTGGATACAAACTCATTCTAGACACCTAGAGTGTGAATCATTACTCGACGACAGACTGGTGCACTTGCCAGAATGCAATCAAGTTTTTGGCACCGTTGTCGGGGATTGTGTTCACAAAGTATTGTTAGATTTATTTAAGTTTGTCAAAAAAATTTAAAAAATACAAAAAAAAATTAAAAATATTGTGAATTTTGATTTGTGAAAATTCTGGCTAAGGATAAGTCAAGGTCTCCGAGCGATTCATTGTGATCCACCTCACTTACCTGAGAATTTTCATAGTGACAGAGACACATGAGACAAACCAAAAATAGTTTTACCATTTAATTTTTCAGTGCCACTAAAGGTATTCATTGTTGTGCTTGATAACAGGTATCCTGGAGTTTGAGTACGATCCTGAACCAGAAAGAACACTAAGGAAAAGGCTGCAGGCGCTGAAGCTAGCAGAATCCAGTAATCTCAAAGAAGGAACATCCACCAAAAAGCAAGGGGAAGTCTATCATAAAAACTGCATCTTCAGTTAATGATGGACGACTCTGTTTTGCTACCTTCAAAGAACAACAGGACCGAGAGAAATATGGAAAGAGCAACAAGAAAGAGGGAGGAGCTAAGGCGAAAGCTCCTGCAGAAGAGAGAGACATGCGAACCTATCCTCTGTAATGGAGGAAATGCCTCAAGCTAATGAGAGGCTAAACAAGCGCTGCTTGGGAGGCAACCCAAGGATAAGTATTTATAGTTTCAGTAATTTCAATTCAGTCATTTCATTTCAATATTGTTTTTCAATTCAATGAAATATACTATGGAATTCCGCATGTCATCTTCATCTGTAACAACCTTTTTCAAACTTTAAAAAATTGAATAACTGTTTACTGTTTATTATCTAGTGCATGAGAAACTGTTATAGGTAAGGTTGCGGCAAAACGAGTTATGGATTTTGATGATCCGAATTTCACGCCTTCACACAGAAACCAAAGGTGATTGCTCCGAAGTGCGAAGTTCGGGAGACAATGTGACGAGTGATGAAGCTGATGACTGTGAGACAAATGTTCAACTTTCAGATACCTAAGCCATGTTAGGATTTGAGCCAAATATTTCCAAACGGTATTACAACTTTTTTTCGATCTACTAAGAGAGTACCGTGCACTTGTTTATTTTCTAGAACTTGCTCTAATTCTCTGCTGACTGGTTAATTTGATTTATATGCATTGAGGAAATTGTTTGTTATAACCCAGAGCCTTTTCAAGCCACCCTTATTATTATTATATCCTTTGCTAGCCAACTTTGAGCCGTAAAATAAAAAAAATTATCCCTTTTGTTTTGGTGACAAACCACAATACAAGCCTATAGACCAGAAAAACAATAAATTACCCTCTTTGGAGTTAAGGTAATAGTTCTCTAAGTGTTGGCAACAACTAAAGTTTGGGGTTCCTCATGGAACTAGAAACATCTAAGTTTGGGGTGGGTGTACAGAGAACTATCACTACAAAAAGAAAAAAAATAAAAGAAAAGAGACGAGAAAACATAAAAAATTCCCTAAAAAAATAGTCTCTTAAAAAAAATGAATGAAAAGAAAAGAGCCAAAGGGCAAAAATAGTGATAGAAAAGAACCATACAAAGACACATCCGGTTCTTAATCTCTGACACCAACACAAAAAGGCACCCAAAGGAATAAGGTTGCGTACATAAAAAGAAACCAAAGTAGAACTTAACTCCAATGTTTAGCCAACTATTTCCAAAAATGTCCTACCTTGACCTAAGCCACGTTATAACCCTGAAAAGACCTCCAAAAATGCATGTTATTAAATTTTGACTGGTTGCTTAGAGTTCTTGCAAGCCTATGGTAAAATAGCAGATTGCACGATGATTGAGAGTAACCCTTTCAGTTTCGAGCGAAAAATAAAAATGTGAGAGAGAGAAAAGGTTGAACACGGACTCTTGCAGGCATTTATCCGATTTGCTACCATCAACGTCTCCTGAGCCTAGCAGGACTGAGCATGATCGCTGCGGTAAGAATCAGCGGTACCATTGCTGTAATAATATGCCATTGCAGAAATAATATGCAAGGTTGTGAAATTCCTATCATCCTTATTTATCTCTTATTTTTGCTAACGATCTTGTCTGACAACATGTTACTTGAGTACAAGCAACAGTTTAAGTTTGGGATTGTGATGACAGGAATTTCTATGGTATTATTAGTAGTAGTATTAGTAGTAAAATAACCAAGACAGACCCAAATACGAAGGAAACCCTACAGAATCAAAGAAAAGCATCAAGACAAAGTCCAGAAAGCAAAAAGACAAGAAAAAGCCCAAAAAAGAAGAAAATAAGCATTTCATCGTAGCACGATGGTTTCCATCGTGCCACGATGGGAGCTGCTTGCTGGCCAAGAAAACAGAAGAAATAAATCTGCAAAATATCTGTTCATCGCAGCACGATGCACCATATCGCAGCACGATGACTTTACTTGGCGACCAAGCTGATGAAATGCACAGGATTAGTTATAAAATTTAACTAAATCTTCCCATCGTACTGCGATGGACCTATCGCAGTACGATGGCTTGCTGAGGCCCAATACGAAAACTATAAATAGAGCGTTCCTCTCATTGTTTAAATCATTCAGAAATAGTAGAACAATCTCTACTATAAGGAGAGGTTCAGAGGAGCTCTATTGGGCATAGTTTTCTACCCTTACAGGAAAACTAACTCAGCAAGGTATGTTTTCTTTAGGCTTTTATGTTTAGATTATTATTTTTGTAATTTAAATATGTAAACTTTTGTATAGATGCCTTAGGTTGTGGTGCAGAAGATGAACTCCCCTATGAATATTTGGAGTCTGTGATTGAGTCAAAGTTATAATAAATCGTAATTCAGTATTATGTTTGTTATTTACTTTCTTGCACTTTAACAACGTATCTCGTAATCTGGCTGGATAAGCGGGAGCGCTCATAGAATTGATATTAGGTATTTACTTAATATGGTCCGGAACTAGTAATATATAATGCTAGGTGTATAGAGACGGTAACATCCTGAACTAGTCGCGACTTGAGCGGTTAGAGGAGGAATCAGGAACTAGGTGTGAACTGAACACTTAGAAGCTGAATAGCTCGATACTAGGACCTAGAGGCATTGGATGGGTGAAGGTAATAATGCATGTGTAATGAATAACTCACCTAGTAATTAGGGTATGTGACACAGCGAGGTTAGGCTCCTGTAAGTACCTTAGTTATGAAAGTAAGGAAACTTCAATATACATAGAGTAATAGTAAGGTATTACTACAACAAGGAAAAGTCACCGCCGAACAATAATCTAATTAACTATGTTATACACCGTTCATGCCAGATATGAAGAAAGGATTGAGTCCAACCACCATACTTATCCACTATGTTTCTGAATCTATTTATCTTTATAATTTCTGCATAGCATTACGCTTATTTTTATAAAAACCTTTTTCCAAAAACCCAATGCGAATGCAAATATACAAACTTAAATAACGCTAACGATGCTTTGGTACGATCCCTTTGGATACAAACTCATTCTAGACACCTAGAGTGTGAATCATTACTCGACGACAGACTGGTGCACTTGCCAGAATGCAATCAAGTTTTTGGCACCGTTGTCGGGGATTGTGTTCACAAAGTATTGTTAGATTTATTTAAGTTTGTCAAAAAAATTTAAAAAATACAAAAAAAAATTAAAAATATTGTGAATTTTGATTTGTGAAAATTCTGGCTAAGGATAAGTCAAGGTCTCCGAGCGATTCATTGTGATCCACCTCACTTACCTGAGAATTTTCATAGTGACAGAGACACATCAGACAAACCAAAAATAGTTTTACCATTTAATTTTTCAGTGCCACTAAAGGTATTCATTGTTGTGCTTGATAACAGGTATCCTGGAGTTTGAGTACGATCCTGAACCAGAAAGAACACTAAGGAAAAGGCTGCAGGCGCTGAAGCTAGCAGAATCCAGTAATCTCAAAGAAGGAACATCCTCCAAAAAGCAAGGGGAAGTCTATCATAAAAACTGCATCTTCAGTTAATGATGGACGACTCTGTTTTGCTACCTTCAAAGAACAACAGGACCGAGAGAAATATGGAAAGAGCAACAAGAAAGAGGGAGGAGCTAAGGCGAAAGCTCCTGCAGAAGAGAGAGACATGCGAACCTATCCTCTGTAATGGAGGAAATGCCTCAAGCTAATGAGAGGCTAAACAAGCGCTGCTTGGGAGGCAACCCAAGGATAAGTATTTATAGTTTCAGTAATTTCAATTCAGTCATTTCATTTCAATATTGTTTTTCAATTCAATGAAATATACTATGGAATTCCGCATGTCATCTTCATCTGTAACAACCTTTTTCAAACTTTAAAAAATTGAATAACTGTTTACTGGTTATTATCTAGTGCATGAGAAACTGTTATAGGTAAGGTTGCGGCAAAACGAGTTATGGATTTTGATGATCCGAATTTCACGCCTTCACACAGAAACCAAAGGTGATTGCTCCGAAGTGCGAAGTTCGGGAGACAATGTGACGAGTGATGAAGCTGATGACTGTGAGACAAATGTTCAACTTTCAGATACCTAAGCCATGTTAGGATTTGAGCCAAATATTTCCAAACGGTATTACAACTTTTTTTCGATCTACTAAGAGAGTACCGTGCACTTGTTTATTTTCTAGAACTTGCTCTAATTCTCTGCTGACTGGTTAATTTGATTTATATGCATTGAGGAAATTGTTTGTTATAACCCAGAGCCTTTTCAAGCCACCCTTATTATTATTATATCCTTTGCTAGCCAACTTTGAGCCGTAAAATAAAAAAAATTATCCCTTTTGTTTTGGTGACAAACCACAATACAAGCCTATAGACCAGAAAAACAATAAATTACCCTCTTTGGAGTTAAGGTAATAGTTCTCTAAGTGTTGGCAACAACTAAAGTTTGGGGTTCCTCATGGAACTAGAAACATCTAAGTTTGGGGTGGGTGTACAGAGAACTATCACTACAAAAAGAAAAAAAATAAAAGAAAAGAGACGAGAAAACATAAAAAATTCCCTAAAAAAATAGTCTCTTAAAAAAAATGAATGAAAAGAAAAGAGCCAAAGGGCAAAAATAGTGATAGAAAAGAACCATACAAAGACACATCCGGTTCTTAATCTCTGACACCAACACAAAAAGGCACCCAAAGGAATAAGGTTGCGTACATAAAAAGAAACCAAAGTAGAACTTAACTCCAATGTTTAGCCAACTATTTCCAAAAATGTCCTACCTTGACCTAAGCCACGTTATAACCCTGAAAAGACCTCCAAAAATGCATGTTATTAAATTTTGACTGGTTGCTTAGAGTTCTTGCAAGCCTATGGTAAAATAGCAGATTGCACGATGATTGAGAGTAACCCTTTCAGTTTCGAGCGAAAAATAAAAATGTGAGAGAGAGAAAAGGTTGAACACGGACTCTTGCAGGCATTTATCCGATTTGCTACCATCAACGTCTCCTGAGCCTAGCTGGACTGAGCATGATCGCTGCGGTAAGAATCAGCGGTACCATTGCTGTAATAATATGCCATTGCAGAAATAATATGCAAGGTTGTGAAATTCCTATCATCCTTATTTATCTCTTATTTTTGCTAACGATCTTGTCTGACAACATGTCACTTGAGTACAAGCAACAGTTTAAGTTTGGGATTGTGATGACAGGAATTTCTATGGTATTATTAGTAGTAGTATTAGTAGTAAAATAACCAAGACAGGCCCAAATACGAAGGAAACCCTACAGAATCAAAGAAAAGCATCAAGACAAAGTCCAGAATGCAAAAAGACAAGAAAAAGCCCAAAAAAGAAGAAAATAAGCATTTCATCGTAGCACGATGGCTTCCACCGTGCCTCGATGGGAGCTGCTTGCTGGCCAAGAAAACAGAAGAAATAAATCTGCATAATATCTGTTCATCGCAGCACGATGCACCATTTCGCAGCACGATGACTTTACTTGGCGACCAAGCTGATGAAATGCACAGGATTAGTTATAAAATTTAACTAAATCTTCCCATCGTACTGCGATGGACCTATCGCAGTACGATGGCTTGCTGAGGCCCAATACGAAAACTATAAATAGAGCGTTCCTCTCATTGTTTAAATCATTCAGAAATAGTAGAACAATCTCTACTATAAGGAGAGGTTCAGAGGAGCTCTATTGGGAATAGTTTTCTACCCTTACGGGAAAACTAACTCAGCAAGGTATGTTTTCTTTAGGCTTTTATGTTTAGATTATTATTTTTGTAATTTAAATATGTAATCTTTTGTATAGATGCCTTAGGTTGTGGTGCAGAAGATGAACTCCCCTATGAATATTTGGAGTCTGTGATTGAGTCAAAGTTATAATAAATCGTAATTCAGTATTATGTTTGTTATTTACTTTCTTGCACTTTAACAACGTATCTCGTAATCTGGCTGGATAAGCGGGAGCGCTCATAGAATTGATATTAGGTATTTACTTAATATGGTCCGGAACTAGTAATATATAATGCTAGGTGTATAGGACGGTAACATCCTGAACTAGTCGCGACTTGAGCGGTTAGAGGAGGAATCAGGAACAAGGTGTGAACTGAACACTTAGAAGCTGAATAGCTCGATACTAGGACCTAGAGGCATTGGATGGGTGAAGGTAATAATGCATGTGTAATGAATAACTCACCTAGTAATTAGGGTATGTGACACAGCGAGGTTAGGCTCCTGTAGGTACCTTAGTTATGAAAGTAAGAAAACTTCAATATACATAGAGTAATAGTAAGGTATTACTACAACAAGGAAAAGTCACCGCCGAACAATAATCTAATTAACTATGTTATACACCGTTCATGCCAGATATGAAGAAGGGATAGAGTCCAACCACCATACTTATCCACTATGTTTCTGAATCTATTTATCTTTATAATTTCTGCATAGCATTACGCTTATTTTTATAAAAACCTTTTTCCAAAAACCCAAAGCGAATGCAAATATACAAACTTAAATAACGCTAACGACGCTTTGGCACGATCCCTTTGGATACAAACTCATTCTAGACACCTAGAGTGTGAATCATTACTCGACGACAGACTGGTGCACTTGCCAGAATGCAATCAAGTGTTTGGCACCGTTGTCGGGGATTGTGTTCACAAAGTATTGTTAGATTTATTTAAGTTTGTCAAAAAAATTTAAAAAATACAAAAAAAAATTAAAAATATTGTGAATTTTGATTTGTGAAAATTCTGGCTAAGGATAAGTCAAGGTCTCCGAGCGATTCATTGTGATCCACCTCACTTACCTGAGAATTTTCATAGTGACAGAGACACATGAGACAAACCAAAAATAGTTTTACCATTTAATTTTCCAGTGCCACTAAAGGTATTCATTGTTGTGCTTGATAACATGTATCCTGGAGTTTGAGTACGATCCTGAACCAGAAAGAACACTAAGGAAAAGGCTGCAGGCGCTGAAGCTAGCAGAATCCAGTAATCTCAAAGAAGGAACATCCAACAAAAAGCAAGGGGAAGTCTATCATAAAAACTGCATCTTCAGTTAATGATGGACGACTCTGTTTTGCTACCTTCAAAGAACAACAGGACCGAGAGAAATATGGAAAGAGCAACAAGAAAGAGGGAGGAGCTAAGGCGAAAGCTCCTGCAGAAGAGAGAGACATGCGAACCTATCCTCTGTAATGGAGGAAATGCCTCAAGCTAATGAGAGGCAAAACAAGCGCTGCTTGGGAGGCAACCCAAGGATAAGTATTTATAGTTTCAGTAATTTCAATTCCGTCATTTCATTTCAGTATTGTTTTTCAATTCAATGAAATATACTATGGAATTCCGCATGTCATCTTCATCTGTAACAACCTTTTTCAAACTTTAAAAAATTGAATAACTGTTTACTGTTTATTATCTAGTGCATGAGAAACTGTTATAGGTAAGGTTGCGGCAAAACGAGTTATGGATTTTGATGATCCGAATTTCACGCCTTCACACAGAAACCAAAGGTGATTGCTCCGAAGTGCGAAGTTCGGGAGACAATGTGACGAGTGATGAAGCTGATGACTGTGAGACAAATGTTCAACTTTCAGATACCTAAGCCATGTTAGGATTTGAGCCAAATATTTCCAAACGGTATTACAACTTTTTTTCGATCTACTAAGAGAGTACCGTGCACTTGTTTATTTTCTAGAACTTGCTCTAATTCTCTGCTGACTGGTTAATTTGATTTATATGCATTGAGGAAATTGTTTGTTATAACCCAGAGCCTTTTCAAGCCACCCTTATTATTATTATATCCTTTGCTAGCCAACTTTGAGCCGTAAAATAAAAAAAATTATCCCTTTAGTTTTGGTGACAAACCACAATACAAGCCTATAGACCAGAAAAACAATAAATTACCCTCTTTGGAGTTAAGGTAATAGTTCTCTAAGTGTTGGCAACAACTAAAGTTTGGGGTTCCTCATGGAACTATAAACATCTAAGTTTGGGGTGGGTGTACAGAGAACTATCACTACAAAAAGAAAAAAAATAAAAGAAAAGAGTCGAGAAAACATAAAAAATTCCCTAAAAAATAGTCCCTTAAAAAAATGAATGAAAAGAAAAGATCCAAACGGCAAAAATAGTGATAGAAAAGAACCATACAAAGAAACATCCGGTTCTTAATCTCTGACACCAACACAAAAAGGCACCCAAAGGAATAAGGTTGCGTACATAAAAAGAAACCGAAGTAGAACTTAACTCCAATGTTTAGCCAACTATTTCCAAAAATGTCCTACCTTGACCTAAGCCACGTTATAACCCTGAAAAGACCTCCAAAAATGCATGTTATTAAATTTTGACTGGTTGCTTAGAGTTCTTGCAAGCCTATGGTAAAATAGCAGATTGCACGATGATTGAGAGTAACCCTTTCAGTTTCGAGCGAAAAATAAAAATGTGAGAGGGAGAAAAGGTTGAACACGGACTCTTGCAGGCATTTATCCGATTTGCTACCATCAACGTCTCCTGAGCCTAGCAGGACTGAGCATGATCGCTGCGGTATGAATCAGCGGTACCATTGCTGTAATAATATGCCATTGCAGAAATAATATGCAACGTTGTGAAATTCCTATCATCCTTATTTATCTCTTATTTTTGCTAACGATCTTGTCTGACAACATGTTACTTGAGTACAAGCAACAGTTTAAGTTTGGGATTGTGATGACAGGAATTTCTATGGTATTATTAGTAGTAGTAGTATTAGTAGTAAAATAACCAAGCCAAGCCCAAATACGAAGGAAACCCTACAGAATCAAAGAAAAGCATCAAGACAAAGTCCAGAATGCAAAAAGACAAGAAAAAGCCCAAAAAAGAAGAAAATAAGCATTTCATCGTAGCATGATGGCTTCCATCGTGCCACGATGGGAGCTGCTTGCTGGCCAAGAAAATAGAAGAAATAAATCTGCAAAATATCTGTTCATCGCAGCACGATGCACCATATCGCAGCACGATGACTTTACTTGGCGACCAAGCTGATGAAATGCACAGGATTAGTTATAAAATTTAACCAAATCTTCCCATCGTACTGCGATGGACCTATCGCAGTACGATGGCTTGCTGAGGCCCAATACGAAAACTATAAATAGAGCGTTCCTCTCATTGTTTAAATCATTCAGAAATAGTAGAACAATCTCTACTATAAGGAGAGGTTCAGAGGAGCTCTATTGGGAATAGTTTTCTACCCTTACGGGAAAACTAACTCAGCAAGGTATGTTTTCTTTAGGCTTTTATGTTTAGATTATTATTTTTGTAATTTAAATATGTAATCTTTTGTATAGATGCCTTAGGTTGTGGTGCAGAAGATGAACTCCCCTATGAATATTTGGAGTCTGTGATTGAGTCAAAGTTATAATAAATCGTACTTCAGTATTATGTTTGTTATTTACTTTCTTGCACTTTAACAACGTATCTCGTAATCTGGCTGGATAAGCGGGAGCGCTCATAGAATTGATATTAGGTATTTACTTAATATGGTCCGGAACTAGTAATATATAATGCTAGGTGTATAGAGACGGTAACATCCTGAACTAGTCGCGACTTGAGCGGTTAGAGGAGGAATCAGGAACAAGGTGTGAACTGAACACTTAGAAGCTGAATAGCTCGATACTAGGACCTAGAGGCATTGGATGGGTGAAGGTAATAATGCATGTGTAATGAATAACTCACCTAGTAATTAGGGTATGTGACACAGCGAGGTTAGGCTCCTGTAGGTACCTTAGTTATGAAAGTAAGAAAACTTCAATATACATAGAGTAATAGTAAGGTATTACTACAACAAGGAAAAGTCACCGCCGAACAATAATCTAATTAACTATGTTATACAACGTTCATGCCAGATATGAAGAAAGGATAGAGTCCAACCACCATACTTATCCACTATGTTTCTGAATCTATTTATCTTTATAATTTCTGCATAGCATTACGCTTATTTTTATAAAAACCTTTTTCCAAAAACCCAAAGCGAAAGCAAATATACAAACTTAAATAACGCTAACGACGCTTTGGCACGATCCCTTTGGATACAAACTCATTCTAGACACCTAGAGTGTGAATCATTACTCGACGACAGACTGGTGCACTTGCCAGAATGCAATCAAGTGTTTGGCACCGTTGTCGGGGATTGTGTTCACAAAGTATTGTTAGATTTATTTAAGTTTGTCAAAAAAATTTAAAAAATACAAAAAAAAATTAAAAATATTGTGAATTTTGATTTGTGAAAATTCTGGCTAAGGATAAGTCAAGGTCTCCGAGCGATTCATTGTGATCCACCTCACTTACCTGAGAATTTTCATAGTGACAGAGACACATGAGACAAACCAAAAATAGTTTTACCATTTAATTTTCCAGTGCCACTAAAGGTATTCATTGTTGTGCTTGATAACATGTATCCTGGAGTTTGAGTACGATCCTGAACCAGAAAGAACACTAAGGAAAAGGCTGCAGGCGCTGAAGCTAGCAGAATCCAGTAATCTCAAAGAAGGAACATCCAACAAAAAGCAAGGGGAAGTCTATCATAAAAACTGCATCTTCAGTTAATGATGGACGACTCTGTTTTGCTACCTTCAAAGAACAACAGGACCGAGAGAAATATGGAAAGAGCAACAAGAAAGAGGGAGGAGCTAAGGCGAAAGCTCCTGCAGAAGAGAGAGACATGCGAACCTATCCTCTGTAATGGAGGAAATGCCTCAAGCTAATGAGAGGCAAAACAAGCGCTGCTTGGGAGGCAACCCAAGGATAAGTATTTATAGTTTCAGTAATTTCAATTCCGTCATTTCATTTCAGTATTGTTTTTCAATTCAATGAAATATACTATGGAATTCCGCATGTCATCTTCATCTGTAACAACCTTTTTCAAACTTTAAAAAATTGAATAACTGTTTACTGTTTATTATCTAGTGCATGAGAAACTGTTATAGGTAAGGTTGCGGCAAAACGAGTTATGGATTTTGATGATCCGAATTTCACGCCTTCACACAGAAACCAAAGGTGATTGCTCCGAAGTGCGAAGTTCGGGAGACAATGTGACGAGTGATGAAGCTGATGACTGTGAGACAAATGTTCAACTTTCAGATACCTAAGCCATGTTAGGATTTGAGCCAAATATTTCCAAACGGTATTACAACTTTTTTTCGATCTACTAAGAGAGTACCGTGCACTTGTTTATTTTCTAGAACTTGCTCTAATTCTCTGCTGACTGGTTAATTTGATTTATATGCATTGAGGAAATTGTTTGTTATAACCCAGAGCCTTTTCATGCCACCCTTATTATTATTATATCCTTTGCTAGCCAACTTTGAGCCGTAAAATAAAAAAAATTATCCCTTTTGTTTTGGTGACAAACCACAATACAAGCCTATAGACCAGAAAAACAATAAATTACCCTCTTTGGAGTTAAGGTAATAGTTCTCTAAGTGTTGGCAACAACTAAAGTTTGGGGTTCCTCATGGAACTATAAACATCTAAGTTTGGGGTGGGTGTACAGAGAACTAACACTACAAAAAGAAAAAAAATAAAAGAAAAGAGTCGAGAAAACATAAAAAATTCCCTAAAAAATAGTCCCTTAAAAAAAATGAATGAAAAGAAAAGATCCAAACGGCAAAAATAGTGATAGAAAAGAACCATACAAAGAAACATCCGGTTCTTAATCTCTGACACCAACACAAAAAGGCACCCAAAGGAATAAGGTTGCGTACATAAAAAGAAACCAAAGTAGAACTTAACTCCAATGTTTAGCCAACTATTTCCAAAAATGTCCTACCTTGACCTAAGCCACGTTATAACCCTGAAAAGACCTCCAAAAATGCATGTTATTAAATTTTGACTGGTTGCTTAGAGTTCTTGCAAGCCTATGGTAAAATAGCAGATTGCACGATGATTGAGAGTAACCCTTTCAGTTTCGAGCGAAAAATAAAAATGTTAGAGGGAGAAAAGGTTGAACACGGACTTTTGCAGGCATTTATCCGATTTGCTACCATCAACGTCTCCTGAGCCTAGCAGGACTGAGCATGATCGCTGCGGTAAGAATCAGCGGTACCATTGCTGTAATAATATGCCATTGCAGAAATAATATGCAACGTTGTGAAATTCCTATCATCCTTATTTATCTCTTATTTTTGCTAACGATCTTGTCTGACAACATGTTACTTGAGTACAAGCAACAGTTTAAGTTTGGGATTGTGATGACAGGAATTTCTATGGTATTATTAGTAGTAGTAGTATTAGTAGTAAAATAACCAAGACATGCCCAAATACGAAGGAAACCCTACAGAATCAAAGAAAAGCATCAAGACAAAGTCCAGAATGCAAAAAGACAAGAAAAAGCCCAAAAAAGAAGAAAATAAGCATTTCATCGTAGCATGATGGCTTCCATCGTGCCACGATGGGAGCTGCTTGCTGACCAAGAAAATAGAAGAAATAAATCTGCAAAATATCTGTTCATCGCAGCACGATGCACCATATCGCAGCACGATGACTTTACTTGGCGACCAAGCTGATGAAATGCACAGGATTAGTTATAAAATTTAACCAAATCTTCCCATCGTACTGCGATGGACCTATCGCAGTACGATGGCTTGCTGAGGCCCAATACGAAAACTATAAATATAGCGTTCCTCTCATTGTTCAAATCATTCAGAAATAGTAGAACAATCTCTACTATAAGGAGAGGTTCAGAGGAGCTCTATTGGGCATAGTTTTCTACCCTTACGGGAAAACTAACTCAGCAAGGTATGTTTTCTTTAGGCTTTTATGTTTAGATTATTATTTTTGTAATTTAAATATGTAATCTTTTGTATAGATGCCTTAGGTTGTGGTGCAGAAGATGAACTCCCCTATGAATATTTGGAGTCTGTGATTGGGTCAAAGTTATAATAAATCGTAATTCAGTATTATGTTTGTTATTTACTTTCTTGCACTTTAACAACGTATCTCGTAATCTGGCCGGATAAGCGGGAGCGCTCATAGAATTGATATTAGGTATTTGCTTAATATGGTCCGGAACTAGTAGTAAATAATGCTAGGTGTATAGAGACGGTAACATCCTGAACTAATCGCGAACTAAGCGGTAAGAATCAGGAACTAGGTGTGAACTGAGCACTTAGGAGCTGAATAGCCCGATACTTGGACCTAGAGGCATTGGATGGGTGAAGGTAATAATGCATATGTCATGAATAACTCACCTAGTAATTAGGGTTTGTGACACAGCGAGTTTAGGCTCTTGTAGGTACCTTAGTTATGAAAGTAGGGAAACTTCAATATTTATAGAGTAATAGTAAGGTATTACTACAACAAGGAAAAGTCACCGCCGAACAATAATCTGATTAACTATGTTATACACCGTTCATGCCACATATGAAGAAGGGAGAGAGTCCAACCACCATACCTATCCTCTATGTTTTTGAATCTATTTATCTTTATAATTTCTGTATAGCATTACGCTTATTTTTATAAAAACCTTTTTCCAAAAACCCAAAGAGAATGCAAATATACAAACTTAAATAATGCTAACGACGCTTTGGCACGATCCCTATGGATACGAACTCATTTTAGACACCTAGAGTGTGAATTATTACTCGACGACAGACTGGTGCACTTGCCAGAATGCAGTCACTCACCTAGGACATATTCTTAAGATTCCTTACTCAATTATTGTTATGCCACTTAAATCGCAATAACGCTAATTCAAATATTACTTACCTAGCTCATATTTTTTAGATTCTTTCCTCAATTATAGTTACATCACTTAATTTGCATTAGCGCTAATTCAAAAATTATTCACGTAAGAAATATTCTTAAGATTCCTTACTCAATTATTGTTACGTCAATCCATGCTCAATATAAAAAAAATTAGTTAATCTCAATTCACCTAAGACTTAAAAACCATTCTTTAAGTTAATCTAGAGTCCATCGATGCTCAATATTGAAGATTCAGTTAATCTCCAGTCACCTACGACTTAAAAACCCTAGTTTAAGTTAATCTCAAGTCACCTCAAACTTATGAACCCTTATTTAACTTATTCTTGAGTCAACCGATGCTCACCATCAAAGATTTAGTTAATCCCAAATCACCTAAGACTTAGGAACCCTAGTTTAAGTTAATCTCAAGTCACCTAAAACTTAAGAACCATTATCAAAGATTCAAATATACTTAGTTCACGTAATAGCCTTCATTTAAGTTTATCTTATTTTAACCATTGCGCAACATAAAAAATTTATTTAATTCTAAAGTAACCTAAGACTCAACGACCCTATGTTAAACTTATCAAAAACAAAAAAAAAGACCATAATTTAAGTTAATATATGCTCAAAATGAAATCTCAAGTCCATTAAAACTTAAGAACCCGTGGTTTAAAAGTTAAAACAATGCTCAACATCACATATTTAATTACAATAAAGTCCATTAATACTTAACAAGCTTAGTAATAGTTAATCCTAAGTCATGATTAAAGTTTCAGTTAATTTTCGGTTCAAACTTAGTATTGAAATGTGATTTATGGCCTTAACAAAAATTTCAATTCTAAATTCTTATGCTCTTTTGCAAAAGTGGGCTGCATCGTACTTCAATTAGACTATAGAAGCCCACTATTACATTTTTCAAACAAAATAAATAAATAATATATAATATATAAAATGTGGGGTCTCTTTTTTTGTTTTATGTGTAAGTTCAAAAAGTTACCAATCACCAGATTTAATCATGACCGTTGTTTATTATATTTATTATATCAAATGGTTAAAAGTTAAACTTTCGCATAATGGGAAAAGTATAACTGTCCCATACTAAATGTCACCGAAAATGAATGTGTGTGGTCCATAATTTTTTTCATTTTATTTTTGCATAAATAAAAATTAAATAAAATCACCTAATGTTGGGATCAATGTGTTGAAAATGAACAAAAAAGAAAAGATTGGACAAGTGAAAATTTAATTTTGCTAATGTAGCACTGTTTTGCTAATATAGTGTACGAAATAATTTAAACCAACTGAACAAAATATATTATCACATATGGAAAAAAAATTAAGTGATACTATTTTAAAATAACTATCATATAAATAATAATATACTAATATGGGAAACATTTAACTATAATGTACGAAATAAATTATATACTGGAGAAAATATACTATCACATACGGAAAAAATTATAAGTGATGCTATTTTAAAAATAACTATCATATAAATACAAAATGTAATAAATAATCTTGCCGTAAAAACTTCAACTTTATTCTTATGGATAAAAAAAATAGTTATTTTTATATTAATTGTAGTTAGAAATTCATTCCAAAAATTTGGTCGCACATATTGCGATAATTCCTTTGGATGTGCTCAACGTAATTCAACAATTTTGGAGCAATATAATGGCATAATTTACATGAAAGTAAGAATTAATTTGTAACCATGGAATTAATAAACAATTGTTCGAGTTGTTATCTGACTCAAAATATATCTATATATATTAAACCAAAATCTAAGAAAAACTTAGTATCCAATATTGTATACAAGATTAACACGGGAGAAAAAAAATACTTACAATTGCTTGTGTCTAAAAGTTTTCCATTTTTTAAAAAAACTTGCTCACCAAAAAATAACTTGGTCATGTAGCTAGGTGATGGTCTGTTCCATATATCTACTATGGATATTGCTTGCAAAACTTAACTATGATTATAGACCAACAAAAAAAGAACGTTTTCTTTTACCAAGTCAAACCATAAAATAGAAAAGAAAAAGGAACACGTGTTTAACGTAAATAAATGATTATAAATTTCCTATTAGTAATACTCAATAACGATAAGATAAGTCATGGAAATATTATAGGAAAAATTAGTTAAAATATTGAAACAGTCAACAAATTAATTAATTCAAATGAATTTTTGAAATTATCATTCATCAAATAATCATAAACACCAAATTAATATATTTCATTGTTCCAAAAAAATAAAAAAATTAACTCAACCAAACTAAATTATATTACGTAGAAAAAAAATAGCAAATTAGTAATGAATACTAACTCAAATAAAAACGTGGCATGATGACTCTCAAATAAATTATTATTTTTTTATTTTATTTATATGTTTAGTAGACATAGATAGGATTTACACGTAAAACTAATAACCTTAATATTAGTTAGTTTAGTTTAGGATACCATCATATTAGGAAATGTGACATATTTGTTTTGTTTCTTTTCAAAATAACGGCATGTCTACGATAAAAGTGGTGCATCACGTTTATAAAATTTCACAAGCTCTCTGTAAATTTGTTCGTCAGTGGAACTTTACTTAAAAAAATTCAACTTACATAAACCTATCATAATTTATTGAAATCCAATGAATTTCTATAAACTCTCCAAGAACTACATAATAAAAATTCTTCTGGAATTCTCAAAAGAGAAAAAAGAAAAAGTTTTTCAAGAACTATATAATTAATAAATTTAAACAATAAAATATTATTTTCTTGTGCAATTCATTATAGATGCATGATTTGAATTCTTCCGGAATTCATAACAAAAGTTGAGATTTTTTAAATTCTCCTGGAGCTATATTATTTAATTCTTCTGGAATTCATGGTAGGTAGAAATTTGGGTTTTTTAGGTTCTTCAAGAACTAATATTAGTGAATTCTTCCGGAATTCACTGGGAATAAAAATTGAGTTTTCTAATTCTGAATTCATACGAAATAAAAATTCATTTTTTTTCTAAATTCTTCAAGAACAAATAACTAAATTCTTCTGGAATTCATGATAAAAATTAAGATTTTTCTTTTCTAAGTTCTTCAGGAAATAGACTATTGAATTCTTCCGGATTCATAGAAAATAAAAATTGATTTTTGTATGTTCTTAGGGAACTAAATCATTGAATTCTTCAGGAATTCATAATTAAATTTCTAAGTTTTTCGAAAATTGTATAATGTAATATAATAATAATAATAATAATATCTTTTGCAATCCTTCAGGGTTGCATGAATATATTCTTCTAGAATATGTAGAGTTAAATAAACTAGTGAAATCAAAACTAATTAAAGAGAAATGTTTTTCATAGCATATGTACCTTTTAAAAAATTAAATCCCAATGTGGCAGCATGGTTATGATGCAAAATAAAATGAACTAAAATATATTGTATACATACCTTTACAATAGCAATATGGTAGAGTCTCGTGCTGATAACGTGTTGTGAAACTATTTATAAACAATAATGACAATATAGATGAAAGAGGGAAGAGCATAACTCTTGTATTGTATATTCACAAGTGTGTTTTACATTGTAACATAGTGTTGTCACTCGGAGCACGATTCTTCTTCTGAATTAGTACCTCCCTTTCAATATGCATATATGGATTATTTGTAGGAGGGGGGTATGGTGAATTTGGATCATAATGTTCAAAGTCCAGCTGCATACACAGATTACAAAATTTCATCAAATTCAAAAATCATGTTTGCTTTGTTTCTTAGTAAGGAAAGGAAAACACTATCCTAAGAAGAGAACCTATGGCTATGTTTGAATCCCGTACCCAAGTTAACACTCACTTATAGACAAAAAATGAATGGAACTGTCATACTAATGGATTGACATGTATCCAGTTGAGAACTGAATCCAGACCGATTGTAACAAAATATCATGAAGAAGAGATAAGTTTATGCTACCCATTACATAATAATAATAAATTAATAATACATATTATGTTGGGAAATACATATCAGCTTACCGTATCTACTCCATATTCCTTACAAAAATGCGGTACCAAGTCAAGAATAATCGATTTTTCAGTAATATCTTTGTTCAAGAATCTCTGAACCAAATTTTGTAGTTGTTCATTGCCATCAGTATTCACTGAATTAGCAATGACTTCCAGAGATAGCCAACGTGAATGGGCAGCAAACGGAATTAACCTGCCAATGAATGAGTAGGAATGTGAAAAAAGCAGTTAATTCCTAAGGGACTGTAACACCCCGTTTTTCGAAAGCCAAAAAGGGCATTATTAATTTTTTTTTTTTTTCTTTTTCAACTAACGCTCAGAGTGCGCATAAGAGATTTTAAATGAACCGGCATTCAAATATACAAAAGAACTCATTACTAAAAGGTGCTTCGACAAGCAAAGTGTATTCCTGAATAATTACAGTCCAAGTCTAAGTATCAAAACAAGTTAGAAATCCTATGCTAACCAAAAAGCACGGTGCACAAAACACACCGGCGCATAGTCTAACTACTCTAAGCTTCAACACAAGCTCACTATGGCCTAGAGCTGCCAACTCCATCCTCTCGACCTACATCGTCATCTGGGGTGGGATGAGCCCGCAAATGAAAGAAAGGGTCACCACAAAATACAAGTATGTATATATATAATCAGTGCGAAAGATGTACACATAGCAAATTTCCACATACACAAGAGAAAGCTCTTAAACTCAAAAGTAGTTCCCACCAACGGGTATATATAAATAAATCACCAATCCTAATGCAGACTTCTACAATGGGTGTGACGACCGTCACTGGTTCGTCACATGCATGATTTTCCGAAAAATTAACCTCTCCTCGAAGAGTCGTGGGGTAGGCAAAGCCACACAGAAATATACGTACCCGCACTAAAAATGCCACACAAGGCAGGTGAAGTCACACAGACAAACACCAGGCGAAGTCACACAGACATACACCAACTCAATATAAATCCAGAGGGATTTGGCGAAGCCACACAGTCAAACGCCCGGTACGTAGGCAAAGTCACACAGACATACACCTAGGCACGCAACTATGAAATGCATGGCATATATTCTCTTCGGCATATACAGGATGGTCACACAGACAAAATCCCCGCGTAGTCCTATCCGACTCACGCATTCATATATGCTCATGCAAACATTCACATAGCCTAAAGCCTATGTACAAGCATCACAACATACATACATTTTCTCAATCATATGTAAATTGCACACATATTTATAACCACCTTCTCATCAACGAGAATACATAAGTACAAACATGCTAAAGCACACAGCAATTGCACACACAGCAAAACAAAGCATGTCGTAACCGTTTTAAAGACAGAAATAAAGTGTAGCCCTTACCTCGTCAAGCACTCAACTATCACACGATCACACAACACTTACTCGCTTCCTAAAACAAGCAAAGTATTCAATCAAAACCATATCCAATCAATCCTTAATGAATTGGACTCTAAAACCCCAAAAACCAAAGGCTTTCTAAGGAAAACGACTCTTTCGGATACAACACCAAAAACTACCGTATTGATCAACCCCCATGAGTTATATGTACTATTTTTAGGACCCAAAACAATTGTCAAAAGTCTTAAATAATTTGAAATGCAAAATGGCCGTTTTCTTGCGTTATAAGTTACGTACTTTCCGAGTACCCGAAAAACTCGTTTCCAATCCCAACCACTTCCATAAACTAATAAAAAGGGATTAGAAAGTTAAAAATCAAGTTTAGAAATCAGAATCCAAAATTTTAGGTCCCAGAGCTCGCCCTGGCGAGTTGGTAGCGAGTGGAGGCAGAGAGTACTGGTCTTACTCGCTCTGGAGCTCGCCCTGGCGTGTTGTCATGACCTGTGACACTCGCCCTGGCGAGTAACCACTCGCTCAGCGAGTTTCAACTGTCATGACAGCAAAAGACAGCAACTCACACCACCTTTTTCCACCCAAGCCTAGTTTGATTCTATTAGTTCTCAACACTTTTTCAAGGCACAAAAGCAAACCATTTTCATAAGCAAGCAATTCATTTTCCGAAAGCTTGTTGGTTGCTTCGAGTGCAAGTTATTTGATTTTCATTTCCAAAATCAAAACCAAATCCAAGCACAAGTTTTATTACGGGCCTTAACCGTCCGGTAATCATTTTTCAAACATGTTTTCAAGGTAAAAAGTAACACCACATGTCACAATAGTTTTAAACCACTTGACCCCAAAATACTTCCCAAAAACACTTAGGAATATTTTCATAAACCACAAAATATTTTTCATCGGATTTTTCTAAAACAACACCATACAACGCATTTCCCTTTTGCTCAAAGGTTCATAGACAACTTTTCTTTTCAAAACCTTACAACATAACCTCATGAAATTGATCAATACATAACCAACTCAAAACCCTAACTTTTCTCATGAGATTCTCACCAACTCATGGAAAAATTGAAACAACAAAGCCTAGCATGCTTACTAAACTCTCATGAACAACTTTCATGAAACAAGAACTAGCAAGAACAACCTTTCTCACCAAACCCTCTTAAGAACATAAACCCAAAAATCTCACAACTCTAAAAATCTACCAACCTAGGAGATAAGAAGAGAGGGTTACCTTAAGAAAGTGATTCTCTACAACTTTCCTCAAAGCTTCCAAGCTTGAAATGGAGTGAAATGGTGAGGAATGGAAAATTTAGTGGAGGTTAGAAGAAAGTAATGGAGTCTACGTGAAAGAGAGAAAGAATGAAGTAGAGGTTGTGATTTTCCTAAGTGACCAAAGTCATGAACCTCCTTACTATTACATGAGCTCTTGCTAACTCATGGCCATTGGATCAAAAACACAATGCCAAGACAAAACCCTAGCCATTGGATCAAACCAAACCAAACCCACTTGAGATAAAACTCAACACCTCTTAGCAACACTCACACGTTCAGCTCTCGCGTGCCGCGACGAACGAAACTCACCAAAACAGAAAACCTACAGAAAGAACGTCTAACGTCTAACAATTCCAAAACTTATCGCCGAATCTTTTTCCGCGACTGTAATTTTCTTCCATACCTTAGAAAATTATTCTCAGAATATATCTCAACTCGTGCAGATATATAAAACTCCCATCCGAAACCTCACTCAAAACAGACGCAGTAAGATTTTCCATCCGCGGGTAAAATCCTACTGGTTTTTCCAAAAACAAGAATAATCCAAAACTCGTTATTCTGAAACCACAAATCACTTCTTATACAAGAAACAGGATCACAAGACAAAAGTCTGTACAAATACAGTGCACGAGCACAAAACAGGCTCAATTACAGCAAAAGCTAATAATCACACGATGTTTCATCACCCGAACACATCGAAACCCTAATATCCTTAAACCAACTATACAATGAAATCTTGGGTCTTACAATACTACCCCCCTAAAAGAAGTTTCGTCCTCGAAACTTAGACATCGTCAAACAAACTGGGGTATAATTCTTTCATCTTACTCTCGAGCTCCCAGGTGGTATCTCCCGTAGCTTCGTTCCATATTACCTTCACCAAAGGTATCTCTTTCGTTCTCAAACGTCTCATCTTCCTATCCGCAATCTTGATCGGCGGAACCTCAAATGACAAGTTATCCCTCAGCTGGATGTCATCTGGTGTGATCACATGTGATGGATCCGGTGTATATTTCCGCAATTGCGACACATGGAACACGTCATGAATCAAAGATAGTACCGGTGGCAACGCGATCCGGTATGCTACCTTCCCAATCCGTTCCAAAATCTGATAAGGCCCTATAAACTTCGGAGTCAACTTCTTCGCTTTCAAAGCCCTTCCAACGCCAGTTGTTGGTGTAATACGGAGAAATACGTGATCCCCCTCCTCAAACTCTAAAGGCCTCCGACGCCTATCCGCATAACTTTTCTGGCGATCTTGAGCAACCTTCATCATTGCCCTTATCTTTCGGACCTTGTCCGTCGTCTGTTGTACCATTTCCGGTCCTACTATCATACTTTCCCCATCTTGGTACCAACACAAAGGAGTCTGACATCTCCTCTCATACAAAGCCTCATATGGTGCCATTCCAATACTCGCGTGGAAACTGTTGTTGTATGTGAATTCTATCAAAGGTAACACATCATCCCAACTTCCACGATCATCCAAAACACAAGCTCTCAACAAATCTTCCAAGGATTGATTTGTTCTCTCGGTCTGCCCATCTGTCTGAGGATGATAGGCGGAACTCAATCTCAGCTTCGTCCCCAACGCCTCATGCAAAGTCTTCCAAAAGTGTGAAGTAAACTTTGGATCTCGATCCGACACTATACTTGACGGAATCCCATGTAACCTCACAATCTCAGCAATGTAAACATCGGTCAACTTTGCTGCTGTATCCGTAGTCCTTACCGGTAGAAAATGAGCGGACTTTGTCAAACGATCCACTATTACCCAAATGGAATCATGCTTCCTCCTGGTCTTAGGTAACCCAGTGATGAAATCCATAGAAATGCTATCCCACTTCCACTCGGGGATGTCTAAAGACTGCAGCATCCCTGCTGGTCTCTGATGCTCAATCTTCGCCTTCTGACAAGTCAGACACGACGCCACAAACTCAGCCACATCCTTTTTCATACCTGGCCACCAGAAATCATGCCTCAGGTCTTGATACATCTTTGTTGCCCCGGGATGTATACTAAGTTTACTCTTGTGTGCCTCCCCTAGAATGATGTTTCTCAAGTCCATCGCATCGGGTACACACACCCTACCTTGACACCTCAAGATATTGTCCGATCCCACCTTGAAATCTCGGTTGGTTCCTCGAACAATCAAAGCTCTTTTCTCCACGAGAAACTTGTCATCTTGACAGTTTGCAATGTCCTCCAATAAACCGCTTGAGATGGTAATCATACCCAGTCTCATATTCCCCAAAGCAAACTCTACCTCTAGGTGTAAGTCACGAAACTCTCTCAACAACTCTTGTTGACTAGCCATTTGTGCCGAACAAACCGACACACTCTTCCTACTCAAAGCATCGGCTACCACATTAGCCTTTCCAGGATGGTATTCTAACGTGAAATCAAAATCTTTCAAAGTTTCCATCCATCTCCTCTGCCTCATATTAAGCTCTTTCTGATCGAATAGATACTTAAGACTTTTATGGTCACTAAACACGACAAAAGTGCAACCATAAAGATGATGTCTCCAAATCTTCAATGCAAAAACCACGGCCGCAAGCTCTAAATCGTGCGTAGGATAATTCTTCTCATGCACCTTCAGTTGCCTTGACGCATAAGCCACTGCTCTCTTGTGTTGCATCAACACACAACCCAACCCTTGATGAGAAGCATCGCAATAAACCTCATACGGTTCCTCCGACTGTGGTAACATCAAAACTGGTGAAGTCGTCAACCGTTCTTTCAACAACTGGAAACTCGACTCACACTTCTCTGTCCAAGCAAAAGGTTGATCTTTTCGCGTAAGTTGTGTCATCGGCGCCACAATCTTAGCGAATCCTTCTATAAACCTTCGGTAATAACCGGCCAAACCAACAAAACTCCTTACATCCGTCACTGTTTGAGGTTGTTTCCATGAAAGTACCGTATCAATCTTGGCTGGATCCACGGCTATTCCCTCTTTTGATATAACATGACCCAGGAAATTCACCTCTTCCAACCAAAAATCACACTTTGACGGGTTTGCATACAACTTTTTCTCCCTCAAAACTTGCAAAACCAAGCGAAGATGCTCTTCATGCTCCTCTTCACTCTTCGAGTACACCAAAATGTCATCAATGAACACCACCACAAACTTGTCCAAAAATGAATTGAATATCCGATTCATGTAAGCCATAAAGATAGCAGGTGCATTCGTCACTCCAAACGGCATCACTAAGAACTCATAATGCCCATAACGCGTCCTAAACGCCGTTATCTGAATATCCTCATCTCGTACCCTTATCTGGTGATAACCAGATTTCAAGTCAATCTTGGAAAACACTGAGGCTCCCCTCAACTGATCCATCAGATCATCAATACGCGGCAATGGATATCGGTTCTTGATAGTCACCTTATTAAGCTTCCGATAATCCACACACAGACGAGATTTACCATCCTTCTTTTTAACCAATAAGACCGGTGCTCCCCAAGGCGACACACTAGGCCTTATGAAACCCTTCTCTAACAAGTCCTCAATCTGACTTTTCAACTCTACCAACTCAGCTGGAGCCATCCGATAAGCTGATTCTGAAATCGGACCCGTACCCGGTTGCAAATCAATAAAGAATTCTACCTCTCTACACGGAGGAAAAGCTGGAATCTCCGATGGAAACACATCTTGGAAATCCTGAACCACACGAATTTCCTCAATTCGGATCTCTGACGTCACTCCTAAGCTAGCAAGTGAAACTATCTCCGGCTCTCCATTACACATAACCACAGAAAGCCGATTCGCAGACAAGTACCTTCTCACACCTGGCTCGGGAAAGAAAACCAATTTTCGAGCGCAGTCTAGAATCACATAATGATAAGACAACCAATCCATCCCGAGAATGATCTCGAGAGATGTAAGCGGTAGACACACCAAATTAACCAGAAAATCCCTATTCTGGATTACTACCAAACAATGCAAACATGCAGTATTCACTACCAAATCCTTAGCAGGAGTCAAAACATTCAAATCAAACGGAAGCACAGAAACATTCAAACTCAAACGATTTGCACATGCCAAAGATATGAATGAGTGGGTTGCCCCCGTGTCAATCAAAGCAGTTAAAGAATTACCTGCGATGTGACAGCTCTCGTGGATGGCATTGCTAGCCTGCCCACTCAGTTCAGTGCCCATACAGTAAGCACGTGCCTTTGCCGCAGGTCTGGCACCCTGTGAGCCTTGTGCCACATTTGCCGACGGCCCAGTCTTCGGGGCTCTGCAATCTCTAGCAAAGTGTCCCGGCTTCTTGCAATTGTAGCAGGTGTTTCCCGCCTTCGGTTGCGTGCACTCATTAGAAAAATGCCCTGCTTCTCCACAGTTGTAGCAAGCCCCCTTACTACCCTCTGATTTTCCCCGGGTTCCTTGATTCACCGATCGGCCCGGTCCTTTACTGTGCTGAGGACGGTTATAAGGCTTACTCCCTTGCCTCCCACTATTCTGGGTCGAACCACGATCATTGGTGCGACTTGGTCCTCCGGCATTAGAATTCCCTTGGCGGTTCACCCGCTTATTCTTCATGTCTTCCACCTCTTGGCACTTTTCAACCAAGACCTGGAATTGTCGAATACCCAATGGCACAACCGCATCCTGCAGTTCGTACCTCAGCCCATCTTGAAATCTGCGGCACATATAAACCTCATCTATCCCATCCCTAAAGAAGCGGAAGAAACGGGATAGTGATTCAAACATCTTGGCATATGCTTCAACATTCATGTCCGCTTGCCTCAGCCTCAGAAACTCTTCCCCATACCTGTCCCTAGCTGTCTCGGGGAAATATTTGGCCAAGAACCTCCTCTTGAAGTTCTCCCTACTTAACTCTTCATGAACATTCTCCATGATCAGTCGGGTGTTCCTCCACCAATACTCAGAACCCCCGAGTAACTGATAGGTAGCTAAGACCACCTTCTCTCCCTCTGGACAATGAATTGCCCCGAATATCCTCTCCACAGATTGGAGCCACAAATCAGCAGTTTCCGGACCTCCCTCCCCATTAAACTTTGGAGGAGTCTGGTGGTTGAAATTCGAAAGAAGTCTAGAACCAGCAGCGAGTATTTCCCTTTCGCGCTTTTCCAGATCTCTCTGCGCCTTAGCATGGCTCTGAGCAGTCACAGCCGCTGCCATTGTATGCACGGCATAAGCCATCTGGTTTATATCAACATTATCCGCCATAGGTACTGTAGGTGCCCTTCTTGGAGGCATTCTATTCTGCACAATACCAATTCTGATTAGATTCCTTATCCAAACATTTCTGAGTCTCAACAGAAAATCTCACCCAACGGTTACTAACTCATAACCCGACATAGAACAAACACTAGAACTAACTCAACACTAGCTACGTTCTAACCGACTCTGAACTAACGACTCAAGTATACATTTTCCCTTTGAAGATTTAAAGCCGTGCTCTGATACCAAACTGTAACACCCCGTTTTTCGAAAGCCAAAAAGGGCATTATTATATTTTTTTTTTCTTTTTCAACTAACGCTCAGAGTGCGCATAAGAGATTTTAAATGAACCGGCATTCAAATATACAAAAGAACTCATTACTAAAAGGTGCTTCGACAAGCAAAGTGTATTCCTGAATAATTACAGTCCAAGTCTAAGTATCAAAACAAGTTAGAAATCCTATGCTAACCAAAAAGCACGGTGCACAAAACACACCGGCGCATAGTCTAACTACTCTAAGCTTCAACACAAGCTCACTATGGCCTAGAGCTGCCAACTCCATCCTCTCGACCTACATCGTCATCTGGGGTGGGATGAGCCCGCAAATGAAAGAAAGGGTCACCACAAAATACAAGTATGTATATATATAATCAGTGCGAAAGATGTACACATAGCAAATTTCCACATACACAAGAGAAAGCTCTTAAACTCAAAAGTAGTTCCCACCAACGGGTATATATAAATAAATCACCAATCCTAATGCAGACTTCTACAATGGGTGTGACGACCGTCACTGGTTCGTCACATGCATGATTTTCCGGAAAATTAACCTCTCCTCGAAGAGTCGTGGGGTAGGCAAAGCCACACAGAAATATACGTACCCGCACTAAAAATGCCACACAAGGCAGGTGAAGTCACACAGACAAACACCAGGCGAAGTCACACAGACATACACCAACTCAATATAAATCCAGAGGGATTTGGCGAAGCCACACAGTCAAACGCCCGGTACGTAGGCAAAGTCACACAGACATACACCTAGGCACGCAACTATGAAATGCATGGCATATATTCTCTTCGGCATATACAGGATGGTCACACAGACAAAATCCCCGCGTAGTCCTATCCGACTCACGCATTCATATATGCTCATGCAAACATTCACATAGCCTAAAGCCTATGTACAAGCATCACAACATACATACATTTTCTCAATCATATGTAAATTGCACACATATTTATAACCACCTTCTCATCAACGAGAATACATAAGTACAAACATGCTAAAGCACACAGCAATTGCACACACAGCAAAACAAAGCATGTCGTAACCGTTTTAAAGACAGAAATAAAGTGGAGCCCTTACCTCGTCAAGCACTCAACTATCACACGATCACACAACACTTACTCGCTTCCTAAAACAAGCAAAGTATTCAATCAAAACCATATCCAATCAATCCTTAATGAATTGGACTCTAAAACCCCAAAAACCAAAGGCTTTCTAAGGAAAACGACTCTTTCGGATACAACACCAAAAACTACCGTATTGATCAACCCCCATGAGTTATATGTACTATTTTTAGGACCCAAAACAATTGTCAAAAGTCTTAAATAATTTGAAATGCAAAATGGCCGTTTTCTTGCGTTATAAGTTACGTACTTTCCGAGTACCCGAAAAACTCGTTTCCAATCCCAACCACTTCCATAAATTAATAAAAAGGGATTAGAAAGTTAAAAATCAAGTTTAGAAATCAGAATCCAAAATTTTAGGTCCCAGAGCTCGCCCTGGCGAGTTGGTAGCGAGTGGAGGCAGAGAGTACTGGTCTTACTCGCTCTGGAGCTCGCCCTGGCGTGTTGTCATGACCTGTGACACTCGCCCTGGCGAGTAACCACTCGCTCAGCGAGTTTCAACTGTCATGACAGCAAAAGACAGCAACTCACACCACCTTTTTCCACCCAAGCCTAGTTTGATTCTATTAGTTCCCAACACTTTTTCAAGGCACAAAAGCAAACCATTTTCATAAGCAAGCAATTCATTTTCCGAAAGCTTGTTGGTTGCTTCGAGTGCAAGTTATTTGATTTTCATTTCCAAAATCAAAACCAAATCCAAGCACAAGTTTTATTACGGGCCTTAACCGTCCGGTAATCATTTTTCAAACATGTTTTCAAGGTAAAAAGTAACACCACATGTCACAATAGTTTTAAACCACTTGACCCCAAAATACTACCCAAAAACACTTAGGAATATTTTCATGAACCACAAAATATTTTTCATCGGATTTTTCTAAAACAACACCATACAACGCATTTCCCTTTTGCTCAAAGGTTCAAAGACAACTTTTCTTTTCAAAACCTTACAACATAACCTCATGAAATTGATCAATACATAACCAACTCAAAACCTTAACTTTTCTCATGAAATTCTCACCAACTCATGGAAAAATTGAAACAACAAAGCCTAGCATGCTTACTAAACTCTCATGAACAACTTTCATGAAACAAGAACTAGCAAGAACAACTTTTCTCACCAAACCCTCTTAAGAACATAAACCCAAAAATCTCACAACTCTAAAAATCTACCAACCTAGGAGATAAGAAGAGAGGGTTACCTTAAGAAAGTGATTCTCTACAACTTTCCTCAAAGCTTCCAAGCTTGAAATGGAGTGAAATGGTGAGGAATGGAAAATTTAGTGGAGGTTAGAAGAAAGTAATGGAGTCTACGTGAAAGAGAGAAAGAATGAAGTAGAGGTTGTGATTTTCCTAAGTGACCAAAGTCATGAACCTCCTTACTATTACATGAGCTCTTGCTAACTCATGGCCATTGGATCAAAAACACAATGCCAAGACAAAACCCTAGCCATTGGATCAAACCAAACCAAACCCACTTGAGATAAAACTCAACACCTCTTAGCAACACTCACACGTTCAGCTCTCGCGTGCCGCGACGAACGAAACTCACCAAAACAGAAAACCTACAGAAAGAACGTCTAACGTCTAACAATTCCAAAACTTATCGCCGAATCTTTTTCCGCGACTGTAATTTTCTTCCATACCTTAGAAAATTATTCTCAGAATATATCTCAACTCGTGCAGATATATAAAACTCCCATCCGAAACCTCACTCAAAACAGACGCAGTAAGATTTTCCATCCGCGGGTAAAATCCTACTCGTTTTTCCAAAAACAAGAATAATCCAAAACTCGTTATTCTGAAACCACAAATCACTTCTTATACAAGAAACAGGATCACAAGACAAAAGTCTGTACAAATACAGTGCACGAGCACAAAACAGGCTCAATTACAGCAAAAGCTAATAATCACACGATGTTTCATCACCCGAACACATCGAAACCCTAATATCCTTAAACCAACTATACAATGAAATCTTGGGTCTTACAGGGACTAACACACACACACACACACACACACACACACACACAGGTATACAAATACCATTTCAAATATTCTATCACGTGCTTCTTTTGACAAGCCTCCTCTTCTGCCTTTTGACGAGCTTTTCTTGCTAATCGTTTCTACGATGGAATAGAAGATATAATTAATTAATATAACAATTAGTTCTATACACAACAACAAGTAATTTGTTTGTTGTCAAAAACATATTGGTTTCTAGATGCCCAAAGACAACCCAAGACCACCACAAATTTAACATTCCAATCATACGAAGTGATACGCACGGAGGTTTTCCTCAATCCACTCCCAAAGGTTCCCTTGGAAAATACAAGGGAACCAAATTTGTCAAATCAAAGTATATGTATTTAAGTGTAAATTTTTAACCTTGCATGCACAAACCAAGATCATAATAATTTCAAGGTTATTTTTGTCAACCAGACCATGTCCAATCATTCTTCATTTTCGTGTTCTTCATCAAATTGGGGTTTTGAGTCAGAATTTGATGCAAGGGTTCTGGGATGTAGCTGAGCTTAGCATCAGGATTAAAAGCTTCTTTGAGGTGGGTTCTTTAGGTCCTTATCTTAGTTTAATTATTAGAGACTAGTTTTCCCCAAATATGTGAAAATGCATGCAAACATAGGTTTCTAGGTTGAATTTATGAAAGAGCATGAATCAATCCCAATTCCCACTCCTATATAACTTGTTTTATATGATTGAATGTGTTTATAACTGGTTGCATGAAGATTGTAGGTGAAAACTATGAAAAATCGCATTTTCTGCAAAACAGGGGTTTGTGCTGTCAAACTCGCCGCAGCGAGTGACTACTCGCCGTGGCAAGTGTTGCTGCCTGTATAACTCGCCAGGGCGGGTGTTACAGGTCTGTCAGCACATAAGCTCGCCGTAACGAGTAGGAGCTCGCCGTAACCAGTTTAGCAGGGACAGAACCTGCATATTTTACCTTTTAAAAAATATCAAACACTCGTTTTATGTCTGAATGCAACTGGGATTTCATGAACATTTAATAGTGTAAAATAGATTATATAGTCAAAGATTAACATGTATATACTTATGTATTAGTAACATGACTAGGAACCTTTGGGGGAAAATATTGGTAGTATTGCTTACTCAATTAATTAAATGGTATTACTTAACCATATTAAAGAATTCTTTCGAGTTCTATAGTTATTATGTGAGCCAACGGCGGAATCCGAACCTCAATATTCGGTATTACGCAGAGTCACGCATCCGAGACCGGCTTGCCTCGGGTGACCTTTGAAGAGTAAATTGATAAGATAATAATTTCTTTGACACACCCTTATGTTTATTAATACTTCATACCATGTAAAACAGTTGACTTAGTATATTATACAATCTAGTTCCCCGGTGTAGTCACCTTTAGGCGGGTAGTAGGACTCACTGAGGCTTAGTAGTCTCACCCCACTCCTTCAATTTTTTTTCAGATAAGCAGGTTGTAGGGTAAGCATTGGATTTGCCTAGGCCTACATCAGGAGATTACATGATTTATGTTGCTTCTTGCTTTCTTTACAATTGTTATGTTGTCCAAATTCAGCCATGTTGTTGCCATGTTTTCAGACTTGTCTTTTAATCAGTTTGTTTCAGTTTATGTCATCTTTGTTCAGTATCGTGCTTGTAACTGTACTTTGTATTCAGCATCTGCGTGTGCTTTCAATAAATTCCCAGGGTTGTAATAATTTTAATGACTACTGTACTACATTATAATAAATCACGAGGTATTCTAGATATTCTTTCGTGGGGTGTTATACAATATCATCAGGGATTAACCATTGACTTCCTTGAATAAAGTCAGCCACATTTGCTTGAAGGTTGTTTTGCACCGAGGGTGGAAAATGCAAAAATATCAGCAATAGAGTCCTCACCACACCATTTGTCTGTCCAGAAAGAAATGTCATTGCCATTGCCAATGATAAATATATGTGATGGTTGATACAATGTTGCCCTCTAATCAATCAATAGAGTTGTCCCAAATTACATTGAAGTCATTCTTCATACCACTCCAGATAGAAGAAAATATGTGATGGTTGATACAATGTTGCCCTCTAATCAATCTACTTTTAAGCAACAAAGCCCAGTGATCTTGTGAATTGAAAAGATCCCAACAAAGCTTTAAGTTTGTAGCTTCATTGCGAGTCGTGATTGATCTAATACCAAGGCCACCTTCAGCAGTAGGTTTACAAACCTTTTTCCAATTAACAGTGACAAGTTTTCGTTGATTCAAATCACCCGACCAAATAAAATTCTTCATCCACCTTTCAAGATCCTTCAGCAAAGAAGTTGGCCAAGAATAAATGGAAATGGACTGTATTAGCATGCTATGAATGACTGACTTCACCAATTGCACTCTTCCAGCAATAGATAAAAGTGAAGCCTTCCAAGCTGCCAGCTTTGATTTGATTATGTCTGCAATTGGTTGGAGGTAAATACTTTTTGGCTTTCCTTTGAAGATGGGAACCCCCAAATAGATAAATGGCAAAGAACCAATAGTGAAACCAAGAAACAAGGCTATCTGATGCACTCTAGCCTGAGGAATAGAACCAGCATATATAGTGGACTTACTAGCATTCACAACCTGACCAGAAGCCATAGCATATCTGGTAAACAAATGCTTTAAAGTGATAAGGTTAGATTGCCTACCGTTGCAGAAGACCAAAACATCATCAGCATAAAGACAATGAGAGGGAACTGAGACATTTCTAGTGCCTTTGAAGGAGTGCAATTGACCATCTTTGAAAGATTTCTACTGAGAACTTCTTCTGCAATGCAAAATAAAAGAGGTGATAGAGGATCACCTTGCCTCACTCCCCTAGTGCAGTTGAAGTAGCCATGCATCTTGCCATTGACAGAGATTGATAAAGAAGCAGACTTCAGGATATTGTCGATCCAATTATAGAATTTCTCACAAAAACCAAAACTTCTCAACACCTTCAAAAGAAATGGCCATTCAAGAGTATCAAAAGCCTTGGTGATGTCAATTTTGAGAATTAAGTTACCACCATAAGACTTGTTGTGCAAAAGATTAGTTGCTTCTGATGCAAGGCAGAGGCAGTCTCTAATGTTCCTACCTTGAATGAATCCCTTTTGTTCCTTAGAGATGAAGTTAGGCAAAATGAGGGCCAATCTATCAGCTAAAATCTTAGATATCACTTTGAACTTGAAATTAGTCATTGCAATAGGTCTATATTGCTCAATGGTGTCAGCATTGGAAGACTTTGGAATAAGAATAACATTGTTGGCATTGAAATTAGGGAGAATCCAACCAGTTTGAAAAAACTGTAAGACTACCTGTTCCACATCTTTATGCACTATATCCCAATAGTTTTGAAAGAAAAAAGCCCCAAAACCATCAGGACCAGGAGCACCATCTCTATTGAGACTAAAGACTGCAGCTTTAATTTCATCTGCTGAAGGAAGCAAAGTGAGCAAATTATTAATGTTGTTATCAATGACTTCAGGAATGACCTCATCAATCAACAATGGATCCTGCAAAATAGCATGGTTAGTAGAAAACAAATTTTTATAGTAATGTACAATGTGATCAGCAATTTGGTCAGGCTCTGATAGGATTGTGTCACCAGCTCTAATAGATGAAAGAGTTTTGGTAGTATTTTTTATCTTTGCTATTTTGGGAAAATAGCCAGTGTTTCTATCACCCTCAACATGCCAATTGACTCTAGCCTTTTCTTGCCAAAACCAATCCTGCCTAGTCAAGGCCTCTTCCAATTTGGCTTGAGCAACCTTTTCCGGATCTCTTAACAATTGATTAGAACCATTGTTGTGTATCTGAGATTGAATTTTAGAAAGATCATCCTCGGCATCTTTAACAAATAAGTGTACATTGCCAAACACTTGCTTATTCCACACCTTTAAATGCTCTTTAAGCATTTTTAACTTACTGCACAAAACAAACATAGGGCACCCAACAAAAGTAGTACTCCAGACATTGGTGATAAGACCCTTACAAGATTCATGGAGAGACCACATCTTGTGAAATTTGAACTGTGAGACAAAAGAAGTGTTGCTAAAATTGAAATCCAACATAATAGGATAGTGGTCAGATGTGGCTTTGACAAGAGTGGAGACATGACAGTGTTGCAAAATGTTAGCCAAGATTGATTACAAATAACCCTATCAAATCTCTTTTCTGTATGTGTTGTACCCCCTCTACCATTAGACCAAGTATACCATGCTCCTTTGGTTGGAAGATGTAAAAAGTCATTACTAGCAGTCCATTCTTGAAAATCAACCATTGGCTGCCTATCAGGACAATGAGATCCCCTATACTCATGCATACCAAGAACAACATTAAAGTCACCCAAATAGCACCAGGGTAAGCAGTGCATCACAGTTAGATCACTTAATTTGGCCCAAAGACTTCTTCTCTTGATATAACTATTAGATGCATAAACAGCAGCTACACAAGAAGTCTTATCTAAAGCAGAAATTTTAAAAGCAACAAATTGATCATCTATGTACATCAAGTCAGGATCAAGGTTATTTTTACATATACACCAGATGTTAGGCAGTAAATTGTCCCTTTCATTGACAGAAAACAATTTAAGATCTAACCTTTGGAGCCATCTTCTAGAAAAATCAGCAAAGCTCATCCAAGGTTCAGCATTGAAGATGAAATCAGGTTTTTCAGTATTAATTAATCTTCTAAGTGCCAATTTATAGGCTTTATTGGCTATGCCTCTGATATTCCAGTATAAACCCTTCATTTGAGAGTCTTTTTTTGACCAGGTCTGGATCTGGTACCATAAGTAGGCTTGGAAGTTAGAGATTTTGTTGTTGTTGCCTTCTTACTTGCTTTGGAAGTAACTAAAGTAAATTTGGAAGAATCAGGAATTGCCTCTATATTTTCAATCAAATTTTGCTCTTTTTCCTCATTTTCTGCTATGTTTGCCCATGATTCTCTAAGGAACTGCATATCATGATGAATTCTGTCTTGTGAATGCTCATGATTAAAAATTTGTAATGAAAGATCTTCTGAATTGCCTTTGTTGACCAGTGGGGGAGTCTCTTCCACACAATCTGAATCATGTATACTGTCATTAACTTCTACAATTTCAACAATATTTTCAGTCCTCACCAGATCATCAACCACAAGTTCTTCAATCCTTCTTAAATAAGACAAAGATGGCCCTTCTAAAATCCTATCATCATTCACTCTCGTTTCAGCTAGAATACTGAACTTGTTCTGATGCTTCAGGCTAGTAGCATTTGTATCTAAATGATCTACTTCAGTATCAGGCAAGACATGTTGTATTGGTGACTATATATTTGCTTCAGCTGAAGCTATTCGTTCAAGAATTGGCCTAACATGCTGTATTGGAGACAGTATAGATGTATCTGCAGGAGCTGTTGGTTCAAGAACTTGTCTAATCTGTTGTAGACCTTCTGTTGGTGACTAAATAGCCAAAATTGGCTGTGTGGAGTCTTTAAGTGTGGAATCAACATTAACATTTCCAATTTGAAGCCTTCCATCCTTTGTCTGCACATAATGTTTTGAAGCTTCACCCTTTTTCTTATTTCTTACTCTATCTTCCTGACTTTGATTTTCTTCATGACTAACCTTTCCTTGTACTTTCTTATAAATTTCAACATAGTGACCAATCATATTACAATGAGTGCAAAATTCAGGCAAATACTCATACTTCAAATCAACAAAAAAAGCATAACATGTTCTTTCCACTAACACCTGGTACCTAGGTGTTTGACTGATATCCATATCAACCAGTACTCTAGCATATTGACCAAATGTTCGATCAAACATCGGTTTAGCCGCAATTGTAGCAGTACATATAGGAGTCCCAATACTACTAACAATGGCAAAGAAAATTTTGGGTCTCCAATATTTTTGTGACAGTCCATAGATCCTAACCCACACTTGGGCTGTAGTATTCTTTTGC
Organism: Trifolium repens; assembly: GCA_030408175.1. Classification (NCBI taxonomy): domain Eukaryota; kingdom Viridiplantae; phylum Streptophyta; class Magnoliopsida; order Fabales; family Fabaceae; genus Trifolium; species Trifolium repens. Next base: position 27,653,035 of record CP125851.1, read on the forward strand.
AAATTAGGATTAAAGTCTCTAGTCCAAGCAAACATCTTAAGGAAACCAGGGTTTAAGTTCCAAGAAGTCACAGACCTCACCCTTCTAACATCTTCCAGTGAAGAAAAAGAAAATTCATAAAAACATTTACCTAAAGAAGTGATTCCCCAACGAGACAAATCCTTCCATAAAGGTGTTAGCTTGTTTTTCAAAGCAACGACGGTGAGCGGAGTTGAACCTTTGGGCCATATAATCCTTCCATGGAGGTTGTGCTTACAAATCTCCATTCCGGCAAAATACTCTTCATCAGGGATCGGAATGGCAAGTCTATCACCCTTGAAACATGGTTGTGGGAACTGAGAAGCAGGAATATCACAAACATTGGAGAGGGCTTGTGCGAAAGATTTTTGGGGTTTAGTTGAAATTTTTTTTTTGGATTTGTGGTTTAGGGTTATCATCTAGACAAGACCATGGGATTGTAAACTCATTCATGGTGAAAAAAACAAGATCAGTTTGAAAGAAAAGGATTCCTAGATGCTAAGCAAGGAGACGGTGAAGCCAGAACCCATCATTTGTTGAATCGCCAGAACCGACTCATTCCTCTTTCAATGACTTATCAAAAACTAATCCAACAACTTATTATATGCTAATGTTTATTTTTATTTATTAATAGAAAAATTGACTGTTTCACACATGTTAATGCATAACTTTGACGATTAACATCTTTAATTGTATAATAGTAAACATTACAAAAATTTGATATTTTAAAATACTCATCGAGACGAATCCAAAAACATATTATATGCTAATATTCATTTTTATTTATGATTAGAAAAATTGACGGTTTTACACATGCATGTCATTGTATAACTTTGATGATTAATATCTTTAATTGAATGATAGTAAAAATTACAAAAAGTTGATTTTTAAAATATTCATCGAAACGAATCCAAAAACATATTATATGCTGATATTTATTTTTATTTGTGATTAGAAAAATTGACTGTTTCACACATGACAATGTATAAAATTGACGATTAATATTTTTAATTGTTTGATAGTAAAAATTATTAAAAAAAAATAATATTTTAAAATACTCATCGAGGCTAATCCAAAAACATATTATATGCTAATATTTATTTATTATTAGAAACATTGACTATTTCACACATGTCAATGTATAACTTTAACGATTTATATCTTAATTTATGAAGAAATGATCCATTGAGTTTCTAAAATTTGTTGGATGAATCAAATCCATCCATTTAGTTAGATGGATGAATTGAATTCAATCCATTGACAATTTTATTGTCTAATGGATGGATTTGATGGATTTAAAATTGATGGATGTTAATGGATAAATTTGATATTTTAAGTGTGAGTTCAATTATAACTATTAATTAATATAAGAATTTTGTTAGTGGATAATCAGTAATAATTGCTCCAGTTTTTTTTTTTTTTTTTGACAACCAGAAGCTTAAATAATTTCATTGCTCAAAATAGTGGAAATACAAGTAGGTATACTATCAAAGATACAGCGACGAGGCCAAGAACAAGCCACCCTAGCTAAGGTATGAGCGGCTAAATTCGCTTGTCGCTTTACAAACTTAACCAAGAAGTTTGGATTAGCTAACAACACGTTATTAATATTGCGAACAATAAAACTAAATTCAGATACTCCATCTTGGAGGTGATGAATTGCATCAGCAAGGTGTTTAGAATCTGTTTCTACAATCACATGGGAAATGCCTCTTTGTACCAATTGTTGCAAGGCTTCAAGCAAAGCAATGGCCTCCCCTTGAATGATGGAACAAGTACCTTCTATCCATGATGTTCCAGCTGATACAAACAAGCCTGTATGATCTCTCAAACACCATCCGCCACTGGTCCGATTTGAATCTCTAAAAAAACCCGCATCCGTGTTGCATTTCAGCCAGCCAAGGGGTGGTTTTTGCCAATGAGTTGCGACTGGTTGCTGCATGTTGTTGTTGCGGTTTACCTGCATGTCTTGCGCTGCGTTCCATTCATCCCACAGCAACTTTGCCTTGTATCCTAACGCCCGGCCTGGTTCTTTAGTATTGTTCCACACGCAATTGTTACGGTTATCCCATAGAATCCACACAAGAGTAGCAAACAAACCTGCCATGTTATGATCAAGACGCGAGCAAATAGTAAGAATTGCTTCTTTTGTTGTTCGGCTGCGTTGAAACCATGGAGCAATTGTTTGTTCCAAACCTGCACTTTGTAAACTTTGGAGACTAGTTTCGCACGCAAAAGCAACATGCCAATCATCTTCTATATTATGATCACAAAGAGGGCAAGACAAAGGACAAGGTACACCTCTATTGTGAAGCCGAGATCGAGTAGGTAAGCAATCTTTACACATACGCCATATAAGATGCTTTGCTTTTGGTGGTGCACGAATTTTCCATAAACTATGCCAATCCTCATTGTTTGCAATTGCCGCAAACCTCCCTGAAACATTCATCATCAAATTATAACCACTCCTTACACTATATTCACCATGTGTACTATCAACCCAAACCAACTTATCATCCTCAACCAAATTAAGAAGTGGAATATCAAGGATACTCTTGGATACATGATCACTAAACATGGAATTTATTTTTGCGTGATCCCATGATTTCATGTCAGAGTGCATAAGGTCAATAACCTTTAAATTATACACACCTTGCACTTGAGGTGAAGGGATCCATGCTTGCTCTTTATCTCTCAACCAAGGCTCTCCCATAACTCTTATGTTGTTACCGTTTCCAATGCTCCACCTACAACATTGCATGAGAATTTGCGGGCTTTCCAAATACCTCTCCAAGCGTAACTCGGATTATGGCCAATTTTAGAGTCAAAAAGAGAGGTGTTAGGAAAATACCTTGCTTTGTACAATCTAGCCACTAAAGTGTGTGGCTTTGAGATGATATTCCACCCTTGTTTTGCGATCATAGCCAAATTGAAAGTGCTTAAATCACGAAAACCCATGCCTCCAACACCTTTCGGACAAGTCATACGATCCCAAGCAAGCCACCGTATACCTCTATGATTTGCTCCGCCACCCCACCAAAAAGAATTCATCATCTTCTCTAAGTCCTTGATGGTAGAATCCGGAAGTAAATACACACCCATAACATAGGATGGAATTGCCTGCAAGACTGATTTGATCATGATTTCTTTCCCTGCTCTAGATAAAGCTCGCCCCCGCCATGAATTGATCCGTCGCCAAATTCTGTCCTTTATGTAAGAAAAAACGTCTTTCTTCTTTCTGCCAATCATAGAAGGAAGGCCAAGATATTTTCCGGTCCCGAGTACGTGCCTAACTCCCATTATTCTAGAAAGGTCCTCTTGAGCTGCTATACTCAAATTTCTACTGAAAAAAACTTCTGATTTGGTTAAATTGATCTCTTGACCTGTCGCTTCTTCATAGATTTTGAGAATAGTCATTAGATTATGAGCCTCAACTAAGTTAGACCTGCAGAACAAAAAACAATCATCAGCAATAAGAAGGTGAGACACCATCGGTGCCCCTCTGCATACGCGAATTCCATGTAAATCTCCTCTAGCCACCGCCTGTTTAACAAGAGCTGTCAAACCTTCAGTCACCAAGATAAAAAGATAGGGAGAGAGAGGATCTCCCTGCCTTAATCCCCTACCCGGGTAAATTGGTCCAACCTTTTCAAAATTCACTAAAACGGAGTAATTTACAGAACTAACGCATAGCATCATCCAGTTAATCCACTGATTAGAAAAACCCAATCTTTCGAGCATACCGCGCAAGAATCCCCAGTCCACTTTGTCATACGCTTTACTAATATCAATTTTCAAAGCTAACTCCCCTTTCATGCCTCTTGTCTTCCTTTTTAACGCATGTATAACTTCAATAGCAATCAAGGCATTATCAAGAATGGACCGCCCTTCAATGAACGCCGACTGTTCTTCCGACACGCATTTCTCAAGACAACTCTTCATTCTATTAGCCAACATTTTTGAAACCATTTTATAAAGAACATTGCAAAGGGAAATTGGCCTCAAGTCCTTCATGGAGAGTGGATTCTCACATTTGGGAATTAAGCAAATGTTGGTTTCATTAAGCGAGGAAGGGAAAAAACCTCGTTCAAGCCATTCTTTAACAGCTACAAAAATATCATCGCCACAGAGCTCCCAAAAGTGTTGGTAGAAAGCCGGATTAAACCCGTCTGGGACTGGTGCTTTATCCGGATGCATCTGGAAAAGAGCCACTTTTAACTCCTCTTTTGTAATAGGCGCAGACAGCTTGTCATTGTCTTCTTGGGTAATTTTCGGCCCAATCAAGGATAAGACCGGTTCATGAGTTGCTGTGTTGGTTTTGAAGAGTTGATCGAAATAGCTTCTTGCTATCTCACATAGCCCAGGATGCCCTGTAACTTCCATGTTGTCCTCACCGACAAGCTTCACAATCTTCTTAGACCGTTGCCTTGTTGATGCTGACATGTGAAAAAACTTAGTATTTAAGTCCCCCTCCTTCAACCAATGCATCTTTGCCCGCTGCCTCCAATAGGTTTCTTCTTGAATTAACAACCGAGCATGTTGAGATTGAACTATTTTGTACCTGTCAGAATTGATAGCATCATGACTTCCCCTTAACCTCTCCAATTCATCGCTACACTCCTTAATATCTTGCTTGAATCTCATACGCTTCCTCCTACCCCACCTTCTAAGTTTCTCCGCACACCTGTTATTTTTTTGAATGATATCAACACTCCTTTCTCTCCCCCATCCTTCCTCCACAACATCATTAATATCATCCTCCTTCAACCAAATGTTTTCAAAACGAAAGGAATAAGTTTTACCGTTCCTGACCGTGGGAGAAGTCTGAAGCAAAATGGGGCTATGATCCGAGTGGGATGCTAGTAAATTTGTCAATTGGGCATTGGGAAAATTCAAAAGCCATTCTGTAGTAGCCATGGCACGGTCCAGGCGCTCTTCAATTACATGGGGCGATCCTTGACTCTTAATCCAAGTGTACGGATAACCCTCCAAAGGAATATCTGTTAAGTCACAGTCACTGACAGCACTCCGAAAGCCATTGCAGAGCCAATTCGGATGAGGATGAATTCCCCGCTTATCTTCCTGAGACAAAAGGTCATTGAAATCTCCAATAATACACCAAGGAAGATCAGACATATCCCGCAAACTGCGTAATAGGTCCCAAGCATGACGTCGTCGTTCTCTTTCAGGAAAACCATAGTAGCAAGTGAGTCGCCAATTTTCTGTCTCCCTGTCCTCCACTATCAAGTTAACAAAATTCCGGGAGTAATTTTCAATTCTGCAGTTAACCGAGTTTCTCCACATAACTGATAAACCACCACTCCTTCCTTCAACATCAATAGATAAGCAGGAATTAAAATTCAAACCTACACGTAATTTCTCCATAGTGTGCGCCTTAGACAACGTCTCAGACAAAAACAAAATATCTGGTTGGTTCCCTTGAGCAATACTGCGAAGGTTAGGAATTGCACTCGGGGTGCTCAATCCCCGGCAATTCCAACTGAGGATTTTCATTGCTTCAGTTAATATGTAGAAATATTGTATATAATATGGAAGAACTAGAGTTTAAATCCTGATACTTTCATTTAATCACTTTAAAAAAAAGATAAAATAGATAAAATTAGTCACTAAGTTGCTTGACCAAACAAAAAATTACCCCTTTAATTATTTTGAAAATTGACATATGACGTGACTCTAGGGATGACAATGGGTAGGGTATGGGTATGGTACTATAGTCCACATCCCCATACCCGCACTATAAAAAAATACACGTACCAGTCCTCATACCAGTGTGGGTGACAATCTTTGTCCCCGTCCTCATACCCTCTGGGTACCTAAGTACCCATACCCGTACCTGTTACCCACATTTTTGCTAAAAATAAATTGATCAATTATAAAATATCATATCATTTTAATATAATTAAAAAAAACTCAAAGGTTTTAATGTTGAATCATGAAAATCATAAACAAAATTATTAGTAATATCATGCTAAAGTTTATTTCTCTGTGGATATATTTGCTTTATATTATAAATAAACATTTTTTTATTAAAAATGTGTAATAGTATAATAATGTTGTATTTTTTAAAATTGGTTTACATATATTATTATATAATAATGTAATTACAGTAAATAAATATATATCATATGGGTATATGGGGTGGGTACTAAGGTACCCGCACCCATACCCGTTCAATTTTGTGGGTAATTACCCATACATATGCCCATACCCAAAATGCGGGTTTTTATCCTACCCATTATCGGTATTTTTTATGGGTACCCACTGGGTATGGGTAAATTGTCATCCCTATGTGACTCATATATTAACTCCGGAGATTCAACTCACTTTAAACTATTTTGGTGTCTCCTAGCTAGCTAGTTCAATATTGAGGCTTACAAATGGACAAATAACAATAGCGAATTGAGTTTAAATGATATATTTCTTTTAGTTTTATATATAAGGAAAATTTAAATTTTTAGATTCAAACCTCACTTAAAACTCATTGTTTTGTCACCTCACCTCACTCTTTTCTAAATATTCTCAATTAATATAACAAATCTGAATCAAAATATATAAAATCTCAATTGTTTCCTCTAAAAACACAATTCCTTGCTACATCCTACAAACTCTTTCAAATTTACAATTCTCTAATTACACCAATTTCGAGTCATCACAATAAGATTTTTGAAAGAAAAAAAAATAGCATTCTCTAACTATTTTAGGGCTCGTTTGATGGCCAGGAGAGTGAGCATGATATGATAATTATATCATATCCTGTTTTAATCTGTTGTTTGATGTACCAATGAAATATGATAATTATTCCCTTTTTTAATCATATTCTATCACTCATTTGTAATTTATATGCTGAGTTTTTGCTGGGTTAAAATTATCCTGTCAGCGGAAGGATAAGTGAATCCTTATTTTTTTTCTCTCTCTTCCTCTCTCTCACTCTCCCCCTCCCTCTCTCACACTCTCTTTCTCCCCCCTATCTCTCTCTTCTCTTCTCTCTCCCTCCCTCTCTCACACACTCTCTCTCACTCCTCTCTCTCACTCTCTCTATCTCTCTCTATCTCTCTTCTCTCTATCTCTCTCTCTCTTATCTCTCTCTCTCTCTCTCTCTCTCTCTCTCTCTCTCTCTTTCTCTCGTGTTCATATTTCAATCTTTATGTTTGTGGACTGTTGATTAAGAAGATCAAATATGCACCAAATGTTATCTTATTTATTATATCGTGTGCACCAAATACATGACAGAATAAGTGTGTATCCTATCAATATCATATCTTATTCTTATCCAACTCTTTATCCAATCCTATTTCTATCCTATCATGACCATCAAACGAACCCTTATAGTAATTCATGACGAATTGGACAGGTATTGAGTTCAGTTAAGGATTGAGTTCTAGCAGAAAAAAAATTAAAGTTAAATTAAAATTATAAATAAATTCTAAGAAAAATATATCTATAGGTCGTTTAAGTTTTTGAAGTAATAAATAAGTTCTTTTAAATAAGTTTTTTAAGTTTGTAATTCGTAACATCTAAACCTTTTTAATTACTTAAAAAATAGTATCTAACTTTTACAAATTATAAATTAAACTTAAATGAACTATTTGTTACTTAAAAAACTTAAATAACTTATTATTAGTTAAAAAACTTAAAAACTTATTTATTATAAACATAAAATTTAAAGAATTTATCGATACATTTTGCCTAAATTCTACTAGTCAACTTAGATTTCAGAAAAGTGGAAGAGCTTTAAGGAAACAATATGAAACACCCAATAAAGAATTTGCATTTTTCTGTCTTCTATGAGAGATGGGCAGAAGTGGGGGGACATCTATTTTTGGTACAATTAGTGATGATGCCATATTGCCTATGCCATTATCAACTACAACAGTGAAGACCATATTAGTGACAACAACAACATGGAGATTATATCTCAATATATGGTAAATTCTAATATGGACCCCTTAATGGTGGACCAGTTTATATCATATAAATCATTTATAGAAAATTTTAGAAAAATTGAAAATTATTTTATATGTTATTGAGACCCATCAAAATTAATAGTTTATTAAATACTGTAAATCTTGATAAATCCCAATAAAATATTAAATGATTTTCAATTTTTCTAAATTTTTTTATGAATAATCTATATGATATAAACTTTCAATCTACCAATAAATTTTATAAAGTTCGTATTCGGTAGATCACTTGTCTACGATGGACCACTTGTGAAGGTGATCCACCATAGCATTAGCCATATATATATAGAGAGAGAAAGAGAGAAGGGATCCATTGACTCCAGGAGTAAGTCTCCATTGACTTACTCCGCTTAATAACTCGATATCGGCATTATATTTCTTCGATCCAACCGTTGAATTCAAAGATCTCATTGAGTAGATCAATTCCACAAATTTTTATAAAAATTCAAAATCGTTTGATACTTTTTATGAACACTTCAATTGAACGTACGAAAAACTTTTAGAAAAAACCGTTGAATTTCAATAGTCTAAAATACATAGCTACATTTTTTGAATTTTTATAAAAATTTGTGGAGTTGATCTACTCAATGAGATCTTTGAATTCAACGGTTGGATCGAAAAAATATAATGCTGATATCGAGTTATTGAGCGGAGTAAGTCTTTCATTGACTTACTCCTGGAGTCAACGGATCCCTCCTCATATATATATATATATATATATATGAGGATAACTCCATTGAGAACACTTGGTTATTATGAGAAATGAAAACAATTAATCTCGGCCATTAGATATTAATTAATTCAAATTAATGGCTAGATCATTGTTAAAATAGGATACATATCACTCAATTACATTTATTAAAAAATCACACAATTCAATTCATATTTCTTTTTTTACTAAACTCAATTCAATTCCTATGTTTTAGAATTGTCGCAATCTTGTGACCTAATTTCAACAACAAAACTCCTTTTTTCTTTTTTACATAAAAATCTCCATTGTTGTATAAGAAAAAAGTTCAGTACCATTTTTTTTATTAAGTCGAAATTGATTATTAAAGGAAATAAATTAAAATCCATTTCACTCACTCAAGTCTAGATAAAGGAAGATGAATAAAAGAAACTCATTCATCATGATTCATGCTTCAAATACCAAAATTATGCAATTATGCACCAGAGATTTGAAGAATTTTTAAGCTAGGTTATGTAAATTGTTAATATTGGTAGCATTCTCTAATGACAAGGGGTTATTACTTAAGAGACTTGAATTTATTTATTTAATTTAGCATTTGCTGAGAATAAGAAGAAGAAGTAGAAGAATTGGTAGCGGCTATGGAGCTTTTGATTTTGATTGAAGCCTAGGTGACTAATCCAAAATAGGAAATTAAATTGAGTGATATTTTCTTGAATAAATGTAATTGAGTGATTTAATTCTCTAGTTATGTATCCTATTTTAATAAAACATATTTAGCCATATGAATTGTTAGTTGGTTCAGTGGTGATTGACGCTGAATTTGGTAGGGAGGACCACGGTTCGATCACCCACAATTGTGATCGGGAGGGGGCAGAAACCACTTGATGCCAGAACTGACCCCCGAACTAGATTCACTAGTGGTGAAAAATAAATAAAAAAAAACATATTTAGCCATTAATTTGAATTAATTATTATTTAATGATTAAAATATTAATTGTTCTCATTTCTCATATATATATATATATATATATATACTAATATATAAAGGGAATACAAAGTTTTGGGATGACTTTTTTATTATTCCAATTTTACCCTTAAAAAATAACTTCCACATAAAAATATATTTTCAGTTTTTTTTAGTAAATAATTTTTTTTTCTTCTTAATAACTAAGCAACTTCCACATAAAAGTAAGTTTTCAGTTTTTTTATAGTAAAAAAAAAAAAAAATTCTTCTTAATAACTAACCACAAAAAAAAAAAAAAGTTATGTAGTTATCAATTAACAAAGTCCAATAAAAAAGGAGATTAAGTAGTTAATTATATTTGCACAATACAGAATATAAATCACACACGAAAAAAAAAAATATCAATTACATAAACGGGCACGGAACGTGCCCGTTTTGCGGCTAGTGTATATATATATATTGTTAAAAAGATGCATTATTTGCATTTATATAGTAGGCCGATGCTACTCCTAACGTTATAATTTAATTAATAGTAGTTTTTCTGTATAGAATATTTAATTTAAAGTAGACACTACCTTGTTTAAGGTAAAACAAAAAAAATATTAACTTCTAATTTAAATAGAATATTAAGTGGTTTGTTGGCCCTCCACACCACCTTGTAATCTAGTTTCTTTGGCTTCCAAGTCTTGTGGTGTGTGTTCCGATGCAGCTGGATGTTATTGTGTGGATTTCGTCCTCTCAAACGGTGTAGCCTTCATGGGTTTCCGGAAAATCTAGTTACTACAGCGGTTGCTCCCGATGGTGCCTAATTGCAGTTGAGGTGTTGGTTCTTTCAGCGATGATTTTGGCGGTGGTGGTGGTGTTATTTGCAGTAGAGGTGTTGGTTCCTTGTTTCTCTGGAAGATGTGTAGTATTCCGGCGCCTTTAGTTACAACGGAGGTTTTAAGTGGTTTGTGTGTTGCTGTTGAATTAGTCTATTTTATGTATATAGCATATAGATTTGTTACATTAGTTAGACATGTGCTTAGGGGTTAATACAACTTAGTTAAGCACCAAAGAGATTGTATATATACTTGTAACACAGATACTATTCATTTTGCAATGAGAATATTTTCTATTCCTTTCATCTTCAGATCTATTTTCTCTCTCTTCTAACTGAATCCTAACCAACTCAACATGGTATCACTCGCTTAAAGATCCTTTGCTTCCGCTTCCACCGTGATGCCGCCGCGTGTAGCTCCTCCGCCGCCGGCGGATCCTTCTTCCGATCCCTCCAGTCCTTATTATGTTCACTCCAGCGACGGCCCTTCCTCCGTCAAAGTCGCGCCACTTCTCACCGGTTCGAACTACCATGCTTGGGCGCGTTCAATGCGTCGCGCTCTTGGTGCTAAACTCAAGTTTGAGTTCCTCGACGGCACGATTCCGATGCCGATTGATCCGTTTGATCCGTCGTATCGCTCTTGGAATCGCTGTAACATGTTAATTCACAGTTGGATCATGAATTCGGTTGATCCGTCAATTGCACAATCCATCGTCTTCATCGAGAATGCTTCCGATGTTTGGATTGATTTGAAGGAGCGATTCTCCCAAGGCGATCTCGTTCGAGTTTCAGAACTTCAACAGGAGATTTACGCGCTTACACAGGATTCTCGATCGGTAACCTCTTTCTACTCTGATCTCAAAACTCTTTGGGAGGAAATTGAAATCTACATGCCGATTCCTACTTGTACGTGTCATGTTCGTTGTGTTTGTGAGGCGATGCGTGTTGCTCACCACAATCACCATCTCCTTCATGCTATGCGTTTCTTGACCGGACTCAATGACAACTTCAATGTTGTTAAATCTCAGATTCTCCTTCTTGATCCACTACCTTCCATGACTAAAATTTTCTCTATGGTTCTTCAATTTGAACGCCAGAATTGTTCGTCTAATCTTGATGATTCCAAAGCTCTTATCAATGCTTCTGATGGAAGGTCTCATGGTTCCAATTCCGGTCGATCTGGTTCTTCTTCTTCAAATTTGAAACGTTATTGTACCTATTGTCATAAGTCTAATCATGTTGTTGAGGATTGTTTCAAAAAGAATGGTGTTCCGCCTCACATGATGAAGTCTTATCGAAGTTCGGTTAATAGTGCTGCAACTGATGGGGGTGAACTCGCTAATGATTCTTCAACTGCATCACATGATACCAAAGGCACTGCTTCAGTTCCTTCTCTGACTCAGGACCAATTTGATAAACTAATGTGTTTACTTCAATCTTCTTCTGTTAATCATTCTTCAGGCTTTGCTGCTTCCAATCAGGTTAGGTCTCTCCAACCTGGTGGTCTTCCATCAGCAGGTATAGCTCTCACACATTATTCTAATTCTTTGTTATGTCATAACATTACTCTTGACACTTGGATCATTGATTCAGGTGCTAGTCACCACATTTGTGCCTCACTAAATTGGTTTCACTCTTACAGTGAAATCACTCCTATGATTATCAAATTACGAAATGGTAATCATGTCACCACAAAATATGCAGGCACAATTGTGTTTTCCCCTGTTTTTAGCTTAACGAATGTCTTATTTGTCCCTAATTTTAACATTAATTTAATCTCTGTTTCCACTCTTTGTCACAATGCACATTATCTAGTCAAATTCACTGACATTTCTTGTTTCATTCAGGAGCAGAGATCACTGAAGATGATTGGTTCGGCTGAGAGAAGAGATGGCTTATACTACTTAACTCAGACAAATGCAAGTTGTACTTCAAGTCAGTCTTTGATTTCTGCAAATAATGTACACTTACCTAAAATGCACTTTGGCATTTTAGGTTAGGCCATCTTTCAAACTCTAGTATAGCTACCTTACAGTTTCAATTTCCCTTTATTTCTCATAATTCTAGTGCTGTTTGTGATATATGCCATTTTGCCAAACATAAACGATTACCTTTTGTACACAGTTTTAGTAAAGCAATAAAACCTTATGATTTGATCCATTTTGATATTTGGGGTCCCATTTCCATTAAATCTTTACATAATCATACATATTTTCTCACTGCTGTTGATGATCACACTAGATATACTTGGATTACCTTAATGAATGACAAATCTGAGGCCAGAAACCATGTCCAAAACTTTATTAAACTCATTGAAACACAACACCGTTGTAGTGTTAAATTTGCCAGAACTGACAATGGGCCAGAGTTCATTATGCCTTCCTTTTATGCATCTAAGGGTATAATTCACCAAACCAGTTGTGTTGAAACTCCCCAACAAAATGGGAGAGTGGAGAGAAAACATCAACAAATACTTAATATTGCCAGAACCCTTTTGATACAATCTAATTTGCCTAAAACCTTTTGGTCCTATGCTGTCACCCATGTTGTTTTCATTATGAACAGAATTCCTAGTCCAGTTTTAAAAAAAAAAATCACCTTACAATTTGTTAAATCAATCTGATCCTGATATGCATCTCTTGAAAGTTTTTGGATCCCTTGCTTTTGCTTCTACCTTACAAAATCACAGATCAAAACTAGACCTTAGAGCCTGCAAATGTATCTTTCTGGGGTATAAAACAGGTGTTAAGGGTACCATTCTCTTTGATATTCTTACTAAAGAAGTTTTCTTGTCTAGAAATGTGACTCACCGTGAACATATTTTCCCTTATCAGTCACACTCACCAAAAATTCCTTGGGACTATCATGTTTCCCCATCTCCATCATTTTTAAATTCTGAAAATAATAACCCCTTACCCACTGATAGTGACACAACCTTACCAGCTGCTGTTGATGTGTCACCATCATCTGAAAATAATAAAACTTTAATCCCTGATAGTGACATAACCTTACCTTCAAACACTTCTTCCCCACATCTAACTTTTCGTACACCTTTATCACCACCTGCTACTTCTGACCTTACTTCAAATAGCCAACCCATCTGTAACACCCCGTTTTCATAACGCAAAAAGGGCATTATTTTTTTTTTTAACAAACATTCAGAGTGCGCAAAACATTTTCAATTGAGCCGACATTAAATATTACAAACGAACCATATATATATCACACCATATATATATTGTATGCGAAAAGCTAAGTGTAAACCTGAATAATTACAATCCATAAGTCTATGTGCTTACAAGCACCAACTAACCAAAGGAAGTTAGAATGTCCTATGCTAAACAAAAAGCACAGTGCACAAACACACCGGCGCATAGTCTAACTAAAACTACCACTCCAGCTTCAACACGAGCTCACTATGGCCTAGAGCTGCCAACACCATCCTCTCGACCTACATCGTCATCTGGGGTGGGATGAGCCCGCAAATGAAAGGAAGGGTCACCACAAAATAAAAGTATACATATATATAACCGGTGCGAAAGATTGTACACATAACAAATATTTCCACAAGGCACAAGAGAAAGCTCTTAAAACATTCAACAATTCCCTCCAACGGGCTTATATATATATAATGCACAACAAGCCTAATGCAGACTTCTACAATGGGTGTGGTACTGCCAGAGCTACCACATGCAAATGAATTCCAGAATTACTAATCATAACCAATAAAACCGCAAAGGGTTAAGGTGGATCCACTCACGCAATCACACCCCGTGGTCCACTCACGCAACCACTTATTGTACTCAATAAGATCCCGTAGGATTCTGGGTGGGTCCACTCACGCAACCAACACCCCGTAGTCCACTCACGCAACTACGCACAATGAATGCATGAGCATACGATTCCCTATATATGCTAATGCCACACATACATACCTCTCAAGCATATGTAACTAAATCATAGCAATTCATACATATATTTTCAACATCATATGTAAATTGCACAAGTAATGTAAACACGTTCCCATCAACGAGCATACATAACACAAACATGTCAAACCGTTTTAAAAGACAGAATTAAAGTGGAGCCCTTACCTCGGCAAGCTTTCGTTTACTACACACGATCAAAACCACACGACGCGCTTCCTTAAGCAAGTGATTCTCTACAATTTTCCTCAAAGCTTCCAAGCTTGAAATGAAGTGAAATGGTGAGAAATGGAAAATTTAGTGAAGGTTAGGGTATGAGAAAGTGATGGCACGATGGAAGAAGAAGAGAGTGAGTTGTGATGAAATTTTTCTAAGTCTCACAAAGTCATAAACCTCCTTACTATTATAAAGCTCTTGGTAGCCAAACCACCATTGGATCAAAGTCAAAAGTCCAAGCTTAAACCCTAGCCATTGGATCACTTTACTTTATGAGAAAGTCACAAGATTTAAACAATTCTCCCATAACAAGTCTCGTACTCAGCTCTCGCGCGACGCGACGAACGAAAACCACAAAAACATAAAACCTACGGAAAGAACGTCTAACGTTTAACATTTCCAAAACTTATCGCCGAATCTTTTTCCGCGACTGTAATTTTCTTCCATACCTTAGAAAATTATTCTCAGAATATATCTTAACTCGTGCAGATATATAAAACTCCCATCCGAAACCTCACTCAAAACAGACGCAGTAAGATTTTCCATCCGCGGGTAAAATCCTACTCGTTTTTCCAAAAACAAGAATAATCCAAAACTCGTTATTCTAAAACCACAAATAACTTCTTATACAAGAAACAGGATCACAAGACAAAAGTCTGTACAATTACAGTGCACGAGCACAAAACAAACTCAATTACAGCAAAATCCTATAATTACGCGATGTTTCATCACACGAACACATCGAAACCCTAATATTCCTTAAACCAACTATACAATGAAATCTTGGGTCTTACACCATCACTTCACCTCCTCCTTCAAGACCTGCTACTTCTGACCTTACTTCAAATAGCCAACCCATCACTTCACCTCCTCCTTCAAGACCCATCAGACAAAGGAGGGCACCTCTACATTTGTCTGATTATGTGTGTAATAACTCATCTTTAACCTCTCCAGCAACAATCACTTCAGGTACAAAATATCCTATATCCTCTTTTCACTCACTGACACAATTGTCTAGTTCACACAAGGCATTTAGTATGTCAATCACACACTGCACTGAACCTCAATCTTATGAGGAAGCTAGCAAATCTGAGGAATGGGTAACAGCAATGAAACTTGAATTAGATGCTTTGGCTAAAAATTGTACCTGGAAAATTGTTGAACTTCCATCTCACACCAAGCCAATAGGGTGCAGATGGGTTTATAAAGTTAAACACAAGTCAGATGGCACAGTAGAAAGATATAAGGCTAGATTAGTAGCCAAGGGTTATAATCAAGTTGAAGGAATTGATTATTTTGAAACATTTTCTCCTGTTGCCAAGCTTACCACAGTCAGAACTCTCCTTGCTATAGCTGCAATTAATAACTGGCATTTGCATCAATTGGATGTCAATAATGTTTTTCTTCATGGATATCTCCAAGAAGATGTTTACATGAAGATACCAGAGGGAGTCTTTTGTGAAAAGCCAAATATGGTTTGTAAATTGCAGAAAAGCTTGTATGGTTTGAAACAAGCAAGTCGAAAGTGGTATGAAAAATTGACTGCTCTCCTCATCAAGGAAGGTTATACACAGTCCAGTTCTGATTATTCCTTGTTTACACTTCACAATGAACATGATTTTACAGCCCTGCTTGTGTATGTAGATGATGTTATCCTTGCAGGAAATTCAATGGTAGAGTTTGATAGAATTAAAACTGTTCTTGATGAAGCTTTTAAGATCAAAAATCTAGGACAGTTGAAATATTTTCTTGGTTTAGAAGTTGCTCATTCAAAGGAGGGAATTACCATTTCACAAAGAAAGTATTGCCTAGACCTACTCAAAGATTCAGGTCTCCTTGGTTGTAAACCTTCTAGTACACCTTTTGATACCTCTATTAAACTCCACAGCTCCTCAGGTACTCCTTACAGTGACATAACAACTTATAGAAGAATGGTGGGTAAGCTGTTGTACCTGAATACAACTAGGCCAGACATTGCCTTTGCAACTCAGCAATTAAGCCAATTCATGCATGCACCAACTACAATACACTTCAATGCTGCTTGCAGAGTTTTAAGTTACTTGAAAAACAATCCAGGCCAAGGTATATTTTTTAGTAGAGCTTCAGAGTTACAGTTGATGGGATACTCTGATGCTGACTGGGCAGGCTGTATGGATACCAGAAAGTCTATATCTGGTTATTGCTTCTTCATATGAAAGTCTTTGATTTCATGGCGTGCTAACAAGCAAGCAACCGTGTCTAGATCCTCCTCAGAGGCAGAGTACAGAGCTCTGTCTTCAGCCACATGTGAACTGCAATGGTTACTTTATTTGTTGGCTGATTTGAAGATTCAACTCACCAAAGTGCCTACCCTCTACTGTGATAACCAGAGTGCTGTGCATATAGCTACTAACCCCGTTTTTCATGAGAGGACGAAGCACCTCGACATTGGTTGTCACTTGGTTCGAGAAAAAGTCATGAAAGGTATTTTGAAGTTGCTGCCAGTTTCAACCAATGACCAGCTAGCTGATTTTCTCACCAAGGCTTTAGCACACCCTAAATTCCATGACTTCATCTCCAAGCTTAACATGATTAATATATATCATGCAAAGCTTGAGGGAGGGTGTTGAATTAGTCTATTTTATGTATATAGCATATAGATTTGTTACCTTCTGTATACATTTGTTAGACATGTGCTTAGGGGTTAAAACAACTTAGTTAAGCACCAAAGAGATTGTATATATACTTGTAACACAGATACTATTCATTTTTCAATGAGAATATTTTCTATTCCTTTCATCTTCAGATCTACTTTCTCTCTCTTCTAACTGAATCCTAACCAACTCAACAGTTGCCTATATGGTGGTGAGATTCGAAGGTGTGTGGTGGTGGTTAGAGGTACTGAGGTGGTGAGGACGTGGTAGTGAGTGGTCGTTTCGTGATTGTACGGGTGTTGAGATGGGGTGGTGGTTGTGGTTGGAGGTGATGAGGGGTGTTATGGTGGTGAGGTGTTGAGATGCTGAGTGGTGGTGTTGCGCCGCCAATGTGCGGTTGACGTCGTGTGTGACTGGTTTTCTACGATACTTGATTCTCTAACTATTTCCAAATATGTTGAGATTTGCATAATGGTTGGTTGACCTCTATCGCGTCAGTGTTGACTATTTGGAGGCGATCTGCAAGCTGAGAGTTATCTGCCTAGGTTCTCATTCTACCATGACCCCATAAACTTTTGACTCAAGGAGCTGTTTTTTGGATTCTGATGGGCCAATCACTTTTGATTCGGGATCAAGAGTTAGTGTCAATTGGCATCTTTATGGGTCGGAATAATGTCTTCTCTGGTGGTCTGGAAGTTGAGGAGTGTCTTTCTAAGAATGAGATTATAAGTGGACCTCTATTAGGTGGTGTCTGTTTTGATATTTTCATTGGTGTTCCGCTTATATACGGTGTCTTTGTTTTGTATCCCTTCTTTTACCGATCTTTGTTCATCTTGTGCAGAAAATTAGTTTTTTTTTTTGAAAAAAAGTATTTGCCGTCAAAAAAAATATTAAGATTGATCAGACTAGAACAATGTTTGTTGGTGTTGGAAGAGGACATATGGTAACTATAAGTATTTCCACGGTGAAATTAAGTGATAGGTTCGCAAATAGAGTGTGTATACTGCTTTGATAAGAAGAGGAATATTTATACAACATCGGGAACAAGTTGGTAGGACATTGTTACAGATTGTGCCCTATAATAGTATGTTTTGGTATGTGGTGATTATCATCTAGATAGGAGAAGTCCGGTGAAATTTTGATATTGATTTGTAACATGCATTGGGAACATGATTTTTGAAGCGCCCTACAATCTATGAAGCCCCGATATACGATGCAATACGATACCAATACGTTGATACGTAAAAAATTTAAATCAAACATTGACAGAAATAATATTTTTACTTTCAAAACATGAGTGCACGACTTTTAAATCAAACATTTCTACAATTATTACTTCCAATACATATTGAGGTCTTCAAAAAAAATTTAAGTTAGGGTTTTAAAAGAATAATAATATTACCTTTATTTCAATATATAAAATCTTTTTCACTTTTTTACTTTTCCCATTTTATAAGAACTCTTTCCAATTTTAAAGTACATTTATTATTTATTTTCCGCCATACTCTTAATCATGATACATCGTTTTCTGCAATTGGTAATAAATACTTTGTAAAATTATCAACCAATTATCTCTCATAAAGGGAAAACTTGTAAAAATAATACTAATAGTCAACGCATTTAATATCACAATCAACATTCTGAATTCCCATTATTTACCCAGAAGAGTCTTTTATTTTGGAAAGAAGTAATAGTATTTATTAACACTAGCCGCCAAACGGGCACGTTCCGTGCCCGTTTGTGTGATCGGTATTCTTATTTGCAAATATAAATAACTATTTTTTTTTGACAACAATATAAATAACTACTTGATCTCATTTTTTATTAGACTTAGTTAATTGATAACTACTTAACCTTCTTTTTTGTTGTGGCTAGTTATTATAAAGAACTTTTTTTTTTACTATAAAAAAACTGAAAACCTATTTTTATGTGGAAGTTGTGCTTAGTTATTAAGGAATAATAATGAAAAAGTCATCCAAAAAATTTGTATCCTTTTATATATAGTAAAATTGTGGTTGATTTTTTTTTGATAGTTTTTTTTAAGGGTAAAATAGAAATAATGAAAAAGTCATCCCAAAAATTTGTATCATTTTTATATATAGTAATAGATTATATTGTTTTTTATAAATGGGTTACTCATTATAGGTAGGAGGAAGTATTCAATTTCAACTTTTAATCTTCTAATTCAAACCGTTTGGCCTAACTTTTTTTACTTTTTATTCTTTTAAGAATGAGAAGTTGGGCCAAACACAATTTTAATAAAGCACTTAGCCATAAAAAGTAGCTTTTCTATAATGTGTAAAATTGACTCAAAAAAGCTTCTAAGAGAAGAGGTTGAAACCTACATTTGGGAAAAAATTCGGAGTTTGTTTGTTATTATCTTTAGTAAATTTAGTTTAATCTAGTTTCTTATCATATTTTCTTAAGTTTTATATTAATCTTTAGTTGGTTATTATCTTTTTTTAAAAAAAAAATAGATATATTTTACCAAATAACTTTGAAGTTAAAAAAAACAATTACCAAACAACTTTATTTTTATTTTGAAAAGCTATTATTTTCAGTTTTAGTTTTCAGATAACTTATAAAATCTAAAAAAGTCAGGCCAAGCGTAATCTAAGTTGATAATCACCACTTTTAATCTTCTGAGACAAATTAGTTGTATTTATTCTGTCCTAAAATAAGTGACATTTTTGCAACAAAAAAAAGACTAAAATAATTGACCTTTTAAATTTTCAATATAACATAATAATTAATAACATTATTCCAATTCAACCATCTGAATCGGCTAAAAGCCCAACATATATTAAATCTCATTATATTGGGATAGGAATAACTTCATGCCACAACGACCACGTTAACAAGTGATTGGCACATATAGAGGCCAAATACCCCAAATATCAAAAAATGCTCCGAAAACAAAGGACAATTCAAGTGTTATATGTGGCTGATCCTCTACACTTAGAGATCCACTATACTGTAAATCATAATATTCTCCTATATATCTCATACATCAATCCCTAGATATGAGATATTTGTGTTTCCAATTCTATACTCCTTTTTACCTCTTTCTAATAAAGACTTGAGCATTGGAGTGCTAACATTTTTTCAGGTACCATTTTCCCTTTGAAGACCTAGAAATCACCTCATCATCACCATTAATTGCTCCTACCAGCAGAATCTTCAAATCATTTCTGAGCAACCATGTTACTTCTAATGAATAAAACTATTTCCAATTTAGTTTCTAAAATGTCACTCTCACCAAATTTCGTTTATAAACTATGGAATTATCCTAAACTATTTTTCATCCATCAAAATAATCACTGGATTATGTCTCTTCTTTTTTCACGTCTAAATGAAATGAGAGACTAATTTGATTAATTAATAATAATTTGATGATTATTTTCTTCCTCCAACTCATTAAATTTGGCTTATTTGCATTTGTTCTATATTTCAAAATAATTTCACTTTAAAATCAATACAACATTTTTTTATTTCTTTCCACCAATATACCCTTATTATCCTTACCAAAAAAACAATATACCCTTATTAATGAAATTGAAATTCACTCCACATAACTACTCTAAATACAATCAATAAGAGTATATTAATAAATGATATTAAGTTTATCATTAAAATTAAGACAACTAATATTTTTTTAAAGAACCGTGCTTAAGCTAAATAAGATTTATATTTAAATCAAAATATTTGGTTCAAGGGGTTAATAAACTCTCTTTATGACGAACTGTTTGGAAGAATCCGAGTTCAATTATTGACGGGAACAATTTTTAGTCAGAATTTATTTATCTCGTAGCCGAATTTTGAATTATTGGGGTTCCTTTCACCTAAAAATTAGAGGTAATAATATATTTTTATAGTTTAAAAACTAAATTCATGAGAATGTGATAGTTTAAGAACCTTATTGATGGTTTATTCAATGTTTGTTTGGCAAGACAAAATTTTTAGCTAATAGTCTATATTTGTTTGATAGCTGACTTTTTCTCACAAAATTGTAGTTTATTTTGACTAGCTTGTCACATAATTTAATAAATTAATTCAATTAACTTATCTTTCTTTCTTTTGTAGCTGAATTTTACACTATCATCTTAAGTAGCGGTGGAGAAAGAAAGCATTGCTGAAGAGATATATAAATGAACTGTGATTAGGCACTATGGCACTAACTTTCATACACTTTCATTCATATTCATATTCATATTCATATTCATATTGGAAATGATTACACCAATGACTCAAACAACACACCATAAAATAAAAATAAAAATAAAAATAAAAATAAAATTCTCCCATAATGTTTATATTTTCCATATTGGTAGGCTCACAACAATGGCAGAAAATTTGTATGATCCTAACAAATCAACACGTCCTTATTCTCTCTCTTTCATTCCACACACATCATTTAGTCAACTCCATCATGTGTCAAACACAAAATCATCATAGTAATAGTAACTGTTCATGCAACAAAAAAAAAAAAAAAAAAAAAAACCACACATTATGGTTCTGATTTTTCCATTGCCACAAATGATAGTAACTAGTCTATGTTTATGTTTATGACACTTTGCTGTAAAGTGTTGTATAATTGTATGATCATTTCACGGTTTATGTTAACTTTTTCATGTTTTCATTAATCAATGTTATGTCTTTTATTTTTCTCTCTCTTCCTTATCTCTCTGTTATGTATAATAGGGATGTCAACGGGGCGGGGAATGTGTAGAGGAAGCTATTCCCGTTCCCCACCCCGAACTGCTTTCGGGAGAATTTTTGCCTCCATCCCCGTCCCCACGGGGGAATATTTATCCCCATCCCCATCCCCACAGATCTCCACGGTTCCCGCGGGGATCCACGGATATCGAATATTAACAAAAAATTATATTTTTTGGTCAAAATTATGATAGTAGTATGACATTATTTTTTCTTTTTTTATTTAAAAAAACAAATATTTTGCATCTTTATTCTATATTTACTCCATCGCTATTTTTCTCAGTTACTAAACTTATTTACTCTATATTTTTTTATTCAAATCACAAGAAAGATTAAAACAATCAACATTTAATATTGCTTCAAACAAAAAATCAGCATTAAATATTTTGTTTTTACAAAGAATCAATATTTAATATTATTGCTATATATATATATTTATTATTATAATATATAATAGTTAAGTATATGGGCGGATTCGGGGAATCCGCGGGGACGGATGTGCCTTCCCCGATCCCCGCCCCGAATTTCCAACGGGGGAGATTTTGCCTCCATCCCCGTCCCCACGGGGAAAAAATCCCCATTTTCGAAGCTCCGAACGGGGCAATCTCCGCGGGGATCCCCACTAACGGATGCAAATTGACATCCCTATATGTATTCATTGCTTTCATGGGTCTATTTAATTTTTCTTTCTAATCAAAAGGGTCATTTTATTTTATCATAATTTGTTTTTGTTTTTCTTCTTCTCATTCATCACCGTCAAAGTTAACTCTTTTCTTTCACAACACGGTATCTATTTTGTTTTTATTTCAATTTTCTATGTCATCTTCTGTTTTGTCTTGAATTTCTTAATTGTCTCATGTTCACATTTTCTGTGTTTTTTGTTTCTGGTTTATCAAGTTTTGATTTTTAAGATAACCCTCTATGTGTTTGTTGATTTGTCTATGAGAAAATGGCATTGGAGTTAAGTTTCCATTCAAAAAATATGTTTTCTTACTTGTACATGATTCTATTGTTTAGCTTTGGAATCTTTCTTGTAAGTTCAATCAATGAAGAGGGTTCAAATCTTTTGAAGTTCAAAAGATCACTTTTGGATTCAAATCATAATCTTGTTAACTGGAATGTTTCTGATTTAACTCCATGCAATTGGACTGGTGTTTATTGTGTTGATTCAATAGTTACTTCTGTTAATCTTTACCACCTTAATCTCTCTGGTAATTTGTCTTCTAAAATCTGTAATCTTCCATGGTTAGTTGAGTTGAATGTCTCTAAAAATTTCATCTCTGGTCCAATTCCTGATGGTTTTGTTAACTGTGATAAACTCGAGGTTTTAGACCTTTGTACAAATAGGTTTCATGGACCATTTTTGACTCCTATTTGGAAAATCAAAACACTTAGGAAGCTTTACCTTTGTGAAAATTACATGTATGGTGAAATACCAGAAGAGATTGGTAAATTAACATCACTTGAAGAGTTGGTGATTTATAGCAACAACTTAACAGGAAGCATTCCTGGATCGATCAGTAAGTTGAAACGGCTTAGAGTTATTCGGGCAGGTTTGAATGGTCTCTCAGGAAAATTACCTTCAGAAATCAGTGAGTGTGAAAGCTTAGAGACATTAGGGTTAGCACAGAATCAGTTAGTAGGTTCTTTTCCAAAAGAGCTTCAAAAGCTTCAGAACCTTACTAATTTGATTCTATGGCAAAACTCTTTTTCTGGTGAGCTTCCTCCTGAGATTGGAAATATTAGTAGCCTTGAATTAATTGCTTTGCATTAAAATTCATTAATCGGTGATGTCCCGAAAGAGCTCGGGAGGTTACCGCGGTTGAAGAGGTTGTACATGTACACAAACCAGTTGAATGGAACAATTCCACCTGAGTTAGGAAACTGTACTAATGCTATTGAGATTGATCTATCTGAAAACCATTTGATTGGTATCATTCCAAAAGAGTTAGGTCAAATCTCTAATCTTACCTTGCTTCACCTATTTGAAAACAATTTGCAGGGTCATATTCCAAAGGAGCTTGGAAATTTGAAGCTGCTGAGGAATTTAGATTTGTCATTGAACAACTTAACAGGTATAATTCCGTTTGAGTTTCAAAATCTTAAACTCATGGAGGATTTGCAGCTATTTGATAATCAACTTGAAGGTGTGATTCCACCTCATCTTGGAGCATTTAGAAACCTTACTATTCTTGATATATCTTCAAATAATCTTGTCGGTATGATACCAAACCGTCTTTGTGAATATCAGAAGCTTCAATTCCTTAGCCTTGGATCAAATAGGCTCTTTGGAAATATTCCTTATAGATTGAAAACTTGTAAGTCACTTGTGCAGTTAATGCTTGGGGGTAATCTTTTGACAGGAAGTTTACCTGTTGAATTGTATGAACTTAATAATCTTACCGCGCTCGAGCTTCATCAGAACAGATTCTCCGGGCTGGTTAGCCCTGGAATTGGTAAACTTGGGAATCTAGAGAGGCTTCACTTGTCAGATAATTATTTTTCAGGTCATCTACCTTCTGAGATTGGAAATTTGTCAAGCCTTGTAACATTCAATGTTTCGTCTAACCGTTTCAGTGGAAGTATTCCACACGAGTTAGGAAACTGTGTGAATCTGCAGAGACTTGATCTCAGCAGGAATAAGTTTACTGGTATGCTTCCAAGTTCAATTGGAAATCTTGTGAATTTGGAGCTACTAAAGGTTTCTGATAATATGCTTTCTGGAGAAATACCGGGCACTTTGGGGGACCTTATTCGTCTAACCGATTTGGAGCTCGGTGGAAATCGGTTTTCAGGAAGCATCCCTTTTCATTTTGGAAGACTTTCTTCTCTTCAGATAGCACTAAACTTGAGTCACAACAATCTTTCTGGTACAATTCCTGATAGCTTAGGGAGCTTGCAAATGCTAGAATCACTTTACTTAAATGATAATCAACTTGTCGGAGAAATTCCTTCATCAATTGGTGACTTGCTTAGTCTTTTAGTATGCAATGTATCTAACAATAAGCTGATAGGAACTGTTCCTGACACAACCACATTTAGAAAGATGGATTTAACAAATTTTGCCGGGAACAACGGTTTGTGCCGTGAAGGTACTAATCACTGTCATCCATCTTTAGCTTCTTCTCATCACGCAAAGCCGATGAAAGACGGTTTATCAAGGGAACAGATAGTGAGTATTGTCTCTGGTGTGGTTGGTTTTGTGTCTCTGATTTTCATAGTTTGTATATGTTGGACTATGATGAGACGCCGCCACAGCAATTCTTTTGTTTCGATTGAAGAACAAACAAAGCCTCATGTTCTAGATAATAGCTATTACTTTCCAAAAGAAGGCTTCACTTACAATGATCTCTTGGAAGCTACTGGGAATTTTTCAGAAAGTGAAGTTATAGGAAGAGGAGCTTGTGGAACTGTCTACAGAGCTGTTATGAATGATGGTGAAGTTATTGCTGTTAAGAAACTGAATACACGCGGAGGAGAAGGAACAAGCATCGACCGAAGCTTCCTCGCAGAGATTTCAACTCTTGGAAAGATCAGGCACAGGAACATTGTGAAGCTGCATGGTTTTTGTTATCATGACGATTCTAATCTTCTATTGTATCAATACATGGAAAATGGAAGCCTTGGTGAAAAACTTCATAATTCAAGTTCAAAAACATGTGAACTGGATTGGAACGTTAGATATAGAATAGCTCTAGGAGCAGCAGAAGGCTTATGCTATCTTCATTATGATTGTAAACCTCAAATCATTCATCGTGATATCAAATCGAACAATATTTTGCTTGATCAAAGTTTTCGGGCTCATGTTGGAGATTTTGGATTGGCAAAGTTGATTGATTTTTCATTATCAAAATCAATGTCTGCTGTTGCTGGATCATATGGCTATATTGCCCCAGGTATGAATAAGTTCAATATAAAGGTACTACAGCAATTATAGTTTTACTTGT
The DNA here is from genome assembly GCA_030408175.1 of Trifolium repens. NCBI lineage: Eukaryota > Viridiplantae > Streptophyta > Magnoliopsida > Fabales > Fabaceae > Trifolium > Trifolium repens. The sequence goes on from CP125851.1 coordinate 27,678,948, forward strand.
AATAATAATTGAGTTTCATTTTTAATCTTGTTTTAATGTACTTTTCAATGTTCATTTTTATAAAATAAATGAGCTGAGAAAAGAATAGCTTATATCTTAGAAAGCATATCAAGACATTATCATTCACTTAATGTTTAGTACAACATTATTTGTAGTCGATTTTAGTAGTGGCCAAGTACATTTTCTCACACTTATTGAGTACATAATTCTAAATTGTACTCCGCAACTGCAACTTTAGTCGCAATATAAAGATTTTAGAGGTCTCTGTAATAGCATCGTTGTTGGTGTGTCAACTGCGAGGTAGAAGTCTCACATTGGATGGAAAAGTGAATGTTGAGCAACATATAAGTGAAGATGTGGTATTCATGTGTGATTGTTCAACACCCGATGTGATGATCCTCCGGGATCCCCTCACGACCAACAACTGCAACCACAAGTGCGGCCGTATTGGGCGCATTTGCCTGCATTTTTCCACAAAGTCATGGTTTTAACTTTTAAATTACGGTCCTCGACCGCAATTGCAGCCGCAATAAATAGGACATTGAAGTTTGTTTAATGACATTGAAACTGCAACGACCGCATATTACCGCAATATAGAGGTTTGCAGCGAAACCGCAAACGTGATTGCAACTGTAATTTATAACCTTGGTTGTAACAGTAAGCACGACTGCGGCTGCAAACGCAATTTAGAACTATGATTGAGTCAATATATTGCTTCTACTTTTCTAATTGTTGCTTGATTTATTTCTATTTTCAGAATATGCTTACACCATGAAGGTGACTGAAAAATGTGACATCTATAGTTTTGGGGTAGTTTTGCTGGAACTAGTTACCGGGAAGTCGCCAGTTCAACCATTGGAACAAGGTGGTGATTTAGTTAACTGGGTGAGAAGATCAATTCAAGCATCAGTGCCTACATCTGAATTATTTGATAAGAGATTGGATTTGAGTGAACAAAAGACTGTTGAAGAAATGTCTCTTATTCTTAAAATTGCACTGTTTTGCACCAGTTCATCTCCACTTAATAGGCCTACAATGAGAGAGGTAATTGCAATGTTGATTGATGCTAGGGAATATGTCAACCAATCACTAACCTCTCCTTCATCTGAATCTCCACTTGATGAAGATAAAAGTTCTTCTTCAAAAGGTTAGAATTAATGCTCAAATGTTCAATAATAGTAAGTTTTCACTTTAAGTAAGCATTTTTTTTGTCTATCTATAGATTTGGATTCCCTCCTGTCAAATCTCAATCGTTGGATTCATCTAACGACTACTTAGTCGTCAGAGAGATAGGAGGGGCCTATAATTATACCAAAATTTCGCATAAGATTGCATCAAAAACAAAATTATAAGATATTCCTTCCTATATCCTTAGTTCCCTAATAATATCATGGATTTTGGCTATAGAGGATAAATTCACATACATTTTGGTATAAATATTGAGTGAGAAACATATTGACTTATCATAGTTTGTGCATGCAGATGGTGGTCTTGAGTTGTGAATTACAAGAAGCTTCACACAATGTCCTCAGAGGAGAGATATTTGGATATTGCATCATTTCCAAATGTTTCAATCTTGGCCCCTAGCTATAATTGAATAAGTAACTTAAGCAAAAAGAAAGTCACAATATCACTTTCTAAGAAGCAATGGCAATGCTTTAACACAACCAAGTATCCTTCATGTGCAAATCATTAATGTCCAATGACTATCTTTATGATTTTACACAAGTTGGTGAAATCTAAATTGTATATTTATATACCAAGTCAACTCATCTTAGACATTTGTAGTATACTTGTATGCATGTCGCAGCAACTATAGAGGATCTAATCAAAGAAGTTTCGTAATTTGGACAAAGTAAGGAGAATGAAAATGTATAGGGTGATGTTTTTTTAGACTCTTTAGATGGTTCTCTCACCCTCCACATATATTTACAGAACTATATATCTCATTTATTCAGTTTTATGAATTCTCTCAACTCTTCCACTCCATGTTTTATCTAATTTTTTTTTTGTCTTAGTTGAAATGGTAATCCATTGGAGATTAAACTCACATAATAGTGAGATCCCGGGTTCAAACCCGGGTCACGACGTTTGGCCTAACAATTTCGGCATATTTGTCAGTTGAGCTAGGACTTATGGGACATGTTTTATCTAATTTTACATTATAGTAGAAGAAAATATCTCTTAATTATCAAAAAAAAAAAAACCGAAGGTACAAGTTGGATCATCTCCTTCACCTTCTTCTACATCTCTCTCCTTCCTCTCTATCTCTCTCTCTCTCTCTCTCTCTCTCTCTCTCTCTCTTAATTTCAATCTCTCTCTTCAATAAAAAGTTTAAAAATAATCATAAGAGAAAGTGAGATTAAGAGAGAGATAGAGAGGAAGGAGAAAGATGTAGAAAAGAGTGAAGAAGAGGATCCAAATCCAAGAAAGTATCTCTTAGATGTATAAAATTTGTATGAATTAATTATGTAAAACTCAGATATTTTGGTAACGTGGGAGTATTTTAGGATTACATTTTGCTATTTGTTAAAATGTGAGTGTTAGAGGACCAATATAGGGTTTGTATTTTATGGGTACTTCTTCGTTGTTAAAATAGGGATGTAGGAAGCTCCCTGAATTTTGAAAATTTATCTTCCCCTGCCCTCCCATCCAAAAATATAAACTCTAATTTACCCTAAGCTTATTTCAGAGTTTATATTCCGAAATGGAAAAAAATTCAAAAAATAAATTCCAAAATTTCTGTTTTAGTAGCAAGTTAAGAGCCAATTACATTTCATTTGTGTTTTTGAAGAACCAAAATTTAACTCGTGATCCATAAACCCTATTTTTGATAATTCTCATTTCTTGCATCAACCTAACATCAAAGACACTTAATTTTTTACCCACAAGTATTTGATGGTTTAATGTATTTGACAATTACGATTTTATGTTCATCTGATTTTTTTTTTTTGGCTTTCACCACCAGTTGAATCTGGTTCGGGGGTCAGTTCTGGCATCAAGTGGTTTCAGCCCCCTCCCGATCGCAGTTGCGGGGGATCGAACCGTGGTCCTCCCTACCAAGTTCAGCGCCAATCACCACTGAACCAACTAACGATTGGTATGTTCATCTGATTTTAGTGTCTAATATGCTTACCTTTAGTGTCTATTATGATTTTATAAGAAATTAATTATTCAATTGTTTTAAATAATATTTATTATTAAAAAATTATATTTGCTGATGTGTAATCCTAATTTGCCACATGGTACTGCCACATAAGCATTTTAATATGCTTACCTTTAGTGTCTATTATGATTTTATAAGAAATTAATTATTTAATTGTTTTAAATATCATTTATTATTAAAAAATTATATTTGCTGATGTGTAATCCTAATTTGCCACATGGTATTGCCACGTAAGCATTTTCCTGCCAGCCGGTAAAAAGATAGGGTGGAGGACTAAAAGTGCAAAAAATAATCAAAATAAGGGACAAAATATGTTTGATTTTAAAATATAGAGATCAAAATCATAGATTTTGCAAAATGGGAGAATCAAAATTGCAATTAAGCCTTGAGACATCTTATGAACCAATGGTTTGTTTGTATGTATAGGGTAAAATAACAAGAATTTTGCTATTGATGCCCCCCATGATGATCTCAAACCCCCCCCCCAAAAATCCCAAAATACCCCTAATTTTGATCCCAAGACAGTTTGGTTTGTAGGAAACGAAATGTAAAACAATTCGTTACGTAGGATATGAAATATTGTCAACGCGCAACAACAAAGAACATGTATAGCCCTTGGCAATCATCTACCCCAAATAACCATGTTTTCATTTTTTACGAAATGAAAATGCTTACTTTCGTTTCCTACACCACAAAATTGTTGATTTTGTTTCCTACACCACGAAGACGCTGAACTTTCGTTTTGTAGAAAACGAAATTACTCAATATGAACACGGACAAGACAGTTACAATATCAGTTTGAATAAAAACATAAAAATAGAGAAAAGGGGGGATTTCTAGGGTTCCAAAGGGCGATTTCAACGAAGCATCTTCTCCAATCATTCGCATGGTTAATCAATCATACAGGAATCATCTTCTCCATCCTCAATCACAGTGTAAAAGATTTTGTCACGTAGAAACCGAAATCGCAAGTAAGATTTCTCTCAAAATTCTCATTTTTCATGAATTTGAGGTTTTCATTCTGTTATTTCTCATTGTTCCCAATCGTTATAGTGGTTTGATTTTGATTTTTATACTCAATTGCATGTTAGAAACTGTTTAGGGTTTTTAATTGAAATTGATTTGGGGATTTAGGATTTCGATTCGTCACTCTGAGTTGAATTAGGGATTTGTAACATATGTTTCTGATTAAATTTAGGTTGATTAATTCGTGTTTCTTTGATTATGGTTGAATATTGTCGATGATTATGATTAACCACTATGATGTGTATGAATTGGATTACTATTGAGTATTGTTGATTGAATATTGTTGATTATGATTGAATATTATTGATGGAATATTGTTGATTGAATATTTTTTATTAATGTTGATTGTGTATTCCAAGTTTGATTTTTGATTAATATTGATTGAATTTTGCATTTGTTGTGATGATGTTGTAGGAATGACAGATGAAGTGGTGAACAACGAGGAAGAAGGGATAGTCTTGCATACAGCTCGTCACGTAGAGATCGTGGCATACCACCTACCCGTAAATGGGGCAAGTTGAAAGAAGTTTCTTCTACAGCGGAAAATCAACTCACTACAAGAAAAACAGGATTTACTGACGACCAAAAGCCCTCACAAAGTGCTTAAAACCGTCAAAAAGTGATTATTTACTGACGGCCATAATCCGTCAGAAAATCACTCGCCGGTAAATTTAGTAACCGCCCAAGCCGTCAGTAACTAATATATTATTTATAAAAAAAATTGCTTATTTATTAATTAATAAAATAGAATCATTAAATAATTTTAAAAATTCCATCTGCACCTAAATCTCCTTCTCCAGATTTCTTCTACAACGAAGTTGTTCTTCAGATCTAGTCTTCAACCAAAAAGCCAACAAATAAGCTACATGCAAGATCTATAAAGAGTGCAAAATATTGAGATAATGTTTTTCAGTGAAATTGACGAGTGTATGAGTATGAGCATGAGTTTCCTTTCTGAGAGGTGAAGAGTGTTTGAAAGAACAAGAACCTTTGTTCCATGAACCTAATCTAGAACGTTGAGGAGACACAGAGTGAGACCTTTGACGATGTTGTTGTTGTTCTTTACCATCATTAACCTTAAGCTTTGACATTTCTTGTTTCATGAAAGCATGTTCTTCTTCTAAGTCTTGGATCTTCTTCGTCACTACTTTCTCTCTTTCTTCACTTCCCATCATTTTCTTTAATTATCAATTAAATATTCTTCATATCTCTTTCTTATAACTCTCTCTGTTCTTTGTTTCTTTCTATCTTCTACGGTAAATAAAATAAACGAGTAAACAGTTACTTTGATCCCTGAAAGTGGCATCTACTGTCATAGTAATCCTTGAATCATCGAAAAACATATCGAAAAACATTTTAAAATCCCTGAATGTCAATTTCCGTTAGTCAAATTAGTCCCCGATGTTAATTTTACCAAATAACCGTTAATTTTGCCACGTAAGCAGGGACTATTTTGAAGGTTTTATAAAACATAAAAGGTAGATGGATGGTTTCTATACATTTCACTTTTTCAGACAAACATATTACAAAGTCTCACACAAGTTTCTCAAAGTGCCCTAGCACACCCACTTGTCTCCTTCTTCATCAACCACTCTTCCTCCGTTGTTGTTCGCTATTAAGCTCGGTGGTGTGGTCTAAGGTGATCGAGCAAGCCTATGATTTCTGTGAAGCAAGGTAATGTTGTTGTTCGTCTTCTCTTTTTTTTTCGTCACCTTTTTTGTCTTAAAATGGTGTTCTTTTGTTGAGTTTTTTCATTTGTTAAGTTTTGTTGTTGTTGTTGTTCTCTCAAATGCAAATTTTTTAAGTTTTCAGTGTGTTAGTGTCTATTTGATTGTTAACATTGTTGCTATTTTAGGGCTTTTTTGATACTTGCTTTTTTTTTGTTTAATATTTTTGTAGAAGTGTATTTGTGGTTGTTTAGTTATGTTCTATAGTTGTATTTTAACATTAGGATTTTTTTTAGGGTTTCAAAAAAATGTAATGTATTTGAATGTGTTTTAAAATGATTGTTTTTCTATCATTTTTAGGATGCAAGCTGAAATTGAGTTAAAACTATTACAAGGTGTCTATTGTTTATATCTCTTTTTTATTTTTTAATCCTTATAATTTTGTGAAGCCGTCAATAAATTATCACGCTGGCACACATACAGACGGTTTAGGCCGTCAGTAAATTTAAGACAGCTTAGGCCGTCAATAAGTTATAAGACTTGTTCAAAAAATATTATTTTTTAATGTTTTGACGGTTTTTTATCATTTATTGACGGCTTAGGACGCCAATAAGTATTCTTGTAGTGGCTTGAGCCTGTCCCGAAGCCTGCTGAACATGAGGATGTCGAAGAAAACGAGTTGGAAGAGGAAGAAGACCATCCGAAAGAGAGGAAGAAGACCAGCAGGAAGATGAAGAAGAAAAACCACCACCTCCTTCGCCACCTCGATGACAACCACGTAAGAGAAAGCCAAAAACGACACGGCGGGGACAAAACATACCAATAGAACCACCAGTTGGTGGATATGGTGGTGGTCCAAGTGATCTTTCACTGTTGCCTGAATATGGAAAGCATATTGGCAGGATTTTGTCGATAGAAGAAGTAAGTTTGATTTGATTAAGAATTTTAGATTGTGAAAAGTGAAGATGAAAATTTTGATTCAACAAAAATGTGTAAAAATTCATTGTTAAATAGTCGTGAGAGAGATATATTAAAGAAAAGAAATGAATTAGCTAGATTTTATCAATGTGATTCATCACTCATATACAAACTGTGAATCTGTATGGTACATGAAAACTACACACCCAAAATTGAAAACTATGGTCACACTATTGACTATCCTATATGTTGATTGTACCAGTTTGTAACACCATTCAAAACAAAAACTGAACTAAAAATGCTCAATTGCATTTACCTAACCTTACTATTATTATTAACATAACAATAATGATTATTATTACTATAGTTTGAAAGTAAATCAAATCTAGCTCCTTTATTTTTCAATACACATCCAAGCTTCTTCCACCACCCTCTCTTCTTCTTACTAGCCACATGACACAAATGTGAATCCGATTTTTTCTTCCTCAATAGTCCCTTCACTTCAGGTGGCTTATAGGTCCTAATCAAGGGCCACTTAATTCCGTCAAAAAAAGGGTGTTGTTTAACCTCGGTCGCACCTCTAAAACACCCTAACCTCTTCTTAGGATCCTTTACTAACAATTTCTCTATCAAATTCCTCGCTTCTACCATCCCTACCTCTTCACTCTCCGCCACGTGAAACTTCACATCCTTATTAGATGCTATATTACGCAGTGTGTTCTCCTTGCTACACCCCTTAAACGGTGTTGTTCCATATAGCAACTCATAAATAAAAACCCCAAAAGCCCACCAATCCACACCGTTACCGTGACCGTTACCCGAAACAAGCTCTGGTGCTAAATACTCGTGGGTTCCAACACACGACCGTGAAAACGCCGTAGTTGGTTCGGCAACAAACTCCGTAACTACTTGCCCACAAGAATCGGGAGATCTTGATCCATTATAACCGAAACAACCATAAGTGGGACCCACATGGGGTTTTTGAACGGTACAACACTCGAAAGTAGGTTCCACGTCAACCTTAAAGCAAAGGTCAAAATCAGAAAGCATGACATGTCCATCTTCACGTAGAAGCACATTCTCAGGTTTTAAGTCACGATACACAACACCAAGTGCGTGAAGATACTCCAGTGCAACAAGAATCTCGGCGGCGAAAAAACGTGCCGCCGAGAGTGTGAGTCGGTTTCCCGGCTGTTTTCGGAGGAGAGAGTGGAGATCACCGCCCGGACAATAATCTATAAGGAGGCACGTGTAATGAGAGACGTCAATACGCGCGTATAGTGTGGGGAGAAAAGGATGATCAAGCGCGTGAAGAATCTCCGCCTCCGTTTCCGCGTGAGAGAATTTCTTAGGAGTAAGAAGATCTTTATCAACAACCTTAAGTGCAAAATTTGCGCCGTCGTAATCACGGAGGCGACAGAGAAAAACACGGCCGAGGTCACCGGAGCCAAGATGACGGAGAAGCTTTAAATGACGGAGATGAAGACGTCCATCAGAGGAGAGATTTGTTGCAGCCTTGATAGCAGTCCAGTTTGGATCAGAACTGCGGTGAGGACGGCGGATGATGGCAGAAGAAAAAGTGTCTGTTGCAGCGGCGGAAGCGGTTGAAAGACGGTCGTTGAAGCTGAGAGCGAGACTGCTTGTGCGGGCTAAACTGGTGCGAGCGGAGGAGGAGGTGAAAGTGCGGTCGGTGGTTGTGCTTGTGAAACTGAGGTCAAGGTCGGAGTCTGGGGGTGGGAATAGAAATGTTGGTTCTTCCATGGTTGTGATTGATGAATGAACGAAATGTGTTGTTAATTGTTATTACTACGTTGGTGTTTGGTTTTGGTTTTTAGTATATAAAGGGATAGGAAGAGAGTGAAGGTGGGTCAGAAGGTTCAATAAGTTGACCCATAAGTATAGATTATTGATGCAGACAGTAGATAGATAGATGCAGAGGTTAGGTTGACCAACAGGGTATTAAATTACAATTTAGAAGTTTGAGTTATTAAATTAATTTATATTTTTGGTAGATAGTTTGAGTTTGAGTTACTATCAAAGTTTGCAAGTAACTTTTTTAGATTTATAGAATAACTTATATATTAGATGTATCAATTATTTTATTTAATTTTTGGAGAAAGATGTATTAATTATTTAATAAATTTAAAAATGATTTGTCTCTTATAATATGAAATGAAATTTCATTATCAAAAAAAAAAAAAAGAAATGAAAGTAGTATTAGTTTAAATAGAGTTTTGATCTTCTATTTTGATTCTATTTGTATTGATTTATTTTTTATTATATACGAAATAGTTTATTTAAATAAATAAATTTTTTATATATATTATTATAAGCTTTTTAAGGTATTTTATGAAAAAACTGTTTATAATTATATAATTTTTGTTAGTGAAAACTTATAAATTATCATAAAATTTTATTTATTTGCATAAGCTATTTTTATAAGGTAAAAAGTAAGACAAATTCAAACGGACCTTTATAATATGTGCAATTTTAATCCTCTATTCTTTTTTAAGCAATTTTGTCCCCAATTTTAAAAAATTAAGATATTTCGTTTCCTCTATATTTACCCTTAAATTTTGATGATTTGACATTAAATGTAAAAATATAATGTTATGTAAATATTTCATACGGTTGTGACACATATTTTATTGGCTAAACTACACATTTGGTTCCTTATATTTATTTTAGGTTTCAATTTGGTCCATTATGTTTAAAAGTTTCAATTTGGTCCCTTACGTTTATTTTAGGTTTAAATTTTGTCATTTCCGTTAGTTTTGTCTCATATGGCAGACGGTTTGCATATATGGACAAACACGTGGACACTAGGACACGTGTTCAATTGAAATGGTGTTAATGTCAAAAACTAACGGAAATGATCAACTTATGCAAACGGTGGAAACATAAGAGACCAAATTGAAATTTTTAAAGTATAAGAGACCAAATTAAAATTTTTAAAATATAAGAGACCAATTTAAAACCTAAAATAAACGTATAGACAAAATACTACGACTAAAAAATGCATAGTAATTAACTAGTTGTTTTGATTAGTTGTCTGAAGGACTTGGTTGGAAAACAAGGGAGCTGGGTGCTGAATAAGAGGAACACTTAGTTGAGCATAAACCCAAGAAAAAAGTATTTAGGCACCCACTCACAATGAAAAATTATTTAAAGCAAAATTAATATTGTCACATCATGTAATCTTTTTTATTTTATTTTTTTGCTAATGTATGTGTGCCTAAATAAATTTTTCTTGGTTTGTGCCCAAGTTAGAATTCCTCGCTGAATAATTTCCATAGGATCCGTGTAGTATATACAGCTCAAGGGGGGGCGATAATTAATGGCTGCCGGTAGATAAGAAAGTCTGGCTTAGGATTGAGGTTCGAATTCGAGTCTCGTATATATATAATTTAATATTTTATTGGAATAAATATATTGTGGTCCCTGTAAATATTCAAAGTTTTATTTTTAGTACCCTGAAATTTTTTCTTCGAATATTAGTCCCCAAAAATTTTCAATTAACATTTTTAGTCCCTACTTTTAAATCAAATCATGTGTAGATTTTATATTTTTTAATGAAATTTTCCAGAAAAGTGTAGAATATTTTAAAAAGCACTCCAAAAAAAAATTAGAATTTTTTAACAAAACATGAATTAAATATAAATTTTTAAACTCCAAAAACATAAAAATTCATATTTAATTTATGCTTTTTTAAAAAATTCTAATTTTTTTTGGAGAAGATTGTAATGATATTCTAAATATTCATAAATATTTTCATTAAAAGTAGGGACTAAAAGTAGAATTATTATTTTTTGATGGACTAAAAACAAAACTTTGAATCTTTATAGGGATCAGAAACATATTTATCCCTATTTTATCAATAGAGCTAAGTTTATAGAACGTCCATAGGGAGGAAATTATATGTCCTTTTTTGAAAGTAGGAAATTATATGTTATATTTATAAACAAAAATGATTTTTACAATTATTATTAAATAATTATTTTGTCAAAAAAAAATTATTAAATAATTATACTCATCTCTTAATAACTATTTTCACTGTCTCATATTATAAAGAAAAAAAATTACTAAATTTGTTGTCCTAAATTATAAGTAAAAATAATTAATTTTTATAATTTTCAAAATTTACTTTTACTTATATTTTCATAAAATTTAATCTAAATTGTATTTAATTTACTTTGTTTTTCTTATAATAAATGATCAATACAAATTTTTTTACATATTTCCATAAAACTTATTTCAAGTGAAACATAAAAAATTATACAAAGTTAATTTTTGTTGGTAACCTGTTTCGCAAGAGTCTCCGAACAAAGATAGAAACATTAAAGGGAAGATGTCTAAGCTAAATAAGTTCTTCTGCTGAATCGAAAGAAGGGAACATGTCTAAGCTAAATAAGTTCTTCTGCTACATCGAAAGAAGCATGATGCGCAGAAGTCAATTTATTTTTTGTCTTTTATTCATATATTTTTTTATTTTTTTATGTTTTTTTGAACAAGCGAAAATGATATATATATAATATAAAAACAGTCACCCTAGCATAAGATGTGTCAAGTTAGATTACCAGAGTTTACAAAGAGTCACATAAAGATAACCAAAACAGTGTCAAACAAGGCCCAGGCAGAATAAAGGACTAGACCACCAACTATGGCAGTTAGAAGCTAAAACAACACTTGTCGCCCCCCTAATCACCTAAAAGAATAGAGCTTGCTCTTGTCCTGCATCTGAATAGGAGCGCTTGCTGAGCCTCGGAACAACCTGCGGCAGTTTCTCTCCGTCCACACGATCCAAACGCAAGCAAGCCAAATGAGTTGTAAAAAGGAGTGACGTGCCCGAGAACCACCTGCTGAATAAGTAAACTGGACCACGTAATGAAGTGTACTCTACCACCGAGATGCCGATCCACGAACACTCTATTGCCCAAAGAGAACCAAAAGTACCACATGAGAAAAATATCTGATGAGCTGGCTCCATCTCGCCACAACCGGAGACGCACAGATGGGATGCAGTAGATAATATGCCTCGAGTGACCAGGTTTTCTTTTGTGGGCAACCTGTTCCGCAATAGACGTCATGCAAAGATGAAAACCTTCAAAGGAACCTTAGAATGCCAAATGAGTCTTTCTGCTTCATCCATGTGAGTCAAAACCTGAGAAGTCAACAATTGATATGCTCCTCGGACAGTGTAGCCTCTGTTAAGGTCAGACTGCCACTATCACCTATCTGAAGACTGGTCCTGCAATGAACGGGTTAGAAGTAAAGACTGACACTCCCTCAACTCCTCCTCCTCTCACACCCTCAACTGCCTCCGCCACACTTAGGCGTCTCCCTCTGCTCCCCACCCTAACGCGAACATCTCAGCCACCGTACAACATCTGATCTCCGCCAAATCAAACAAACGGCCAAACCGCTCACACAGAGGAATCTCATCCACCCAGGGATCGGTCTAGAAAAAAGTATCTGACATATCTCCAACCCTCCGTGAAACATGCTCCTCAAACCATCTGCCTCCTAGCTCACCACCCTCCCTAATGGGAAGAGTTATGATGCATAAGGATTTTTCATATGCATGGTGCATAAACAAATATCCACCATTTATATTCTAAAATGACATTGGCATGATTAAGTACATCTAATAGTTTTAGAGTACAAATGATTGAGATTTGTTTATGCACCATGCATAAGGAAAATCCTTACGCATAATAACTTTTCCCCTCCCTAATACGCGCTATCTTCCTCCACCACGAAGACCCTCTCTGCCCTCCATCTCGGAGCCTACCTCCCTCAATCCCATACCGGGCTGCCAGCACTCTAAACCACAGTCCCTCTCTGTCCACAAGCATCCTCCATATATTTGTTTTTTTTTTTACGCAATTTATATATAATAATTTTTTAAGCTTTAGATTTATGACTTCTTATTAAGACGTAACATAAATTTATAATTAGGGAATATTATTTAGTACCATAACTAAGGTACTAGAAAATTAAGGAAGAAAAGTGGGTGACGATGATGGTCCCATGTGAAGGGTTGGGACCTACGTGGGAGGAAAGGGATTAGTGATGCTGTCTGCCACGTGGTCAACATTGGACCTACATTGTCGCTTATACACATTTATATATTCCATTTTTTCCTTAATTTCTTAATAAATTATTACTTGAGAGTGGGCTATAATACACAGTTCATTAATAAATAATGGAGCTCACCTTCCTTAGGTAGCAATATTATTAAAATTGCTGCTAATAAAATAATGGAGAGTATAAAAACTATTCATCTCTATACCCACCGGAGAAAATTGCAATTCACATAGAAATTGTAGTTCAAACTCTAAGCATTTTACTTATTTATTTTAAAAGTGAGATTTCAACTATTAAAAAACTTATATTTTTGGTTGCATGTTTGAAGAGCCAAAATTAAATTTTGAGATGTAAACTTAATTTTGGTATACATTTGAGTTCTCTATAATTGATTTAATTTTGCCTTAAGAATTGATTAACTTGACACTAATAATTGTAATTTCTAATTCTAAAATTGAATTTTACATCCAAATTTATTATTAATTAGCTCATTTTTACATTTATATATGTCTAAACATTAATTATTTTGTCTTCAACTTAATTTTTGTTACAATTAATTTTAAAGAAGTAATTCACTCAAAATAAATTTTATTCAAATAATCAAATATAACTTTTTTTAATAGGGCTTTACAAAAATTATGAACCGCCATCCCTAGTGATAAGATCCAACTGCCCTTCTTTAATGAGGGTTGTGTTAAATTTAAGAAATGTTAATATTTAATTGCAAACAAAATTGAATTGAAGGAGTGGGTGATGCTCCGTTGCCTAACTAGCACATTATAGTCAACTCCAATTTATTTAGGAAATCTGATCTCCTCTAAAATTGTCGAAAAAACAATAAGTTATCTGTACAAATTAATGTATATACACAATATAATCTATAGTTATGAATTTATGAGAAAATAATGTGTTGAACAGTAGTATATGGCAAAATGAAATTATGTATATATCCGGCCCATTCAACAATTATGACATTCAACAATTACATTTTAGTATATTCCAATATTTTTGCTAAAATACTATAACTAATGAAGTTTATGTTTGAAAAATAAAATATATATGAGTTAAATCAAATGACACTTTGGAGGTTAAGTAGTTATCAATTAATTAAGCACAATCAAAGAGGAAGTTAAGTAGTTATCTATATTAGCACAATAGAGAATGTCAGCCACACAAATGTTTCGCCGCTAGTATGTTATAGTATTTTTTAATCCAACGGTTAATTTGTAATACGATTATCCAGCAAAGAATCATCGAATGTGTCACATTACTAATTTTGACACTTTGATATCATTTGATCCTGACTATATATATATATATATATATATATATATATATATATATATTGATTTACTTATTACATTATTATATCGGCCAAATGCATATGTAGGTCTTTAAATTTTGCATTTGTATTAAATAGGTCATGGTCGTTAATTTAATAACATGTAATGACCTAGATGATACATAAATATAAGAAAAACAAATCCTAAATCTATTTTCTTTAAATACATCATTTTTTTTGTAACGAAAGGAACTATCTGAAAAAAACGCAAAACTATGAATGTGGCGTATTATATTTATAAAGTTTAAGAATGAAGTAGGATTGTGATAGTTCAAAAACTAAATTGTTATTTAATTATTCTAATATGTATTTAGGAATTAAACAACACCTTGTGTTATTTTCTTTTTGTCGGAAAAAAAAAATTGTGTTCTTTTCTTGAATCCAATTGATGTTTGATGAAGATGACATTGGATTCTTTATATACCAAGTCTTCTGATTATATGACTAATATCGATCTGTAGTTCTGACTTTTGTTCAATAGTTAGAACATTGCATATGCAACTTATAAATGTGCTTAAGCACGTGGATTGGCATGACTTATAGTAATATGAAATTAAGAGCATAATTAATTGCATAACAACTTGCTTGCAAGTGTTTAGTGATATTTTAAATGAGTCATTCGAAAAAAAAATCAAATTTAATTTTTAGGTAAAATATTTTTTTATCAAATTTTATTTAATACGCTACTAAATTTTAAATTACTAAAAATTTATTTCTCTAAAAACTGAAGGTTTCAATATACACTACACACATTTATTAATTTTTTGGAATGATGATCAATACACAAATGACATCTCTATTATATACATTACGAGATTTTCGCGGAGCTCTTTCGTGCATTCTAAAGAAAATAATCCTATGTATCATTATTATAGAGTTTTTACCTATAGGGAGCTTTTAGCTCGAGGTCTGTGGTTTGAATCTCATTGACAATAATAATTCAATTTTTATAATATTATATGAAATTCTACCTTTTTTATTTTATTTTTAGAGAAAACTACATTATTATTAGTATAAGGTTTGTTGTTCGAATCTCATTGACAACAATAATCTAATTTTTATAATATTTTAATTTTATGGAAAGCTACTATATTTTTTTTAAGAAAAAACAACCTTTTTTTTTATAGTAAAAATTACCTTATTATTACTTCGATCAACAATCAAAAACTTATATTTTTATCAACCACAAAAAATTTTTATGTCAATTTTTTTTTTAAGAAGCACTCAATTAGAGCTTCTCTAATGTTATTTTTTTTTTTTTTGTAGAAAGTCTAATATTATATAAATTGATAATATGAAATCTTTCAAGGTTGTAAATGGAAAACACTTCTAACCACCCACTATTAAAAATACACTTTGACTAATTAAAATTTGATTTCTGATTGTGAAAGTAGTCATATTCTGTGTTCATCATCCTTTCATTATTGTAATTATCTCCAATTGATGAAATCTATGGAAACTCTAACATAAATTAAAATACTTTTTTTATTTTATTTAATCTATGGAATTTTTTTAATAATTTAAACTTTAAAGTTTCTATAAACCTTCGTATAAAGTATGTTAATATTCATTAGAAAAGTAGTATAGAATTTACGATTATTTTTTGTTGATGAAGTCGCTACAAAGTCTTGGGAGACGGGGAGATATTCATTAGAGAGAGAGAGAGAGAGAATCTCTTGGTGTTTTTGAACGAGATCGAAACAACGAATGGGGGTGTGCTTCTCAGCCCACTCTGTCCCTGTAATATCCTTAAACATATATCATATTATCATACGCAAGTAAATTAAATAAAATCAATCTCATGAACAATTGAAAGAAAAATATATACAACATTCAAAATAGTATAAAATGTTATAGACAACCTTCAAAAGAAAAAGAAACATAAGCAAATAAATATCATTAAAAAATGATGAAAATTATCGTGGGAGAGATATAGAAATATATATATATATATATAGAGAGAGAGAGAGAGTGAGAGAGTTTATCATTGGTGTAGAATGGAAAACACGTAGAACTTTTAACCCTCACTATTAAAAATGCACCTTGAATAATAAAATTTGAATTCTGATTGCGGGAGTTATCTATATTTTGTGTCTGTCACATTTTCATTAGAATTACCTTCAGCTGATAAAGCTATGAAAAACCTAAAATAATTTAATATAATTTTAGTTTTTATAATCTTTGGAATTATTTTTTAATTGCAATTTTAAATTTTCCATAAACTTTCGTTCAGGCCTTTTCAGGGATGTTAATTTATCAATGTGAGTGGAGATTTACACATAGATTTTTTCCCATTTGCTATAACATTCTTAGCTCTAGGGAACACAACATTATTATTCATAACTTTTGAACTCTTTGCAAAAGACTCGAGTCTCTTGTGCTAGAAAACCAAAAATATCATAAATAATATTAAAAAAGAAAATTATCTTGTACACTGCACAGGCTAAGTATATTCCAAAGCCTTCTAGATCAAATTTCATCTCACAAACACAAATTTGCATATAACAAAATTGGCTTAATCCTAGATGACTCATTTTTTCCTTTGTTTTGTCATATATAATGCAATGCAACCATTTATTCAGCATGACATAATGTATGTTTATATATTGGGATGGCCCAAAGACATGTGGCTTGATGGGTCATATTAACCTAAATCCCAAGTAAAGTTTCTAATACTATTATTAAGTTTTTTTTCTTATAAATATATTCCATCTGTCCCAAAATATAAAAAAAAAAAATCACTTTTTTTGTCCCAAATTATAAGTAAAAAAAATTAACTTTAATAATTTTCAAGGTTTACTTTTACGTATTCTCATAAAATTAAATGCAAATTGCATTTAATTTACTCTCTCTTTTCTTTTCCCCATAATCAATAACCAATAAAAATTCTTTTTACATCTTTCCATAAAACTTATTTCAAGAAAACCACAAAAAATCATATTTTAAATTATCACATTTTACTTTTCTTAATAAGTGTGAATTGTTTTTATTTTTTTTTACATTTTGGGACGGAGTAAGTATATTATTCCTTTTTTTTTTGACAAAATAAGCGATATTCATTCATTAAAATAAAAAGAGTACATCGATGCAATACAAATTCATAATCGCTAAAAACAAGATAGATAAATCTGCGAACAAACTCACAGCATGCATGTTAATAGCATAAAACGGAAAATTACATGTGCCTACAAATATGACTATATTGAAGTGTCAGGAATATCCATGCCTCCGGATCTATAGCGTTGATGACACCAAAATCGACATTGATTGGATCTGCACTAGATCAGATCTACTCCTTCAACCTTAAACAAACCGCACAAAGACAGGAAAACAAATACACCATACAAAGACGGGACAATGAAATACACTGTACAAAGACGAGAAATCAAAACAAACAAATATGTGAAAATCACACTTATTTATTATAACTAGAAAGAAAAACAATTTGGAGGGATGATTTTAGTCCAAAACTGACCTAAAATCACTCCTCTTTAATGGTTAAGAAGAAGAAAAAAAAGTTGTAACGGCTAGGATTGGAAGAGAAGAATGAAGATGAGAGAGTTTACAAAGTATACTATTCTTAGAACATGGATTAAGGCATTTGCCCGAATCTTCCATGTCATAATGTCACTAATTCATTAAGATTCAACTTTCATGTATCTCAGTCAATTAATGATTGTTATAATATCTCAAAAATTAGTGGAACTTTTTTCTTAGCTATCTGATTTTAGAAAATGGGCTTACCCCTGTGACTGCGGAGTAAGAAAAATCTGATAAAAACTTCTTCGATTTAAAAATTAAATTTTGATTCACTCGAACCATTTCTTTTTTAGTGAAAAAATTAGTGAAACACACTACTCAATTTATCTCTTTAAATAATAGAGGATCTCAGTTTCTCAAATCCAATCACCACAACTTATAAAACGTTACTGTCCCAATTAATCCATATATTCTCTATATTGGTTACGGCCCAGATAGAATATTGTGGAATGTCCATTATTTTACCACCAATATAATGTAATTCTTCACCTCCCCAAATATGGCATTTGTTCACAAACTTTTGCAAGCTTGCAATCATAATGAATTGAGCGTTAGAATCTTGAGCAATTAAAAATAATGTAATATTGACAAATGTTGGTATATATGTTCGTTCTTAAAAAATGGATTTAATAATTTTAGTTGAATGGCAAAATCAAATATATTTTTTTATTTTTTTAGTATAAAGAGTACTCAAGCTCATTGCAAGATGAAAAGAACTTATAAGACAAAATCATAAAAAGAAAAGGAAAAGATGAGAAATAATACTAGAACGAAAGAAAAACAACACAACACAATGAGGCAATATGAATAACTAAAGATGCAGACAATTATGAGCCAAATAGCTCAACATAAAAAACCACAACCATCAAATCACATAGAAAATTGGAATTGGATTTTTCATTCACGCAGTTACAGCTCTTAGTCGTCAGATTTAAATTGACGGCTAAGATCGTCTTATTTTGTAATTTGGCACTACCATTTAGACCGTCCGATCTCAAATCAACATTAATTGAGATTCACTAATGTGTTGAACTGTGTGAATGTTCAACAACAACCAAATCAATTTCCTGTCTTGACATACAGAGAAAAGGTTCAAACTATCCACCTTGTAAAATAATACAGGGTGTAAAGCTTTATTTTTTAAGATACAAGGTTTATCCTTTATGGTTTTAGGAATTTTGAATTTGTATTGCATCCATATACTTTATAAATTTGAAAGAATAAATATTGTATTGCATCCATATACTTTATTTAGTAATGACTAACCATTTGGTTCACAACAGAATGAGTCCGATAATTTGGAGTTCGATCACGAGGCAAGTAGATTTTGATTAAAAATTGTTTCTATCTTGAGTTCGGATTCTCTTAAATAATTTGTCCTAAAAAAACTTATTAATCATTTGAGTTCAATGTTTTGGTTCGAAAAAATTGGACTTTAATAATATAAAATTTTCCACTAGAAAATGTGTAAAGCTTGTTGGCTAAGGTATACAGATCATTTGTAGGTTACTTCATGTGTCATGTTAAATACTTAAGCAAACAATATTCTTTTCTATTTTTCATTATATGAAAATTAAAAATCCATGGGATTTATGTATTTAAATACAATCATATAGTTAGAATATTATATTCTTACAAACTTGAACTTAATTTTTTATGATTCTAGGATTCTTTGGTAGTCATATATATCTTTGTTAATTTCCGACATTGGAAAAAGTAAAAAAGCACATGCATCCCATAGACACAACAAACACAAAAAAAGGGTGAAAAGAATTAAAAAAAAAAATCTACAAGAAAAAGAAAATACAACAATCAAGTTAAGTTGTGAAGTATAATTATCACAAATTTTACATTAGATGTATTTGGCCAATGAAAAGTTCAACCTAAGACAAACATGTTGGCCTTTCTAGCTATACAAGGTTTTTTTTTTCTTCTTTTTGTAAAATAGCTTTAGAAGGATTTATATGTATATATATATATATATATATATATATATATATATATATATATATATATATAAAATTAGCTTTAGATAGAAGGAATGATACATTGTATTTGGCTATATTATCATTCTCATAATTTCCAATTATAATTATTGTTAGTTCATAATTTTAAACATAACGATAACACCTGACCTTTCTCTTAATTTTTTAATGCTTCCAATTTCGTCTTCTCTCTACATAATCACATGCATCAACTTCCTTTGTCTATATATATCATAGCACTTTGAATATTAGCTTTCAATCATTAACTTAGATCCCTTTGTATTATTTAATATATCATTATTTAAAAAATAATGAAAGAGGGTTTCACTCATGGATCTCAACTATTTAAGGATGCCCCATTTGAAGTTCATATATAATTAAAAAAATGAGAATTTTAGATGACCTTAAACCTTTTTTTTCTTCCTATTACAGTTGGCTGCTCTTCTTGTTTGGTGAACCCATTTGGTGCTATTATAGGGAGGAAAAAATATATTATTTTTATAAGCAAAAAGAATATGCTCAAAGTTGTCAAAGTTAAAATAAGTGCAATGATTCCATTGATCCTTAACCTACAAAGTTGTTTGTAGCTAGTTATTTCAGTTAGAATAGAAACTATACCATAAATTAATATTAAAAAACAAAAGATAAACTTATGGTAGAAGTCCACTTTAATTATTCAGGTAGGTGAATTTTTTCAATTTATGTGGAAGACAAAAAAAAATTATGATAAGGGAAATTGCTTATATTATAACATGGGGATACATACATATATGTATACAAATTAATTATTTAATTGTTTTTTAATTTGATTTGGCATTAAGTTGTGTGGTTCATTTAAATAGCCCCAAACAACTTTTTTTTATTAGGGAAATTAGTGAATAAAGGGCAAGTAACTTTCACTAGGTGGAATTAATTAGGTGGATGAAATTACATGACTTCTTTCTAAATAAGGAGAGAATAATTACGTATTAAAATCTCATTTTGAACAATTCTAGTTCTTTTTGTGTTACTTTTGGAATAAGTAAAATGTCACAATGGGTTGGATATTTATAGGAGTGGAAAGTCTTTGCACCAACAACTCCATTTTTAGCACTGATTGATTCCATTTTTAACATTGTGCAGTAAATTTGTGCTTTACATTACATATCAATTAAACTTAATTATTCTCTTAAGCTAAAAAAAATAAATGTGTTTTAAGCAACTAAATATGGGGAGTAGTTATGGTGCATAAACTTTTTCTTTATGCATCATGCATAAATAATGAGAATTGCTTAATGCACCCTCTAAATTGTTTAGTGCACCTCCCAAATTTCTAGCACACCCCTTAAAAATTTGGGAAGAGCGCTAAACAATCTGGGGGTGTGCTAAAAATTTGGGAAATGCGCTAAACAATCTGGGGTATGCATGACTTGTGCCCTAAATATGCTAGATCGGCATGGAATTAGTGTTTGATTTGGAGGTTGGTATATTTTCTTTGGTTTATTTATTCAAATTCTTTTTTCAAAGAAAAAAATTTCTATAAATATGGCAGGAAGGAGCAACCCCAAATTACTTCAAGAGAGCTGCTTTTAGCACTAAATTACTTCTTTAAAATCGACTCATGCCAAAACAAAAACTTCTTTAAAATCAACTCATGTACCAAAAATAACTTCTTTAAAATCAACCGTGTTCGGAATTATACGCCGTGCGAAAAAACATCAATTTTCTCAGCATTCACTCATTCGAAGGTGAGAAAAATTACAATTTTTTTCATCCTCTTACTAAATTGTAAGTCGGCCCACAAATAACATAGCAAGTTAATTATAAATTAGTTTTGTAAAGTAAAAAATTATAGCTTAAAAAAATATGCTATAAATTGAATATGCTATAGCTTAAAAAATATTTATAAAAAAAAATCTTATTTTATAAGTTAGTTTTATAAAGTCAAAAATTAATTTATACAAAATTTAGTGGTTACCCAATATTGCGTCGAATTTCAAAGATCTGGTTTTGAATGTAAAATAGTGTTAAAATTTCTACATTCAAAATAATTTGATCTAAACAAATATTTTTAAATGAGAAATCTCCAAATATTTTCGTGAATTGAGTTAAACACAATAAAAAAATTAAAAATCCTACAAGATAGATTTTAGGGAGTTGACTCTTACTCACCGTCCTTTTTACTTCCCAACGTGATCTCCTATCCTCCCTACCGTCCTACCCCAATTGAATGCTTTGCTTTGTTACTCTTGTGATCTAAACTAAACCACACCATGCTTTGTGTAGTTGCATTTGGGATATGGATTTTTTATGTAATGAGGTAGGATTAGTACTACAACAATATAATTGCTCCTTTCAATATCTCACATTCGATTATCTTTGATATCAATATCGATGGACTAGTTCATACAAAATAAAATAAAAAAACTCTAATTTTAAACAAGCGTCATTCGCTCTAGTTCAAAGACGTAGTTCAAATAGTTGACTTATAGCACTCAAAAAATTTGACGACATGATTGCTTGTAGTTTAAATAACAACATGCAGTTACAAGTTGTTTTCAAATCTCAGTCATTAATTGATCAAACAGACTTATTAGCAAAATCAACTGAAAATGATCAGGATCATTGATTTAAAATCGGATAGCTAAAACCAATAACTGCATGCGTCAAATCAAAATCCCACATTGTTCCTAGTGTTTTTTGTCACAATTTAAAATTAAAGAAAAACTAAATAGTAAACACCAACATGCAGAATTTACAAAGGATTTGCTCCATTCTCCCATAAAAGTTAAAAAATAAATAAATTAATCCATGAATGAAAAATGATACATTTTTCATACCTTAAAAAACACAACAAATCAATGTTATCTATCCACACATTGCAAAAAATTAAAATTAAGATTTTGAAAAAAAATCTAGATCACTCATCTTTTATATCCATCCTCTTTCCTTGTCCTTATGACTATTCTTCTGTTGAATCTCTTTAGCACCCCCACCTCTTCTACCATTTCCAACCTGCACCCCCCTTTGTGCCAATTTCCCTCTACTTCCAATAGAAACTCTCACTTTCTCCATCCCTACATTTACACCACCAACTTTTCTCATATGCTGTTGTAATGGAGACCTCCCTTGACCTTTCTTATGTATGCTTCTTCTTAGTATGCTACCTATCTTCTTCACGCCACTTTTAACTTCTTTAGGACTCTCTTGTGAGGTTTCTGATTCCTCATTTACTTCTTGGTTTGATAACTTTGGTATGAATGGTGTTGATTGAAAATGTGTTAAGTTTGGGAGTGGAATCAAAGAGTTTCTTCTTGAAATAGTTGCCGAAGGAACAACGCGCGGTGTCATTGTGCACATTGAAGCTCTTGATGTCTTTTTTGGAAGTAGTGATTTGTTATCGGCCATGTCGGGGTTGTTTTCTTTCTCATTGTGATCAATACACTCAATGGAGCTTTCTATTGTAGAAAAGGGTATATTGTAAGGTTTTAAGATGTTGTTCTCGGTTAAAGGTTTAGCTGGATCATTAAAATTCTTGAGAGTTGCTAATGGTCGATTTGCAAGTGGTGTTGCTCTCCAAATTGGATTGTTTTGCTCTTCTTGATTCTTCATTTGATGTTGCTCAGCTATCTTTGAGTCTACATGTTGACGCGCTAGCTTTCTCTCAATCATAAGTTGTGATTCCAGTTCCTTGACCTTCAAGTTTGCAAGGATAAATAATCGTGAGGATTAAAATTGTAATATGTATAAGATAAAGCACCATCAATCATAAGTTGTAGTGTTTGGATTGGCTTATTTGAGCTTATCTACTGACATGAACACTTATAAGACTATTTGGAAGAGCTTAATGAAAATAGCTTATGACATGTCTATAAACTGTTTTAAGCTTATTTCTATAAGCTCTCCGGGATAGCTTGTTATGAAAACAACCTATAGCTTATATGAAAACATTTAGACTCTATTTTATATGAAAAGTGTGTATGCTATAAGCGACTAATTAAGTTGTTTATCCAGATAGGGACTTAATATGATACCTTATCTTGAAGAGCTTTGTTTTTATGATCCTTTTCCTTCATTTTGGACTCAAAGCCATGGATTGTTTCCTCCATCTTCTTGATTTGAAAGTCCTTCAGCTTTAGCTCTTGTTTAGTTTTCTCAGCCTAAACATCAAAGAGTGGACATAAATTGAAAAACAAATTCACAATGAAACAAACTATATATCACAGTTAAGAAGTAAAATCAAGATAATCAAAATATTACAACAATCATACCATCTGTTTATGTTTCAGAAGTTCAATAGTGTCCCACTGTTTTTTTGGAGGGCCCAATTCTATTCCCCTTACTCTACTAGCAAAGTTTAGAGAGCAAATTGTCTCGCCCAAATCGTTTTCATTAGGACTGATCTGTACAAACATGAGTGTCTTTGAATCTCCTCCTACAAAAACAAGTTTGTTCATCAAAATCTATAATCACATTTGCATACTTGCAAAGCTAGAACTCAAGCATACAAAGGTTCTTTAATCTTTTAAGCAAATGGAGAAATATGTACCTAATGAGTCTTGTAACAAGTGTGTAAGCTTAGAGTTCCTGCATAATGAAGAGCAACATAATCAATGTTTGTTTGGATAAACTTATTGAGAGATGAGTGCTTACGTATAAACTATTTTGATGGCAAAAGATAAAATAAAGTCAAATTGTTTTCATATAAGTTATAAGTTATTCTCATAAGCTATCACTATTATAGATGTTCACTCAGACTGTCTCACAAGAGCTTATGTTCAGGGGATAAGCGCAAATAAGCCAATCCAAATTTATGATTGAAGAATAAAAAGGATAATAACCTGAAAGGGATGTGAGAACTTTTAGTTGCAAGAGCTGAAATGACATCACCAAGTGCGGAAAGAGATCTATTAATATTTTGTGTCTCCTTCAATCTATCACCTTGAACTTCTGTCTTTGCAACTCTTTCACTGCCTGCTAAGTCCACAAGCCATAACTTGCTTCTTGTATGTTCTCCATTCAACAGATTTTCTCCCTTAACCATGACACAGTGAATGCAGTGAGATCGGCTACTGTGCTCGTTCGCATTGGTTGAGCTTACAGCCCTTGCATTGCTACCAGTTTGTAGGACTTCCCACACTTCAGTCATGTTGTTCACATGTGCTTCGACCAACCCCGGAATATGCATTCCTTCACCAGATTGCCTTATCTCCAATCTACAATATGTAACGTTAAAAATTTGATTTAATTGATATATGTAACAACAGTGTAAAGATGTTTTACACTGCCAATCAATCATAGTTACCTTAAAAGTCATACAAACAATTATTTGTGATTGATTGACGGTCGTAAATATTTCATTGAAAATAACCAAATGGTTTTGTTAGTTTACCTTTTTCCAGACATTCCTGGATGATTTCCTGAAACCAGCAAATCTCTTATTTGCTCGTTGTACACTTCTAAGACACTTACGGAAATATCATAACGATAGAGGGATTGTCTTTCCTTGATTATATCAAACATTTTCTCAAGAGTCCTGAAATTAACTCCGCGAGCGTCTTCTGTGCCCTCCATTGTGAAGGTTTTTCCTGTACCAGTCTGTCCGTATGCAAAAATGCATACATTGTATCCATCTAAAACTGAGGTTGCAAATGGTACAGTGTCTTCAAAGATATCAGCTGTAAAGAAAGTAAATGAAAATTTGTCAAAATGAGCATTTAACTTCAACTTAGAACCAAAATAAAAAGACACTTATATCATTAAAATGCTTAATTACCTTGTTCAACTTGAGGGCCAAACACAGCATCAAACTTAAAAGTCCTTTTTGGAGATCCATTTGACATTACAGTAAGCTCGCCATCTTTAGCAGAATCAAAATCTAAGGCCATTGCGGCTCCTCCTTTTATCTCTTCGGCATTGAGTGGCCTACACCGGCAAAAGACCCTTATGTTTCCTCTCAACTCCAATACCTTATTGTAAAGCTCTTTTTGAACCTTAGCCCCTTCAATATATTTGGACTTGAGATCTTCATGTGACGCTAGTTGTTCATTCACTATAAAGACGAAAGTGCATTTTAATCAAAATGGACTCCCAAGAAATTTTAGAGTCTCTCCTTTCCGATTTATTCAGTAACCATCTAAATAACATAACTGCCTTAACTGCGTAATAATAATACTAATAAGAGGTCTAACCGAGATCGTTTATGCAACAATGTCTACTTACTTTTAGACTTGATGATGACTCCAAATTCACTTATATCTGCTTCATATTTCTTGTATGCTTCTGCTTCCTCTAATAGCTTCATGTGTTCCATTTTCATAATCTATCCAATGAAATAACAACCAAGTTATAAATATAATTTTAAATTTTCTTGTCATACATTCGACGTTTATAGGATATCAGTACCTTCAATTTCCTCGTCAAGTCTCTTAGTGATATAAACCACTTGCTTTTCTCTTTCACTTGCCCTTCAATAGCAAATGCTGTAAAGCCAAAAATATCAGCCGATATTAAATTAACATAACCTTAACTATATGGATTTAATTCATATACACTATTAGTGTAAAGTTTTTTACACAATCAATCAATCGTAATTATCAGATCATTAAAAATATTTGCCTTTAATCACAATAGCTATTAAAGTCACACATATGTTGATAGTATGAAACCATTTACACTGACGGTATATCCAAATTAAACTCTTAAGTATAGGTAGATGCTTACCTAAAGATCCTACGTGCATCGACTTGCGCATTAGCTCATTCTGAAGCTCCTTTAAGGACTTCAAAGCTTCATGACATTCACTGCTTTTCTGTTGATTCTCCTTCTTGAGCTCCCCCAACTCCCTCCTAGTTACTGCCAGCTCTTTTCTCTGACACTCGAAATCTCTTTTCAGCTTCAAAAACTTCTCTTCTACCATAATATCTTCAACATCCTACAACATTATCAATTTATCATTGAGATCATACGCATTTTGCTACTAAGTAAGAAAAATTAACTCTATTCATATAAAGAACCATACTTCTGAGCATTCCAATTCTGCCTCCTGAGACACTCTAGCATCTTCCAACATTTCATTATCTCCTGAATTTAATGGAAAATTTTGTTGGTAAGTAATAATTTAGACTATAACCAGCAGCAACATCACGATACATAGAGCTTATGTTCAAATTTTAAAACCATTGTTCACAATTAGGGATACCAAGATTAAACTCACTAAGAGAGTAATCTCGAGGCGACTCGTCGTTTGTTATCGGTGGCGGATGAAGCTCGAATGAGGCTTCAGGTGATAGTAACTCTTCCTCCGGTTCAATAGTTTGGCACAAATTGGAAAATTTAACAGTAGGAGTCTTATGGACATTGCAAACTTCAACTTCAGATGCATTGATTCCATTCTCAAGAGAAAGCTCCATAGATGAATCCAAATTGAAGCAATTTTTGCTCTTCAAAATCTCAGGAGAATCACAATAACTGATTCCAGCAATATCTGGTGAGCTAGAACAGATCACCAAATCTGGTGAATTCATAGAATACCCTAATATCGATCGTCCTGAAACAAATTCAGATCTTTAGACACACACAAATACAATCAAAAAATTCTTGAATTGTGCAAGAAATCCCCAAAAGAAAAATTTACCATCAACTAAATTTTTCACTATTGGATCATCAAATTGCAAACTGTTTCTTTCAAAGCTTTCATTTTCCGGAGACAATCCTATATCAACAACAACACAAAAATCTTGATAACCCATCAAAATCAAGAAAATGGGGTTCATCAAAAACAAGAAAAAATTCAATTTTTTTCATCCTAACCATAACTAGGGTTTCCACCACAAGATTGGGGATCAGCCTCCATAGCTGAATTCAGAGAGCTAAGAGATAATTGTGAAACACCTAGATGAAATTAAAGCAAAAGGGTACACGAATTTAATCATCAAATTAAAAAATTTGAAATAAAAATTCAATTTTTATTTTTTGTTCAAAAAAAAAATGAACTATGAATGAATAGTTAAAGGTTCTTACTAGTGGAAATGGTTTGTTGTTGTTGAAAAGAAACGTCAGTGAGAAGAAGAGGATCATAGTGATTCCATTCATTATCTTCCATTGATAAAAGAATAGTCACAAACGGTTTGAACTTTTGAAAACTGAAATTATAAAAATAATAATAATAATGATGATGATTAAATAAAAAGAAATAAAGGGTTGTTTTTGCTTTTTAAGAAGGTTATGATTATGATGAAAAATGGGTTTGATTTGATTTTGGAAACTTG
This sequence comes from Trifolium repens, assembly GCA_030408175.1. Classification (NCBI taxonomy): domain Eukaryota; kingdom Viridiplantae; phylum Streptophyta; class Magnoliopsida; order Fabales; family Fabaceae; genus Trifolium; species Trifolium repens. The sequence goes on from CP125851.1 coordinate 27,706,928, forward strand.
GCTTACTGAGAAAATTTGACCGTTGGAGGGTTTGAAATTTGAATGGTAACAAGCGGAATTTGCTTGCATGTAGTACGTGCTGGTGGAGTTTATGCTTTGGATTCTGACTTTGGATAAAACCAAAGTTATTGAGTGCTAATTATATTATTATTATCCTATGAAAATTAACAAAAAACTTAAATAAATTAATAAATAAAATTAAAAGAAAAATAGAACAATTCTTCAATAAGCACAAACATAAATATTAGTTGTTAGACACACACTCGTATGAAATATTAAAATTAAAGACAAATGATTAAAATAAGGGTCTTGCTAACGAGTGCCTCCGGGGCACTCTTTAAGCATTTCATAAAAAGAAATGATTTATTCAAAAAGTAAAAAATTTCAATTTCCAATGTGTTGACTTCACACATTCCCATAAAAATTTAACAAAAAGTTACTATTTTTGGTGCTTAAAGAGTGCCCCGGAACACTGTTTAGCATTTTCTTAAAGTAATAGGATTTGATGTGATAATTTTATTTTTCTTTAAATTTTTTTGATTTATGTATGTGTGCCTAAATTGTCTGCCCAAATACTTATACCTAAACAAGTTTTTCTCAGAAAAATATAGATCAAAGAGCATTGCTCGCATAAGAGGGGCTTAAGTTAATTAGAAATCACGTGGTCCATTGAACAAAATCATAAAAACAACTAATTCCTAACAATTCATTCAAGTGGAAACAATATAACAATGGAAAATACTTGTATAGGCACAACCACAAATAAATAGTGTTAGGCACACTCACAATAAGTAGATAAAATTAAAGATAAATAAATTAAAAGGATATAGATTGATGTAACAATTTTATTTTTATTTTTATTTTTTTGATTTGTGTGAGTGTACCTAAATTTTGTGCCTAAATGATTGTGCCTAGATAAGATTTGACAACCACCATAAGAATGTCAATAGCAACTTGCCATAAAGAGGGAATTGATAATAGGATAAAACTTACGTATAACATGTATTGTTATACATGCAGTTTTTACTTTTTCTCTCACAAAGAAGTAGTTATTTTAATTGAAAAACAATTTTTTTTTAAATTAAAAAATACAAAAAACCATTTCTTTATGAGTGGAACAGCAAAAACTACATGTATAACAATGCATATAAGTTTTGTCCTTGATAATAACCTTAAAGATATTTTGGTGCATAGGAAAACATAAAATTTAACTCAATATGAAAAAAAAAAAATAAACAGAAAAAATAACTAAAAAAATTACACCTTATAAGTTTTTATTTATTGTTTAGGAAAAACAGTTTTTTTTAACCACAGCCAAACTTCATCTGAATAAACTGAAAAATGATCAATGAAAATAAAAAAAAAAAACTACATCAAGTGACTCTCAATAATTAATTGTCACAAATTTATCTTTGCGGATTCGTATCTTTGTCAAAAAGAATTTAATCTTAAGTACATCTAACGGTATCAAATTGATGTTAGGGTCTGTCTTTTTTTTTTGGATATATATGTACATGTTAATTTTTATTTTTTTGGTGTTCATTGAAGGTCTTTTAATTTATTTTTTTTTCTTTTTTCTTACGGAAGTTTCTTTTTTTAAAACGATACAATATACATATGAAACAAAAAAAATCAATGTACATATTTTTCATAGAAAAATATCAATCTTCATATTTTAGGAATTAAATTAATTATTTAAAATTTTGTCCGTGAGTTTAGCTCAATTGGTTGGACATTGTATTATATAAGTGGGATTGAGGTTTGAACCCCGGTCATCCCACTTATCCACCTTAAGAAGTGAAATTTCTAACCACTAGACTACTTGACAAAAAAATAATTGATTATTTAAAGTCTTAAAACTAAATTGATATAATCTCTCTCCTTTTCAAATATATTAATATTCTTATATACATATTGGGTTATTTGGATAAACAACTTATACGAATGTTTATAATATTAGTGTTTTTAACACAATCATAAGCGCTTATATTTAATAATTAAACTATTTACATTTGAATATGTACATTAAAAAGTATTTACATAAATTAAAATGTTTGGATGTTCGTTACATAAACAATTATAAAATTGTGAATATTTTGAGAGTTTATTAAAATATGACATAAGTATAGCTTATAAAATTGCGATAAGCACTCGTTATTAATTTACCAAACAGTATAATACAATGACTTATATCAATAGATAAATCCATATAAGTTTAAAACAAGTCATTCCAAACAGTGCATAGCGTGCGTTTCTTTAAGCTTTAAAAATAATAATTTTGTTTTGGAGATATTTTTAAAAATTCTAAAGCTACTTTATTTGTTTACAATATAAAAATTATATTTTTAAAAAAACTTTAAGATTCCTACACTCAAGTGTTTTGTTCTTTAAAAAAATAGATTTTAGAAAAGCTATTTGGATTAGTTTTTTTTTAATTTAAAATTAAAAATAAATTTTTTAACAAAATAATTTTCTATAACATCTATAACAAACACTATTAAAATGATAAAAGTAATATTTTAAAACAAAATAGATTTTCTCTTAAAAAAAATCATAACAAACTCACCCGTCGTAGTACTTTGTATGTGCAAATGAAATACTAAACCTAACATCATCACTTACATTCCATTTATGGTTACTAGCCGCCTTCCGTGCCCGTTTGTGTGATCAATATTTTTTTTATCGATATTCTTTATTGTGCAAATATAAATAACTACTCAATCTCCTTTTTTATTCGACTTAGTTAATCGATAACTACGTAATATCCTTTTTTGCTGTGGCTAGTTATTAAGAAGAAAAAAAAATATTTTTTCGTTTACTATAAAAAAACTGAAAATCTACTTTTATGTGAAAGTTGTGCTTAGTTATTAAGAAGAAAAAAAATATTATTTACTAAAAAAAACTGAAAATCTATTTTTATGTGGAAGTTATTTTTTAAGGGTAAAACAGGAATAATGAAAAAGTTATCCCAAAAATTTGTATTCTCTTTATATATAGTAATAGATGAACTTATGACCAATCAAAATTCAAAATCATATTTTAAAACAATAAAAATGCCAAATTAGTAAGTGTACCCTTCGTAGTTAATTTGTTTATCCACTAATTCTCATACCAAAGAACACCAAGATTTGTAGCCGCAACGTATTAATGACTAGTTATAATTAAGAACTTAGTAAAAAACAACGATAAGTTATAAGCAAACTAATACAAATATCAAGATAAAAGAAAAGAGTAAGTTGCAATTCACAATAATTATTATATCAACATATAATTACAAAACATATACGTAGTGTTATCAACTTTGTTTATCCTGGATAGCAACAAAAAATAAAGTCTTAAAACTAATTAATCAATACTTGTGAAAATCGTCCTTCATGAGGCTGCAACGATTCATCAAATTCCCATACCCTTTAAGTCTACACTCTTTTCACAACAACGACAAAACACAAATTACCGGTTTCCGAATGACGAAACATCCATCTACACTGTAGCATGATCTTGATTTGCTAGCAAAGAAAGCGATTTGAAGAAAGTCTTCCACCCTCCATTGAGAACATAAAGTTTTCCGCTCCAAAACTTAAACTTCATGTTGAACGTTTTGCCTTGCATGTCATATACCACAATGTCTATTCCTTCTTCAACATCTTCGCCTTCTATCAACAAGGGTAAAATATATATTTTTTCACATGACCCTTGTCTAAAAACAGTCTATTTAGATCCACCTTCAAATCACTCGTTGATAATTTCTTCTCAAAAGGCTTGCAACATCCAATAATGTTATCGTTCGGCACGCCAGGAATCGTTGGTATATTTGGAGGGTTGTATTCATTTTTCCCATAACAACAACATTAGGAACATTCATCTGTGGTGCAGAAATAAACATTGTTGTTAACGATTCTTTTACAACGCCTTTTGCCACCAAAAGTAATCTTTAGTTTTCTAACAATCTTCTTCTTTTCAAACAGTGTTTGCAATAAAACAAGACCATAGTCACATAATTCTTTCTAAAGGTGACGAACCGCGAATTGGTTTGCGCGTACCAATTTGTGGTACTTTTGCGAATTAGTTCGTCGTAATTCTCTCCGAATTCTTTAAAATTTAAGTACATGCGAACCACCCCAACAATCAAATAAGAACAAAATATAAAATGTTGAGAGTGATTTACTTAGATGTGAATATGATGGTTACAAGTATAACATCACTTGTCCACCGGTACAATGCATTTTGTACAATGTATATTGGAACATCTAACAAATTGTTTATTTCTAACTTTGATTACCTCTCAGTGTTGGTTACACTTTTTGATGTGTGATTTGTTTTCCCTCTATGATACACGAAACACATGTGCTATCAGCATACACTCAACTTTTATTTGATGGAAATTTGATTCTCAATTTTATGATTAATCTAAACTTTAGATTAATAATATTAATTAACATAAATTTAATACTAATTAATATTTTCATCAAATATTTTATTTAATTTTTTTATTAACAACGTACCGATTAGCGTACCGACTATGTATACCCCTCACGTACTGAATTCTTTAAAGGCAGCGCACCGCGTACCGAAACGAATTGCGAACCGTGTGACTATGAACAGGACCATCAGCTGCTTCATATTCTCACCACTGAAGTCCATTAAGTGAAGGCCACACACTCTTCTTTTCATCTTGGGAGCATAGTCACCTAGTTCGGAATTCATTTTGGTACATAGTATGGGTTCGGGTACGTGGTACATAACCTTAAAAAAATTCGGTACGTATGAGGTATACATAGTCGATACGCTATTTCGGTTCGTGGTACATTCTAATATATTAATCAATAAGCTATGAATTAGAAAACTTATTTTCTTTTTGGCAAAATTAAAAAACTTATTTAGTTAAAACAAAAACAAATTATATGATGGAAAATATTAACACTATCATAATAGTGAGTTTGTAAAACAAATTAGTTTAAAGACCACGAGATCTATCGATTTTTTTTCGATATTTAAGTTCATCATTATATTAACACAAAAATTTATATAATGCATTTTTGTTTCTATTTTTTTTTATTTTAAATCTTTTATTGTAGACATGATCTTCTTTTCTAGATAAAACTTAGAGCATTTCTTTAGATGCTTTTTGCATGATTCTTAACATAACAACTATCAATTCCTCAAATTCATGTTTTTCTCAAAGTTTGTTATATCAATAAAATATGAATTTTATGTTAAGAACTATACAAAAAACATCTAAAGAAATACACCTAAGTTTTGTCCATCTTGTATTATATAAGTTGGCTTAATCTTTTCCTTTTTCCCCATGCATCTTCTTTTATTAGCTTCTTCTATTTTTTAAAATTGTTATAACTTTCTTTTTTATTTTTGATAAGTTGTTATATGTTAGATTGAGTTACTATTTTTTATGTCTATCGTTTATCATGGTTTCTATTCCCATTTTTATGTGTAGATTTCCTTTAACTAAGGTATCGCTTGATCCAGCTTATTTTAGACTTTTTTACTCAATGAAAGGAGAATCTAGGCCTAACAGAATTTCAACAAACTCTTGATAGGAAAAAAAGTTGCTTAATTTTTATGAGTATAATACATAGATAAAAGATTTTGAAGCTAAAAAATAACAATTACCAAACAACTTTAGTTTTTCTTTAAAAACTCTTATTTTCACTTTTAGCTTTCACACAGTTTCTAAGACCTAAAAAAAACCAGGCTAAACAATACCTAATTTTTTTTCTTTCTTGTTTTTATGTTTTGTATCTTTTTTTTTTTATTTGTATTTATTTTATAGAATCATTTCTTTCTTACTTCGTACGTGTGTTTCTGCGAATTAGTTCACGAATTATGATGAACCAATACATAAAAGTACTGCAAACGGGTACGCGCGAACCAATTCACGATTCGCAACATTGCAGTGAATTATGTAACTATGCTTTGGAGTATTAGACCTCTTTCGTTTCATGACTTTCATAATTTGAAATTATTGAAACTTAATTCCATGTTTTTGATTTATCTTTGGCTTAAATTTTTGTTTTGGCTAATTTGTGAAATTGTGATCAATGTGGGTGCTATTTAATGATGTGAAAATAGACTAGTAGAAGTATCTTGAGCGACAAGGATTCAAGGATTTGGTTTGAGTAAAAAAGATCAAGGGAATATATTGTGTCTTAAAATAAAGATAAGATAATGGAAAGATACCCAAATATAACTAACGGAAGATAGATACTACTCCGAGTAATTAGCTGTCAACAAAATACCTACATGGGATAATTAATTAATTTTGTCTCCAAGAGTTATTTCAAATTTTGGAGTCTCAATGGGGATCGCTTTTCTCTGCCTTTAACGCGGGAAAGGCAGGTGACTTTGGGCCATTATCCTACGTTTGATTAATCGTGTGTACTATAACTAGCCACGTGTCCTTCTTCTTAAATGTAAATGGATGCATCTGAACACACAAAAAAAAAAATTCCACCACCAAACTCTCACCTCTGTCGGTCAATCACTTGTGTCACCACCGTCGCCGACCTCTTCCGACCACCGCCACTCTCTTTGTTTCTAACCACCCTAGCAACTAACACCTCCAATAAACTTGATCTGGAAATTTGAAATGATTGTGGTAGTTGGATCTACAACCATAGTTTTTTTTTGAAGCAAAATCTACAACCATGGTGTTGGTCGGAGTTGATAGTGGTGGTCAGATTTTTTTTAGGTGGTCCGGTGGCTAGCTTTGACGATGGCAGCAAGTAAAAGGGAGAAGACGGAACTTGCAGAACACTGAGATGTTACTGATTTTTGGAAAGAAAACAAATACATGACACGTGGCAGCATAGAAATCGTAGGATTTATCTAATGGTCCAAAAATATTGAAAGTTAGAGTAACTTTTTAGGACTAAAGTTAGTGAATTGTTATCTCTCAATGACGTTCCCAATAAAAGAAAAGATGTAGTTATTTATGTTCATCAGGGGTGAGTTTTTATTGACTTTTGCTTTCATCTTTCGATAATTAGAACTTCTTCGTTTCACGATGCAATTTTTGAAGCTTATGATTATTGCTTATTTGGTTTCTTTTGGCTAAAATTTGTTTCGGTTAATTTATGAAGTTGTGATCGATTTTGTGTTGATCTGAAAAGATAGAGTTGTAGAGCTACAAGGATTTAATTTAAGTTTAAATTATTCGCAAGTTTGTTTTGTTTTTCTTTTTTTTTACAATAACTATTTGCAAGATAAACTCTGTTTCTTAAATCTTTTACATAATAATAAGATCAAGATCATTAATATTGCCTGTAGAAAAAAGATAATTAATATTTAATAATAGATCTGTTTTTTAAGTAACAAAACCAAGATAAATATTTTTTTAGTAAAAAAAAATTAATCAAGATATTATATTTGTTCTTTATTTTTTTTTATTATTCTTAAATATATATGTTTTACTAAAATTCATGAAGATCCTCTCTTTTTGATAATTTTTTAGAGGTCTATATTATTAGACACTCAATGTACATATCATAATTAGGAGGAATTCTATTATAGGCACAACCCCAAATCAATTTATATTTGGGCACACTCATATCAAAAAGAAAAATTTAAATATAAACAATAATGTTACATCAACTATCATTAATCAATTCTTTTATATTTAAATTTTTTAAAATTGTGTGTGTGCCTAAATTAAATGATAGATGTTGGGTTTGTGCACAAGTAAGAGTTTCTCATTAATTAAACCATAATTAACGTTGGCATGCCACGTGTTCATGGCAACAAGTTCAAAATGAATCACTTCAACTTCAATAATTTTTTAAAAATAATCTCTAATTCTAGTTCAATTTTTAATGGAACAATTCTTAATTAAATTTTATTTATTTTTTGACTTGGATTACAAAGATCCATTTTTCCTAAAAATCAAAGGATTAACAAAAAAATTCTAAATTATTGAATATCAAAATCAATTTTGTTAAACTTTTGTGTGAGTATATATAATCATTTAGGGGTTTATTTGGTTCAGTTTATACCAATTTTAAATAAAGTGTCTGAACTAATAAAATCTCCATAGGTTCGGTTTGGTTTTAGTGATATGGCCTATCAATCAAAGTTTAAAACAATAAAAATGGCAAACAAATGTTATTGCCGTTTCTTTTATTTTCAAAACAGAACAAATTAAAATATTCTAATTTCAATATTGACTTTTACTATGTTTCTCTAAGTATTTTTTTCTAAAGAATATACAATACTACAAAAGATGCATGTTAATGATAAATTATTATAAGCGCTTATTAAAGAGCAAAAGTTATAAGCAAAAAAATTAAAATATCAAGATAAGAGAAAATAAGTCTCAATTCATCAGTTGCATAAACATAATTACAAAACAAAGACTTATGTAATGTTATCAACTCTACAAGAATTTGTTACTAATTTTATACTTATAGGAATGCAACAAAAAAAATTTGTTACTAATTTTATACTTAGACCATGTACAATGGCAAAAACATTCAACACCCTATTTTTCCACTTTTTACACTCCACATCATCTTCTCTCTCTTCCACCTAATAATTCAACACCCCATTCAATTTTTACCCTCTCCAATAGGTTTTTCATTCAACACCCTACCCCACCACCTTCTCTACCCCACCACTTTTTATTTCATATTTTTATTTAAATTTTAATATTTGTTTTTTATGATTAAATAAAATTATAATAATTGAACCAAATCAATTGAAAAATTTGGTTTTTTTTTCTGTGTCCAAATCAATTGAACCAAAAAAAATTACAAATTTTGGTGAAAAAATAAAAAAAAAAACAAATTTATTTGCATTGAAATAATTGAGTTAAAAGATAAGATGAGTTTAAAATCTCGTGAGCCAGTCGCGTGCTGCCATGTGGCGTGATATCTTTCTCTCTCCGCAGAATTCAACATGTTGAATTTATTCATCTTCTCTCTCCTCCAGCATATATTCAACAACTTCATTGCAAAAATTTTTGGGTGTTGAAACTAAATTCAACAACCTCATTGCATATGGTCTTATAGGAATGCAACAAAAAAAATAAAGTCTTAAAACTAATCCCGCAGTAATACTTGTGAAAACCTTCCTTCCCGAGACTTCAATCATTCATCAAATTAATACCAATGTTTTTTAAATCTACACTCTTTTCACACCGAGAGCAAAACACAAATTGCCGGTTTCAAAATGACGAAACATCCACACTGTAACATGATCTTGATTTGCTAGCAAAGAATGTGATTTGAAGAAAGTCTTCCACCCTCCATTAAGAACATAAAATTTTCCGCTCCAAAACTTGAACTTCATGTTGAACATTTTGCCTTGCATGTCATATACAACGACGTCTATTCCTTCTTCAACATCTTCACTTTCTTTCAACAAGGGTAAAAAATATTTTTTCACATGGCCCTTATCCAAAAATAATCTATTTAGATCAACCTTCAAATCACTCGTTGATAGTTTCTTCTCAAAAGGCTTGCAACACCCAACAATATTATTGTTCGCCACGCCAGGAATCGTTGGTATATTTGATGTGTTCTCTTCATTTCCCATAACGACATTAGGAACAATGATTTGTGGTGATGAACTAACCTTGTTATTTGAAACGACCGAACAAACATTGTTGTTGTAGGTTTTTTCACAAATCTTTTGGCCTCCAAAAGTAATTTTCAGTTTTCTAGCAATCTTCTTCTTTTCAAACAGTGTTTGCAATAAAACAAGACCATCAGCTGCTTCATATTCATCAGGACTGAAGTCCATCAAGTAAAACCCACTGACTTTGCTTTTCATCTTGGAAACTATAGAACTTTTTTGTTTCATGTAGCGATTTTTGAAACTTAGGTTATGGATTGTTTTGGTTTCTTTCCTCTTGTGTAGTTGTGACTAGTGATGAATGTGATACTTGCTATTTAATGATGTGATGACTTGAGTCGCAAGTATTTGATCTAAAACCAAATCAGCCTTAAAAAGATTGAGAAATTAGCCTCAAAAAGATTAAAAGATCTAAAGTGAAAATCAATAAACCCTAACCGCATTAAATGTGTGGTATTTGATTAGTTGTAAAAAAAAAATCAATAACTATATACTACAGCACTCCTAAGTTCTAACTGGTATCAATCATAATTATATAGTGGCAATTAATAAACCCTAACTGCATTAAATGCATGGTATTTAATTAGTTGTCAAAAAATAAAAATCAATATTAAATTCTTTTTTGAAGGAAAATCAATATTAATTGTTAAAAATTTATCTTTGCGGATTTGTTAAAAATATTAACAGTTGGAGCTTCCGGAATGGACAGATATTGTGAAGACTGCAAAGTTTAAGGAGTTGGCTCCTTATGATCCTGACTGGTACTATATCAGAGCTGGTGAGGTTTTATGTGTTTTATAATTGCGCATTTCGTGTTATTTCCGTTCTCAAAGAATTTAGTAAGAAATGTCTGGTCGATTCTCATACAAAATTACAATGGTGTTTGTTTGTGCCTCAGCTTCTGGTCGATTCTGATACTAAATTGCAATGGTGTGTTTGTTTGTGCCTCAGCTTCCATGGCAAGGAAGATATACATTAGGGGAGGACTCGGTGTTGGTGCTTTCCAGAGGATTTATGGTGGAAGCCAGAGGAACGGTAGTCGTCCACCTCATTTCTGCAAGAGCAGTGGTGCTATTGCTCGTCACATTCTTCAGCAATTGCAGAACGTGAATATCATTGAGATGGACACCAAGGGGTAAGGATTCATATTCTCTGTTAGCCTGCTATGGTTTACATTGGTTTTGTTGTCGGTGGAAGGCCAAACGTCTGACATATAAACACGTTACTGCGGCCTATGGTGCTGCCAAGGCGGAATGCCTCAACAAATTGCCTTAGCATGTACATAGGGATAGTATAGTTAAGAGAATAGTAGCAGTGGATGAGTCGAAGTTGCGACAGAAATCAAAGACTATTTTGATTTGTTCTCTTGTATGATGTTACCAATATTTGTTTAGCGGTAGTTTGATGCAATTCTGCATCCGTGCGTGTGTATCTTTATATTGTGAACGGCATTTGATTAGACATAGTTAATGCTATTCTGCTTCAGCACTTTTTATCATATTTCTTATGTTGGTTTTTCGTTTTATCAGTGGCAGGAAAATCACTTCCAATGGAAGGAGGGAATTGGACCAAGTTGCCGGACGGATTGTGGTTGCTCCTTGATCTGTAGACTGCTAGGTTTTGAGTTCTGTGTTTGAGAGATGTGATAACAGATTATGTGAAATTTTGATTTTAGTTACTGCGTGTCTTATGTATTAGACTCATTCAATCCTATGTTTCTTTTTTGTCTTTCAAATTGTCTTGTCACATTTTAATTTTATTCGCAGAATTTTTTGGATTTTCGCCCTTAACATTCTCGTTTGTTAAGTTTGCTTTACAAAATTATACCCTATTTATCGTTTTGTTTGCTATAACTAAACCACTGAGCTGTTCCCAGTTACAACTAGCATATGCATTATATCAAAGCATACAAGTGTTCCATTCGATTTAATAGGTGAAATGGACTAATTGTTAATAACATGTTGTCTATTGTTATGGAAGAACTTTTGATTTTAATCACTTCATTCATTTAGCTACAGCTATTTGCTTGTTGAGGTAGCATTCAGGCTCCTCAAGTTTTCATCATACATATGGCAATTGTGATTATGTTAAATTCTTTATTTGTAGCATGTCAAATTTGTTAGTTTTTCAAATCTTGATTTCATCAGAAGTGATTATAATTTATAGAAGTTCAAGTTTTTATACCAAGTTATATAGAAAAAATATACTATTAATTGTTCCTATAATGTTAAAATTCATCAACTCTGTAACAAGGTAAGAGGACCAAATTTTAGTTTCTTGAAGGAGGCATTTTATCGCTCTCACTTGTTGGAGCTACACCTTTTAAAATTTGTAAATGAAATGTTTGTTGTAGTCACAGATACAAATTGATTAAGCAAGCATATATCCCAATTTGTATTAGTATTTTTAGAAATTAGAACCATCTATTTTACTCATAAAAACTAATATCATTAATAAACTAATATCATTAAAAACAAAATTTGATACTCCCTCTGGTCCTTTCTTTAGGAGACAGTTGATATTTCAAAATTCATTGAATAATGCCATAAGAAGCATTAAAATTGCTATAAGGTAAGATTGATAATGTGAGTGGTGTTGTGGAAAAGGGTGAAATTGTCAATGTCTTGAAGAGGTTAATGGAAGAGGATGAAGGACTTGAGATTCGTGAAAGGTCCTACAAGATGCTGCTGCATTGAAAGTAGATGGATCTTCCATAACCACTTATGTCTCAATTGGTCAATAAATGGACCAATTTGATTCAATTTATATCACAGTTCTCAAGAACAAAAAGCTACTGAAACATTCATTAAGAAGCATTATTTTACATTTACCAGGAAACAGCAAAGTTGCAAAGTTGCTATATAAAATGTGAAGTTGCAAATTACAGATTCCAGGAAACAGCAGTTTGTTCGAATTCCATTAAACAACAATGCTGTAATGCTGCTATAGTCGTTATTTAACGGTAATTTAAACTAACAGCGTATCATGGAACAATAGCAATTTGTTCAAGTTCCACTACGCTACATAGAACCACTATAGCCGCTAATTAACAACATTGATAAAATATATAGTACAACATTCTTAAAGAGCTACATGATGTCAAAAACAGGTTTCAGAAGCACTGCTTAGATATTTGAAACAAAGTTCTCAAAACAAAAATGATCAGTGCCTGAAGTGCCTCACATTGGTAAAGAGCAGTGAAACACGATACTTGTTACAACAGTCTATAGCATCCTGATCTCTTATACTACCACCTGGTTCTGCAATAACTCCAATTCCACTTTCACATGCTTCTTCTACAGCATCTTTCCAAGCTGTTCATAAATAATCAAAACAAGTTCTTGGTTAGAAACAAAAACCAGATAAAATACAGCACTTTAAATCTTTATCATGTTTGATAATGTTTCATTGAAGATAGGCTTAAATATAACTACAGTATCAATCAATAATATACTACTATTTCACTAATTTGTGGACGAAATCGTCCCTGTAGTTTGTAACATATATTTTATTTTTCTATGTTGATCCTTGTTTTGTTTTAGTTCTACTATAATATTTTAATTTGGTTCATGTTCAATTAATCTCTTCATTGTACAAATTCAAACGAAAAATCATATTAAGACACTAAAACAAAACAAGGACCAAACAAAAATACATATATGAGCTTTTTTTTATATAACAATTTACTATCACTCAATGTTATTTTCTCTGAATAAATATGCACCGAAAAAAATCATTAATCCATCCACAACCAAGTCGTCTTTACAAAATAGCATAAAAAATGAATTACTGCATTGCCATTAACACTTACCAAATGGGAAGAAGGCATCACTAGCTAAGGCTGCTCCTTTAACATCAGCTCCAGCTTTCCTCATTGCTATTCTTAAACTCTCCACGCGGTTCGGTTGGCCGCTTCCCATACCTAACATACAATTGTTCTGCAAAAAATTAACAGAGATCAGATTTCTTAAACCACTTCCCATTGAGCCATAAAAGAGTTTCATAATGTATCCGATTGTACCTTAGCTATCACAATAGCATTGTTTTTTACATGCTTCACGCACAGCCATGCAAACTCCGCATCGCGAAGTTCACCATCTTGAGGAGTCTTCTCTGAGACTACGTTGAACTTGATGTCATTTGGAGTCAAGTCATCGGAATCCTGAGCTAACCACCCTCCACCAACTTGTCTGAGTGAAAGCTTTCCCGCTTCGTTCTTTTTTGCTTCGAGAATCCTTAGAGTCTTTGATTTTCCACGAAGAATCTCAAGTCCCTTCTCTGTATAGCTGGGTGCAACCACTATTTCGTAGAACATCCTTGTCTCCCCATCGGTGGGGCTTCTATATTCTCTTATTTCTTTAGCAAGAACCTAAAACATATAAAATTATCTCAAGTCTCATCTCTTTTGAATGTAGGACTCAAGTTTTTTCAATTGACTTGGGATGTTTACCTCATCAACTTCCACATTGAAAGCTACAATTCCTCCGAATGCACTGACAGGGTCAGCTTTAACAGCTAATCTATACGCTTCAAGAATATCATCACGTGAAGCTACACCACAAGGATTAGTATGCTTCACAACTACACATGTGGGGTTTGTGAACTCGCACACACAGTTCCAAGCAGCATCAGCATCCAAGTAGTTATTATAAGACATCTCCTGCACGAGAATGTTGATGTTATGGCATTAACTTGAACAAATAATAATAGAAAATTGTAGAGTTTTTCAGTCAAAGGCTCTCTCATCTCCAAACATGATATAATAGCTTTTAAAATATACAAAATATAATCACCATTAATTTTTTATAAAAGTAATTAGTAGCCAACTCACACCTTTCCATGGTGCTGGATGGCTGTAGCAATTCCACCAGCGTTGACCTCTGCAAGTCTTTTGTCAACATAGAATGCGGCTTTTTGATGAGGATTTTCACCATAACGGAGGGAACTTTTGAGTGAAAGAGGCACTGTTAGACTAGGAGGAAATTTATCTGTTATTGAAATGAGAACAGAAGTCAATCTATAGTGCACATCACTAACATTAATAGTTCTTGAGAATTGAAATATTGCAGTTAGAATACCATATTCTATATAAACCATACACAGCAGTACCTCCATAAAAATATGTTGAATGAGAGAAAAATAGAAAGGGATATGGTAAAACCGCAGGCTTAAAAGGAATAAATAAGATGATTACAAAATATTCTATCCCTATTTACAAATCTCAATTTACATGGATCCTAATCTTATTTTAAACAACATATATATACAATTTTGGTGTTGTTTGCAAGTTATTGTTTTGATATCAAATATGTCATTTCAAACTAGGGGTGTTCAAAAATCCAGTTAACTGAACCAAACTGTGGTTCGAACTGCACTGAACCATATTTTAAACCAAACCATTTAAAACAGTTTCTGAACTGAACCACTTTTAAAAAACAGTTACAATTCAATTTATAACCAGTTCAGAACCGGTTTAAATTTATAAACTAGTTTTAATTAAAAAATAAATATTTAATATTTCTTTTTGTTTTATTAACATTTTCACCTTTTATTAATCACCATTTTCACTCTAACCCTAACCCCCAAATCACTTTTTCGCTCTTTCTGGTTTCTCCAATCTCCACCGCCGCACCGTCCACCACCAATATCTCCACCGCCGCAGCGTCCAACTTCAACATCAATTTCAACTTCTTAGCCGATACTACCGTGTCAGCATGTGACTTTCATTTTTCTCTCAACTTGCTCAAAAGTTCCACCTGCTTCAATTTTTCGCTCTTGCTTCAACTTGCTCAAAATCAACTTGCTTCAATTTTTCTCTCTCACATCAATTTCTTATTCGACAATTGAACCAAAATCGCTTCAACTTCAGTTTTCTCACAGGTAGACCCACTTTTATTTAAGTGATTTTTATTTAAGTGATTAATTTGTCTAAGTATGGTTCAGTTGGGTATATGATAAGTTACTTTTTGTATGATGAAGTCTATGTATGATGAAAATTCAGGTAGGGTGGTGATTAATTAGATGCTTATTTGAAGTCTATGTATGATGAATATTCAGGTAGGGTGGTGTCTCGTCTAGGTAGTTCTTCCAATCTTGCAAGTGCTTTAAATGGTTATGGCGATCCACATCAAATAGCTGAATTTTATGAATCTGAACAATGTAGCACATCAGAGTCTGAAATTGCTAAGTACAATCGACTAGATGTAGAAGAGCGGCGTCCTGACTTTGATGTGCTAGAATGGTGGAAGGTGAACAGTAGCCGATTTCCAATACTTGCAAGCATTGCAAGAGATGTTCTTGCCATACCTATAACAACTGTAGCTTCTGAATCTACTTTTAGTACTGGAGGAAGGATCCTTGACCCATATCGCAGCTCTTTATCAGTGGCAACTGTGGAAGCTCTCATTTGTACGCAAGATTGGCTCGGTGCAGCATTTCCATCCTTTATTACTGATGAGGACCTTGATACTATTGATCAAATTGAGGAAGGTAAGATAGCTTTTCATCCTTTTCTTACTAGTGTGTTACTTGATTGATACATAATCGAATGTTTTTCTTTGTTTTGCAGAAATGTTTTATACGCAAGATGCTACTAGTTGTTCGACCTCTGTTGCACTTGGCGATAATTGAAGGTATGATTGTAGATATTTTATTCTAGTCCAATTTTACTGTATGATAGCAATAGCATGTCTGTTACTGTATCTATGAGAGAAGTGAGTCTCTGAGCAATGCAAAAACACGCAGTGGCTGGGCGTAGATTTCGCTGCTTGCCCTCTAATTAGCCCTGCACTATTTAGTGATCTGAATGAAACACTGTCAACATATTACATATATAATTATTAGTTCTATATATGAGACACGTAGTATGGTATGCATTTGGTGAAATCTTAAGTGTGAGAGATTTATTTTACATTGATTATGAATAAGAATAATTGAATTCATATCAATGAATCGGAATTGCGGCAATTTTTCTTTTCTAAAAAAATAAATAGATATAAACATCTGCATAATAATAACTCTTGTGCAAAGTTAGTAATTTGCAAACCAAAGCTAATACTCAAGTTTCTATTCAGTGCCTGCATATTTTTTTCATATGCTAAATGAGATTTTTTTTATTAATATATGATGAAAGCTTATAATTTTGTATACATATGATATGAGATCATTAATTTTGTTCACTGTTGATTTGTTGTCTTTAGAGTATGAGTTGGATTTCATTAACATATGACATATCTAGTTCATATATTCTTATACATGAATGAATAGAAGACATATATAGGGTATACTGTTCAATTTTTTGGTCTCTTTCTTTTGATTTTTGTTCAAAAGGTGAATGAGCTGCATGACAAGTACCTGCCACAACCTACAAGTCCTTGATCAACAAAACTGCAAAGGAAGGAGATCAACAAAATTGCAAAGGAAGGGGTCATTTGTTTTTTGTTTCATGTGGATGTTCTGTTTACTTTTAATTAGGAAGGGGTCATTTGTTTGTTTGTTTCATGTGGATGTTCTGTTTACTTTAATTAGGAGTGTGGTTTTAGAATTGAATCAATTCATATTTTATTGTGTAAATGGTGGTGATTCTTAAAGATTTAGTGATATGTTGTGGAAAAGAGAAGTTGGGATTTGTGATATAGTTTACTCGGCCTTTAATTTCTTAGTGCATGTTTAAATTGATGGTGAGTTTGATCATTTTTTTTAAACATGGAAGTATAGATTTTGCCAAAATTATGGTAGCAGGTTTCTGCCATTGCCAAACCAAAAAGGCACATGTTGTGTCAAGGTATTTGATTGAATTTTGATATGAATTGGTGCACAATTTATTTTGATATGAATTTTGATATGAAGTTAGAGGAGTACAGAAGAATAAACATGATTTAATTGGTTTTTAAAAGACTCAGAAAAACCAGTTTTTTTTTTTTTGACAAAAAAATGGTTTTTTTTTTTTTTAAAAAAAAACTGGATTAAAACCAGTTTTTTTATAAAAAAACCGGTTTTTAAAAAAACCGGATTTAAACCAGTTCACTGAAACCAAACCGGTTCAAAGGTGTAAACCGGTTTAAAACCGGTTCTGAACTGAATTGGAACTGGTTTGAGAAATAAACTGGTTTTTGCTAAAGTGGTTTTTATGAACTGCACTGAACCATTAATATGGTTCAGTTCAGTGCAGTTCATGAACCATGAACACCCCTATTTCAAACAAGTTCAAACTTCTAACTTAGAAACTATATGAAATTTAAGTCTGCCGTTTAATCTGATGGGCGTAGAACAAGCTTTTCCATTCTAGAATTATATCGGTAAATTATTTCATTTTCTTGCAATGAATATTTCTTTATCACAAGTAACTGTTGCGTATAATAATTCGACACAAACTTGTACAGTACCTCCCACACTTTGTTTCCACAGCCACTCAGATACTGCAGAATCATATGAAGCAACATGCTGAAAAGCTTTCCATGCAAGCTTCAGCCTGAACTATTCGTCTTGGTTTCCTTTAAGAAATTCTAGAAGGGCAGGGTAATCTTCTGAATCAACCACTACCAAAACATCCTTGTGATTCTGCTCAAAAACAAATTTATCATCTTATATTTAAAAGATAATTGAATAGAAAGAAAAAAAATGAAAATTTCAGCTCAAAGACAGTATGAATGAATAAGGTCCCTTTTTTAAACAAAATACTTTCTGGACCATTTCACATAATTTTTTAATGATAAAATCATTTCAAATAATAAAAAGTTGGAATTTTAAGTCTAATAAACAACCTTTGCAGCAGCTCGAATCATGGCTGGACCACCAATGTCAATGTTTTCGATTCCATCCTCAAATTCAATGCCTCCAGTTGATGTAACTTTATCATAAAATGGATACAAGTTCACCACCACAACATCAAAAGTACCTGAAACGGAAAACTTTTAGCAAAGCAATAGAACATAGAAGTCTCACAAACTGAAAGAACAGACTTCAAATTTATAATATGTAGCACAGTGCACTTGATATAAACAATGTTATCAATTGGAGTTAACAAAAAGTAGCAATTTGCTCAAATTCTGCTATGCTGCAATGCTACAACATCGCTATGCCGCATTTTGACAACACTTTGCAGTAAATAGTGTATTGGGGAAAAACGGCGATTTGTTCAAGTTCTGCTACGCTACAGCCGCTATTTGACAAAACTAATCATAACAGAACTGATAACATAACTTACCAATTCCATGTGTACTGAGAGCTTCAATATGATGCTTTTGGTCTCTTCGAGCAAGGATACCTCCATGTATATTAGGGTGCAGAGTTTTGACACGACCGTCAAGCTGTGTAGAAAAGCCATTACATTACAGTCATTGTTAGTAATTATGTGCATAGTCACACGGTTCGCAATTCGTTTCGGTACGTGGTACGGGTTCGGGTACGCGGTACGCTACCTTTAAAGAATTCGGTACGTGAGAGGTATACATAGTCGGTACGTTAATCGGTACGTTGTTAGTAAAAATTAAATAAATATTTGATAAAAATATTAATTAGTATTAAATTTATGTTAATTAATATTATTAATCTAAAGTTTATATTAATCATAAAATTGATAATCAAATTTCCATCAAATAAAAGTTGAGTGTATGATAATAGCACATGTGTCGGGTATCATTGAGGGAAAACAAGTCACTGAAGTGTAACTAACATTGAGAAGTAATCAAAGTTAGAAATAAACAATTTGTTAGATGTTCCAATATACAACTCAAATCCAATATACATTGTACAAAATGCATTGTACTGGTGAATAAGTGGTGTTATACTTGTAACCATCATATTCACAGCTAAGTCTAAATCAGTCTCAAAATTCTATATTTTGTTCTTATTTTATTGTTGGGGTGGTTCACCGGTACTTAGGTTTTGAAGAATTCAGGGAGAATTACGACGAACCAATTCGCAAAAGTACCACGAATTGGTACGCGCGAACCAATTCGCGGTTCGTCGTCTTTAAGAAGAATTATGTGACTATGATTATGTGTACGAGATTTCAACAATAAAATGCAAATCTTATTGTCTCTAAATTTATAATTCATACTGATAGAACTCAAACAAAATCGGTGTTGCAAATGGCAGAATATGGCAAAGGGCCAAAATCCCGCACACCTTTGCAGCCTATGGCAGGCATCCCTATACAAATTGGCTATGGCAGTTGTAAAAAGATCTGCCACGTCGTGGCCCCCATTTAATAACACTGATCCAAATACACAGAAAAACAGTGCTCATTAACAGAAAAATCTCTTTGGATAGGATATGTACCGATGGACTTTCACAGCAACAGAACACTTATTCATAAAAAAATAGCTTATTTAATTAAAAAAATTGATTTGATTCTCATTAATATTTGGGGAAAAAAATGAATATAATCTAAAACTCTAAATGAAATAGCTGAATAAATAAAGCACAAGCACCTGAAGACGATGAAGAAGATTTTGGCACAGATAATGTATGAGTGTCAGCCATAGCTTTGATAGGAACACTAACACACCTCAATCGCTGTGAAGATGAAGAAACCTGAACATAGCCATTTCAAAACCAAATCCAATACCATTGAACAAGAATAAATTTAAAATTAAGTTAAAAAAGTTTTAAAAAATAATAAGGATAATTTGAAGTGGCAAGAAGCAGAATACCGAAGTTGTGGGAAGAAGATGATAAGAAAAGTGAGAAGAATGAGGGCAAACGGTTACACAGAGAATACGAGTGGAGCCGGCGGCTACTGTGGTGGTGATGGCGGCGGCGGTGGAGGAAATACCAAAACCAAACATTCTCACAGTTTCTCTGTTTGTGAGAGAGAGAGTGCTGGATCAGGATTTCCTGACTTTAAAGCGGGAAAGTCAAGCTACCTTTGAGCTGATCATGCCCGTTTGATCAATCTATGCACCAAAACATGCCACGTGTCTTCTATTTTTTGAATAAATAAACAATGTTAAAAATAAAACATTTGAATTTTCAAGATAAGAAAAATTCTAATATATTATTGATCAATATTTAAAATTATAATGATAATATACATTATTGTTTAGAAGTATAAATTGATGACTAACACCAATCATGTTACTTTTTCGGTCGTAAAGATCATAAAAATTGTGAATTTTTTTTTTTAAATAGTATTGTTAATAGTAATTGGAATTTTTAATTATTATAAATTCTAGTCCACAGTGGACTAGTTACAAATTAATTTTTGTTATGCCAATAATGCATAACACACATCACCAAAGACCGTTTTATCACATAATTACAATAATTGTTGTAGTCAGAAGTGTAAGGATTAGCAAGCACTGAGTGTATAACGATAAACTTGTTAAATAAAATTCTGGTATTTATTAGATAAAGAAAATAAACTCTCGAGTTTCATTCTGAGAAGATAATTGATTTATCCATATTTCAAATATAAATGTCTTTAAATAGGCTTACAATAGAAATCTACTTACAATATATTAAAAGAAACTTATGTTAAAAAACCAAATTTGTCCTTGGCACTTTTAACGGTGTTCCAAGTTTTATGCCTTTAAATGTAATTTTAACTTTAATAAGATAAGTATAAAATCAATTTACCATAAAAATAGTATTGAAAGTTACATCTCTAAATTAATAAAAAAATTCAAAATAAAAATAGGAAAAAAATAGATAAGTATGAAATAAATCAAATTGAACAAAAAAGGCATAAACATAAAAATAAAATCCGTACAAAAAACATCACGGGACAAATGTTGATCAATAATTTTGTCAAAAAAAAAAGTGTTGATCACTAATATATAAAAAATCATACACGGGACAATTGTTCAAATTAATCATACACGCCACAATTGCTTTAATAAAAAAAATTAATCATACATGGGACAATTGGTTTAGTAAATTTTTTCAATCATACACGGGACAATTGCTTTAATAAAAGAAATTAATCATACACGGACAATTGCTTTAATAAAAAAAATTAATCATACACGCCACAATTGCTTTAATAAAAAAAATTAATCATACACGGGACAATTGGTTTAGTAAATTTTTTTAATCATACACGAAACAATTGCTTTAATAAAAAAAATTAATCATACACGGACAATTGCTTTAATAAAAAAAATTAATCATACACGGGACAATTGCTTTAATAAAAAAAAATTAATCATACACGGGACAATTATTTTAATAAAATAAAATTAATCATACATGGAACAATTGCTTTAATTAAAAAAGAAATTGAATAGTAAATATTTTTTATTAATAATTATAATTTATTACACAAAAATCATACACGGGACAATTACTTTAATAAAAAATAACTTAATTTAATATATTTTACAAAAAATAAGTCATTTATAATTTAACAATAATTTATAAATAAAAGTTAATAGACCCGTGCATCGCACGAGTCTCTAAACTAGTTCTAATTAAACTAGATTAATAACTAACTTATCATAAATTTGCTATCGTTTGAATTTAAAATATAATTATCGCATTTAATAGGATACTCTTATAACAATAATCCTAATTCCTAACCCTAATAATATTGAAATTAAAACAAACTTTAGAAAAATAATAATCCCTAAAAATACTAAAATGAAAACAACTTAAAAAAAATAATTCTAACAACTAATCCTAATAAGTGAGATTAAAGCTCTTCCTCTTCTGACAACACACAACTTCTTGTGCGATACGCACAACCAGTGCTCCCACATCAATAATTAGTTTAATTTGTTGTCCCCACAACAATCTAAACACAACTTCACATGTATACAACATACGAACATGAGATGAGATATCCTTATTTAATATACTCAAACTCTCACCCATTATATACATATATACCCATTAAATATCTCTGTACCTTAATCAACAATTCACTACAAGAAAAAAATTGTCATCAAAGGGGCAAAACTTCTAGGGCAAATGCAATTAGAGGAGTTTTGCTCCTGTGAAATTTGTGATGAGTTAACTTCGACCAACTTTGTGAGAAGATAGCCCATGTGAAACACATTCAATGGACTGACACACTCTCTACTAATACAATTGAGAGTCAGACTTATGACACGACTTTACAATGGTCCGATGTCAAACAACTGACAATTTTCTAAGAAACTGACATGATTGATCTTTTGCGAAGGGGTAAGCCGTTGCGAAAGTTTTAATAAATAAAATAAATAAATAATTAATTAAAATTATAAATAGACTATAAATATACGAAAAAATTAAAATAAAATCTACAAATAAAATATCAAAACATGAAATATAAAAATTAAAATTAAAATAAAATCCACTTAATAAATTTATCCAAATATTGTTTCACACCAACAAATAACTCAAAAAACAATCACTCATCATCAAAATTCTCATCTTTCTCTTTCTCTTCCTCCTCTTTACCAAAAACTAATTCATATGGATCATCAATATTGGGGTCTGCAGTGGGTTCATGCTCCAACTTGTCATCTAAGGTTTGTTGTCTTGGAAGAACATGTTGCATAAGAGCCTTATCTTGCGCCATTTCCTGTATCAATTCATGCATTTCATGCGTCAACTCTGCTGGACGTGATGTCCCTTCACCATCTGCTACTCTCAAATTAAGAGTTCTTGTTCCTTTCATGTAATTTGCACCCAAGTTTCCAACATTGTATGACTTCCCTTTTTTCTTCCCTCTAATCACATCCTCCTGTGTATATATAACAAGAAAATAGTTAAATAATTAATGGCAATCAATGATATAACTATTAGAGCGTCTGCAATGGTGATACCGATTTGAGTATCATACATCATTAAAAAGTGGTCCCTACAATGTCAAGTAATACTTATGCAACTCATACATATTTTGCTCCAATGATGATGCCACTTTGAGTATCATACATTACTAATAAGTGATCAATTCTATATAATCAGATATACAAATAAAATGTAGTATTAAATTGATGATACAATACCTTAAATAAGATACGGTATCATCAATTTTGATACTCATTATGCCATGTTATGAAAACTCTAGTGATAAAAATAAATAAGATACGGTTCATTAATTTATGAAAATCTCTTTAATACTTTTATTGAATATGCTTTTAGACTATTTGAAAATAAAATAAGGAAAAAATACTGCCGAATTAATATTTACTTTTTCTTTCTTCATGTCGTCAATTATTACTTCTACAAATAGAATGTTTTAAAGTGAATCTAATCATATACTTCGTACATGTGCACATGCATAAATATTAAACCTAAGTCATAACTTTAGATACTCCGTTGGTACATGGTTTAATGGTTATGTACTTATGTCCAAATTATCAATGTATTGTATATATTAATACTGCAAAAAAATTAGTATAATTTAGAAGTGCCCTTATAAGACCCTTAAAAATAAAAAAGAGCTCGTATATATAAAAACAAGTCTTTAGCTCATGATAAAAAGAAAAAAAGTTGCAATTTACACCAAGTTGCATCAAGATAATTATAAAACAAAAACATATTGTTATCAACTCTACAAGAGTTTGTTACTCATAATTGATTGCAACAGAAATTAAATAAAAATCGAAATTAAAAACGTGCTTACAATAATTCATAAAAGTTTCGTACCTTTTTTATTTGTTCGATTCTGACACTAAGAGCAAAACATAAGCTATTAGTTTCTGAATGACGAAACATCCAAACTGTAATATAATGATCTCGATTTGCTTTCAAGTTACGTGTTTTGAAGAAAGTCTTCCACTCTCCATTAAGGATATAATATCTTCCACTTTTCCAATATTTGAACGTCATATTGAACGTTTTGCCTTGCATGTCATAGGCAACGACATTTATTCCATCTTCGGCTTTTTCTCCTTCTCTCAACAAGGGCAAGAAATATTCTATCACATGTTTAGTGTTCATCATCAATCTATTGAGATTCTCATTTAAATCACTAGGATATAGTTTCTTCTCAAAAGGCTTGCAACAACCAACAATATTATTGTTTGGAACGCCGGAAATCGTTGGTATATCTGGAGGGTAGTATTTATTATCAGCAACATCGTTGGGGGGATATTGATTTGTTGTGGCATTAAATCAACATTGTTGTTATCGGTTGTTTCATGGATCGGTTTGCTGCCTAGAGTTATTTCCAATTTTGGAGTCTCCTCCATTATGAATGGCGTTTCCAATAAAAGAAAAGTTGAAGCTATTTCAAGTTCTTCAGGGGTGAAGTCATCTTTATTGACTTTTGCTTTCATCTTTCGATTATTAGAATTTCTCCGTTTCATGATGCAATTTTTGAAACTTCTGATTCTTGATGGATTTGGTTTCTTTTGGCTAAAATTTGTTTGGGTTAATTTACGAAGTTGTGATCAATTTTGTGTTATTTAATGATCTGAAAAGATAGAGTTATAGAGCTACTAGGATTTAGTTTGAGTTATTATTCACAAGATAGTTTTGTTTTGTTTGTTTTTCTTTTTGACTAAAATTATTCACAAGATAAATTATGTTTCTTAAATTTTTTACATAATAATAAGATCAAGATCATTAATATTGCCAATAGAAAAAAGATAATTAATATTTAATTTTAAGTAACAAAACCAAGATTTTGTCAAAAAAATGTAACAAAACCAAGATAAATCATTTTTTAGGAAAAAAAATAAATTGATCAAAGATATTATATTTGTTCTTTATTTTTAATTATTATTCTTAAATATATATTTTTTACTAAAATTCATGAAGATCCTCTCTTTTGGATAATTTTTTACGAGTCTGTATTATTAGACACTCAATGTACAAATCGTAATTAGACCATATTAACGTTGGTATGCCACGTGTTCATGGCAACAAGTTCTAAATGAATCACTTCAACTTCAATAACTTTTTAAAAATAATCTCTAATTCTAGTTCAATCTTTAATGGAACAATTCTTGATCAAATTTTTACTTGACTTGGATTATAAAGGGGTTTATTTGGTTCAGTTTATACCAATGTTAAAAAAAGTGTCTGAACTAATAAAATCTCCATAGGTTCGGTTTGGTTTTAGTGTTATGGCCTATCAATCAAAGTTTGAAACATTTTTAATGTTAATTAAATGTTATTGCACCAAGGAGATACAATGCTGTTTCTTTTATTTTCAAAACTGAACAAATTAGAATTTTCTAATCTCAATATTGACTTTTACTCTGTTTCTCTAAGTAATTTTCCTAAAAAATATACTACAAAAGAAGCATGTTATTGATAAATTATAAGCGATTATTAAAGAGCAAAATTAAGTTATAAGGAAAAAAATAAAAATATCAAGATAAAAGAAAATAAGTCTCAATTCATCAGTTGCATAAAATAATTACAAAACAAAGACTTATGTAGTGTTATCAACTCTACAAGAGTTTGTTACTAATTTTATACTTTGAGAAATGCAACAAAAAATAAAGTCTTAAAACTAATCCAGCAGCAATACTTGTGAAAACCTTCCTTCATGAGACTTCAATCATTCACCAAATTAATTCAGAAGTCTTTTAAATCTACACTCTTTTCACACTAAGAGCAAAACACAAATTACCGGTTTCAGAAAGACGAAACATCCACACTATAACATGATCATGATTTGCTCGCAAAGAATGCGATTTGAAGAAAGTCTTCCACCCTCCATTGAGAACATAAAATTTTCCGCTCCAAAACTTGAACTTCATGTTGAACGTTTTGCCTTGCATGTCATACACAACGACATCTATTCCTTCTTCAACATCTTCGTCTTCTTTCAACAAGGGTAAAAAATATTTTTTCACATGGCCCTTGTCCAAAAACAATCTGTTTAAATCCACCTTCAAATCACTCGTTGATAATTTCTTCTCAAAAGGTTTGCAACATCCAAGAATATTATTGTTCGCCACACTAGGAATCGTTGGTATATTTGGAGGGTTGTCTTCATATCCCATAACAACATTAGGAACAATGATTTGTGGCGATGAACTAACCTTGTTATTTGAAACGACCGAACGAACATTGTTGTAGGTTTCTTCACAATTTCTTTTACCTCCAAAAGTAATTTTCAGTTTTCTAACGGGCTTCTTCATTTCGAACAATGTTTGCAATAAAACAAGACCATCAGCTGCTTCATATTCATCATGACTGTAGTCCATCAAACAAAGACCACTGACTTTGCTTTTCATCTTGGAAACTATAGAACTTCTTTGTTTCTTGCAGCGATTCTTGAAAATTAGGTTATGGATTGATTTGGTTTCTTTCATCTTGTGTAGTTGTGACTAGTGATGAATGTGATGCTTGCTATTTAATGATGTGATGACTTGAGTTGCAAGTATATGATCTAAAATCAAATCAGCCTTAAAAAGATTGAGAAATTAGCCTCAAAAAGATTAATTGAAAGATCTAATATATAGTGGCAATCAATAAACCCTAACTGCATTAAATGTGTGGTATTTGATTAGTTGTCAAAAAAAAAATTTAATATAATCTTAACGGTATCAAATTGATAAGGATTCGTATCTTTGTCAAAAGAATTTAATCTTAACATCTTAACGGTATCAAATTGATGTTAGGGTCTGTTTTTTTTTTTATATACACACATTACATGATTTTTATCTAGTCAAATGGAGAAATTTAGGACTTTAAACATGTTAAATTTTTTTTGTTGTTCCTTTTGATTTCTTTATTTTTATTTTTATACGGAAGTGTTTTATTTTTTTATTTTTGAAACGATATATATAACAGTTATATATCATATTGAAACAAAAAAAATCGATGTACATAATTTTCATAGGAAAATATCAATTTTCATATTTTAGGAATTAAATTTGTTCAGATCCGATCTCAAGACCACATTTCCGAAAGATTGTCCGCTTTGGAATTAACTCGTCACAGTTTTGTCCTTTGTAGAAAATGTGTCTCGGTTGATTTGAAAAATGTGAGTGTTGTATATAAACTACCATTTATCTCGAGTACCAAACAATTTTCGCTGTTAAGTTTCGTTATGGGATGTTGACGTGGCGCGCTGATGTGGCCAGGGGTGCGGGCGGTTCGGTTTGGATCGGTTTTGAGTAGAGCTGTAAAAATGGGCCGGGCTATCGGGCCGGCCCAGTAGCCCTATAGTTTTATACGGGCCGGGCCGGGCTGGGCTTCCCAAAAAATGTTATTGGGCCTTATTGGGCTGGGCTGTCGGGCCTATGGGCCATCATGGGCTGGGCCAGCGGGCTTTTGGGCCGGCCCAATAAAGAATTAAAAAAAAATTCTAAAAAAAAATTTTACCTAAAAATAAGGAATTTTAGTTAGTATAAAATCTTTAGATAAAGTAAGTAACAAAAGATGAGATTTGTTTTTTTTTTAAGGAAAAAGATGAGATTTTGTTAGTTAGGAGATAATTATTAAACCAAATTTGTTATGATTATCTTTATTTAAAAAAAAATAACAACTTAATCATTCATTATAAATAGAGAAGTATAAGAAGGAAATTATAAGTTTTATCTTATCTAAAGCACAAAGATATAGATTATAGTGCTACTATTCTCAACAAGGTATATGTCTTCTACTACTTTTCATCTAACTAGTTTCTTGCTCAATAATGGTATTTGTATGTCTATATGTCAATTTATATGTCTCGAATATTTTATAACTGTATGTTTTATTTTTAACTTTGTTTTAGTAGGTTTCTTAGAAGACATATTCAATATATACCGCAATATTGAAAATCTCGCAAGTATAATCAGCCAAATAATTGGCTTCAAACTTGGTTAACAAGGGAGAGAATCATTAGAGCTCTAGAGGTAAGGTAATGTATTAATACTTAGTGGTTCGGTTCATTCAGGGACGAACCCAAAAATTTTGAGAAGTGGGGGCAATATGTATATTATACTATAGTCTATAATATAAGTAAAAATTAGTCAATTTTTTAAAGAGGGGCACATGTTAGTGAACTCAATATAGAAAAATCATCTTAAGAGATGTGTATTTAATTTTTTAAAAGTCTTTTTTTTTTTCAATGTCAAATTTCTACTTTTGTGTTCTTAACACGTGAAAACCTTTTTTAAGGGTCATATGCTAACTAGTATCCTATTTGATACTTAAAAAACTTAAGAGACCTATCTGATGCTTAAAAAATTTAAAGGACCTATCTGATACTTATAAAATTTAAAGGATCTATTTGATACAAACGTAAAATTTAAGGATACCAAAAGAAGGAATTTTTGTATTAAAAAAAACATTATTTATATTTTCAAAAAGTAGATTACACATTCTAATCCTTGCATACTTTATTATAAGAGTTTTAAGTCTATGTTGATTGCTTCGTTATGTGAACAGTATGAGCTACATAAAATTTGACCATCTTATCTTATATACATAATGTTATAATTATATGTCCAATGTAAATTGACCATGATTTATATATGTTTGATATAGTGATATTGTCATGTTCGGTTGAGTGTATTATAAGCCAACAAGATAGAAAGAAACAAACATGACACTTGATTTATATATGTTAGATATTGTCATCTTATATAGTTATATACCTCCTTAACATTTGATTGCCTCTTGTTTCTTTCTTGTGTATAACTTATAAGTACTTCTTGTGCTTATCTTTTATAATATAATTTAAATGCTCAATTTAATTTTAATGTGTTTGTACTTTGTAATGTAGTCATGGAAGATGTTGATCCAATTTTGCAAACTATTAATGAAGATGGTGATTTGGTAATGTCACAATCTCCTCCGGCTGCTAATACGAAAAATGTTATTGAGGGAGACACTGTTGAAAAAAATACTAATAACAAAAGGGTAAGGAGATCTAATGTTTGGAAACATTTTACAAAGATTGGTAAAGTTGATGGGGGGCAAAAATGTACATGTAATGGTTGTAGGGGTATGTTTTCATGTGGTGGAAGCACTTCTCACTTAAAGCGTCATATAAAGCTGTGTCATAAAATTCCAAACAGTGATGATGAGGAACTCATGTTGGATGATGAAGAAACATTATTGAAGAAGTGGCAATTTGATGATAAGGCTTACAGAGATTCACTTGCTAGAAGCATTATACGACATGATCTTCCATTTAGCTACGCCGAGTATGATGCAGTTTTGGCTACAAACAAGATATTGAATCCTGATTTTGTTCCCATTTGTAGAAACACTGCAAAAACCGATTGCATGCTTGTGTTTTCAAGTGAAAAGGAAAGGCTAAAGAGTGTGTTAGCATCCATTCCAGGTAGAGTTTGTCTAACTTCTGATGTATGGACAGCTGTAACAACACAAGGTTATATGACTGTCACTGCTCATTATGTTGATCAAGATTGGAAGTTAAATAGTAAATTGCTTTCATTTTGTCACTTGGATAATGCACATACAGGGGTCGAATTATCTGGAAAATTGTTTGGTGCTCTTAAGGATTGGGGAATAGATCGTAAAATATTTTCACTCACATTGGACAATGCCTCTTCAAATGATAACATGATAAAAAAATTGAAACAGAGGCTTAATTTGCAAGATGCGTTGTTATGTAAAGGTAAATATTTTCATGTCCGTTGTTGCGCCCACATCTTGAATCTCATTGTTCAAGATGGTTTGAAGGCGGCGGGTGATGCTTTGCATAAAATTCGAGAGAGTGTCAAATATGTGAAGGCCTCAGAGGGGAGATTGAGGGAGTTTAGAAAATGCATCCAAGAAGTGCATCTAGATAATGTAGAAGGTGGATTCTTAAGGTTGGATGTTTGCACTAGATGGAATGCCACATATATGATGCTTGAAAGTGCTATTAGGTATCGACCTGCATTCATTAGCTTGAGCGATAATGATAAGAACTACACGATTTGTCCAAGCACTGAGGAGTGGGAAAGAGCACAAACTATTTGTAATATCTTGGCTCCATTTTATAATATTACATGCTTAATTTCTGGGTCATCTTACACAACTTCAAACTTATACTTCATGCAAGTTGCATTTATAGAGATGGCTTTGAATAAAAATTTGAATAGTGAAGATGAAGTGATCAAAGATATGACCAAGAGGATGAAGGATAAGTTTGACAAGTATTGGAGTGAATATTCGGTTACTCTTTCACTTGGAAATGTTCTTGATCCAACATCAAAGTTAGAATTTTTGAAGTTTTGCTTTAAGAAACTTTACCCAAATAATTATGAAGACAAGATAAAAAAAGTGAAGGATGGTTTGCATGATCTCTTTGATGAATATAAAAAAGACATGGTTCCAACAAGCTCATCTTTAGATAGTTCATCAAGAAACACTCAATCTCACTCAGTTGGTCAATCATTGAAGAATACATCGTTTTTTAAGGTAAGATTTATAAATTGTTTCAAATTTTTATGAAAGTACTTATAGTTATTTCTATTGATGTAAGTCAAATAATAAAAGTTTAAATAATAGTGCATGTGCTAATTCTTTAATTAAAGTCTAAGTAGTAGTAAATGTGTCAAATAATTATTGTGTTGCTGTCATTAATATGTTAATATGGTCCCCTTAGAAAAGTTAAAATAAGGTAATATAAGTTAATTCCACTGTTATACTTATTTCTATTGTTGTTGTCAAATAATTGTTGTGTTTCCCTCTTAGTACTGCTTGCATTTATTTGTTTGCATGAATGGGGCTGATTATATTCTATTCAAGCTTAATTTAAATAGTTTTTGTTTGTCGAATTCTAGGAATACCGTCAAGAAATGATACAAAAAATGTCAAATGATGGTAAGTCTGAACTTGAAATATACTTGGATGAAAAATGTCTTCCGAATGATGATGTGGATATTCTTCAATATTGGAAGTTAAATAGTGTTCGATTTCCTCAACTTGCAATAATGGCGTGTGACATTTTAAGCATTCCAATCACAACAGTGGCTTCTGAATCTTCTTTTAGTATCGGAGGTCGTATCTTAAATAAGTATAGGAATTGCTTACTCCCAGAAACTGTGCAAGCTCTTATTTGTACACGTAATTGGTTGCATGATTTTAAAGAAATCGGACCTTCTGGTAAGTTTAATTAATAATCCTTTTGTTTTATTTGCAATTTGAATTTGCTTTTTAGTTGATGACTTATCAAATTATCGTGTATTATGAATTGCAGATATACCTGAAGTAGAGGAGATACAATTGTATGAAAAATCAAGTGGTCAAGATCAAGAAGAGACTTAGGCCGAGAAGTTACCTAATTTATAATTTACTTTTTTTTATAATTTATAATTTAATTTATGTATTTTGAATGATTATGTTAAAAGTTTAGTGTCTGATGTAAGCTTGAAATTTATTAACTTTGAGGATGCACTTTATGAATCATCATCCACAGATCTCTCGACTTTTGCGTGGATATTTTGAAGTATTTATTATTTCATGAAATCATGACACTCACTTTTTTATGGATATTAATTTTTGTGCGATGCATATGTAGTTTTATTGTCCATTGATTTTTTTTTTTATAAAAAATTTGTCAATATTTTATAAAAAAAAAATATTAAAAAATTTGTCGGGCCTGGGCCGGCCCATCGGCCCATACATATTGGGCTGGGCTAAGCGGGTCGGGCCTTGGGCCTTAATGGGCCGGGCCACTTGAGCCCAATAGATGTCTTGGCCCTATGGGCCCGGGCCGGGCCGGGCTGGGCTGGCCCATTTGACAGCTCTAGTTTTGAGGCAAAAATCCATCCAATCCAAAGTTATTATTACTTGCGGTTCGGTTCGGTTTTGGATGACTAATTAAAAAAAATCCGATCCAATCGGATCCAATTTTGTGCGGTTTAATTTGGATCGGTTTTTGGATATCCAAATTACAAATTGAAATTTTTTAATTAAATATTAATATTATAATAACATGGTAAAATAATATATTTAATGTTAAACACAATATATAATATGTTAAAAATTAATATTTTGCAATGAAAATTATCAATTATATTTGAAATCTATGAAATAGTAAAAAGAAATACATTAAATTTAACTAATAAGTATTATTAAGAAAATCAAAATCAATAATTAATATATTAATGCAATATATCATTCATTTTTGTTGACCAACTTTTGCTTATATTTTGTAACGGATGGAGTATTAAAAAATATATATTCGGTTTGGTTCGGTTTTGAAAAATCAATCCAAAATCTGATCCGATCCGGCGGTTTTCACAAAAAGAACATCCAAACACATCCAAAAATATTCAATTTTTTGCGATTTTTGGTTTTTTTAGATCGGTTTGCGGTTTTTATTTGGATTGGTTTGGATTTGGGCACCCCTAGATGTGGCCATTTATTTATATAATTCTTTTCTTTTGTAAGTTGTGTTTTCTAACTTCTATGCAATGCATTCTTCTAACTTTTTAAATTTTTATAAACAACTTACTTTATCATTAAATAAAAAGTTGATACATTTTTCAATTAAATTGACTTCTTAATTTTTTATTTTTCTTAAAAAAAAAGAAGTAAACGAACATATTCTTGAAGGAAAATATGCAAAGTTTTTTGAAGAAGAAGAAATACGCAAAGTAATTGAAAAAAAATGTTATTAAATACAAAATCAATCCAACATATAAAGTTTTTTTTTTTTTTGACAAAAGTCCAACATAAAAGTTTAAAACCAGTCTTTTCATCATCTACCTTAATTTTCAAGTAAAGTACTAGCTGGTCAACCACCATTAAGCCCTGTAGAGAGAAATAAAATTTTTAGGCAACTTTTTTAGACTATTTTGGAAAACAAATTATAAGCTACAAGAAAATTACCCTTGAGATATATTTCTCAGCATCAGTCCGTTTCAGAAAGTGCATGGAATGTCGGGCAAAGTTGGGATTTTTAGCATCACTAAGTACAATGCCTTCTCTTATGTCTTCAAGGACCCTTACTTGTATGTATGGATCTTTTGGTGGTACCATATCCTAGCAAAATAGAGTAGTTTATTGTTAGTTTATCCAATGAACTAGAAGCAGCATGAAAAATCACGGTCAATACTAACGTTTTGTTCAATAGTTAATTACGAATTTGCATGACAAGCAACTTATTACTGCACAGTAAACGAGCGTGTCCTCAACAATTGACATGTCTCCTCAATGAAGAAATTGCTACTAAGAATTTGACACATGCCCTTAGTAAAATGCAATCAGATAAATAGTATATAGATGGTGCAACGAGTAGCGGAACATGAAGAGAATACATGATGATATGGAAGGAAATGTACATTTTGTTGTACCAATGGTGTTTGATTTAAACAAAAGACTGGCGTGAATTCATTCTGTTTAAAAACAGAAGTTAAGGTGGATCAGCACAAAAGTTCACACGATGTTCCTATCAGTATAACTAGACTCTTAAAGTTTCCGACACAGATGCTTCACATTCCTTAGTGGCATCCACATCACGAGGTCTGCATCCACATGGTTCCTTTGAAAATTATAAGCAACCAAAGCTAAATTTACTGCGCAAGGTTTGATTACAGATAAAAGATCATGAAGACATAAATTGATAACATAAGTTGGTACCTTTCTTATATGTGAAGGTATAAATGCGCATATCTGTGAGAGAAAAGGGAAGGAGAAAAGGGAGGGAGAGTTTACCACAGTCAGATCAACCAGCACTTTTGACATATAAGTTTTCAATGCTGCAGAATGCTTCTTGAAATACTCTTCCTCCCAATGACTAAGCTTCTCTTCAATTTCTTTAGGAATCATGGGACCTATCTTCCATAACAAGTTCCGTATAGTTTCTGCTCGGTTATACCTGAATCGAGATATGTTCAGAATCAAAAAACAAAAATATAGGAACTACGCATGATGGTAAATAGCATTTGAAAACGATACTTACACATAGGCTGTTAGACAACGTTTATTTCGGACTATAGAAAATAGGTGGATGAGGGCTCCGTAGTGGTCAGCATTTCTAGCCGTCTGGACATCCAAACCTTCTTCCTGCATCTTCCTGTTTACACAACAGAAAACTCATGCCCATATGGAAAAACAGACAACAAAGAAAGAGAAGGGCACACATTCAATAAAACTCATACTCCTACAGGAAGAAAACGGACACCAGGAAAAAGGAAATCAGGACATATCTTAACCATCATTAGCTTATCAAGGACTGAAGCTCACCGTGATGTTGGTTGCATTCTGCAACTACTTGGTCAAACAAGTCATTCTACAAGATCATTAGAAAAAGTATTAAGCCAAAGCAAGGACATCATCATAACAACATACAGATTGGTTAATCAGTTTCTTTATCAAAGTTTGGCAAAACGGTCTGCAGTAGATAAATATTAGAGTAAAGTGACGCACGATAACATATAGCAATATCATAAATAATTAGCAATCCCAGGACACTGATGGTATAGTGCGGGAACATCTTAAAGGAGTTTTACACAAGAATACCTAGTTTTCCCAAAATTTCAAAAATAAAATCACCAAAAGTTACGTGGCAAATTAGGGTGTGCAATCAAATCAATCATGCAAATTATTTTCCACACACAAGCAGGTTCCAACATAAACCAACAGTTTAAAAAAATATTGAATGTCTAACGGAAAATTGAAGAAAATGGGCTTACATTAAATGGTGTGAGCTGACCCTTTTCTCCACTTGCAAATTCTTTCACAAGTTGGCAAGCTTTTCTCCCATACATGTTGAGTATTTTCACTGGTCTACACATGATTAAAAATTTCCCCTCAGATTACGAAAATGGACTCAGAACTAAACAGAGCAATAGCTCATAAAACTTCAATGGATAATGAGATGTGCTAGCTTAAATTGGAAAAATGAGAGAAAATGCAAGAAAGGCCTAACATGTAGGAAGGTTTCAAATTTGCAGGCTCTTGCTTAGAAATTCAAATCAAATGCTCAAAATGGAATTTAATAAGCATTTAGGCTTTACCAAACTGCAATAGTGAGAGACGATGAAACTCCTCAATAAAGTGTAGGATTTCTAGATTTAGAGTTTTGAGGAAAATGCATTCCAAATAATACTTGTTGAGATTTGAAGGGGCGGAAGTAGCAGTCCACAAGGACAATAGATTATCAACAACTTTATCAGTCAGGTAAGAAGTATGTATCAAAAATTAGAAAGAGTTCCCATAAGCCTTCACTAAAGAGTCAGTCCATTTTAAGTTTTTAACAAAGAAAGAATAAAATAAAACTAGTATTCATCTTCTTATTCGGTCAAAATTCAGCTGATGCTTCCTTTTGCACGACAGGTTACATGTGGGCATGAGAAAAGCATGATAGAATGTACAAAAAGGGCAGGCATCCAAGTTTAAGAGTGTGAATTTCAACTGTTTCAATGGCCAAAACACACAAATGAAAAACATCCACTCGCTCATTCAAAATCAACACACAAACCTATGTTTATAAACCAAGAAAAGGAACAGCATAATACTTCAAGGACTTCTTGCATTATCTCATTATTAGTAGTCATGGAACACAAAGACAAAAGCTAAACACCCATTTAAATTATAAACAAATCCCTTTATCATAAACTCGCAAGGTTTTGTGGTTTGGACCTGGCATCATGTTATGAGCAGTTAACAAGTATCACCCCAACCAGTAACCCACTGTGGCAGAAAAAAATAACTCAAGCACCAGAATAACACATCAACCAAATGCTAAGATTGCTTATGGTATTTGTCACAAATCTTATTCATGGTTAGCTTATACATGTTAATCATGAAACTGCACATAAACTGATTACGAGGAAAATGATATAGACGAGTCAGATTGAACCACTAAAATGATCGAGACAAATCAACTGTTAATGCAAACTTGATAGATTTCTCATGTCACTAGGAAATAGAACCATTAAATTGAGTGACAAACCAATACTACATCCATCACGAAAAGAGCCGGTGAAATTGTTTCTACTGATAAATAACAAGAATTTTGAGTATCTGGCATTGAAGAAACTTTGGGGTTATGAATGTAGAGTTTGAATGTACCTGAGGTTATGAATCTCAAATAATGGTTAAGTAGTGACTATGACTAATGAGAAATCATAAAGGTAAACCATTAAATTTCACTATTAATTAATACGAATAAAATATAGTATATGACATCTATCTTAATCTTAATACTACCTAAGTAACTATTTGCCACAAGTACAATTAGAACAAACAAAATCCTTATCCATCAAAACACACACATACAAAAAGAGAATTCAAAACAAGCAAATAAGCTTTTAATTTAGAATGCAAACCTTTGTGTAAAGTTCGAGCTTTTATCGTATGTCAAACAACACGACTCTTTCTTCCCCTACCCTTCCTCTAAAATCTATATAAAAGAAATGAATAAATGATAGCACAGGTTAGTCAGATAAAAGTCTGATTTGAGAAAATAAGATATTACTTTTCATACACATTCGGTGTAAAGTTTTACACGGTCAACAAACAAAACAAATCAAATCACAGTTACTCATTCCTTTTCATGAATTTTGATAATTATTATGTACACAATTTTGCTATTTATAGAACTCAATTAAACAAACTAATTGAGTAAAAAACTTCACTAATCCCTAACTTATTAACCCTAGCTGAACTAATTGAGCGGAAATGTTATTCTACATCAACACCATTCACAGTTTATACACACGAGCTATACACAAAAAGGGGAATGAGAAATCGAAAACTAAAACAGATAATGTGGAACAAAAAACACGATTAAGATGAAATTGAAGACGTTAATTGATCGTCTAAATGGAGAAAATGAGAAGTTCGAAAATACCTTAATCCTTGACGAAGAGAGAATCGCGAACTGTTGAAAGTGAAGAAAGAATCTGAACTGTGAACGAACGAACAGAATGGCGCGAAAGAAATGAGAGAATGAATATTGAAGGAGGGAAATCAATCATTAAGGCTGTGTTTGGTTTAGATGAAATTGGCGAGAGAGAAAGACAGGCGAGAGAGTTAGAATACAAGTTCAGTTTCTCTCTCGTTTGGATTAGCAAAGAAAGAGCCAAGAGTGGAAATGCATGGGTCCCACCACTTTTTTTGACTCTTTGCAAATTTGAAAGAGAAGTTGTTTTGTAATCCCTCCGGTTCAGAGATAGTTGACTTTTATGAATATAAAAAATAAAATGTCTCTTATAAAAAAGTTTGGAGGGAGTATGATTTTCCACTAATACCCTTTTACAAAAACAAACCCTAGAAAACTCATAATTATGTAAAATACTCAAACTTTTCTCTCTCTAAAACTTCTCTTTGCCTTCTCTCTAACTCTAACCACAATCCACTGCCGCCGTTAACCCTAAATTCAAAGCTTCACCGCCAAGATGTAAGCCCTTGGGTGGTGGTGCGATGAGTTTATCACCTCCGCACCACCTTTACCCTCGTTTCGTTCCCACGTTTTTCTCAATCCAGATCCTTTTGTGGTTGTCGTTCTTCTGCATCGTTCACATAGATCTGTTCTGAGTATGGTTGGATCTTCAAATTTTGGGTTGACTCCTCTGCGTCGGAGGATTGATGGTAGATTAGGATGAGGGCGGAGCCGCCGCGGTTCTGTTTTGATTTTCAAACACTACAACAAAATTGCTCTTTAGCTTCAAAAATATTAGCGTCTGCCCCGACTCGGACGCTACTAGCGTCTAATTAGAGTCCATTAGACTGACGCTACTACCTTTTTATTGTAAATCTTTATTTTAATTGAAAAATTACAAGTAGCGTCCGCTTTGATTGACACGATTGAGACACTAATAAAAAATAAAAATAAAGTTCATCTCAGAGTCTGCTGGGGCGGACTCTAATGAACACTAAATTAAATTAAAAAAAAAAAAACCTATTTGTTAAGCGCCAAAATTTTTGCCCAGATTTTCATTTTCCCACATTTTTTCTTTTCATTCCCACTGTTCAACAATAATATATCATTTTATTTCTAATTATAATTTTTCTTTTCTTTCCCAAATAGACAAAAAGAAGACATTTTTCTTTTCAAATGTTTTTCTTCGTATACTTCTTTTCTTCAGACATGGGTTCTCAGCGACCCTAATCCTCTGAATCTGTCGCCGTCGAAGAACAACCCATCTGCCGTCGAAGAAGAACAACCCCGCCGTCAACCCTAATCCCTCTTCCGTGAAGAATCTCAATCACTCCGCCGTTATTATTCATCGTTCTCGTGGTTATAAGGTTAGTAGCTTCATCTCTTCAGCTCTCAAAGTTACACTACCAACGATTAAGTGATATTTAAACACCAAAACAGCAAAAGGATCAAATTTTTGGGGAATATTGTTAGCATTGATTTTTCCACTTTATTTTCTTACGATTTTGTTCGTTAATTTCTTGTTCTTTCTAAAACGGCGAAGGGATAAAGTTTATTGTATGAGTGGGTGTGGAATTCGGGAGATTGCATGCTTCGTTAATTATTTGGCGGTTTAGTTTTGTTGGAGGCCGTTTGTTATTGGACCTGATTTGTCTAGTTTTTGCGTACTGCTGCTGTTCTTTTGTGTTTGTGGTGCCTTTTTAATGTTAAGTGTGTTGGTGTTGTATTCTAGAGGCCTTGTTGCTTAGTTATGTTATATTGTAAGTACTGATGCGGTTTTATAAGAAAGGGTGTTTTTGTATCAGCTCTTAATAAATCCTTTTTGATGTTCCAAAAAAAAATAGTTTATTAACTTATGAGATAATGAAGGCTGGTTTTGAAAACATTGTTTTTGTTGATGTTCTTGTTTCCGAGCAATTGGATTAGTAAAGTGTTTGTTTTTACTATCTTTTCTAATCTTATAGTAATTTTTGTTTAAAACATTAATTTAGTTGCACAAACACTTTCTAAGATAGAATTGCATCTATCTTGCTAAGGCATGCTTATACATCTCTATGATTGTTCAAATCTTGGTACTTTTTATTTCTCTTTGAAACTTTTTTTTTGAATCACTCTTTGAAACTATTTAAATTACAAGATATGTTCAAATTTCATGTCCTAATCAATTGCGACGAGGTTAAACCATATCTAGAGTAAGTTTGTTTGGTTAAAACATTGATTACATTCTCAACCCATTGCATGTATATACTCATCAGTTTTATGGTTGGTGTCAGAGCGTTCTTACATTATCATTCTACCGACGAGCAAGATGTTTCTAGTCTTATACACGACGAGTTTCCCAATTGGCTAAAGGCATATGTAAGTGTAATTCTCACCGTTGATGTAGTTAGCTGATAAAAACCCTCTAAGGTTAGGTGTAACTTTTGTGTAGGTGCAAGATGAGAGAAATGGCACGATCAACCCATACGTGAAGGCATTATCTTGGGGTCCTTGTTCAAAGGCAACATCATGGCATATGTACTTTGTTAATGGGTACAAGTTTCATACTCAAGATTGGAGTCATGGTAAAAAGACCACTAATTGTGGGGTGCATGTTAAAGGTCTTACAAATGGAGGAGAAGATGATTATTATGGCGTCATCCAAAATATCTTGCAATTGGAATACAATGACTTTGACGATAAGATTACCCTATTTCATTGTGAATGGTTTGATCCAACAAAGAATAGTGGCACAAGGGTTCAAAAGCAATACAATATTGTTGACATAAAGATGAATAAACGGTATTGTCAATATGATCTGTTCCTTCTTGCACAAAAAGCAAGACAAGTGTACTATGTTGCTTATCCATAAATGTGTAGAGACTTGCGTGGATGGTGTGCGGCAATCACCAGCAAACCAAGGGGTCATGTGGAGATAGACAACATTGATGATGAAATGCCTTATCAATCTAATGAAATGTCGCCAATTGTTCCTATTACAGAAGTTGAACAACTACGAGGTTTAGCCGATGGAACAATAATTGACGAGGTCGAGCCAATTAGCTTAAGAACCAGTGGCTCAAAATTAAGAAAAAAATGATGCTAATTATCTTAAGTCACTAGTTTAGAAATTATGATGACTTTTTAGCTTATAAGATCCTAAATTGTATGTTGCTTTTTGCGTAACAAACGATAAATGAATGCTTTTATGGTTGTATTGATGTTGTATGTGAATCTGATTTCTACTTAATATGTTGCATTTACTTTTGTTAAACTAATGTAAGTTACATTATATTTTTTTTCCTAGATTTTCAATGACAGGATGAGGCCGTGACACTCAAGGGAAAAAAGCCACTAACAAGAATCATTTGCGGGTTATGCCGCCAGGTTCTCTTGCTATAGCCAAT
Source organism: Trifolium repens (assembly GCA_030408175.1). Classification (NCBI taxonomy): domain Eukaryota; kingdom Viridiplantae; phylum Streptophyta; class Magnoliopsida; order Fabales; family Fabaceae; genus Trifolium; species Trifolium repens. The sequence continues at coordinate 27,747,566 of CP125851.1, forward strand.
AATCGGATGCGCCAACAGAAAAAACCTTCCGCAACCCAAAGAGCTGTCACTGCAATCCAGAAAGTGCCCTCTGCAGTCCAGAAAGCACAACCAGTTAAGCCTGCAACACCAGTTCAAGAACCACCTTCTCATGCTGCAGCACCAGTTCATCAAGAACCACCTTCTCATGTTGCAACATTGGTTCAGGCACCACCTTCTCAGGCTGCAACACCAGTTAAGACGCCACCACCTGTAAGACCATGTATTTTAATTAATTAGAAACTATGATTCTTCTTTATTCTATTATTTATTTAATTCAATTGTTTTAATTGATTGGTTTAGTTGAGTAATATAGGAAAATTAGTCCGAGGAAAATTAAAGAATATTAAACTTAATGTATGAACAACTATGACTAATATTGTGGTGTTGTTGCTATTATATTATCTTATAATTAAGTGAGTGCAAGAAATGGAAAATGCATGAAAGTATGAAACTCTGTGAATATGTAAGGGTGAACGATGATGGTATATATATGAGGAATATCTTATTAAAATCCATATATGCATCTTATTAATATTCAGTAAATGATTGTAATATATTATGCTGAAATGACTGCCATATAAGCATCTTATTAAAATCCAAGTGTGTTCATTTAAAAGTTCACGCATATATGTATATAAGCTCCATGATGATCAGCATATAAGCCAAGTTTTTGCTATTTTCGGGTCTGTTTTTGTGTTTGTTTCTGTTGTTCGCTGCTCTATGTTGTTGGGGCGGGCTGGTTGTGCTGCTGTTTTTGTCTTTTTCAGCAGAGGGTAGGTGTGTGGTGCTGTTTTTAAGTGTTTTTTATTTGTTTGGGAGATGTATTGTTGTCCTCCTATTGTTTCCAGATGTAACTCTTGGTTTGCTTTGCTGCTACTCTTGCACTTCTTGTGTAAGAGCTAGTTTGTTTGAATAAAATTTGCCTTTTAAAAAAAAAGAAGTATATAAGCCAAGTAAAATTTGACAACTTTATATATACATGAAGTATAACAATGATGTTTCATTTTGTGAGATGTTGCACCACCAATCCAGACTACTACGTCAGAGGCATTCAGATTCATTCCTACCCCAGGATTCACATTGTCTCGTCAATTTCAGCAAGATCCTCCAGAACACACAACACATGATATAGAGAGAGATCATCGTCATCAAGAGGACGATCAAGAGCATGAAGAGAGGAACCAAGAAGTAGATGAGGAGGGTGAAATCCAAGAGGATGGCGAAGAAGACAATCATGATAAAGATACTTGTGGGAAAGTCATCATTCGTCCTATGTGTAATGGGTAAGATCATAATACATCCTCATGGGAAAACCACCATAATTTGATTTTCAAATTAATATAGAACATAATTATAATTAAATTCATCATATGATATGTAGACAGCATGATATCATATGGTTTTTCATTGGTTTTGTGATGTTATATATGATATGATGCTTTTTTTAGCTTTTGAATAAATGCTGCTAGAGCAAGAATGCAAAGCATATGAAAGCATAATAACATAATGCAATTGATATTGTGCCTAATTTTCCTTCAATTATAAAAGTCAAACCAATTATATATCAACCAAAAAGATACTATAATACTTATATCAGATATCATGCACTAGCCTTAAGTATCCTTACATTAGATTTCATATTGATAATATATGCATACCACATGTTATCAAAGATAATAAAATTGATTTTATTTTTTATGAAGATATTCATCACATATTGAATTTTAATTTCTCAAGGGGAGGCAGAGTTTACTTCTCCATGTAATAGTATCAAAATTTTGTTAATTATCTTATGCACGGTGAGTTGCGAAAAATCTAATAGTTCATCTAATATGAACTAGCTGAAACTTGGTTTAATTCTTTGTTAGAGTTTATTCTAATTGTTTTTTGGGTTTGTTGGAATCTTAAGTATTGTATAATGAGTAATATAGATTCTTTTAAGATTTATTAATGCTGGGTTTGTTGAAAGCATGATAACATAATGCTAGAGCATGATACTGGGTTTGCATAATGCTAGATTTATTAATGCTAGATTCTCTTGAGATTTTTTTGGGTTTGTTGAAAGCATGATAACATAATGCTAGTCTCATTGATTTACAGAATGACTACCAGCAACGTATGACCCAAGCGACACAAACTGATGATGGTGTTACTAGTGTCACTCAAGAGGTTGATGGATCGGAAAAGATTCAAATATGGAAGGATGTTTCCGGGGGTAAGTCTCGCAGAAGGTGTTACGGTGTTGGACACTTGGCTCCAAACCTAAGGTATGGTGTAACACACTTGACTGATGAGGCAGATGTACATCACATTAGGGTCGAGAACCAGAAAATTGAAGCTGCTCGAGCTGAGGCTGCTAGAGCACGTGCAGATGCCGAGGCTGCTAAAGCTGATGCAGCGGCTGCTAGAGTTGATGCTGCTGCGGCAAATGCAAATTACAAATCATTGGAAACAAAGTTTGAAGAATTCCAAAGACGCATGATGGCTTTGGAGTCGGGTTCTTGTAGTGGTCATTCTCGTCAGAGTTCTCATCCTCATTATGATAATGAATTGGATGACCAATCAGTTGATGAAGAGGAAGATGATGGACTTTGATGGTTGTAGATTTTGTGAGTTATTTTGATGGTTGTAGACTTTGTGGGTTATTTGGATGGATTGATGGTAAGTTAGGACTATTTTGATGAGTTATATATTTTGTGGGATATTTTGGTGGGTTATATATTAGTGAGTTATATTTTGATTGATAGTAAGTTAGGACTATTTTGATGGGTTATATATTTTGTGGAATATTTTGGTGGATTATATATTAGTGGGTTATATTTTGATGGATGTAGACCTTTTTTGTTGATATTTTATATGGTTATATATTAGAAATAGAAGGTCCAGCTAAAATGCTATATTAAAAAAAAAAAAAAACTTTAGTGTCTGCTTTTAGTTGACACTATATTTTTTCAAAAAATAATTTATAGCATCTAACAAAAACAAACGCTAAGATTAGCATCTGGTTAGCGTCTGCTTTTAGTTGACACTATATTATTCAGAAACTAATCTATAGCATCTAACAAAAGCAGACGCTAATATTAGCTAGTAGTGTCCGCCATATATGCATGTCACCAGCTTCAGCTTAGCATCTAACAAGACAGACGCTAAAGTAGTGTCTGCTGGACGCAACTGTTAGCTTCATGCATTTAAGCGTCCACCACGACACAGACTCTAAGTAGACGCTAAATGCTTGTAACGTCTGCTTTTTGGTATTTAGCGTCTGCTTTAGGCGGACGCTCCAAAGCAGTTTTCTTGTAGTGAAACTTGTTCAATTTTGGTACTGCAAAAGATGCTGGATGCTTGTCTTTGAATGGTGTTGCCTGTCAGAATTTATGTTTTCTTGACTTTTTCATTGATCTGATATCCTCAATATATAGTAAGACAGCCATTAATGGCACTAATGATACAAATATTTTAATTCCTATAATTTCTATACAATCATGAACAACCTAGCATATATTCAGCAAGTAATATAAATTGTAGTTATGACAAAATCACAGTAATAACTAGGAATGATATAATTGGAGGATTCCTTATTGACACCCCCCTCAAATTGATGCTGCGAGTCAAGAAGCATCAATTTGCTAACAAGAAACTGATGTCGAGGTCGAGGTACAACCTTAGTCAAGATATCCGCAAGTTGAAGTTGTGATGTGACATGAGGAAGAGATATAACATGATTTTCCAATGCTTCCCGAATAGAATGACAATCCACCTCAAAAAGCTTCGTACGTTCATGAAAAACTGGATTAGTAGCAATTTGAATAGCACTAGTATTGTCAGCAAAGAGTGGTGTGGCTGTATGTTGAGGAAAACCGAGTTCAGCCAAAAGTCCACGAAGCCAGATAATTTCAGAACATGCTGTATACATTGCTCGATACTCAGACTCTGTCGAAGACTTAGAGACACGAGACTGCTTTTTACTCTTCCAAGAAATCAACGCGGGACCAAGAAACATGCACCAACCAGTAACTGATCTCCATGTGACGGAACAACCAGCCCAGTCTGCATCACTATATCCAATAACACTAAGAGGTTTCCCAGTAAGAAAAAATAGGCCACGAGCATATGTGCCCTTCAAGTAACAAATGATGCGATGGACAGCAGCCAAGTGAATATGGTGAGGAGTGTGCATAAATTGACTCACTTGTTGTACCGTAAAAGAAATGTCAGAGCGAGTAATGGTCAAATAATTAAGGCTACCGAAGAACTGCCGATATAATAAGGGATCCGACAATAGATCTCCCTCATCACGGCGATATTTAACATTAACCTCAAGAGAAGTATCAACAGGAGTGGCTGAAGTTAATCCCGCCAAAGAAATAAAGTCTGTAGTATATTTATGTTGATGGAGAAAAATTCCCGTGGAATCAGAACATACCTCAAGGCCTAAAAAATAGTGAAGATCACCAAGATATTTCATATGAAAAGAATCCTAGAGCTGGTGTTTAATGCGTTGAATCGCACCATGATCAGAACTGATGATAATCATATCATCAACATAGATAAGTAGAAGAACAATACCAGTGGACGTGCGATGAATGAACAAAGAAGAGTCAAACTGACTTTGAGTAAAAGAAAAGCCGATAATAGTACTCCGAAACTTTTCAAACCATGCCAGTGGAGCTTGTCACAATCCCTATATGGAGGGTTTAAGCTTGCATACACCTTCAGATGATGAAGGCAACCCTGGAGGGAGAGTCATATAAATATCTTCTGCTAAGTCTCCGTGCAAAAATGCACTCTTCACATCCATTTGAGTAAGTGACCAACCGTGAGATGCAGCAATAGCCAAAATGGTCTGAATACTTGTCATTTTTGCAACGGGTGTGAATGTCTCATCAAAATCCACACCATACTCTTGCTTATTACCCAATGCAACCAACCGAGCTTTGTAACGATTAAGAGTACCATCGGAATTCAGCTTTACTGAATCGACCCATTTACACCCAATGGGCTTAACACATGGAGGCCGAGGAACAATGTCCCAAGTGAAATTTTCTTGAAGGGCATGTAGTTCATCATTCATTGTCGTGACCCAACGAACATCTTTAATTGTCTAAGAATAACAAGTAGGAATAGATGTGCCAGATAGAGTGGCACTAAGAGAAGTATGCCCATATCCATACCTATCAGGAGGGTGAGACACCCGTTCTGAGCGTCGCAGGGGTGCAGGTGCAGGTGACGGATCAGCGGTGGGAAGGGACAAAGTATGAGTGTGTCTAACGTACACATGACCTGGTTTAAATCGTTCTGCAGCAGGAGAATCATTAGAAAAATCAACAAGAGTGACAGAACCATTAGAAGAAGGTTTATGAGTGGTACTATAGCCCAAAAAAAGCACCCATAACAGACTGGGCACCAAGTTTATTTCGTTCAGGAGGTGGAAGATGAACAAAGCATACACAACCAAATGGGTGAAGATTAGTATAATCAGGATGTGCACGAAAGAGACGAAAATAGGGAGAATCAAACCCAAGAACCTGAGAAGGTAGACGGTTGATGAGAAAGACAGTTGTGGTCAAAGCTTCAACCGAAAATTGGGGAGGTACAGAGGCAGCTAGAAGCAAGGAACGAGTGACATCAAGTAAATGTCGATTTTTGCGTTCTGCAATGCCAATTTGCTGAGGTGTATAGGGACATGAACGTTGCGACAAGATACCTTTTTGCTGCAAATATTCCTAAAAACTATGAGAAATAAACTCCTCACCAGAGTCGGTGTGTGGGGTGGAATTGGTTTTGAACATAAGCCAAAAATTTCTTAAACATTGCAAAAACTTCAGCTTTAGAATGAAGAAAATAAACCCAAGTAAAGCGACTAAAGTCATCGATAAATGTCACAAAGTATTTATACTTGGCATGAGATAGAACAGGAGACACGCCCCAAACATCACTATGAATAATTTCAAAACATTTTTCAGCATGATGTGCATGAAGAGGAAAAGGAAGAATTTTGCTTTTGGTAAGTTTACACACAGAACAATTAAAAGATGAATTGTGAGTAATATTCTTGATGCCCAACAAACAAGATTTTATTAAATGAGACAAAACAACAAAGTTTGGATGGCCCAATTTATTATGCAAATCCATAAATGGATACGGGACATCATTACAAGCAAAAGAAAAACTAAACGAATGAAACTGGAGCGGAAACAATCTGCCCACTTTAGGTCCCTTCGCGATCACTTTCCCCGACACTTGATCCTGCACAAAACAGTCGGTGCGTGAAAAATTAACATTACAATTATTATCCACCAATTGGCCAACTGAAATTAAATTAGAGGCAAGTCCTGGTGACACAAATACATTGTTAAAGGAAGGATTAATATCACCAACAGCATGGATAGGCAGTGTGTTACCATCAGCTATTTGAATGTTTTTGGTGCCCTTATAAGCACAGACATTTTGTAAATGATCAGGCGATCCAGTCATATGATTAGAAGCCCCTGAATCCACAAACCAAGGTGTAGAAGTACCGGTGGACTTACCATTAATGCCCAAAGTTAAGAGAGCAGAGAGAACAATTTGTTGCACTTTTTCTGGAGTCAAAGCATCAGATGCAGTACCAGCCGCATTGGTAGTAGCATGAAAGGCCGCGTTGTTTGTAGTAATTGCAAAATTTCTTACTGCAGTTGCGAGCAAAATGACCAAACTGTTTGCAAGAAAAGCACTCGGCATGTCGCATATCACGTCTCTTGGTTGTGCCTTGGGTTGAATAGGCGACTGTGAGAGCGTCATGAGTACTCTAGTCTGGCAACATACTGTTTTGGTTGAGAAGTCGCTGCTCCTCGCGAAGAAGTTCTCCTACACAAACTTCCAAATTAGGAACTGGACTGCGGTTCAGTAAAGCAGCCCTGACAACTTCAAATTCTGGGCGAAGTTTCATGAGAAACTGATCGCGTTTGCTGACTTCATAAATCTTTTGAATAGCTGCAAGTGATGTTTTAGGAACATCATCATGTAAGATCGCAGAGTGTTCATCCCACAAATTAAGAAAACCAGAATAGTAATCTTGAATGGACATAGGGCCTTGTCGATAATTTGCAATATCTAGTTCAAGCTGAAAGCGTTTAGCTGCATTATTCAGATTGTAAATAGTCTTCAAGTGATCCCACGTCTCTTTGGCAATTGAGAAGGAGCGCAAGGATCCAACGAAAGCAAGTATCCAAGTAATAACTTGTGCGTCCTTGTCTTCCCATTTACTCAATGCAGCCGTGTCGGTTAGAGCTATCGAAGTCCCGTTGAGATGACCAGACAATGATTTCCCTTTCACAAACATTTCAAACTGAAATGACCGGGCAGGATAGTTTTTCCCAGTGAATCGAACACAAAAGTTCTCTCTTTCCTTTTCCGAAGCCATGAAACCATAACCAAGAGCAAGAAACAAAGACAAAACGCAAGAGACAAGACCACAAGAACCAAGAGTGACGAAGAGGATGATAAAACAAGAGCGACAAAAAAATGTCGCTAAAAAAACACGATATAAAAGAAGAAGACACAAATTAAATCAAAGAGGATGATACCATGTCAGAATTTCTGTTTTCTTGACTTTTTCATTGATCTGATATCCTCAATATATAGTACAACAGCCATTAATGACATTTATGATACAAATATTCTAATTCCTATAATTTCTATACAATCATGAACAACCTAGCATATATTCAGCAAGTAATATAAATTGTAGTTATGACAAAATCACAGTAATAACTAGGAATGATACAATTGGAGGATTCTTTATTGACACTGCCTACGTATTTTGATGTTGGTGATTGTCTTCAAAATTGCTTGCTGATGTCTTGGTGTCTTGATGTGGGGAGGATTTTTATGTTATGCTGTGTTTTGGTTGTCTCATGTCATCTATTTTTTTATTTATTTTGACTAGGAAGAGGGGTTATTGTTTGTTAGAAATTCTGATGTGTTTTTACATGTTTGTTTTGCGTTTCTTTGGCCATGGTTTTTGTGGCTTTGACATTTTGTGGCATGGTGTTGGAGGATTGGGTGGTTTAGGGGATCCGGCGGTGAATTAGTACATAGGGGTTGCAGGTCCTGCATTTGTGCTGTTGCGGTGGCGGGATTTGGTGATGTGCTTTTGGCGGCCTCCTCTGCCTTGGTGTCCTTGTGTTGGACGTATTCACTTTTCTTCTCAATGGGACCTTTTACGCCGCGGCTTTTGTGCTAGTTTTGGATTTGTTCGTCATGTGAGGTGTTTGGCTTCGGAGCTGCCGTTTTGGTTCTTCTGGTTATAGAGTTAGAGTAGGATGGGCGTTAGAGATGGTATTTGATGCATTTGCTTTTGTTTTGGCTTTTGGGGGTGGTTTTTTGTTATTGTTCTAGGTGTTGTTTTAGTTGCAATTGTATGAATGGTATTAAGGGTTTTGTCATTTGTGTAATAGTGTCATTGGAATTCTTCCTTGTGTGAAGTGATTTTGTATTAGTTATTTTGCGGACTGTTCTAATCTTGGGCTTAAATACGTTATTAATAAAATTTAGCTATTAAAAAAACAAAACAAAAACCCTAGAAAACTCCGCATAAATAATTTCCCAAAACCTTGTGTAAGAATTTCCGTTTGTGAAGCTCATCTGGTGAGAAATTTCAAAGGAATTTACCTTTCTTCTTGTAAGCAAGCAAAAAGCAATATGGTAGGGAAAGGTGTATGGTAGGGAAAGGTGTGTGGCAGCTTGGAAAACAAAACGTGTACAATGGAGGTGGAGATGATGTGTTGATCTAATTTATTTTTTTGTTTAGGTAGCCTAGAGGCTAGAAATTCCATCTTATAAGATGGATAAGTATGGATAAGTGGGATGACCGAGGTTCGAATCCCGGCCGGCGCCCTTGCATCTATAATGCAATGTCTCTGTCAGCTGAGCTAAGCTCGCGCTAGGGATGTACATAGATTGGGCAAATCCGGTCGACTCGGTCAGATCCACCCAATCCAACCCAAAAAAGTGGGTCGAGTCGGATAATTGGGCAGATACGGGTTTGAAAAAGAAAAAACCCACAAAAAAATTGGGTTTTAGGCAAAACCGGACCCAACCCACTAACCCTATAGTGTTATAGTTTTTTCAAATATTTTTTATAAAAATAATAGTTCAAATATTTTTCATAGTAACAACAGGATGATTTATCGTTTAGTCATTTAATATTAAAAAAATCGAAAAATTATTTGGATAACTCACTATCCAATCTGAAAATTAGTGGGTTTACCAGACCAAAATAGATAGTTATTTTTCATAGCGCATTAAATACATGGCATAGCTGAGTTGAGGTTCAAGTTGATTAGCTGAGTTGAGATGCAAGTAGATTAAGGGCTACATCGCTACATAAAAATAATTTTACCAAAAAAGGACTAGCCATTTGCTCTTCAACCAAAACTTATTTCTCCTAAGTTGTAACATTTTTCAAAGTAGTTTACTTTACACTTTCCCTGCCCTCCACCTTATACTACATCTCAGCTCCTCACTCTCAACATTTTCCATCTACCACATTCCATAACACAGCTTCAGTCATGCAAGCATCAAATAAATTCAAAGATAAAACACCATCACATATAAAAAAAATTTAAAAAAAAAAAACTTCATTCTAATCTATACTTACTATATATAAAAAGAATACAAATTTTTGGAATGACTTTTTCATTATTCCTATTTTACCCTTAAAAAAATAACTACCAAAGTAACCACAGTTCCAAATTATTAGGACAATTGATAAATAAAATCACCAAATTAATAGAGATGATTTGTTATTTATTATCTATTACTATTATCTATACCAATATATAAAGAGAATACACCTTTTCGCACAGACTTTTCTTATGGTTATTTTTGCCCTTCACTCTATTTAAATCTTTGTATATGTTGAAAAATAACTTCCACATAAAAATAGATTAAGTAGTAATTTATATTTGCACAATAGAGAATATCGATCACACACGTTTGGCGGCTAGTAGTAATAAAAACAGTTCACACACTTGTCCCATGAACTTAGCTCAATTGGTAGGGACATCGCATTTTATATGCAAGAGTTGGGCTTCGAACTCCAGACACTCCACTTATTCACCTTAAGGGTGGAATTCTAGCCACTAGGTTACTTGACTTAAAAAACGCGAGTTCTCGCACCTCAAAGACAGAGCAATAAACATGATTCCAATTCAAAAAACATAACTTACCAAAAGCAAGAGCAGTAACTGCAAAAATAGCCAGAGTTGAAGGCTTGCTAGCAAATGAAAACTCGGTCCCAAAACAAGCAGCTGATGCAGTGGATGTCGTATTTCCTATACCAAAACCAACAAATGGCAATTCTCCACTGGCCGATGATGAGCCAGCTCCAGTAGATGCAACCAGAGCAGCTGCCAATGAAAAGGCATCAGTCATCACTCATCAGTACAGAAGTAGCAACAAAGGCAGCCACAAAAGCCGAAACAATTGCAGTATTGTGGCAGTTGTAGTTGTCACCATTGAGAACAACGCCAAAGATGTGGTGAACAAGAAAGAACCTTCTGGCTTTGAAGCCACCGGAGTGTCGAAAATTGAACTTGACTGGATCAAAGGCGAAAAACTGATATTGTTTGATAGTAAGCAAAATTGGAAATGCTTGGAAGGAGGTTGCCGCTAAGAAAGCTGCAAGTAACGAAACTGTGGTTATTAAGAATGAATAATAGCTCAAATATAAATGTTTTGGATATCCATTGTTCACTTGCTTCATATCCAATCAAATAAGGACTGCTAGATAAAACAAGTGATAAATTGAAAACAAGCTGTAACAGATAAAGCTTTTCACACATACAGATAATTGGACATCAAATTTACAATTGTTGAAATTTAGTTATTGGGATTGAGGTTCAAACTCTCATAATTGTACCCAAAATTTACAATTTGCAGCCCCTATCAATTTAGTGTTTGAATTAGAAGAACATTGTTCAATATTGCTAAGAATAAGAATAATACCTATAATCTACACTTGACTTGGTCAGCTAACCATCACATTACTCTCGATCTTGTCGAACTCCTTACGAGGGGGAATCATGTAATTGGTTCACATAACGAAGGCAATGGGGTGGCAAGTGCAAGGTTGAAACTGAGGGTTTGGTTATGAGGTAGCGTTTTAGGGGAATTTCCTGCATCACAAAAGTAATGATTTAAGTGCCATTTAATTGTCATTTTTAAAACTCAATCATCATGTAATACTCAAAAGAGACAAGAAAATGTGAATCAACAAGTCATCAATAATTGGTTAAATGTATTCCCACCTAAAGTGTATCTCCTCTTTCAAGCTTAGATTAAAAGCAATGTTAATGTAACTCTCATATGTCTTAGTCTTTTCATGTTTGAAAATGAATGAGGTATATTTTGGCTCAAATATTGCACCAAGACATGTTGCCATAAAGGAGGATTATCTGAAAAACACAGAACTTTAAATACTGATAGGAAATGAATTTAGTCGTGCAAGAAAAAATCAGCAGAGCAGCTAGCATACATATGTGTGCCATTGGGAGGTAAGCCATATGGTATTTCACCAATTATGCTGTTGGAACTGACATCACTAAAAAGTTAAAATACCAGGATATGGAGGTAAACAAAATCATGACAATATAGTGCAAACAATGCTTGCTATTAACAGCTTTAAACATAAAATTACTTACAATATCTTCAAATTTTGTAGATTATACAGTGCAGCTCCAAGAGATTCGGTGAGGCTCATTCCTTGAATGTTGCTGCAAGAGTCCGAGAGAACAAGTATAACCTTTATAGTTGCATAATGATATGAAATAGTAAGAGATAATATGGGTAGAGTATGTGTAATTACAGATGTATAACCGAGAACCAAGAACAAGCTACTCCTATCCAAGACTCCTCACAAGGATCACCACCATTCCATCCTTGCAGCCCTTGTGGGTAGAGTATACTAGAGTATGTGTACATATTCTTGACAGTTGTGACTACTTATCAAAATATATACATGCTCAATCCAAGTGTGACCACTAACAAAATTAATTCAATTTAATTTGAGGTCACGTTCAAGCATGGGAATTTTTTTTCTCAGATACAAAATCTAACCCTCACAATCACAAATATATGAATTTCCTAGTTATAAAAATACTGAAAATTCAGCAACTGGAGTGTAGCTCTCATCACCACAACTTACGTCGCAACATGACAGTTTCTGATGTTGCTTAAACCATAATGCATACTTTCTATTGACTGCACTTGACCGTGATTATACGCTGTATCAAGGATCAGAACGTCAGCACAATTGCGGCTATTTTAAACCTTACTGATCACAGAATATGCATATACGAGTGAAATTAATTGAGAATGCATAGATTTGCTTGCCTACACAATATTATCAAGAATCCTAATGCATAATGTTTTTTAATATTATCTTGAAAGTGAATTAGATTCAAAGATAAAACAAAGCATAGTTCTAGAAATATTGGCAATGGCATAATAACTACTAATACAACCGCAATATCAAGGTTTACGCACAACGGATTGTAATTTAGAAGCTAAGTTATATAATTTCGAATACCACATGCAAGAAGGGTCTACTTGTAGCTAAAGCATCGACCACACTCCTAACCAACCATTTCAGCCTGGAAAATACATATGATAAAACAAAATGACACTCAAATCTAATCAAATAAATTCTTATCATTGTTTTCCAATTCTACCAACAATTGGTAAGTTATTATTATGAATCAAATAGTCTTTATTTTCCACACACACATCTTGCACCATATGTTGAAAATTTCTCGATTAGTGAGGCTTGCAACTAGAACAAACCAGCCAAACAAAAACAGTGTTGTGTACCTTTTTAAAATATGATTTAGGTTTTGTACCTTTTTGGAAAGGAATCACTGTTGTGTACTTCTCCTACTAAATCCTTATCAACTTTCAATTTCTTTATCGGTGAAGCAAAATGTATCTCATTCTCAACTAAACAAAAGAAAACAAACAAGAAATTTCTAAGTCTCGTAACTGTAATTTTTAACCATTTTTTTTCCCTTTCTTGCTTTCTTTAATTTCATATAAGCCACAATAGCGTCAATTCAATTCCATATAAGCTACAATACCGTCAATTAAATTTCATATAAGGCACAATACCGTCATTTCGATTTCACCGTCAATTCAATTTTATATGAGCCATAGTACCGTCAATTCAATTTCACCATCAATTTCATTTCAAATAAACCACAATACCGTCAATTCAACTTTATATATACCACAATACCGTAAATTCAATTTTATATGAGCCATAATACCGTCAATTCAATTCTATATAAGCCACAATACCGTCAATTCAATTTTATATGCCATAATGCAGTCAATTCAATTTCACCGTCAATTCAATTTCAAATGAGCCACGATACCGTCAATTCAATTTTATATGAGTCACAATACTGTCAATTCAATTTTATTTTATATGAGCCACAATCCCATCAATTCAATTTTATATGACCCATAATACCTTCAATTCAATTTTAAATGAGGCACGATACCATCATTTCAATTTTATATCAGTCACAATACCGTCAATTCAAATTCACCGTCAATTCAATTTCAAATGAGCCACAATACCGTCAATTCAATTTCAAATAACCCCAAAACCGTCAATTCAATTTAACATTAACCACAATAGCGTCAATTCAATTCCATATAAAGCCACAATACCGTCAATTTAATTTAACATAAGTCACAATACTGTCAATCGAATTTTTATTCTTCATAAACCACAATATCCGTCAATTCAATTTCACCGTCAATTCAATTTCAAATGAGCCAGGATACCATCATTTTAATTTTATATAAGCCACAATATCCGTCAATTCAATTTTACCGTCAATTCAATTTCAAATGAGTCAGGATACCCTCATTTTAATTTTATATAACCCACAATATCCGTTAATTCAATTTCAAATGAGCTTCGATACCATCATTTAATTTCATATAAGCCACAATATCGTTAATTAATTTCTATATAAGTCACAATACCGTCAATTCTATTTTATATGAGGCATAATATCGTCAATTCAATTTAATATAAGCCACAATACCGTCAATTCAATTTTATATGAGCCACAATAGAGTCAATTCAATTTTATGAGTTATAATACCATCGATTCAATTTCAAATGAGCCACGATACCATCATTTCAATTTTATATAAGTCACAATACCGTCAATTCAACTTCTTATAAGCCACAATACCGTCAATTCAACTTCTTATAAGCCACAATACCGTCAATTCAATTTAACATTAGCCACAATAACGTCAATTCAATTCAATATAAGCCACAATATCGTTAATTAAATTTTAAATGAGCCACAATATCGTCAAATATATTTCATATTACGACACCGTCATTTTGATTTCACCGTCAATTCAATTTCATATAAGCCACAATATCTTTAATTCAATTTTATATGAGCCATAATGCCGTCAATTCAATTTCACATATGCCACAATACCCTCAATTCAGTTTTATATAAGCCACAGTACCGTCAATTCAATTTAACATATGTCACAATACCGTTAATTCAATTTTCATATAAGCCACAATACCATCAATTGAATTTCATATAAGCCACAATACCGTCAGTTCAATTTTATATAAGCCACAACACCGTCAGTTCAATTTCAAATGAGCCACGATACCATCATTTTAATTTTATATAAGCCACAATACCCGTCAATTCAATTTTCATATAAGCCACAATATTGTCAATTCAATTTCATATAAGCCACAATACCGTCAATTCAATTTTCATATAAGCCACAATACCGTCAATTAGGGTTGGGAACAGGCCAGGCTTTGACAGGCCTGAGCCTGGCCTACGAATTGTTTTTAAGCCTAAGCCTGGCCTATGGCCTATCAAACATAATTTTTTTGGCCTGGCCTAGGCCTGCTAAAAGCCTGGTCTGGCCTTGTAGCCTGTTTATGAGCCTGTGTTACATAAAACCCTTATATAGTCTTTTTAAATATATAGGCTAACTAAACATGCCTTAAAGCCTATTTCACATTTAAATTTTTATAATTTATACAACATTAAGAAAAAGCTAATAAAATGATTAGCACAAGAATTAAAAGCTAATAAAATAACAAATACGATTACGACAAAGTCTATTAATTATGCCATAATACAAATTTTTTGTTAAACACTAATGTTAATCGGTGTAGTTACAAAATATACACTATAATTTGTCTTTGTAAGTAAAAACAAATATATTTTGTCTAATAAATATTTTGTATTTATATAAATAATATTGATTTTTTATACAAACAAGATGATATAAATAATAATATTATATAAATAATAATTATTAAATATAAACAGGCCGGCCTATCAGGCTTCACAGGCTTTTTTAAAAGCCTATGCCTGGCATATTTACATAAACATGCTTTTTTCAAGGCCTGAGCATGACATTTTTAATAAACAGGTTAGGCCAGGCCTAAGACAGGCCAGGCCGAAGGCCCCTGGAGGCCGCCTGGCCTATTCCCAACCCTACCGTCAATTCAATTTCTTATAAGCCATAATATCGTCAATTCAATTTCTTATAAGCCATAATACCGTCAATTCAATTTCTTATAAGTCACAATACTGTCAATTCAATTTCATATAAGCCACAATACCATCAATTCAATTTTCATAAAAACCACAATATCGTCAACTCAATTTCATATAAGCCACAATACCGTCAATTCAATTTCATATACGTCATAATACCGTTAATTTAATTTCATATAAGCCACAATACCGTCAATTCAATTTTCATATAAGCCACAATACCGTTAATTTTTTTCTTTATTCTTTACTTTAGGGATAGGTTTGAGGGAGATAACTATAAAACTCGATTGCACAATTCGCACTATAGGTGGTCCAAGTTCAGAAGTTCTTTATCTATGGGTTTCTTTGTTTTTTGGCTGCCATAACAAGTTCTTTTTGTACTTTCTATCTATGGGTTTCAATTGTTTTTACTAATATATTAAGCACTCTCAAAGTTGATACTTGGCTTAGTGGGGCTGTCAAGAAAGAGGGAAGGTCAATGTTTTTAACATATTTAAATTATTGAATTATTCAATTTTCTGAGTTTGCAAACTTAAAATGTAGGACACATAATATTTTTGTAGAAGTGGTTCATATTTTGCTCTCCATAATTTTTTTTTCTTTCCATGTTAGCAGATTTGGTTTTAAGAGTCTGGTGTACTAACAAGTGTCTCTTATTTAGTGTTAATGTTGATTATCATCTTTGTGATGTGTTAGAGGAAGAATTTGTTCTGGTTTGAAGGAATTCAAGATTCCAACTACTGAGTCTTGATCCTCAGTATTTTTTATATTGAAGATTAACTCTAAAAAGTTTAATATTTGTGGTTGATTATGTAGGATTATCAATGGTTTTACAGCTATGTTGTGAAAACGGAAAAGCGGCGCGGCGCGGTAGCGGAGAGTATTGCGGGCGCTATTTCAGAGTCGCGTCGCGGTCAATAAAAAAAAATTAGTATAAATGATAAATATATTTTGTCAAGAATTGTGTTTTAATTGAAAAAGATACTAATACCACCACCTGTATTTATCCTATTGGGTTTGTTGGATTAAAATATTATGAGGTAAGCCCAATATCATATTATTTACTTATGGGTCTGACCCAACAATATATTATGACAAAAGAATAAAAAGCTAACCCTAACTTTTATCCCTTCAACTAGCAGCCGCCAGTTTTTCCTGTACAGAGAGAGAAAATCAGTGCTAACACTCCGTTTCATTCATTTTTTTTTCACGTGGCCAAGGGGGAGAATGTAAGTGCACCAGTTCACCCTCATGTTTTAATAATTGTCAAAACACATGAAAATAGAGTAGAACATATTTTGGCAACATTACAAATGACTTGACAGCGAAAAACTATTTTTAAACTTTGGAAAATTGATTTTTAGGTATTATGTATCGATACATATACATGTGTATCGATACAAATGTCCTGAAATTACTTCAGACTGATTTTGTGCAATTTGTATCGATACATATCACTTGTATCGATACAAAAGTGGTCTCTCAGAGGCAGAGAGTCACCTGTGTATCGAATCATGCTTGCATGTATCGATACACACCTATATCTCTCAGAAAACCAGAGAGTGCATGATGTATCGAATCATGCTTGCATGCTTCGATACATATCAGTCAAGATTTCAAGAAACTGATGTATGTATCGATACACACACGTGTTTATATCGATACATAGGTCAAATTTTCACATTTGAACGCTGGTCAAAGGGTTTGTATCGATACAAACCATCATTTGTATCGATACACGTATGTTAAGTTTTGCCTAAATTTGCTCAATTCTATTTTCTCTATAAATAGCAATGTGCTTTGTTTTTGTAAGCAAGAGAGAACCTGTGAGAAAGTGAAAGAGCTTTGAAAAACACTTTGGATTCAAATTTGGATCAAAGAGTTATTCTTCACAAGATCATCATCTTCCATCAAGTTGAAATTAATTGAAGATTGAGTATGGGATCATTCGAATAGAGATTGCACATTTGATCGATAACGTTCGATACGGCTTGCGGTGAATCAGAGACGTGATCGATTCAGACACGTGACCCTCTGATCTAGAATCCTCTAAAGAAATCATGTTCAAGTTAGCATCAACAAATGCAACAAAATCACTTTGCATATAGTTAGTTATTGCATGACTGAGGTTTCTAGAAATAACCCTTATACACAAAATCATTATTTATATTTTTGCTTTGGACGGTCAAGAACTAGATAGGCCACCTTTAGTTTGCAAGGATAAATGCGTAGGCAATCCCATGTAATTTGCAGACTCACAAATAATAAATTGCTTGCTTACAAAAGAGAATTAGTAGGAATAACTGCAGATGATTTGTTACCAGGCTTTGGGCAATATACATGGCGGCTGGTGGTTAACAAACTAAACAATAGAATTTGTCAGTGTCTTCTTGTGAATTTTGATATCCCCGTTAAGAGACTCCTTAGTTACACCATTGCAACTAGTTTCACAAGTGAGACTGCTGGTAACCAATGAATTACCAAAAGATAAAGAATGTTATCACTACAAATTTCATTCACATATCCCATTCAATTGTATAAATTTTTCTCTAAAATAAATTATATCATAGAACATATATAAGGAGTAAAAGTATAATTAGTAATAGACATTATGGTAAAAATATAAAATTAGTAATAAATTTATAAATTTTTTTCTTCTAACATATCGTTGAATAATCATATGGAATTTATACAATTCTAATATTGATTTCCTAAAATATGAAAACAAAATATTTTAAAATTTAATTATTAATCAATAATATATATATATATATATATATATATATATATATATATATATATATATATATATATAGGAAAATGGTAAATGATATTGATTAATATATGAATTTTTTAGAGCTAGATTATTATATTTATTTTATTTCAACTGAATATTTATCTTTTTACCGATTAGTATTATATTGAGAAAAATATGTAAAGTATTAAAATTACATCTGATTATTTTTTTACTATTTAATTTTGTGAATAGCAAACATAAATATATACTATTATACAATGAATATTTCAATAAATAAATAGTCGACATAACTTACTTTTTCTCTATAAAAAAAAGAAGACATATACTTACTGTTTTCTAACGTATGACAGATCCGAAGATAATGAGTCTTTGAACCTTCAGCTTGTTGTATTTGGTCGAAATTCACCTATTCACACCGACAATGGGTATCTACCTGCAAATAATATCAAAGATATTTTAGATGTAGATATATCATCAGATCTTAAGAGTGGGTTTTGTTTTTCCAGATCTCTAGATTTCTCAAATTTCAAGTTTGATTCAAATTTATATTTCTCAAATCTCTAAATTTCTCAGATTTCAAGTTTGATTCAAATTTAGATTTCTTAGATCTATAGGTTTCTCAGATTTCATCTTCCAGAGTGAAGGTGAAATATTTGAAACCAAACTTAAAATACCACTCTTAAGAATTCTTCAAATATCTGAGAAATATCTAGATCTGGTGAGAATGAAGATGAATGGGTTGGTGACGGCATCATTGGCAAATTAAATAGATGGTGAAACTAGGGTTTAAATTGGTGGGTGGGTTATTGATTATTGGGTTGGGCTAGATTGCAATGTGGGCTTGGTTCTAATATTATAGATAATTATAAAAAAATTACTTTTTTCCTCCTATGTTACTCTAAGGCCCCTCTTCGTGACCAAAATATTCTTAATAAGGCATTCATATTGTAGAAAACGACGGAAACAAATTTCGTCACCTATGATACGAAATTATGTTAAAACATAGTAGACCTGCCTTGGCGTGCATATCTGGGCACAAAACACACAATTTCGTCTCGTAGTTATCGAAACACCCATTTTTTGAAATTTCGTCACCTTGGATATGAAATTATGTTAAAACGTAGTAGACTTGCCTTGCCTGTTGTCACGCACATCTGAGCACAAAACACACAATTTTGTCACATAGGATACGAAATTTTGGTTTTTTTGCAACAATTGATTTTGTCACCCACGCTTGTTCTTTACTCTTGTGCGTAGTTCTCAATTTTGTATCCTGTGAAACGAAAATATTTAGATTTCATATCCTAGAAATCAAACTATTCTGGGTCCAAAATTGGGGGTACTTTGGGGAGTCTGGGAGCATCAAGTGTGGCCTAAATAGCAATTTTCTAATTATAATATAACAAATAATATTTAATATAATGAGTTTGGTTGGTCACCACTGATGACTCACTAGTGGGTTCAAATAAATCAATCGAACCGAAAATAAATTAGTTCGGTTATCGATAGATCACTTAAAACTTTCATGATCCGTATTTTTTTTTTGGTATGGTAAATCAGGTATATATGGGTGTTGGATATATGTCCACCCCTAGTATTGAGCTTTGGTCATCCTCAAGTTTGATTCAAAACACTTACTTAATAATTGTTGCTCATACAAAATATGTTGGTATCAAAATTGACCCATGTAATATTAATTTATTGTAGTTTTAATTTAAGGGAATAAGTAAAATAAAATATGAATAACTTTTTCAAGAATTCAAAAAATTTAAGAATAATTTTTGCAAGGATTAAAAAAAATTAGGGGCCAAAAGCAAAAAGTGATATATTTGCAAGAATACAAAATACATGGTTCAGGTGTGAGAATATTTTATGTGAAATTTTAAATTTGAAACTGAATTATCATATTTTTGACCTCAATATGTGTTTATTCGAGTATGTATGGCCACTAGCTAGGCCAATAACTATATATATATATATATATATATATATATATATATATATATATATATATATATATATATATATATATATATATATATATATATATATATATATATATATATGATGTCCATACTTAAGCAAAAAATAGCTATTTGATTGAGTAAATTAAGTACAATAAAATTATAATAAAATAGTGTAAGTTAAGAGTAGGATATGAAGAAAAAAACTACATAAAAGGATAAGTTATTGCTAGCAGATTCAGAACAACACACATGCATTGGTTGACATTGATGCAAAATGTGTGGTGTGATGTGAAAAAAAGTCATGGGGTTGTTTAGTTCCAAGTGAAGAAAACTCTTGGGATTGTTTAGTTCCAAGTGAAGAAAACTCTTGGGATTGTTTAGTTCCAAGTGAAGAACACTCTTTATGGTGGAGCATATATGATTGTCGGTATAGACAATGAAAGTAGAATATGAAACTCTTACAATCAAGATGAAGATTGTTGAGGTTGATTGTCAGGTCCCACATCACCCAATTTCTTAAATAAAGAAGATTAAAAAAAATATTAGCTATTGGAGAAGTTCCACATCGGTTAGTGTGGTGAAACAAGGGGGAGACCAATGTTATATATTGGACCTAGATTCTTTGTTTTTAGATGCTCCAGTAAGTAGCATTTTAAGGTTATATCTAATTTAGTTTAAATATTTGCATTGTAAGAATGTCGTTGTATTGGAGCATTGGAGTGAGAGTGAGAGAAGTCTATGTGTTGTAAAAATATTTCACATAGTGATACTTTCCTGGTTGTTGGTTTAGACAACTGTCGTGGTTTTTTTTTTTTTTTAGTTTTGGAATTTCCATATTATATTCTTGTATTATTGATTGCGCTTCTGTTTATTTTTACTTCTTCAGCCCTGTTATTTTTCAACTTATGATAAAATTATGAAGTTTGATAGTAATCGCACGTATATGATCCAAATATTGTATTTTTGTTTTTGTAAGATGTTTCACATTAATTGTGAGATAGTCTGAATATGTGTTTATAAGTAAGAGTAATTTTCGCCTTATAAGTCGATTTAGTTCATTTTAGGGGTTCTCATAACCCACCTACACGTCTTTATATTTTATTTGATTGAAAATAATCAAATTTTTTAAATATATATAAGAAACTTAATATAACTTATTTTTTCACCAAAAAATAATAATAATATAACTGATTTTTTTTATTGAAGACATGGAGAGCATTAACATCATATTTATTCAATAAACAGATCAATCTCTTGCAAATATAATCACATGCAGGAAGATCAAAATTACAATGAAATATTCTAAAAAATAATTGGACAAAATTTGGGGAACAATCATTGTACAAAAAGCTCACAACATTGAATATGGGTTGATGTTTGGATCAGTACAATTGTTGGACACAATTTGCCAACAAATATCTCCCCCTTAATTTATCCTTGTGATTGTGTGTCTCAAATATCCAATTTTAATGTGTTCATCTCTTTTGGTCAGGATGGTATGGTCTTATAAATGCAGAATTCATCTGCCAAACTTTGATAGAGGCAGTGACATTGGTCTCAATAGCATTGTTGAATATGAACAATCTAGCAGCTCCATAAATTGCTCTTGTTGGATAAACTCTTGATGTTATACATGTCCTTCCACCTTGAGCAAAGCTTTCAACTATAGAATGGTCCACCTAAATTATAATAACAAACAAAAAATCCACAAAAATTTAATTAAACCCATAATTAACTAATGTGGATAATGTGCATAAGATATATAGGTACTCATTTGAACAAGGCTTAACTTACAAGTATTCTTAAGGACAATTTTTCTCCTTCAAGTACTGGAACTATACTTCCATATATTTGTTTATGAACATCATTTGCTAGAGAAGATCTGCAAAATTAGCTTAATTAAATCCATATTGAGTTTATAACAATCAAAATATATGATTATCTTCTTTCTTCAACAAATTTAGTAGGTAACACATAATTTCAATTTCAGAAAACATATGTTACTCCAATTTGATCTTAAATACTATCTCCGGTCCTTTTTATAAGAGACGGATCACCTTTTCAGATCAATGAATCTGGAAAAGTGATCCGTCTCTTATAAAAAAGGACCGGATGGAGTATAAGCAAAAAATAAAAATAAATAATCAAATGTATTTGATTGAATAAATACCTTGATTGATCAGAGCAGAAAGAAGTCTTAAGTTTTCCATTGCTTCCTTTAACAACATAGAAGTACACAGGAGTGTACTCAGAAAGACCACTATCTGCCAAAACATAAAGACCAAAAGGTCCTAAGGCACCACGTTTAGAAGCTCCACCACTAGTGCTGCACTCATACTCTACATTTGATTGAGCTATTTTCTCTAGAGCTTCCTTGTCTATCTCAAACTCAGCTATAATATCCAACTGTTTCAATCATGTATAAAATGTTAAATGTCTTGTAATTGAAGTTTGCATATAGTCATGTCTACCTAGTTGACAATATGTATAAAATGTTTTAATGCCGACTTAAACAATCTTTCACTAGACTTTATTTACATGCGGCCGAATTTTAGATTACCAGGAGTCATTTCCCCAGAGAACCATAGGATTAAGACAAAAAAAATATTCACAAAATGAATACAAACCTGTGTGGCAGTTTCAATATCTAGTGACACTACTGCTCCTGGCTTGACCTTCAAATTTTTAAATTCATCACTTTTTAATCTCAAATTTTCCACTTCTGCAACTGGCCATTGAAGTAAGTTGCTACCAGTCTTCTTATCAAGCTTCACAATTCTTGGAATGCTCTATACAATTTTAAATTTAACAATATCTTCATTAGCTTATAAAATTAGACATCAAATATCCACACACATTAAAACCAAAAAAATGTTTCCTATTGAAAATTCATTAGATAGATAGATAAATAGATTAGTTATACCTGAACTGAAGCCCAACCTTTGGCGACATCGGCGTATTCGCTATCAGATTCTCCAATCCAACCCCACAACACTCTCCTGTCCTTTTTCTGATCATAAAATGTCTTGGAAGCATAGAATATACCATAATCATACCTCAATCCAATACCAACATCATTTTTAATATCATCAGCTATAAACTTAATCTTCTTCTCATCATAAGTCCCCAATGCATAATAATCATGTCTATCATCATCCAAACTCACCTTCATCACATGCTTAACATCATTCCCATTAAAGGAAGTATCTAAACCATTTTCAGATTTCTTAGAAACAGGGAAAAAGTCCACACACTCCCACATACCAGTGGAAGGAACAGCATTAAGCAAATTCTCTTTACGCTCGTAGGTCTTGAAATCAATTGTATCATAAACCAAAGCAATGCCAGTTTTGTTAAGCTTGGAGCCAATGGTGATGCGCCACTTTCCTTCGGAGGTGAGCCAAGCAGTTGTTGGGTCGCGAAAGTCCTTGGGAAGAATGCCTGGTGGAGGGACGAGAACCGGATTGGAAGGGTATTTGATCCAATCAACGAGAAGAGGGTCATTGAGATCAGCAGGGTATGCAAGGTTTTGAACTTGCACTGTTTCATTGGTCGAACCAGTATATAACATTATGACATGACCGTCAGGTAAGATGGTAGCAGAACCTGTCCAAACACCGTTACTATCATACCATTGATCCGCCACCATTGCTAGCGGAAGGTGAAGCCAATGGATCATGTCCCTTGATACAGCGTGCCCCCAAACTATGTTGCCCCAAACTGCACCATTTGGATTGTATTGGTAGAAAAAATGGTACCATCCCTTATAGTACATAGGACCTGAAATGCATAAATTTTCCCATATATGTCAATAAATTGTTGATTGCTAGATTACTATCATACACAACACCAAAGCATATTGGAACTTGGTATAAATGCGCTATTTATGATGCTAAATACTCCCTCCGGCCACAATTATAAGCAAAATTACACTTTTTAAATTCATTGAATAATTGATGAATCTGAACTATATGGTATAAGTGCGCTATTAATGTATCCAAAATGACCCTGGACTGTTTTGTTTGGACAAAGATTGTGGAGAGTGATAAAAATAATTTTTTTTCCTAAGTGATAAAAAGATACTGAAAAAATTAGACAGTGATGTGATAAGAAAGACAAAAAAAAGATAAAATAGGTGTAAGAAATATATAAAAGCACGTGAAAATAAATATTGAATATGATCCCATCTTTAATCCAAAATGGTTGAATTTATGCTTGTGTTGATTAATTTTGTGGGGCTGGCATAATTTAATCCAAAATAATACACAATGGTGTCAAAATCAAAGACAACGCCATTGTAGACCCGGTTCAGCTGTATCTTGGTCCTACCATTTGAATGCATTATTTATTTTCTTTCTACTTTTGGCACAACAAATGCTACTATCTCTTAATTTTATTTTATCTCTTAATTATTTTATCATACATAAGTTTGAGTTATTCACTTTTATTAGTAAAAGTAAATTTTTTTTTTTTTTATAGTTTAGTGGCTAAAAATTATATCTTTAAAGTGGATAAATGGAATGATCAGAGTTCAAACTCCGGTCCTCTATATATATAATGCAATTTCCTGTCAATTGAGTTAAACTCTGACGTGACAATATTCCTCTATCTCTATATGCAAGACCCTTGTACAATTTTTTTAAAAAACAACATGAAACTATAAAGTGTAGAGTATTACATTATGTTTGTCAAAGTTGCAATTGAAAAAAGAAAAATAATTTATATTTTTATCATAGTATTTATGACAAGTTACAAAAGAAAAATAACATAAGTAAAATATTTTTATGTGCCGGATACTTAATAATGAAAACTAATTTATTTTTATTTTTATAAAGAATACTTAATAAAGCTAAATAGTCTTAAAGTATGGATGGACTAAAAAGTTCAAAGAAATTTAGACCAATTAAAATGTAAGATGAAATATTTTAAAAATTAAAAATAATCATTCAAGAATGTGGATTGTCCCACGTGAAAAACATGAGTTTTTTTTACTGGAAAATGACCCCAAGTAGTATTCCTTGTTACAATGGTCATCAATTCAGTTTAAGACAAAGAGAAATTACTGTTAAGCGATAAATTGGCAAAAAATAAAACAATTAGCACTTTATAAAAAAAATTAGTAACGAATTAAAGGCAGTTCTACTAAATTAAAGGAGGAAAAGCAAAAGTGTCCCTTACCGTTAGGATCTAAAACAGAGCAAAGTAGCAAAACCAGATTCCAACATCAGTCCAAGCCAGCATCACCCAACAGAAAAAATAAAAAAATAATTAGCTTGAGATAAAAGATAAATGGTGTTCATTTTGTACACCACAACTTTGTCATGAACATTCAAAAGCAGCCACAAAATTTTTAATTAATTTATTTCAAATTTTCAATTCATAGAAATCTTTCCAGCAAAACATTTCTTTTATACGGAATCCAACAAGAATAATCATTCCAGCAAGACAATTTATTTTTTTATACGGAATCCAGCAAGAGTTTTTTAACTCTATAAAATATAAATACTAAAACCAAATTAATATAATCCATTTTCCCTAAACAATGTCAATTATACAAATGCCATCTTCATCTCTTTTCACTATTTTACTTTTTGTTCCTTTTCCCATCACACAGCAATGTAATTTCTCAATCCATGATGCTTGGAAAAGCACATATAATTTATGTAAAAAATAAAGTACTCAACCTTTTTCATTTAATTAAAAAAAAAAAAAACTCATATATCAATATTTTTTTCTTAAACTTCATTATCCCCGCGTAATCATAAGCACTTACAACATGGACGTGTGGATTGTACTTTTTAGATTAGATTAATTAATAATCAACTTGAATAAACATAGTTAAATCGGCAGAAACATTACAATATTCAAGAATCGAATTTGAATAAGTTAGTAATTTGTGTGAAATTTTAACCACTTGACAATCGATTTAAGTTCAAGTAGTTAACAAATCTTTTAATTAAAAACGTGAATTAGATTTCTAAGACAAATAATATTTTGTTAGAATTTTTATACATCCGATTGAATTCTAAATTATGAGATCATTCTCCAAAGAATCCGAGAGTTAAGCAAATAAAACTTTGGAATTACCATTCATCCGATTAATTAAACAAATTATTGAAAATGAAAAATGGAATTACCATTCATCCAATTTTTTTCAGGCTGAAAATGAAAAGCTGTTCTCTGCCAGGACAACATAGTATTATTCCAAGGAAAAGATTCAGATTCTCCTCCAACCTTATTACCGGCGGCGGAGAGAAACGTGTTTGACTTCTCCGACACACCAGCAGAAACACCACGAGAAACAACCGTGTTTGGTTTCGCAACTTCATCGGAGAACGACACGTCAGCATGAGGGACAGGTACTACGTTGTTGGAGGCTCTGTAGCCACTAAAAGCGATTAACGAAGCTAGTAAGAAGAATCCACAAAAGATGAGAAGAATCTCTTTACGGTTATTGTGGGATCCATTATTGAGAAGAGGAGTATAAGGAGAATCGTTTCTCATGTTTAAGAAGAATTAAGAATATGCGTGAGTGAGAAATGGAGAAAGAGAATTAGATTGGGTGAATTAGAGAGAAAGTGCAATTAACTTTATTGAAATGAAATGAAATGGTGTTTGACACATTGGCAATGTATTTATAATAAGTGAGGAATAATAATATTAAGCATGACTTGGTCTGGATAGATCGATTGAACAAACAAGGACGTCTTCACATGAAGCATGAGGAAGAACAACTGGGTAGGGATGGATGGGACCCACTAAGGGGTATAGATTGCGAGACATTACATTACATCAAATAATTGTAAAGTTTGCGGCCCTACAATTTTATTTTTTTTAGGTATTTGTTTAAGTATGTAAATATAAATTAGTTACAATACAACAGATGAGCTGCTCTAGGGATTCTTAGAGCACTTCGTAAAATGACTTATGCTTGAAATACACTGTTCACAATATCATGGATCTGCCCCTTTTTTTTCTTCTAAGTGTCTCTTTTTATAGTCCAACATCCTTTGACCTAATGGGCTTTCTTTAGGATTGTAAGGTCCAAGCCCAACAAGCTGTAACACTGAAGCAGCTCGTTCGTACATGACACATGGAGTTAATGCACGTGTAGCTCACGTCACTTGTCCGTACAAATCACGTGAAGATGACACACACGCAGCTTACGTCACTATGTTCCTTCGTACCAGATGTGTGGCAGACCAAGACGAAGTTCAATGGCTTGCATAGTTGGACCCCTTGAGCTCAACCTGACATGAATGATCATGACGAGCTTGTGGTGTTGAGGGTGGAGCTCCCGGTTGAGTTGAGCTGGAGATATACCTCATAGTGACTTGTATGCTCAAAATGTAATAGGACACGTATGATATGGTCTCCCGTATCAGTTCAGTATTTAAATTTATGAGTTAGATCTCGGAGCTCATTACGATCTAGAGTTTCGACTAACAAAAATGTTTTCAAATTATTTAGTAATATAGTTCTCGCGTGAGTATCCACTCCCGCGAAAATTAAACTCGCACTTTTATAAGATATTAGAGTCAATTTTATATCAACAACTTAAACCATTTTAGTTGATGGCTCTAGTAGTAAGAACGTTACTCCCTCCGTTCCATTTTAAATGACATTTTTTTGACTTAGTGTACTATTCATTTGACCTGCTTTGACCTTATATTTCTATTAATATATACATGTAAATATTAACATATGAGATGTTGTTTGATTTGTCTCGACGAGTACTTTCAAAATATACCATTTTTATAATTTTTAATAATAGATAATTAGAGATATTAACGATTAAAGTTGTGCATTGGCAAACGTGTCAGTGATCAAACATGTCATTTATTTTGGGACAGAGGGAGTACTTAATAAGTTCAAAAGATGATGTTTAAAATTTCACAAGATAGTTGTAACATTAATCCGAAGTTAGGAAAATTTCATAAAAAAATATATTCATTAGAAATTAAATTCAAATTCTCTCGAATGATCTATTTTAAACGGAGCTTGTTAACCACTTAAGTCGAGTATCTAAATTTTCTTTTTCTATTTCTCATTAAAAACAAAAAGAAAAAGTTAGCGGCCCTACAAGGCTACAATTTTCTAATGCAATCATTTCAAACTCTGGTTATTGTTTGTTTTTGCTGTCCAAACTCTCATTCATTGGTTCCCCATATAATTGTCAGTTTTTTAATGCCAATATCCACTGTTACATGAGTAATCAGGATCACAAACTAACTACCGTCTAATCCCTGGATCGGGGCAGGAATAAGTAACAGTAAATTTGGAATTGAAAAATTATTTTTAAAAGTATAAAATTAATTTAAATACTTGTCAAAAAAATATTTAAATATAGTAAACATGAATATTTATCATATGCCATAAATATTAAATACCTTAATTAATTTTTTAAAAATACCTTAAATATTTAAGTTATTTTTACCTCTAATTTTGTTAATTAGTTTAGTAAATAATTAATTTTTTATACAAAAGTAAACAATATCCATAATTGAATAAATGTATATGTTAATTAATTGAAAATATTTATAAAAGAATAAAAACTAAATTTAGTTGCTGTTCTTTAAAAAGAAATTATCTTCTGTATAGCTTCGTAATCGAAACAGACATAATTACAAAGATAAAACTTATATGTATTTTTTTGGGTATAGAGCAAAATACAGTTTGAATTCTTATAACTTTTACATTATTTATTTTATGAATTTAATTTATATGCATTTCTTCACTTCATCACAAAATCAATCGTGAATGAGTATGATGGTTATGATTAACTGATATTGTTAAACATCTCTACACTATCATTGTATATGAATTAAATATTTATTTTATTGATGATACTTTATTTTTTATTAAAGAAATGTAGAAGAATCGATTAACTTTTATTTAATTTGATTTAATATAAACTCGAAATATGTGTTTAACAAGAATATATTACTTTTGTTTTCCATAAGTTTTCATCATTGAAGACAATCCAATTTGATGTGCGTCAAACACACAATATGAATGTCTCTCTCATAGCTGTTATTTAAATTCTTAGTTTGTCTTATTGTTATTGTTACAATGTAACTTATTTTGTTTAGACTCGACTTCATTTAATTGAATACATAATTTTATGATTCAATAAATTTAATGGATACAAATCGTAAATTTAATACATTCACTTAAATACAATAAAATTCAATTGCAAATATTCCAAATAGATTTTTTTCCCTAGTTATTACAATAAAATATATTATTTCCTAATTTAACTAGGTATACTATTTATGTAGTTTAAAAAAGTAAAGTAGAGTCTAAACACTATGAATCTATTTGGTTCAACAAAAACGAGAGAAGGGGGCACATTTTAATGGAGAGGAGGAGAAGAAAGACAATTTTAATTTCTTGTGTTTTTTTTGTGAAAAACTATCTCATGTTTAGTTCCATGAGGGGGAGTGGTGGGTTTTAACGGTGTATGATTACCTTTTTTATTTTTTTACAATTGTAACATATTTTTTGGTAAGGAAGCTAAAGAGAAAAAGATGAAATTAAATAAAAGTTATTTAAGTTTATATATTTTAAATACACTTACAATTTTAGCCATAGAAATCCCAGAAATATCATCGGGGGAGATTAAAAAATTTCATAGGGGGAAACTATCATTGGTACATTGATACTAAAATTGAATAACCAAACAATGCTATGAATGCCCACATTTTAGCATGAATGACATCACAATCTCCAATCTTGTGCATAAACCCCTAAGATTATAATCACTATTGTCAAAAGACGACTAGCGACTATATATAAATCGTTATCCACATATAAAAATTTAAATCTTGTATGGAGCCTTCCAATTCCATATATATATTCTTTCAATCCCCATCTATCTATTGCCCCCTCTAATGTTGAAGAGTTTAAGTGGTGAGTATGGGACCTTACAAGTTTAAAACCCCATCATCTCTATAACACACAAAAAAGGTAAAAAAACACTATTTTTTTTTTATTAATCAGTATCACAGATGCAATATTCATGAGATAAATTTCTTATGTGAGAAATAATTCAATACAAAAAAAAATTGTGAGATTAATCAAATAAATGACAGACTCTCCAAGAGAGTTATAAAATATTTCTATTCTATGCTCATATTTGAATATATGCTGAAATAAGTGCTCTTTTGCAATAGGTAAGTATTTTATGACTACCATTACAATTTCAGTAAAACTATGTTGTAAATTAATTTGTCTTTAGAAAATAATAGGTTTGATTAACTTTTAGTTTTTTTTTTCCCGTTCAAAAGCTTATTTATGGTTGTATCAAGTGTTTATATTTTTTTACTGTAAAAAAAAAGTGTTTATATTTTTATAAGAAAGTTTTAGAGTATTTACTAGAGTTGTGCTCTTGTTTGAATTGATATCAGTATCACTATGAATCTTTTGAAGTTTTTTAATTAATGTAAGTGTCTAATAAATATTCAATTCCTTTAACACAACATTCAAATATTTATTACTTTTTAATCAAAAAGTTACACATATTTTTCATCTTTTAGATGAAAATAAAGATATTTTTTGGTTTTGGTTTAGTGGTCGTTATGATCGTAAATACTCTTTTTCTTTTGCTGAGTGGTGTACTGACCATCTAGCTAACCAATCTCTTGAAGTAAGTTTATGCTAATGACTTGCACTGTTTAACCTTATAGGCTCAACGCCGAAGACTATCAACCGAAGAATTAGAATAATTAATCAATCTCAAAATTGGCATGTCAAGATAATTTTAACCGATTGATAGACGATAGCATGGTAATTAAAATGGTGGATAAATATTTCAACTATTTTATCCACATGACCCAAAAATACAATGCCTATGAAGTAATTCATTAATTTCTTACCCTATTTGAGTTGTTTTTATTTTTAATCTCTTTCCTTCACTATAATAAAATTATATCGAAATTTTACGAGTGTTATTTGCAAGTATCTCCCTCCAACTAATCATCACCACCTATAAAGCACGAATATTTTTAGGAGGTGACGTGTCAAGGTGTTTGACACAAATCGGTGTCCGGTATTTATATGACACACGTAGGACACGTGTCGGAATAATCAGACAAATATTGGTATCCTAATTTTTGACATTATTAATATCGGAATGTCTGTATCGTATCGTGTCGCGGTATCCGTGTTAGGGTCTATACTTCATTGATCACCGCCATACAAAAATTATCACCACCGTGAAGATGATCAACCCCGGCAAATCCATCACCCCAATCTTTCACGAGATTGATTGATATACACCCAAGAACAAGTGTCATTAATTAATTTAAGCATCCACAAGAGGTATTACAATCTCTTCTTTCCTAATAATAATGTACATTATTGTCGCTAAATAATTAGCAAATAGCAATGGTCAATATACGCACGAGGGTCTAATTCAGACATCCTTCCGTTTAATATGCAATCATTTCCCGTTTGATTGTAGTTTGTCCAACTATTTGATGACAAATGTATGTAACATGCTGACTCAGACACTCCTCTCATATCGCCACCTGTCACATATTCCAACCACATACAATATTCATAATAATTTTATTAAAATTAATTAATA
Organism: Trifolium repens; assembly: GCA_030408175.1. NCBI lineage: Eukaryota > Viridiplantae > Streptophyta > Magnoliopsida > Fabales > Fabaceae > Trifolium > Trifolium repens. Next base: position 27,779,510 of record CP125851.1, read on the forward strand.
ATGCAAATTGCCATTGCCAACACACATTGTCGTGGCATTTTTATTTACCAAATATTCATGTATCACATGTTTTTATTACACCAAATTACAAATGACGTGTTGCAAATTATGTGGCTGGTAAAGGTTCACCACCCCATTCTACAATCATGCTTCATATTTCATCTCATTATTGACAACGAAACAAAACACAATCAAACCAAACATAAAACCTGATCCAGTTCATTACTCTTATTGAATTATGATGATACATTATTATTAGTTAAGAATATGATGTGCCTCCTACCTAGTTTAACATAATTCATGTTATTTCCACATGCAACGCCGAGTGGTGCTAACAGGTTCCACATGCCCCTTATGATAGGACAATTCGATATGATTATATTCTTCAATTATTTTTTATTTGATCTAAGCTAGCTAGCTAATCACCGAAATTTTATGAACACTTAACTTGTCAGTATATATTTTACTCATTCATGATTTAGAAGGGAAATACAAGTAGGGTCACTAGAATCCAATTATCCATGTTAATTGTGAAGCTAGAGCCAACGAACCAAGATCAAACTGCACAGATCTGGCCGGGTAGTATCAACAAAGAATACATAACATATGATAGTATCATCAGGTATCACCTAAAAAAATTAAACAAAGTGAAGGTGCAAAAAACCAAGTGATGATGAGTATTTTTATATATACTTCTATAAGCTTGATGCACCGTCTTAGTGTAAAATTCATCGCATTAAAAAATTATATTGTAATTTTTGAAGGGTAAAGATATTGTTGGAACATAGAGTATATTATATGTGAATTGAAAATAAAATTTTAATCCCACATCGGATAATAGAGCATATTAGTATGTATTATATTCTAATGTGTATTTTGAGATTAAAAATAAATAAATAGGTTATTTAATATCTAAGAGCATCTGTTGAAAAACCACATGTAACTTATTTTCCTATTTATCTGATAAAGCAAGTTAGTCTCCACTCCATTATTCCTATTATTTAGGAAATGAGTTAGGAAGTATTGGGGGATTAGTTTTCTCTCTCTCTATGATTTTATTTTTACTGATCGTGGTTACATACACTTAAAAAGAGAGCATATACAAAAGGAAAAAATAACTCTAGGTTTTTCAACAAGGAGAAGGTGATATAGCAATGAAATAGTGCAGCTATAATGTTCACTACCACTTCAGGTATGCTATTTTTAAGTTGATTGAAAATGTTCAAGTGATTTGGTGAAGAGAAATAAAAACCAAATTTTGATGCACGTATGTGAGTGTGTATATTTGCTATATAATAGATCATGAATGCACCACTAGACAATTGAATCTTTTCTTATAAAATTTAGTTAACCATTGTTTCTAATTAGTAAAGTGGCTGCTACATGTTTCTGATTATATTTTCATGATATGTGTGAATAAAAATCTATTAGTCATAACCGATTCATATGGTTATAATCGTATTTCAATTAGAAATAAAATTGAAGTTAATTGCAAGTCATTTTGTGGTTTATTTTGGACATAAATTTGATGTGTTCGGAGACAATAAATGATTGATGAAAATGAATATTGTTATTGAATTTCACAACCTTGCTTTATATTTCAGCAATGGTACCGCTGATTTCTTACTGCTGCAGCGATCATGCTCAGTCCTGCTAGGCTCAGGAGACGTCAATAGTAGCAAATCGGACAAATGCCTGCAAGAGTCCATGTTCAACTTTTTCTCTCTCTCACATTTGTGTTTTTCGCTCATAATTGAAAGGGTTATCTCTCAATCATCGCACAACCTGCCATTTTACCTAAGCAACCAGTCAAAATTCAATATACATGCATTATTGGAGGTCTTTTCAGGGTTATAACGTGGCTTAGGTCAAGGTAGGACATTTTTGGGAATAGTAGGCTAAACATTGGAGTTAAGTTCTACTTTGTTGTTCCTTTTTGTGTACGCAACCTTTGTTTCTTAGGGTGCCTTTTTGTGTTGGTATCGGAGATTAAGAACCAGATGTGTCTTTGTGTGGTTCTTTTCTATCACTGTTTTTGCCCTTTGGCTCTTTTCTTTTGCCCTTTGGCTCTTTCTTTTGCCTTTTGGCTCTTCCTTTTTCATTTATTATTTTTTTGAAGAGACTATTTTTTTAGGGAATTTTTTGATGTTTTCCCGTCTCTTTTTCATTTTTTTTCTTTTTTGTAGTGATAGTTCTCCGTATACCCACCCCAAACTTAAACGTTGCTAGTTCCATGAGCAACCCCAAACTTATTTTGTTGCCAAGACTTGAGAACTATTACCTAACTCCAAAGAGGGTAAATCATTGTTTTTCTGGTCTATAGGCTTGTATCGTGGTTTGTCACCGAAACAAAAGGGATAATTTTTTTACGGCTCAAATTTGGCTAGCAAAGGATATAATATAATAAAGGGTGGCTTGAAAAGGCTCTGGGTTATAACAAACAATTGCCTCAATGGATATAATATCAAATTAACCAGTCAGCAGAGAATTAGAGCAAGTTCTAGAAAATAAACAAGTGCACGGTACTCTCATAGTAATTCGAAAGAAAGTGGTAATACCGTTTGGAAATATTTGGCTCAAATCCTCACATGGCTTAGGTATCTGAAAGTTGAACACTTGTCTCACAGACACCAGCTTCATCACTCGTCTCTCTGTCTCCCGAACTTCGCACTTCGGAGCAATCACCTTTGGTTTCTGTATGAAGGCGTGAAATTCGGCTCATCAGAATTTATAACTCACTTCTTCGCAATCTTACCTATAACAGTTTATCATGCACTAGATAATAAACAGCAAACAGTTATTTAATTTTTTTGTAAGTTTGAATAAGGGCTGTTTACAGATGAAGATGACATGCAGAATTCTAGGCATATTTTATTGAATTGAAAAACTGAAATGAAAATACTTAATTGAAAATACTGAAATTAAAAATACTCATCCTTGGGTTGCCTCCCAAGCAGCGTTTGTTTAGCCTCTCATTAGCTTGAGGCATTTCCTCTATTACAGAGGATAGGTTCACATGTCTCTCTCTTCTGTAGGAGCTTTCGCCTTAGCTCCTCCCTCTTTCTTGTTGCTTCTTTCATACTTTTCTGGGTTTTGTTTTTCTTTGAAGGTGGCAAAGCAGAGTCGTTCATCATCTTCTGAAGGTACTGTTTTCATGATGGACTTTCCCTTGCTTCTTGGTGGATGTTCCTTCTTTTGTTCTTTTGGTGTATTGACCCAGTTGTTCTTCTTTCTTTCCTCTTTTCTCTCAGCAGCAGGCTTCTTCAGAGGTGGCGTATTAACCCCAAACTTAGTTTTTCTGGCCATTTTTCGGTTTCTACCCCATGCTTTGACTCATGTTGCTCGGATGTCCACTTCAATAGTTAGCCTCTTCAGTTTATCCGTGAGTTCCTCGAGTACCTCCTCTTCCTGAGCTGTCTCCATCTCTAGCTGCGCCATTTCATTCTCCAGCTCCTCTATCTCTATTTTTACCTGTACTTCTTGAGTTAGAGTCGGTGGTGTAGCTTTTCTGTCCTTCCACTCGAGCATGAAGCACACTTCCCTCTCTATTTTGGAAGTTTTGATAGTTCTTTCCTCCTATCCACTCCTTAGAGTCAACTCAGCGAGCTCCACATTAATGAGTGCCCTGCTAGTTGCTAGGAATGGTCTTCCAAGAATGATCGGATGCTCTTCATCTTCCTGAATATCTAGGATCATGAAGTCTGCTGGAAATACCAGGTCTTCGACTTTCACTAAGACATCCTCGATTGTACCTGCTGAGTGAATTGTTGTTTGGTTAGCTAAAACGAGTTCACGTTCTGTACCTGCAGTTATTGTTGTGAGTTTTAACTTGTCTGCCAGAGATAATGGCATTACGTTAACACTTGAACCCACATCACATAATGCTCGAATTTCTGCTTCCTCAATCTGACAGAGTATGGTGACGCTTCCAGGATCTGTCTTCTTGATTGGCAAATGTGGTTTTACCGTTGGGTCGATTCTGTATTCTTCTAGCTCACTTAAATACCCATCATAGTAATTTTCCATTGTAATTCCCAACGTAGCTTTGAACCACTCCTAAAATTGTTTTAGCTTCTCTTTATCGTATACGCGCCCTGTTTTCATGTCCTTTAGCGCTTTGCATTCCTCCTTTGGATTGTCCACTGTGTTACCTGCAATATCTTTAGAAACATGAGTGCTTACCAGTTTTGAGAGTTGACCAATCTGGGTTTCAAGACTCTTTATCGTTGCTCCCTGGTTGGCTATTGTTGTCTGGATATTTTCAAAGTTAGTTTTGCTCATGCTAGCAAACTTATTGAGCAACTCTTCCAATGGAGATGGCTTTCTTGGTTGAGGTGCAGTTTGAGCCTGGTTCCCTGTCTGGTCCCATCGTAAATTTGGGTGTTTGCTCCAACCTGGGTTGTAGTTGCTCCCCATGTAATTTACCTGCTCCTCGCTTCCTCCTGGCAAACATTTCCCATTAGGGTGATCTTCTAGGCAGAAATCGCAAACTCCCTCCACCTGTTTAACACTAGCTTCCTTCACAGCTTTCTCCTTATCAGCAAGTTGCCTCCTTAGTAACTCGATCTCTACTTTGTAGGCAATCTCCTGGTCCACCTTAAGAATTCTAGGAGTCTTTTCAGCTCTATCATGGCTCATGTTGTATTCATTCTGGCACATCTGCTCAACCAGATCCTTAGTCTATGCATAGGTCTTTACTTTGATGGACCCACCAGCTGAGGCATCTAGTATCATCCGATGTTGCATTTTCATACCAGCAGTGAATAGTTGCATCTGCTCCATAGCACTGATGCTGTGGTTAGGATACCTTCTCATAAGCAGCTTGAAACGTTCATAAGCCTCGCACAGCGTTTCAGATTCATGTTGTTTGAAACTTAGAATCTCAGACTTCTTTTTCTGGAATAATGTGTGTGTGAAGAATCTTTCCAGGAACTTGTCTTCAAGCTCCTTCCATGTTGCAATTGTTCCCCTTGGCAAGCATTGAAGCCAATCTTTAGCTGGACCTGTAAGAGAAAAAGCAAACAAACACAACTTCTTCTGGTCATCAGTAACACTTTCCGGCACCTTCTGGATCTGACATGTCTCTGAAAACTTTGCAAGATGATCCCAAGGATCATTGTTGGCACGTCCATCGAACTGGTTCTCCCGCAAACCTGTAAGAACGTTACCCTTAATATCAAAGTTAGCTGGATTCGCCGGCTGGAATCCCAGTGAGATCTGATTTGTGTCAGCCTCTTGCAGTAGTCTCCCATTGTAATTCTTTGCTCGTCCCCCATGGCTTTGGTGGTAGGCTCTTCTTCTGTTTTGAGACTACTGGATTCTGCAAGCCTTTGTGCTTGCCTTCTTTTCCAAAGCGTTCTTTCTGGTTCAGGGTCGTACTCAAACTCCAGGATACCTGTTATCAAACACAATAAATGAATACCTTCAGTAGCACTGGAAAATTAAATGGTAAAACTGATTTTGGTTTGTCTCATGTGTCTTTGTCACTATGAAAATTCCCAGGTAAGTGAGGTGGATCACAATGGATCGCTTAAATACCAAGACTTATCTTTAGCCAGAACTTTCACAGATCAAAATCCACTATCATCAAAAAGATTTTTTGATTTTTTGATTTTTTTTTTGTATTTTTGAAATTTTTTGACAAACTTAAATAAATCTAGTAATGCTTTGTAAACACAATCCCCGGCAACGGCGCCAAAAACTTGACTACGGTCTGGCAAGTGCATCAGTCTGTCGTCGAGTAATAATTCACACTCTAGGTGTCTAGAATGAGTTCGTATCCACAGGGATCATGCCGAAGCTTTACTAGCGTTATTTAAGTTTGTGATAGTTTGCATTCGCTTTGGTTTTTGAAAAGGTTTTTTTAAAAGTAGCGTAATGCTTTGCAGAAATATAAATGCGGAATGTATAAATAATAGATTCAATAAATATAGAGGCTAGGTATGGTGGTTGGAGTCCCTCCCTTCTTCATATTTGGCATGATCGGTGTATAACATAGTTACTTAGATTATGTTCGGCAGTGAATTATCCTTGTTGTAGTAATACCTTACTATTACACTATGTCTATTAAAGTTTCCCTACGTTAACAACTAAGGTACCTACGAGAGCCTAACCTCGATGTGTCACATACCCTAATTACTAAGTGAGTTGTTTATAAACATGCATTATAACCTTCACCAATTAACCTCTAGGTCCTAGTATCGGGCTGTTCATCTTCTAAGTGCTCAGATTACACCTAGTGCATGATTCCTCCTCTAACCGCTCAGTTCACGACTAGTGCAGGATGTTACCGTCTCTATACACCTAGCATTATTTACTACGAGTTCCGGACCATATCAAGTCAAAACCTGATATCAATTCTATGAGCGCTCCCGCTTATCCGGCCAGATTACGAGAATACGCTATTAAGTGCACGAAAGTAAATAACAAACACAATTACTAAATATCATTTATTATAACTTAGACTCAACCACAGACTCCAAATATTCATAGGGGAGTTCATCTTCTCCACCACAACCTAAGGCATAATTATAAAGACTACATATTTAAATTACAAGAATTATAACCAAAATACAAAAGCCTAAAGAAACATACATTGCTGAGTTAGTTTTCCCGTAAGGGGCGAAAACTATGCCCAATAGAGCTCCTCTGAACCTCTCCTTATAGTAGAGAGTGTTCTACTATTTCTGAATGAATAAAACAATGAAATGGATGCTCTATTTATAGTTTTCGTAATGGGCCTCAGCAAGGCATCGCACCACGATGAAGCCATCGTGCTGCGATGTGAAGATTCAGTTTAATTTTATAACTGATCCTGTGCATTTCATTAGCTTGGGCGCCAAGTCAAGTCATCGTGCTGCGATGGCACACATCGTGCTGCGATGGACAGATTTTCTTCAGATTTATTTCTTCTGATTTCTTGGCGAACAAGCAGCTCCCATCGTGGCACGATGGGAGCCATCGTGCTGCGATGGAATGCTGATTTTCTTCACTTTTTGGGCTTTTTCTTGTCTTTTTGCATCTTGGACTCTGTCTTGATGCTTTTTCCTGCTTTTGTAGGTTTTCCTTCGTATTTGGGTCTGTCTTAGTCATTTTACTACTAATAATGAAATTCCTGGCACGCAATGCACGATGCTCTACACGATGCTCTAAGCACTCTATCTGGTCTAGCACGTAATAATGTAAACCAAATAAAGGAAAACAAATAAAGGAGACAAGGTATTTGTTAACCCATTTCGGCGAACCTACGTCTGGGGGATACCAATGCAGGAAGGAATATCACTATAATAGCCCTAGTTCTAAGTTCTCAGCAAACGCCCCGTTTACAACTTATAACCTAGGCACTACCAATGATTCTTCAACCTAGGAACTCCTAGATTAGAGATCCCATCTCACTCCCTTACAACCTTACAAACAGCAAGGATTTCACTAACACAATAACAAAAGGTTTTGGAGACACACTCCTAAAAATACACACTCGTACCTAAAGGCTTAGAGTGTTAAACCACAAAAAGTCCTAACTCCGTACTTCAAAGCTTAGGAGAAGGATCACACACAGTACAACTCAATACACACAGTCCTAAACTTGCATCAATGAGACACAAGAAAGGCTCACAAATAACACACACGCAAAACCTAGAATTCTAGACACAATCACAATACGGCGTGAACAACTACTGAATTAGGGTTTGCATCTTCCTTAAATACTTCAGCCAAATCTTCCTTGATTCAGAAATAACATGGGCTTGATTTGTTTGACCCAAGCAATAACATGGGCTTGATTTGTTTGACCCAAGCAATAACTTCACATTAATTAAAATAGATTCTTTACAAATATATTCTTCAAGGATATTCTCTTCAGAAATATTCTTGACAAGGATCTGAAGCATTAAATAATGATCCTTATAAAAAGCCTGATTAAATGCGTCATGCGAGATTCATGAGAGAGAAACCAAACATTCCATAAATAGAATATGTCATGAACACTCCTCGTGAGACGATACAATGCTTGAGGCAATGCTTGAGGCATCGGATCGCACATCCTGCTACAAGGTTTATTTTACCAAAAATGCAGCCAAAACCAAAGACTCAACAAACTCCCCCTTTTCTCAACAAAAGCACGCAAGCATAAAGATCAATAGTAGCTATCCTTTAACACAGTTACCATACTACTCCTTCAAGGAGAACAGTAGAAAAGAATAAGATGTATCTTTTTAAGTTTATCAGAGAGGCATGCAACAGCGAAACACAAAACAACTACTTCGCCTTAAATGGTCAGGAAAATAAACATTGATAGGATGTGGAATAGAATGCTTCAGCATTTGACAAACCTACTCCCCCTGCACACATGCATAGGATGTTGGAGCATCGTATCCAACATCTCCCCCTGCATAACACAAATCAGCTCCCCCTAAACACCTGCATATATCAGAGCACACACAGCCACACAACTACATACTCCTTCCAACTACACTACAAGCATATCAGTACCAAACAACAGACTAAACATAACATAACCAACATTTACTCCCCCTTTTTGCCACAAATTTGACAAATTAGCACATAAGAACAATGTAGCAGCAGAGTAGCCCACAAAGTACTTACTAATATTACAGACCATATGCACTGAAGAGTGCTCAAATATCCAGGGCAAGGCCCAGAATCAGAATAGTAACAACAAATCGGATGTCTGCCAAGGCAAAGGCCATAGATGCTGAGACATCTGGCACAACATTCGACTCATGTAGAGTTTCCTTGAGCGAACCAATAACAGTATCAACAACCTTTGTAGGTGACATATTGGCACATTCAATACCAACATTCAAACTAGGTTGTCCTAGAGTTTCATCAGATTTAGCCTTTACTAATGGCCTGGTTTCAGTACCAAAAGGGACATAAAACGAGGAAGAGGGAGACTCAATTACAGGCATAGATGTTCCTTTCTTCATAGTAGAAGTAGTAATGGGAGTTGCCTTGGTGATTAAAGTAGAGGAGTCATCTTTGGGTTTCTATTTCCTTCTTCACATTTATCACTTCAGGTGCAGGCTTTGCTTGCTGTTTCCGCTCGGGATACCCATACAGCTTGAAACAGAAAGGCCTTATATGTCCCTTCTTACCACAATGGTGACATACCCACCTTCGATATCTCCTCTAACTTTTAGGTCTTTGGTGCACATGGGGTTTTGAATCAGACTCAAATTTTGGAACGGGGTAGGTTCTAGGATGTTGAGTATGATGCTTCAACATCACGTTTCCAGTGCAAGGATAAAAAACTCCTTCAGCGGGCATAAACTTAGTTTCAGGGTTCTGTTGATACTGATTTAGGCTTGTGTAGTTGTATCCAACAGACTTTGCTTTACCACTTGGTACACTCTCCAAAATTTGTTCAAGAAGGTTGGTTCCTGAGTTCAGCTGACTTACACGTTTCCTTAGATCATCCATTTGAACATTTACTTGGATGACTTTCTCCTCAGCTTGTGTAGCCTTTTCAACCTGTATGTTTACTTCAGCTTGAAGTTTGTTAATGGTCTTTTTCTGCTTCTCAAGAATTCTACACATTTCTTCATACCTTGTAAGTAGTTCTTTGTAGGTGCTAGCAAGCTCATCAAAAGTTATGTCTTCATCACAAGAATCTTCATCAGATTCATATCTACCAGTGAATGCTGCAATATGCTCAACAGTTTCATCATCAAGTTCACCTTTTCTCTGAACATTACCGTTTTTACTGATGTTGTTCTTCATTTCAGATCTTTCATTTATATATAATTCAAAGGTTTGAAGTGATCCAATAAGCTCATCCACTTTCATGCTTGAGATATCTTGAGCTTCTTCAATGGCTGTAACTTTCATGTCGAATTTCCTAGGTAGAGACCTTAGAATTTTTCTCACAAGCTTTTCTTCAGGGATCTTTTCACCAAGTGAGTCAAATGAGTTGGAAAAATCAATCACGTTCATATGAAAATCATGTACACTTTCATCTTCCTTCATTCTGAGGTTCTCAAACTTAGTGGTTAGAAGTTGGAGCCTTGACATCTTTACCTTGGGTGTCCCTTCATGAGTGGTCTTGAGAATTTCCCAAGCACTCTATCCGGTCTAGTGTGTAATAATGTAAACCAGATAAAGGAAAACAAATAAAGGAGACAAGGTATTTGTTAACCCAGTTCGGCGAACCTACGTCTGGGGGATACCAATCCAGGAAGGAATATCACTATAATAGCCCTAGTTCTAAGTTCTCAGCAAACGCCCCGTTTACAACTTATAACCTAGGCACTACCAATGATTCTTCAACCTAGGAACTCCTAGATTAGAGATCTCATCTCACTCCCTTACAACCTTACAAACAGCAAGGATTTCACTAACACAATAACAAAAGGTTTTGGAGACACACTCCTAAAACTACACACTCGTACCTAAAGGCTTAGAGTGTTAAACCACTAAAAGTCCTAACTCTGTACTTCAAAGCTTAGGAGAAGGATCACACACAGTACAACTCAATACACACAGTCCTAAACTTGCATCAATGAGACACAAGAAAGGCTCACAAATAACACACACGCAAAACCTAGAATTCTAGACACAATCACAATACGGCGTGAACAACTACTGAATTAGGGTTTGCATCTTCCTTAAATACTTCAGCCAAATCTTCCTTGATTCAGAAATAACATGGGCTTGATTTGTTTGACCCAAGCAATAACTTCACATTAATTAAAATAGATTCTTTACAAATATATTCTTCAAGGAGATTCTCTTCAGAAATATTCTTGACAAGGATCTGAAGCATTAAATAATGATCCTTATAAAAAGCCTGATTAAATGCGTCATGCGAGATTCATGAGAGAGAAACCAAACATTCCATAAATAGAATATGTCATGAACACTCCTCGTGAGACGATACAATGCTTGAGGCAATGCTTGAGGCATCAGATCTCACATCCTGCTACAAGGTTTATTTTACCAAAAATGCAGCCAAAACCAAAGACTCAACAAATAATAATACTAAAAATACCGTAGAAATTCCTGTCATCACATATCAATCACCAAAAACACTCACAACCAATTATTACATGCATAACACCATAAATATATTATAATTCATTCTCCTTAATTTTTCATGTAATACAACATATATGATTATTTATTTGATCACAATCTTTTTTCTTTTCTTTCATTTTTTTTTGCATACATTCGTAAACATGACGCACTTAAGTCCTTTAGGATCTCACATGGTTTTCACAATATGAAGCCCATACACTATCGAATTAGTCGTGTCTCGGTGACGGACACACCGTTGGTGTCCGACAATGACACAACACTTATAATTACATTGAATTATGTTTAAACAATTATCAGTATTGACGTGTCACTCTCTGTATCGTGTTTTACAGTGTTCATATATATATATATATATATATATACTCTCTCCGTAACACTTTATAAGCAACAATGCAGTTTCTAGATTCATTGTATATTTAATAAATCTAGTCTATATTATAGATCGAATACATTAAATATACAATAAATCTAAAAAGTGGATTTTTGCTTATAAAGTGTTACGGAAGGGGAATATATATATATATGCTCAGGATCTATTTTGGCTTACTTCCTACTTCCTATAGTGTATGTTGATGATCTACTACTTATCAATAATGATACAAATATTCTCACAAACTTCATTCACTCCCTATCAAATAGATTTAGTATTTGTGAGTGAATGAAAAAACTAATTTAATATTTACACACGCCTAGTTCAAACAAAAAATAAGAACTAGCACAATGCAGAACTAAAATAGTAAACAAATTACCTATGATTTGAAGAAGACCAAACCAAAGGCGATGAATATAAATCGAATTATCCACGCAGAACTGCGGTTATGATGTGGAAAATAAAGTTCTCCAACTTCCAATACCACGAAGCGCAACTTAGTAATTGACTGCATTCTGGCAAGTGCACCAGTCTGTCGTCGAGTAATAATTCACACTCTAGGTGTCTAGAATGAGTTCGTATCCATAGGGATCATGCCGCAGCGTCGCTAGCGTTATTTAAGTTTGTATGATTTGCATTCGCTTTGGGTTTTTGGAAAAAGGTTTTTATAAAAATAGCGTAATGCTTGCAGAAAATATAAAGATAAATTGATTCAGAGACATGGAGGATAGGTATGGTGGTTGGACTCACTCCCTTCTTCCTATTTGGCATGAACGGTGTATAACATAGTTAATCAGATTATTATTCGGCGGTGACTTTTCCTTTATTGTAGTAACACCTTACTGTTACTCTATGTATATTGAAGTTTCCCTACATTAATAACTGAGGTACCTATGAGAGCCTAACCTCGCTGTGTCACATACCCTAATTACTAGGTGAGTTATTCATTACACATGCATTATTACCTTCACCCATCAAATACCTCTAGGTCCTAGTATCGGGCTATTCAGCTTCTAAGTGCTCAGTTCACACCTAGTTCCTAATTCCTCCTCTAATTGCTCAGTTCACAACTAGTTCAGGATGTTACCGTCTCTATTCACCTAGCATATTTACTACTAGTTCCGGACGAATATTAGGTGTCCCTAATATAGATTCTATGAGCGCTCCCGCTTATCCGGCCAGATTACGAGATACGTTATTAAAGTGCAAGAATGTAAATAACAAACATAATACTGAATAACGATTTGTTATAACTTAAGGCATCTCATATGGGAGTTCATCTTCTCCACCACAACCTAAGGCATCTATAGAAAAGACTACACATTTAAATTACAAGAATTATAACCTAAACATAAAAGCCTAAAGAAAACATACCTTGCTGAGTTAGTTTTCCCGTAAGGGGAGAAAACTATGCCCTTAGAGCTCCTCCGAATACCTCCTTTATAGTAGAGAGTGTTCTACTATTTCTGAATGATTTAAACAATGAGAGGAGGGCTCTATCTATAGTTTTCGTAATGGGCCTCAGCAAGCCATCGTACTGCGATAGGTCCATCGCAGTACGATGGGAAGATTCAGTTCAATTTTATAACTGATCCTGTGCATTTCATCAGCTTGGTCGCCAAGTAATGTCATCGTGCTACGATGAGTGCCATTGTGCTACGATGGACAGATATTTACCAGATTTAATTCTTCTGTTTCCTTGGCCAGTAAGCAGCTCCCATCGTGGCACGATGGAAGTCATCGTGCTACGATGAAATGCTCATTTTCTTCATATTTTGGGCTTTTTCTTGTCTTTTTGCATTCTTGACTTTGTCTTGATGCTTTTCTTGGATTCGGTAGGTTTTCCTTGGTATTTGGGCCTGTTTTGGTCATTTTACTACTAATAATACTACTAAAAATACCATAGAAATTCCTGTCATCACAACCCCAAACTTAAACTGTTGCTTGTCCTCAAGTAACATGCTGTCAGACAAGATCGTTAGCAAAATAAGAGATAAATAAAGATGATAGGAATTTCACAACCTTGCATATTATTTCAGCAATGGTACCGCTGATTCTTACCGCCGCGATCATGCTCAGTCCTGCTAGGCTCTGGAGACGTTGATTGTAGCAAATCGGACAAATGTCTGCAAGAGTCCGTGTTCAACCTTTTCTCTCTCTCACATTTGTATTTTTCGCTCATAATTGAAAGGGTTATCTCTCAATCATCGTACAACCTGCCATTTTACCATAGGCTTGCAATAACTCTAAGCAACCAGTCAAAATTTAATACACATGCATTATTGGAGGTCTTTTTAGGGTTATAACGTGGCTAGAGTCAAGGTAGAACATTTTTGGGATAAGTATGCTAAACATTGGAATTAAGTTCTACTTTGTTTCCTTTTTGTGTACGCAACCTTATTCCTTAGGGTGCCTTTTTGTGTGTTGCTATCAGAGATTAAGAACCGGATGTGTCTTTGTATGGTTTTTTTCTATCACTATTTTTTCCCTTTGGCTCTTTTTTTGTTTTCTTTTTTCTTTCTTTTTTTTTAAGAGACTATTTTTTTTTTTAGGGAATTTTTGATGTTTTCCCGTCTCTTTTTCATTTATTAATTTTTTTTTTCTTTTTTTGTAGTGATAGTTCCATGAGCAACCCCAAACTTTGTTGTTGCCAAGACTAGAGAACTATTACCTTAACTCCAAAGAAGGGTAATTTATTGTTTTTCTGGTCTATAGGCTTATATCATGGTTTGTCACCGAAACAAAAGGGATAAATTTTTTTTTACGGCTCAAAATTGGCTAGCAAAGGATAATAATAATAAAAGGCTGGCTTGAAAAGGCTCTGGGTTATAACAAACAATTGCCTCAATGCATATAATATCAAATCAACTAGTCAGCAGAGAATTAGAGCAAGTTCTAGAAAATAAACAAGTGCACGGTACTCTCATAGTAAATCGAAAGAAAGTGGTAATACCATTTGGAAATATTTGGCTCAATTCCTCACATGGCTTAGGTATATCTGAAAGTTGAACATTTGTCTCACAGACACCAGCTTCATCACTCGTCTCATTGTCTCCCGAACTTCGCACTTCGGAGCAATCACCTTTGGTATTTGTGTGAAGGCGTGAAATTCGGCTCATCAGAATTTATAACTCATTTCGCTGCAATCTTACCTATAGCAGTTTCTCATTCACAAGATAATAAACAGCAAACAATTATTTAATTTTTTTTGTAAGTTTGAAAAGGGTTGTTAACAGATGAAGATGACATGTGGAATTCATAGTATACTTTATTGAATTGAAAAACTGAATTGAAATTTCTGAATTAAAATACTGAAATTAAAAATACTTATCCTTGGGTTGCCTCCCAAGCAGCGCTTGTTTAGCCTCTCATTTGCTGGAGGCATTTCCTCCATTACAGATGATAGGTTCGCATGTCTCTCTCTTATGTAGGAGCTTTCGCCCTCTTTCTTGTTGCTATTTCTGTATTTCTCTGGGTTCTGTTGTTCTTTGAAGGTAGCAAAACAGAGTCGTACATCATCTTCTGAAGATACTGGTTTTATGATGGACTTCCCCTTGCTTTCTGGTGGATGTTCCTTCTTTTGTTCCTTTGATGTATCACCCCAGCTGTTCTTGTTTCTTTCCTTTTTCTCAGCCGCAGGCTTCTTCAGAGGTGGCGTGTTAACCCCAAACTTAGATCTTCTGGCCACTTTTCGGTTTCTTCCCCATGCTTTGACCCATGGTGACTGGATATCCACTTCAATAGTTAGCCTCCTTAATTTATCAGTTAGCCCCTCGGGTACCTCCTCTTCCTGAGGTGACTCTACCTGTAGCTGCGTCATTTCATTCTCCAGCTCCTTTATCTCTATCCTTACATGTACCTCTTGAGCTGAAGTCGGTGGTGTAGCTTCTACCTCCTTCCACTCGAGCTTGTAGCATTCATCCTTCTTTGTCTCGGAAGTTTTGATGCTTGTTGCTTTTCCCCCATTCCTTAGTGTCATCTCGGCAAGGTCCATATCAATGAGTGCCCTGCTGGTTGCTAAGAACGGTCTTCCAAGAATGATAGGATGATCTTCGTCTTCCCCGATGTCTAAGATCATGAAGTCTACTAGAAATTTTAGGTCTTTGACTTTCACCAAGACATCCTTTACTGTACCCACCGAGCGGATGGTTGACTGATTAGCCAATACGAGTTCTCGAGCTGTACCTGCAATTGGTAATGCTAGTTTGAACTTATCTGCCAGAGATAGTGGTATTACGTTCACACTTGAACCCACATCACATAATGCATTAACTCCTGCTTTCTCAATCTGACAGATAATGGTGACGCTTCCAGGATCTTCCTTTTTAGGTGGCAGTTGCAATCTTTTTGCCAAGCCTTCTCTGAACTCGTGATCAGCTTTCACCTCATGGTGCGTGCGCTTTTTGTCTTTTAGCACCTTGCACTGTTGATGACAGGAATTTCTATGGAATTTTTAGTATTAGTATTAGTAGTAAAATGACCAAGACAGGCCCAAATATGAAGGAAAACCTACAAAAGCAGGAAAAAGCATCAAGACAAGGTCCAAGATGTCAAAAGACAAGAAAAAGCCAAAAAAGTGAAGAAACTGAGCATTCCATCGTAGCACGATGACTCCCATCGTGCCACGATGGAAGCAGCTTGTTTGCCAAGAAAACAGAAGAAATAAATCTGAAGAAAATCTTCCATCGCAGTACGATGCATCACAACGCAGTACGATGGAGTAACTTGGCGACCAAGCTGATGAAATGCACAAGATCAGTTATAAAATTGAACTGAATCTTCACATCGCAGTACGATGTGCTCATCGCAGTGCGATGCCTTGCTGAGGCCCATTACGAAAACTATAAATAGAGCCTCCCATTCATTGTTAAAATCATTCAGAAATAGAAGAACACTCTCTACTATGAGGAGAGGTTCAGAGGAGCTCTATTGCGCATAGTTTTCTCCCCTTATGGGAAAACTAACTCAGCAAGGTATGTTTTCTTTAGGCTTTTATGTTTAGGTTATAATTTCTTTATTGTAATTTAAATATGTAGTCTTTTGTAATAGATGCCTTAGGTTGTGGTGGAGAAGATGAACTCCCCAATGAATATTTGGAGTCTATGACTGAGTCTAAGTTATAATAAATGATATTTAAGTATTATGTTTGTTATTTACTTTCATGCACTTTAATAACGTTTCTCGTAATCTGGCCGGATAAGCGGGAGCGCCCATAGAATTGACTTAATATGGTCCGGAACTAGTAGTAAATAATGCTAGGTGTATAGAGAGGGTAACATCCTGAACTAGTCGTGAATGAGCGGTTAAAGGAGGAATCATGAACTAGGTGTGAACTGAGCACTTAGATGATGAATAGCCCGATACTAGGATCTAGAGGTTAATTGGTGAAGATAATAATCCATGTTTATAAACAACTCACTTAGTAATTAGGGTATGTGACACATCGAGGTTAGGCTCTCGTAGGTACCTTAGTTATGAACGTAGGGAAACTTTAATAGACATAGTGTAATAGTAAGGTGTTACTACAACAAGGAAAAGTCACCGCCGAACATTAATCTGAATAACTATGTTATACACCGGTCATGCCAAATATGAAGAAGGGAGGGAGTCCAACCACCATACCTATGCTCTATATTTCTTGACTCTATATTTATACATTCTGTTATTTATTTTCTCGCAAGCATTACGCTACTTTTTATAAAACCTTTTTCCAAAAACCCAAAGCGAATGCAAACTATCCGAACTTAAATAACGCTAGTGAAGCTTCGGCACGATCCCTGTGGATTCGAACTCATTCTAGACACCTAGAGTGTGAATTATTACTCGACGACAGACTGGTGCACTTGCCAGGCCGTAGTCAAGTTTTTGGCGCCGTTGCCGGGGATTGTGTTTACAAAGCATTACTAGATTTATTTAAGTTTGTCAAAAAATTTCAAAAATACAAAAAAATTAAAAAATCAAAAAATCTTGTTGATGATTGTGAATTTTGATCTGTGAAAATTCTGGCTAAGGATAAGTCTTGGTATTTAAGCGTCCGTTGTGATCCATCTCACTTACCTGGGAATTTTCATAGTGACAAAGACACATGAGACAAACCAAAAATAGTTTCACAAAAAATATTTATCCAGTGCTACTGAGGTATTTGTTTAAATTGCATGTAGACAGGTATTCAAGCGCTAAGGATTACAAGGGCTGGCAACAGCAAAAATTAAAGACAGCATTCTCACAGGTCAGGAGGTGGAGCAAATTGAGAAAGAGAAGCTGCAACAAAAAGTCAATGGTCAGGAGGATCATTTGACTAAAGCTTCCACAGGAAGCAAGAGAAGAAAAGGGCTGTTACAGGAATGGTTCGGAGACACGGGAACCATTGAAAAGATGACGAGAGAATAGAGAAAGGCCATCAAGGATGAACTACTACAATCAGGAAAACCAGTCTGCAAAGTCACCTCAGGAGAACAACTTCTTCCTTGAAGAAAGAATAAAAAAGAGAGACATGCACGAATATAAGTTTGGGGTGAAATCACTGCGTTCTATGAAACTGCACTGGTAAATTAGTCGCCAACCGAATAGTTGAGGATATGGTAAAACAGACCTGGTCCTTCCTGACAGTAATTAATGAAAAAGGAAGATGGTCAGTGCTTCAAGCTGGAACAAAGAGGCACAAGAGAGAGACATGCGAACCTATCCTCTGTAATGTAGGAAATGCCTCAAGTTAATGAGAGACTAAACAAGCGCTGCTTGGGAGGCAACCCAAGGATAAGTATTTTCAATTCAGTATTTCAATTCAGTATTTTCATTTCAGTTTTTCAATTCAATAAAGTATGCCTAGAATTCCGCATGTCATCTTCATCTGTTAACAACTCTTATTCAAACTTACAAAAAAATTAAATAAATGTTTGCTGTTTATTATCTAGTGCATGATAAACTGTTATAGGTAAGATTGCGGCGAAGTAAGTTATAAATGTTGATGAGCCGAATTTCACGCCTTCATACAGAAAACCAAAGGTGATTGCTCCGAAGTGCGAAGTTCGGGAGACAGAGAGACGAGTGATGAAGCTGGTGTCTGTGAGACAAGTGTTCAATTTTCAGATACCTAAGCCATGTGAGGATTTGAGCCAAATATTTCCAAACGGTATTACCACTTTCTTTCAAATTACTATGAGAGTACCGTACACTTGTTTATTTTCTAGAACTTGCTCTAATTCTCTGCTGACTGGTTAATTTGATATTATATGCATTGAGGCAATTGTTTGTTATAACCCAGAGCCTTTTCAAGCCACCTTTATTATATTATATCCTTCGCAAGCTAATTTTGAGCCGTAAAAAAATATATTATCCCTTTTGTTTCAGTGACAAACCATGTTACAAGCCTATAGACCAGAAAAACAATAAATTACCATCTTTGGAGTTAAGGTAATAGTTCTCAAGTCTTGGCAACAAAATAAGTTTGGGGTTGCTCATGGAACTAGCAACGTTTAAGTTTGGGGTGGGTATACGGAGAACTATCACTACAAAAAGAAAAGGAAAAAAAATGAAAAGAGACGGGAAAACATCAAAAATTCCCTAAAAAAATAGTCTCTTAAAAAAAAAATGAATGAAAAAAAAAAAAAAGAGCCAAAGGGCAAAGAAAGTGATAGAAAAGAACCATACAAAGACACATCCGGTTCTTAATCTCCGATACCAACACAAAAAGGCACCCTAAGGAACAAAGGTTGCGCACACAAAAAGGAACCAAAGTAGAACTTAACTCCAATGTTTAGCCTACTATTCCCAAAAATGTCCCACCTTGACCTAAGCCACGTTATAACCCTTAAAAGACCTCCAAAAATGCATGTATATTAAATTTTGACTGGTTGCTTAGAATTCTTGCAAGCTTATGGTAAAATGGCAGGTTGTGCGATGATTGAGAGATAACCCTTTCAATTATGAGCGAAAAACACAAAAGTGAGAGAGAGAAAAAGTCGAACTTGGACTCTTGCGGGCATTTATCCGATTTGCTACTATTGACGTCTCCTGAGCCTAGCAGGACTAAGCATGATCGCGGCGGTAAGAAATTAGCGGTACCATTGCTGAAATATAAAGCAAGGTTGTGAAATTCCTATCATCTTTATTTATCTCTTATTTTTCTAACGATCTTGTCTGACAGCATGTTACTTGAGGACAAGCAACAGTTTAAGTTTGGGGTTGTGATGACAGGAATTTCTATGGTATTTTTAGTATTAGTATTAGTAGTAAAATGACCAAGACAGGCCCAAATACGAAGGAAAACCTACAAAAGCAGGAAAAAGCATCAAGACAAGGTCCAAGATGTCAAAAGACAAGAAAGAGCCCAAAAAGTGAAGAAATTGAGCATTCCATCGCAGCACGATGACTCCCATCGTGCCACGATGGAAGCAGCTTGTTTGCCAAGAAAACAGAAGAAATAAATCTGAAGAAAATCTTCCATCGCAGTACGATGCATCACAACGCAGTACGATGGAGTAACTTGGCGACCAAGCTGATGAAATGCACAGGATCAGTTATAAAATTGAACTGAATCTTCACATCGCAGTACGATGTACTCATCGCAGTGCGATGCCTTGCTGAGGCCCATTACGAAAACTATAAATAGAGGCTCACATTCATTGTTAAAATCATTCAGAACTAGTAGAACACTCTCTACTATAAGGAGAGGTTCAGAGGAGCTCTATTGGGCATAGTTTTCTCCCCTTACGGGAAAACTAACTCAGCAAGGTATGTTTTCTTTAGGCTTTTATGTTTAGGTTATAATTTCTTTATTGTAATTTAAATATGTAGTCTTTTGTAATAGATGACTTAGTTTATGGTGGAGAAGATGAACTCCCCAATGAATATTTGGAGTCTGTGACTGAGTCTAAGTTATAATAAATGATATTTAAGTATTATGTTTGTTAATTACTTTCATGCACTTTAATAATGTTTCTCGTAATCTGGCCGGATAAGCGGGAGCGCCCATAGAATTGATATTAGGTTTTTAACTTAATATGGTCAGGAACTAGTAGTAAATAATGCTAGGTGTATAGAGACGGTAACGTCCTGAACTAGTCGTAAATGAGCGGTTAGAGGAGGAATCATGAACTAGGTGTGAACTGAGCACTTAGATGATGAATAACCCGATAATAGGATCTAGAGGTTAATTGGTGAAGATAATAATGCATGTTTATAAACAACTCACTTAGTAATTAGGGTATATGACACATCGAGGTTAGGCTCTCGTAGGTACCTTAGTTATGAACGTAGGGAAACTTTAATAGACATAGTGTAACAGTAAGGTGTTACTACAACAAGGAAAAGTCACCGCCGAACATTAATCTGAATAACTATGTTATACACCGGTCATGCCAAATATGAAGAAGGGAGGGAGTCCAACCACTATATCTATCCTCTATATTACTTGAATCTATATTTATACATTCTGTTATTTATTTTCTCGCAAGCATTACGCTACTTTTTATAAAACCTTTTTCCAAAAACCCAAAGCGAATGCTAACTATCCGAACTTGAATAACGCTAGTGAAGCTTCGGCACGATCCCTGTGGATTCGAACTCATTCTAGACACCTAGAGTGTGAATTATTACTCGACGATAGATTGGTGCACTTGTCAGGCCGTAGTCAACTGTTATTTACGTTCGTCCTTCAGATCTTTCATCAGTGCACTTACAGCTTTGTCGTCGAAATCGATGTTGGTGTAGTCTTCTACAAACACTGTGCCAGACCTATACTGTAACAGCCCGAGCCTTCGGCGATCCCGACACTGCTACCTCACGATCTTCTCCAACCCCCTTCACTATTGGAGTTTTTGCCTTTCGGATGGGAGTTTTATATATCTGCGTGAGTTAGGATATGTCCTGAGATTAATTTTCCAAGGTGTGGAAGAAAATCACAGTCGCGGAAAAAGATTCGGCGATAAGTTTTGGAATGGAAACACGATAGACGTTCTTTCTGTAGGTTTTCTGTTTTTGCGAGTTTCGTTCGTCGCGATGCGCGAGAACTGAGCGTGCATTTCGTTGTAAGATGTTGTGGAAAATATCTTGTGAGGATAGACTTGGATTTGATCCAATGGCTAGGGTTTAAGCTTGGACTTTTGACTTTGATCCAAGGGTGGATAGGTGACCAAGACCTTTTAAAATAGTAAGGAGGTTTGTTGTTTTGTGGACTTGAGAAAAATCACAAATTCCTCCTCTTCTTTCTCTCTTTGCCGTGGAACTCCATTACTTTCTTAAACTTCACAAAATTTCATTTCCTTAACCAAAGCACTTGATCATAAGCTTGTTGGAAAGCTTGGAGTTGTGAGATTCTTCTTCTAAGGTAACTAGAACCTCTTCCCTTCTCTTTGCTAGCCAAACTCTTGGAGTTTGATGGATTATTATTTGATGTTCATGAGATGGAAATTTTAGGATTTGGTTTTGAATGATTCTTGTTTCATGAAAGTTGATCATGAGCTTTAGAGAAGCATGTGTAGGCTTTGTTATTTTCGTTTTCCACGAGTTGGTGAGAATCTCATGAGAAAAGTTAGGGTTTTGGGTTGGTTATGTATTGATCAATAACATGTTGTTAGGTTGTATGGTTTTGAAAAGTAACGTTGTTTTTGAACCTTTAGGCGAAAGGGAATGGTGTTGTATGGTTTTGTTTTAGAAAAATCCGATGGAAAATATTTTGGTGTTTATGAAAATATTTCCTAAGTGTTTTGTGTGGTGTTTTTGGAGGCCAAGTGGTTTAAAACTCTTGTGACATGTGGTGTTGCTTTTTGCTTTGAAAACATGTTTGAAAATGGTTACAAGTCGGTTAAGGCCGTAATAAAACTTGTGCTTGGGTTTGGTTTTGATTTTGGAAATGAAAACCAAATAACTTGTACTCGAAGCAACCAACATGCTCTCGGAGATGTATTGCTTGCTTATGAAAATGGTTTGCTTTTGTGCCTTGAAAAGGTGTTGGGAACTAATAGAATCAAACTAGGCTTGGTTGGAAAAAGGTGGTGTGAGTTGCTGTTTTGCTGTCATGACAGGTGCAACTCGCCGGGCGAGTGT
This sequence comes from Trifolium repens, assembly GCA_030408175.1. Lineage (NCBI taxonomy): Eukaryota > Viridiplantae > Streptophyta > Magnoliopsida > Fabales > Fabaceae > Trifolium > Trifolium repens. The sequence continues at coordinate 27,801,981 of CP125851.1, forward strand.
TAACTCGCTGGGGCGAGCGTCACAGGTCATGAACACGCCAGGGCGAGCTCCACAGCGAGCGAGACCTGTTGTCTCTGCCTTCACTCGCCACCAACTCGCCAGGGCGAGCTCTGGGAGTTGAAATTTTGGATTCTGATTTCTAAACTTGGTTTTTAACTTTCTAATCCCTTTTTATTTATTTATGGAAGTGGCGGGGATTGGAAACGGGTTTTCCGGGTATTCGGAAAGTGTGTGGCTTGTAACGCAAGAAAACGGCCATTTTGCATTTCAAATTATTTAAGACTTTTGACAATTGTTTTGGGTCCTAAAAATAGTACAAATAACTCATGGGTGTTGATCAATATGGTGGAATTTGGTATGGTATCCGAAAGAGGGATTTTTCCTTAGGAACCTTAAGGTTTTTGGGGTTTTGGTGTAGTTTCAATACTATTGGTTAGAGAACAATGTATTGATTGTTGCGCTGCTTGTTTTAGGAAGCGCGTTGTGTTGTTTTAAGCTTGTGTTGTTGACGGAAGCTTGCCGAGGTAAGGGCATCACTTTATTTCTGTCTTTTCACTGAGTTATAACATGTTTGTTGGTTATTTTCGGTGATGCGTGTTTGTGTGTTTGGCATGTATGTGTTATGTATTCTCATGATGAGAAAGTGTTTACCATACGTGCGTTGTTTTACATATGATTGGAGATGTATGTATGAACATGTGGGTGAATACATATGATTGGAAATGTATGTATGTTTGTTGTGGTTTGTTACATATGATTGGATATGTATGTATGTTGTTGGGATGGTTTACATATGCTAGGGAGGTATGTATTTGTTGCATTAGTATACATGGGGAATCGTATGCTCATGCATTGTTAGTGCGTAGTGGCGGGAGTGGACTACGAGGTGTTGTTGCGGGAGTGGACCCACCTGATTCTATTTGTGATTTTGTTGAGTTCGATACATGGTTGCAGGAGTGGACCATGGGGTGTGATTGCGGGAGTGGATCCACCTTAACCTTGTGATTTCGTTGGTGTTTTAGTAGGGGTTGGACCTACAGTTCCGGAACTCATGCATTGTGGTAGCTAGGGTTAGTACCACGCATTTTAGAAGTCTGCATTAGGCTTGGTGTGCATTATATACATAAACCCGTTGGTGGGAATTGCTTTGGTGGTTAAAAGCTTTCTCTTGTGTTTGTGGAATTATTGTTATGTGTACAATCTTTCGCACCGGTTATATATATACATACTATATATTTTGTGGTGACCCTTTCTTTCATTTGCGGGTTCATCCCACCCAGATGATGGGTTAGGTCGTGGTGACGACGGTGGCTGTTCCAGGCCCCAGTGAGATGTTGGAGTTTTGGCTTAGTTAGACTATGCGCCGGTGTGGGTTGTACACCGTGCTTTTTGGGTTTAGGCATAGGATTCTAACTTGTTCTGTTGTAAGTATTTGAATACTTAGACTTGGATTGTAATTATTCAGGAATACACTTTGCTTGTCGAAGCACCTTTTGGTAATGAGTTCTTTTGTATATTTGAATGCCGGCTCATTTACAATCTTTTATGCGTAACTCTGATGTGTACAAAAAAAAAAAGAATGCCTTTTCTGGCCTTTGAAAAACGGGTTGTTACAATTGGTATCAGAGCACGACTTTAAATCTTCAAAGGGAAAGTGTATACTTGAGTCGTTAGTCCAGAGTCGGTTAGAACATAGCTAGAGTAGTGACAGTTCTAGTGTTTGTTCTGTGTCGGGTTATGAGTTAGTAGCCGTTGAGTGAGATTTTCTGTTGAGACTCAGAATTGTTTGATTAAGGATCTAATCAAAAGGATAGGTATGTACAGGAAATCATGCCGCCAAGAAGGGCGAATCCAGCTCCGGTAGTACCATAGGTTGATGTGAATCAGATGGCTTATGCCATGCATACAATGGCAGCTGCTGTTGCTGCACAGACCCACCAAAAGGCGCAAAGAGACATTGAAAAGCACGATAGAGAGATCCTGGCAGATGGGGCTAGAGTTCTCACCAGTTTTAATCAGCAGACTCCTCCAAAGTTTAGGGGGGAGGGTGGTCCTGATACAGCGGATTCGTGGCTCCAGTCGATGTAGAGGATCTTTGGGGCAATCTATTGCCCGGAAGAAGAAAAGGTGGTGTTAGCTACCTATCAGTTACAGGGTAGTTCTGAATATTGGTGGGGGAACACCAGGCTCCTTATGGGAAATGCTGATGAGGAGGTAAATTGGGAGAACTTCAAGAGGAGGTTCTTAGCTAAGTACTTTCCCGAGACTGCGAGGGAGAGGTACGGAGAGGAGTTCCTGCAGCTGCGGCAGGGAGGCATGAAAGTGGAAGCCTATGCCAAAAAGTTTGAGTCACTATCCCGTTACTTCCGTTTCTTTAGAGACGGGATAGATGAGACTTATATGTGTCGTCGCTTCCAGGATGGTTGAGGTATGAACTGCAAGATGCAGTGGTGCCGTTGGGCATTCGTCAGTTTCAGGTCTTGGTAGAGAAGTGCCAAGAGGTGGAGGATATGAGGAAGAAGCGGGAGAACCGCCAGGGTGATTTTAGTGCTGGAGGACCTAGTAATTCAAGTGGTCAGAATCCGAGTTCGGGTCAAAATAAGAGGAAGCAAGGGAATAAGTCTGGTGACCGCTCCCAAAATAATAGAGGACCGGGTCGCTCTGAGAATCAAGAGACTCAGGGGAGTCGGGGTGGAGAGAAGCAAGGTTGCTTCAGATGTGGGCAAGTGGGGCATTATGCAAACGAATGTCCGAGTCCGGGGAATATTTGTTTCAACTGTCGGAAACCGGGTCATTTTGCTAGGGATTGCAAAGCCCCAAAGGCCGGGTCATCGGCGGATGTGGCACAAGGAGCTCGACCCGCTGCTAGATGACGTGCCTACTGTATGGGCACTGGAGTGAGCGGTCAGACCGGTAATGCCATGCATGAGGATTACTAGTTGCAGGTAACACTTTACAGCATTGATTATTGTTTGGGGGCAACCCACTCTTGCATGTCTGGATGTATGCTGTTTTGATCGGGTTTTGTTTGTTTGTCATGGCTTTTATTTTGTTTTGAATGTTCTACTATGTAAAGGACTTAGTAGTAGTTATAGCATGTTGCGCTGTTAGTGGTAAGTTGGAATTACGTGTGTCACACGTCAAGGGTCAGTGGACCTAGTGTCGTTGATAACGAGTATGCGAATAGTGGATACCTTAAGGGCTGAGGTAAGCGTGTGGGATCTAGTAGATCGATGAGTTAGCCGCGAAGGAATGTTAGTCGTTGGAAAGAGTCGTTGAGAATAAGTAAGAGAAAAGCACATGATGATGTGACTTATGTCAATGGAGGATTGGCGGAAAGAATTGCCTCACACCTAGTTGGAAAATCATGGTTGTGCGGGTATAGTACGGATTCAAAAGCACCACCTGAATGGATGTCATGACGGTGCGTGTGTTGTATGTGGAAATAAGAAGGTTAAGAAATTGTCTATTGACAAATTGAGGGACTGGCCATCCTTAATTTATTGTTGATGGTAGACGGGAATCGTGTTGATTAGAATTGACTAGTTTTTGCTAGCTTTGGTGGTGCACAGAGAACTTCAGTGTTTCTTTTTGGAGGGTAGCCACTCACAACTTCGTGTGAAACTAATGGAGTGGGCTATGCCGCGGAGGCGGAAAAAGGTGACCTCGTGAATTTGTCATGTTGACCTTAGGACTTTTGAGGAACTAGAGGTTGTGAACCTTGGTAGTGAGGTTAAGTCTTGAGTGGTGAACTCGTTGAGAGTTGCGGTCGGTGCACGGTTGTGCCAGTGTGATGGTGAGAGCATCTGTGTGGCTTCACCCGGTGTTAGCATCCGCGTGGCTACACCTATCCTGAGGGATTTTGTTGTGTTGGTGATGGTAATAACTAGTTGAGTTGTTACTCTTACCTTTAGTTTCGAGGACGAAACTTCTTTTTGGAGGGTAGTAATGTAAGACCCAAGATTCCACTGTACAGTTTTTGTAACACCCCGTTTTTCTTAAGCCAAAAAGGGCATTAAATTTTTTTTTTGTACACAATCAGAGTTACGCATAAAAGATTTTAAATGAGCCGGCATTCAAATATACAAAAGAACTCATTACTAAAAGGTGCTTCGACAAGCAAAGTGTATTCCCGAATAATTACAATCCAAGTCTAAGTATCAAAACAAGTTAGGAATCATATGCTAACCAAAAAGCACGGTGCACAAAACACACCGGCGCATAGTCTAACTGCTCTAAGCTAAAGCTCCAACCGCTCACTGGGGCCTGGAACAGCCACCGTCGTCACCACGACCTAACCCATCATCTGGGTGGGATGAGCCCGCAAATGAAAGAAAGGGTCACCACAAAATATAGGGTATGTATATATATAACCGGTGCGAAAGATTGTACACATAACAATAATTCCACGAAGCACAAGAGAAAGCTCTTAATCTCAAAAGTAATTCCCACCAACGGGTTTATATAAATAAATCACCAATCCTAATGCAGACTTCTACAATGGGTGTGACAACCGATTACTGGTTCGTCACATGCATGATTTTCCGGAAAATTAACCTCTCCTCGAAGAGTCGTGGGGTAGGCAAAGCCACACAGAAATATACGTACCCGCACTAAAAATGCCACACAAGGCAGGTGAAGTCACACAGACAAACACCAGGCGAAGTCACACAGACAAACACCAACTCAATATAAATCCAGAAGGATTTGGCGAAGCCACACAGTCAAACGCCCGGTACGTAGGCAAAGTCACACAGACATACACCTAGGCACGCAACTATGAAATGCATGGCATATATTCTCTTTGGCATATACAGGATAGTCACACAGACAAAATCCCCGCGTAGTCCAATCCGACGCACGCATTCATATATGCTCATGCAAACAATCACATAGCCTAAAGCCTATGCACAAACCATCACAACATGCATACATTTTCCTAATCATATGTAAGTTGCACTTTTAATTTATAACCACGTTCTCATCAACGAGAATACATAAGTACAAACATGCCAAGCACACAGCAAATGCATAACAGCAAAACAAAGCATGTCGTAACCGTTTTAAAGACAGAAATAAAGTGGAGCCCTTACCTCGTCAAGCACTCAACTATCACACGATCACACAACACTTACTTGCTTCCTAAAACAAGCAAAGTATACCATCAATACATTGTTCTCCAACCAATAGTATTGAAACTAAACCAAAAACCCCAAAAACCTAAAGGTTCCTAAGGAAAAATCCTTCTTTCGGATACCATACCAAAAACTATCGTATTGATCAACCCCCATGAGTTATATGTACTATTTTTAGGACCCAAAACAATTGTCAAAACTATCGTATTGAAATGCAAAATGGCCGTTTTCTTGCGTTATAAGTTACGTACTTTCCGAGTACCCGAAAAACTCGTTTCCAATCCCAACCACTTCCATAAATTAATAAAAAGGGATTAGAAAGCTAAAAACCAAGTTTAGAAATCATAATCTAAAATTTCAACTCTCAGAGCTCGCCCTGGCGAGTTGGTGGCGAGTGAAGGCAGTGAGTACTGGTCTTACTCGCTCTGGAGCTCGCCCTGGCGTGTTGTCATGACCTGTGACACTCGCCCTGGCGAGTAACCACTCGCTCAGCGAGTTTCAACTGTCATGACAGCAAAAGACAGCAACTCACACCACCTTTTTCCACCCAAGCCTAGTTTGATTCTATTAGTTCCCAACATCTTTTCAAGGCACAAAAGCAAACCCTTTTCATAAGCAAGCAATTCATTTTTCGAAAGCTTGTTGGTTGCTTCGAGTGCAAGTTATTTGATTTTCATTTCCAAAATCAAAACCAAATCCAAGCACAAGTTTTTATTACGGGCCTTAACCGTCCGGTAATCATTTTCAAACATGTTTTCAAGTAATAAGCGACACCACATGTCACACTAGTTTTAAACCACTTTGACCCCAAAACACTACCCAAAAACTCTTAGGAAATATTTTCATAAACCACAAAATATTTTTCATCGGATTTTCTAAAACAAAACCATACAACGCATTTCCCTTTTGCCCAAAGGTTCAAAGACAACGTTTCTTTTCAAAACCTTACAACTTAACCACATGTTATTGATCAATACATAACCAACTCAAAACCCTAACTTTTCTCATGAGATTTTTCACCAACTCATGGAAAACAAAAACAACAAAGCCTAGCATGCTTCCTAAACTCTCATGAACAACATTCATGAAACAAGAATCAATTCCTAACATTTTCATCTCATGAACATAAACCCAAAAATTCCTAAACTTTAAAAGTCTACCAACCTAGGAGATGAGAAGAGAGGGTTACCTTTAGAAAGTGATTCTCTACAATTTTCCTCAAAGCTTCCAAGCTTGAAATGGAGTGAAATGGTGAAGAAAGGAAAATTTGTGAAGGTTAAGGTTAAGAAATGGAGTTCCACGTGAAAGAGAGAAAGAATGGAGATGTTTTGTGATGTTTCTAAGTGACCAAGTCACTAAACCTCCTTACTATTACATAGCCTCTTGCTACCTCATGGCCATTGGATCAAAGTCAAAAGTCCAAGCTTAAACCCTAGCCTTTGGATCAATTTACTTCATGAGAAAGTCACAAGATATCATCAACTCATCCATAACAAGTCTCGTACTCAGCTCTCGCGCGACGCGACGAACGTAAACCACAAAAACATAAAACCTACGGAAAGAACGTCTAACGTTTAACATTTCCAAAACTTATCGCCGAATCTTTTTCCGCGACTGTAATTTTCTCCCATACCTTAGAAAATTATTCTCAGAATATATCCTAACTCGCGCAGATATATAAAACTCCCATCCGAAACCTCACTTAAAACAGACGCAGTAAGATTTTCCATCCGCGGGTAAAATCCTACTCGTTTTTCCAAAAACAAGAATAATCCAAAACTCGTTATTCTGAAACCACAAATAACTTCTTATACAAGAAACAGGATCACAAGACGAAAGTCTGTACAATTACAGTGCACGAGCACAAAACAGACTCGATTACAGCAAAACCTAATAATTACACGATGTTTCATCACACGAACACATCGAAACCCTAATATTCCTTAAACTAACTATACAAAGAAATCTTGGGTTTTACAATACTACCCCCCTAAAAGAAGTTCCGTCCTCGAAACTTAGACGTCGTCAAACAAACTGGGGTATAACTCTTTCATCTTACTCTCTAGCTCCCAGGTGGTATCTCCTGTAGCTTCGTTCCATATTACATTCACCAAAGGTATCTCTTTCGTTCTCAAACGCTTCATCTTCTTTTCCGCAATCTTGATCGGCGGAACTTCAAATGACAAGTTATCCCTCAGCTGGATGTCATCTGGTGTGATCACATGTGATGGATCCGGTGTATATTTCCGCAATTGCGACACATGGAACACGTCGTGTATCAAAGATAGTACCGGTGGCAACGCGATCCGGTATGCTACCTTCCCAATCCGTTCCAAAATCTGATAAGGCCCTATAAACCTTGGAGTCAACTTCTTCGCTTTCAAAGCCCTTCCAACGCCAGTCGTTGGTGTAACTCGGAGAAATACGTGATCTCCCTCCTCAAACTCTAAAGGCCTCCGACGCCTATCCGCATAACTCTTTTGTCGATCTTGAGCAACTTTCATCATTGCCCTTATCTTTCGGACCTTGTCCGTCGTCTGTTGTACCATTTCCGGTCCTACTATCATACTCTCCCCATCTTGGTACCAACACAAAGGAGTCTGACATCTTCTCCCATACAAAGCCTCGTATGGTGCCATTCCAATACTCGCGTGGAAACTGTTGTTGTATGTGAATTCTATCAAAGGTAACACATCATCCCAACTTCCACGATCATCCAATACACAAGCTCTCAACAAATCTTCTAAAGATTGATTTGTTCTCTCGGTCTGCCCATCTGTCTGAGGATGGTAGGCGGAACTCAATCTCAGTTTCGTCCCCAACGCCTCATGCAAAGTCCTCCAAAAGTGTGAAGTAAACTTTGAGTCTCGATCCGACACTATACTTGACGGAATCCCATGTAACCTCACAATCTCAGCAATGTAAATATCGGTCAACTTTGCCGCTGTATCCGTAGTTCTTACCGGTAGAAAATGAGCGGACTTAGTCAAACGATCCACTATCACCCAAATGGAATCATGCTTTCTCCTGGTCTTAGGTAAACCAGTGATGAAATCCATAGAAATGCTATCCCACTTCCACTCGGGGATGTCTAATGACTGCAGCATCCCTGCTGGTTTCTGATGCTCGATCTTCGCCTTCTGACAAGTCAGACACGACGCCACATACTCAGCCACATCCTTCTTCATACCTGGCCACCAGAAATCATGCCTCAGGTCTTGATACATCTTTGTTGCTCCGGGATGTATACTAAGTTTACTCTTGTGTGCCTCCCCTAGAATGATGTTTCTCAAGTCCATAGCTTCGGGTACACACACTCTCCCTTGACACCTCAAGATATTGTCCGATCCCACCTTGAAATCTCGGTTGGTTCCTCGAACAATCAAAGCCCTTTTCTCCATGAGAAACTTGTCATCTTGACAATTTGCAATGTCCTCCAACAAACCGCTTGAGATGGTAATCATACCCAGTCTCATATTCCCTAAAGCAAACTCTACCTCTAGGTGCAAATCACGAAACTCTCTCAACAACTCTTGTTGACTAGCCATTTGCGCCGAACAAACAGACACACTCTTCCTACTCAAGGCATCGGCTACCACATTAGCCTTTCCAGGATGGTATTCTAACGTGAAATCAAAATCTTTCAAAGTTTCCATCCATCTCCTCTGCCTCATATTAAGTTCTTTCTGATCGAACAGATACTTAAGACTTTTATGGTCACTAAACACGACAAAAGTGCAACCATAAAGATGATGTCTCCAAATCTTCAATGCAAAAACCACGGCCGCAAGCTCTAAATCGTGCGTAGGATAATTCTTTTCATGCACTTTCAGTTGCCTTGACGCATAAGCCACTGCTCTCTTGTGTTGCATCAACACACAACCCAACCCTTGATGAGAAGCATCACAATAAACCTCATATGGTTCATCCGACTGTGGTAACATCAAAACTGGTGAAGTCGTCAATCGCTCCTTCAACAACTGAAAACTCAACTCACACTTCTCTGTCCAAGCAAAAGGTTGATCTTTTCGCGTAAGTTGCGTCATAGGCGCCACAATTTTAGCGAAACCTTCAATGAACCTTCGGTAATAACCGGCCAAACCCACAAAACTCCTCACATCAGTCACTGTTTGAGGCTGCTTCCATGAAAGTACCGTATCAATCTTGGCTGGATCCACGGCTATTCCCTCTTTTGATATAACATGGCCAAGGAAATTCACCTCTTCCAACCAAAAATCACACTTTGACGGGTTTGCATACAGCTTACTTTCCCGCAAAACTTGCAATACTAGACGAAGATGCTCTACATGTTCCTCTTCACTCTTCGAATACACTAGAATGTCATCAATAAATACCACCACAAACTTGTCCAAAAATGAATGGAATATCCGATTCATGTAAGCCATAAAGATAGCAGGTGCATTCGTCACTCCAAACGGCATCACTAAGAACTTATAATGCCCATACCGCGTCCTAAACGCCGTTTTCTGAATATCCTCATCTCGAACCCTTATCTGGTGATAACCAGATTTCAAGTCAATCTTTGAAAACACTGAGGCTCCCCTCAACTGATCCATCAGATCATCAATTCGTGGCAATGGATATCGGTTCTTGATAGTCACCTTATTAAGCTTCCGATAATCCACACACAGACGAGTTTTACCATCCTTCTTTTTAACCAATAAGACCGGTGCTCCCCAAGGCGACACACTAGGCCTTATGAAACCCTTCTCTAACAAGTCCTCAATCTGACTTTTCAACTCTACCAACTCAGCTGGAGCCATCCGATAAGCTGATTCCGAAATCGGACCCGTACCCGGTTGCAAGTCAATAAAGAATTCCACCTCTCTACACGGAGGAAAATCTGGAATCTCTGATGGAAACACATCTTGGAAATCCTGAACCACACGAATTTCCTCAATTCGGATCTCCGACATCACTCCTAAGCTAGCAAGTGAAACTATCTCCGGCTCTCCATTACACATAACAACAGAAAGCCGATTTGCAGACAAGTACCTTCGCACACCTGGCTCGGGAAAGAAAACCAATTTCCGAGCACAGTCTAGAATCACATAATGATAAGACAACCAATCCATCCCGAGGATGATCTCGAGAGATAAAAGCGGTAGACAAACCAAATTGACCAGAAAATCCCTATTCTGGATTACTACCAAACAATGCAAGCATGCAGTATTCACTACCAAATCCTTCGGTTGCGTGCACTCATTAGAAAAATGCCCCGCTTCTCCACAGTTGTAGCAAGCCCCCTTACTACCCTCTGATTTTCCCCGGGTTCCCTGGTTCACCGATCGGCCCGGTCCTTTACTGTGCTGAGGACAGTTATAAGGCTTACTCCCTTGCCTCCCACTATTCTGAGTCGAACCACGATCATTGGTACGACTTGGTCCTCCGGCATTAGAATTCCCTTGGCGGTTCACCCGCTTATTCTTCATGTCTTCCACCTCTTGGCACTTTTCAACCAAGACCTGGAATTGTTGAATACCCAATGGCACAACCGCATCCTGCAGTTCGTGCCTCAGCCCATCTTGGAATCTACGGCACATATAATCCTCATCTATCCCATCCCTAAAGAAGCGGAAGAAACGGGATAGTGATTCAAACTTCTTGGCATATGCCTCAACATTCATGCCCGCTTGCCTTAGCCTCAGAAACTCTTCCCCATACCTTTCCCTAGCTGTCTCAGGGAAATATTTGGCCAAGAACCTCCTTTTGAAGTTCTCCCAACTTAACTCTTCATGAACATTCTCCATGATCAGTCGGGTGTTCCTCCACCAGTACTCAGAACCCCCTAGTAACTGATAGGTAGCTAAGACCACCTTCTCCCCTTCCGGACAATGAATTGCCCCGAATATCCTCTCCACAGATTGGAGCCATAAATCAGCAGTTTCCGGACCTCCCTCCCCATTAAACTTAGGAGGAGTTTGGTGGTTGAAACTTGAAAGAAGTCTAGATCCAGCCGCAAGTATTTCCCTTTCGCGCTTTTCCAGATCCCTCTGCGCCTTAGCATGGCTCTGAGCAGTCACAGCCGCTGCCATTGTGTTCATGGCATAAGCCATTTGATATATATCAGCATTATCCGTCACAGGTGTTGTAGGTGCCCTTCTTGGAGGCATTCTATTTCTGCACAATACCAATTCTGATTAGATTCCTTATCCAAACATTTCTGAGTCTCAACAGAAAATCTCATACAACGGCTACTAGCACATAACCCGACACAGAACAACCACTAGAACTGACACTACTCTAGCTATGTTCTAACCGACTCTGGACTAACGACTCAAGTATACACTTTCCCTTTGAAGATTTAAAGCCGTGCTCTGATACCAATTGTAACACCCCTTTTTCTTAAGCCAAAAAGGGCATTAAATTTTTTTTTTGTACACAATCAGAGTTACGCATAAAAGATTTTAAATGAGCCGGCATTCAAATATACAAAAGAACTCATTACTAAAAGGTGCTTCGACAAGCAAAGTATATTCCCGAATAATTACAATCCAAGTCTAAGTATCAAAACAAGTTAGGAATCCTATGCTAACCAAAAAGCACGGTGCACAAAACACACCGGCGCATAGTCTAACTACTCTAAGCTAAAGCTCCAACCGCTCACTGGGGCCTGGAACAGCCACCGTCGTCACCACGACCTAACCCATCATCTGGGTGGGATGAGCCCGCAAATGAAAGAAAGGGTCACCACAAAATATAGGGTATGTATATATATAACCGGTGCGAAAGATTGTACACATAACAATAATTCCACGAAGCACAAGAGAAAGCTCTTAATCTCAAAACTAATTCCCACCAACGGGTTTATATAAATAAATCACCAATCCTAATGCAGACTTCTACAATGGGTGTGACAACCGATTACTGGTTCGTCACATGCATGATTTTCCAGAAAATTAACCTCTCCTCGAAGAGTCGTGGGGTAGGCAAAGCCACACAGAAATATACGTACCCGCACTAAAAATGCCACACAAGGCAGGTGAAGTCACACAGACAAACACCAGGTGAAGTCACACAGACAAACAACAACTCAATATAAATCCAGAAGGATTTGGCGAAGCCACACAGTCAAACGCCCGGTACGTAGGCAAAGTCACACAGACATACACCTAGGCACGCAACTATGAAATGCATGGCATATATTCTCTTTGGCATATACAGGATAGTCACACAGACAAAATCCCCGCGTAGTCCAATCCGACGCACGCATTCATATATGCTCATGCAAACAATCACATAGCCTAAAGCCTATGCACAAACCATCACAACATGCATACATTTTCCTAATCATATGTAAGTTGCACTTATAATTTATAACCACGTTCTCATCAACGAGAATACATAAGTACAAACATGCCAAGCACACAGCAAATGCATAACAGCAAAACAAAGCATGTCGTAACCGTTTTAAAGACAGAAATAAAGTGGAGCCCTTACCTCGTCAAGCACTCAACTATCACACGATCACACAACACTTACTTGCTTCCTAAAACAAGCAAAGTATACCATCAATACATTGTTCTCCAACCAATAGTATTGAAACTAAACCAAAAACCCCAAAAACCTAAAGGTTCCTAAGGAAAAATCCTTCTTTCGGATACCATACCAAAAACTATCGTATTGATCAACCCCCATGAGTTATATGTACTATTTTTAGGACCCAAAACAATTGTCAAAAGTCTTAAATAATTTGAAATGCAAAATGGCCGTTTTCTTGCGTTATAAGTTACGTACTTTCCGAGTACCCGAAAAACTCGTTTCCAATCCCAACCACTTCCATAAATTAATAAAAAGGGATTAGAAAGCTAAAAACCAAGTTTAGAAATCATAATCTAAAATTTCAACTCTCAGAGCTCGCCCTGGCGAGTTGGTGGCGAGTGAAGGCAGTGAGTACTGGTCTTACTCGCTCTGGAGCTCGCCCTGGCGTGTTGTCATGACCTGTGACACTCGCCCTGGCGAGTAACCACTCGCTCAGCGAGTTTCAACTGTCATGACAGCAAAAGACAGCAACTCACACCACCTTTTTCCACCCAAGCCTAGTTTGATTCTATTAGTTCCCAACATCTTTTCAAGGCACAAAAGCAAACCCTTTTCATAAGCAAGCAATTCATTTTCCGAAAGCTTGTTGGTTGCTTCGAGTGCAAGTTATTTGATTTTCATTTCCAAAATCAAAACCAAATCCAAGCACAAGTTTTTATTACGGGCCTTAACCGTCCGGTAATCATTTTCAAACATGTTTTCAAGTAATAAGCGACACCACATGTCACACTAGTTTTAAACCACTTTGACCCCAAAACACTACCCAAAAACTCTTAGGAAATATTTTCATAAACCACAAAATATTTTTCATCGGATTTTCTAAAACAAAACCATACAACGCATTTCCCTTTTGCCCAAAGGTTCAAAGACAACGTTTCTTTTCAAAACCTTTCGGCTGACCTCACTGCCCCCACACTGTATCCGTCCCTGGTCGTACACGGAAACCACCTGCTGAATAAGTAAACTGGACGAAGTGATCCGATAGAGTGTGAGATTCCACCGTGAAAAGTCAGTCCAAGCCCGAACTAGCGACCAAAGAGAACCAGAAGTGCCGCATGAGATAAATAAATGTTGAGTCGATTTGACGCATCCGCATCCATACACGCAAAAGTGAACTTTTGGTGATATAAATACCTCGAGTAACCAAATTTGTTTTCGTTGGCAATCTGTCACGCAAGATATAATATATAATATATAGACACCGCAATGATTTGAGTTTAAATTTAGAACTTCATAATTAATATGTTATACACAAATTTTATCATCAATGATATTTGGGTTCTCCTTGACTTCAATGGAAGTGTGCTTAACTACTCTAAATAGTATATGAGCATGTGCCTGTAAAATTTAATTAATAAAAATAATAAAATTTAAGGTCAAATTGTAAAAAATAAATATCTGATACAAAATTAGTTTTTTAACATATAAGTTGACATATTGTCAAAAAAAAATATAAGTTAACATAGATTTAAAATTATTTAAAATAAATTATGGATTAATAGTAATATTGTAGTTGTAATAAAAAAATATAGAACGGAGCTAATAGATGGTATATCACATCTCTATTATATACATTACGAGATTCCCACGGAGTTTTGTTGTCTCAAAAGTAATTGCTTATGTGGCATTCAATTAGAGCTTCTCTTACTTAGGTGTCATTCAGAGTTTTTAGCTTAAGGTATGTTGTTCGAATTCCACTGGCAACAATAAATTGAATTTTTATAATATTTTATGGAAAACTATCTTTCTTTTTGTAGAGAAAGTTACCTTGTAATTACTAACAAAGTTATGTTGTTCGAATCCTATTAACAACAATAATTGAATTTTTTTCGTAAAAAAAAAATAATAATTGAATTTTTATAATATTTTTGTTGTGTAAAAACTCGTTCAAATATTATATTTTTTTGTTTTCTTTTTGTAGAAACTTTTTCAAATATTATATATTTTTTCTAAACTCTCAATTTTATTTTTTTTGTGAAAACTCTCTCAAATATTATATACTATATTTTTTTTAGAAACTTTTTTTTTAGAAACTCTCACAAATATTATATTTTTATATAGAAACTCTCAAATATTATATATTTATATATATATATATATATATATATATGTATACATTTTTTTTTTGGTAGATCAAAGGTATCATCCGTGCGCAACTGCAAAGATTAATCCCCTCGATTTAACTGAGATCAATTTAAGGGATTGACCTCTCCTAAAAAAATATTCTTCATATGCACCGGTCAGCATCGATTTCAAGACCAAATGGTTAAGGGGCCCAAGTATCTACCACTTGTGCGACACTATCTTGGTGCATTTTTAATATTTTAATTTTGTAAAATGAAGGAACACTATATTTAGATTACTTTGAAACAAATTAAAATAAGAAAGTACACTATTTTTTTATGGATAAGATCACTCGAAGAATTGAAGTCTTGAACCCAAAAAATAGCTTATGACATATATGTAAACTTGTTTTTTTTACGTAAAAATTTTTTATTTTATTTTGAAGAAAAAATTATATTCTTTAGAGAAAAAAACAAAATAGAAGATTTTGAGAGAGAGAGAGAAAAAAAAACTCTCGGTGTTGGAGAATGAGAAACGACAAGTACTTTCCACCCCACTATTAAAAAAAGACATTAACGAATTAAAATTTGAATTTCAACTGCGAGAATTATCCTTATTTTCATATTTCATATCTTATCATGGGGAAAACTTATTCAAAATTTTATCTAGCACGAAGAAACATGATCCCCATGATGAAAAGTGTATGTAGATCATAATGAGAACTAACCACGAAAATTTAATTGATATTCATTAAAAAAATATAGAATTAACAACTATTTTTTGTTGATGAAGCCTCTATAGAATCATGTAATGGAGACGGAAGAGAGATAGAAATATAGAGAGAGAAATCTCTTAGTGATGTAGAATAGAAAACGGGGAGCGCTTTCCACCCGACTATTAAAAATACACATTGATTGATTAAATTTTGAATTTTGACTGCGAGGGTTATCCATATTTTCATATTTAATATTTTATCACGGGGATCATTTATTCAAAATTTTATTTAGCACGATAAAAACTGATCCCCATGATGAAAAGTGTATGTAGAAGATAGTGATAATTTAACACGAGAATTTTATTGATATTCATTAAAAAAATAATATAGAATTAACAACTATTTTATTGTTGATGGATCCCCTATAAAGTCACCTACGACGGAGACGGGAGAGAGAGAGAGAGAGAGAGAGAAAATCACTCAGTGGTATATAATAGGAAATGGGTAACACTTCCCACCCCACTATTAAAAATACACGTTGACTAATTAAAATTTGAATTTCGACTAAGGGGGTTTTTCAATATTATGTATCCAACGCACTTTCGTTAGATTACATATGGCTTATGAAATTTATGGAAAATCTAAAATAAATTAATATAATTTTGATTTTTTATAATTTATGCTATTTTAAACTTTCCATAATATTCGTTCGAACTTTTTTAAGAACCTTAATTTATTAATGTTAGTGGAGAGATTCACACATATGTTTTCCCATTTGACGCTCACGCGTGAAGATTGTTTCTTTGTGGTACGGTGAAAAGAAAAAATTTGATAATAGAAACAGGGTCAAAGTATGTTAATATTCATTTAAAAAATAGTATAAAGTTTACAATTATTTTTTGTTGATGAAGTCCTACAGAGTCCTGTGTTAAAGATATATCGTATTTTCATACTCAAATAAACTAAAAGAAATCAATCTCATAGACAATTGAAAAAACGTATATAACCTTCTAATATAAAATGAAAAAAGAAGACATAGACAACCTTCAAAAGAAAAAATAACATATGAAAATAAATATTATTGAAAAAAATAAAAATTATCATGTGTTTGACAATGAACCTAATGTAAATTTTCTATAAAGAGTGGGCTCGAGATGAAACATAAAAAAAATCATAGTATATTTTAATTTTATTGGTACGGTCCCAAAAAATCTTAAGGCCATGAAAAATCAAAGCATATTTTCCTTTGAGAATGAAGTTTGTAATTATTTTCTATTTATAGGATCACATATAGTTTCGGGGATGAAGATGAAATAAAGAATCTATCTCATAATAGTGTAAAATGGGAAGCGAAGTAATACTCTTAATCTATCACATGTTGCTTATTTGGACCTTTTTGTAAACCTTTGTAGAGCTCCTTTGCACGTCTTGTGCTGAGAGGTCTGCTTGTTTTCTCGTGATATATATATGTTCCATTTTCGCTTGTTCAAAAAAATATTAAAAAAGAAAATAATCTCGTGCACGGCACGAGCTAACATACTAGTATAAACTAATAACAACAAATTAGTGTTACATGGTAAAGATATTTTCCTTCAAGTACAGGGAAAGGGCAAATCCCAAGAAGGAGGAGAAGAAGAAGAAGAAGAAGAAGAAGAAGAAGAAGAAGAAGAAGAAGAAGAAGAAGAAGAAGAAGAAGAAGAAGAAGAAGAAGAAGAAGAAGAAGAAGAAGAAGAAGAAGAAGAAGAAGAAGAAGAAGAAGAAGAAGAAGAAGAAGAAGAAGAAGAAGAAGTAAGGTTAGTATTTAGGTGGATTTGACTTTGAAAAATTGGAGCGCACATTGAAATACTTACTTTGGGAGAGAAATATGGTTGAATTAGAGTTAATAATAAGATTTAACAAATACTCCCTCCATTCATTTTTATAAGAGATAGTTGACTTTTTAGATTCATTCAATGACAAATGTATCTAAGCTATAATATAGATCAAATACATCAATTATTGAATGAATCTAAAAGTGAATTGTCTGTTATAAAAGGAATGGAGGGAGTATTAGAAGTAAGAGATTGAAAATAAAAGAAAAATTGAGGCACACACTTAAGGAGGAAAATAATGTTGAATTAGGGTTAGTAAAACTTAACAAAGAATGAAAATAAGAGATTAAAACCAAAAACAAACAAACAATAATGAAAATAAGAGAAAAATTGAGGCCAGACTACAGGAGGAAAATAATGTTGAATTAGGGTTAGTAAGACTTAACAAAGAATGAAAATAAGAGATTAAAACCAAAAACAAACAAACAATAATGGAAATCTTTATCTTTATTTTTATCTTTATATAATAAAACGAGAGTAATTAGAGGCACTCTAAACCCTAACCCTAATATGAATGGTCTAGATTTTGACATTTGAAAAAAAATTATATCAACGGCTATGATAAAAACTTTAATAATCAATTTTTAAACCAATATTATGTTGCCACATCAATTAATGAATGTGACACGTCATGTGTTTAAAACAAAAAAAAAAAAATTGAGATCTGTCAAAAAAAAAGAGAAAATGGATAAACATTAATAAAACAAAAAAAAACTAATAATCAGTTACGAAAATTATGTATAGATCCGATATGTACAAAAAAAAAAAGAGAAAAAAGATAAACATTAATAAAACAAAAAAAAAAACTAATAATTAGTTACGAAAATATGTATAGATTCAACTTAATTGAGGGTTATAAATACAAGCATCCTCAGAGTATTTTTCTCTCACTATATTTCTTTGTTATAATTTATATATTTGTCTTCATATAGTTATTTTGTTTCTATATTTATTTTGAATTTATATTTTGTATGTGTCAAATCTAAATCGTTTGTCTATGTTTGATTTGAAGTTTTTTTTTGTTCGTTTTGTTATAATATTATTGCTAATCTAGAGATTTTGTTACGGTTCTATCAACATGAAGTTGCTATTGTTACACAACATCTATTATCATGAAGTTGTTATTATCGAGTAAGTTTTAAACTTTATACAACCTTATTTATTTATTTGTTTAATTTTTTTTTGTTTCACTCCTCTACTTAATAATTTATTGTTCTCTTTTTCATATGTTTTGATTTTTATTTCTCTTTTTGTTTATGTTTTTAGTGTAATTATACTATTCTATCACTAATTATGTGTTTAATAATCATTCACTTTTTATGCTAATTCAGAAAGTGGTCAATGCATAGATTTCTTCTAACAAATTTTTTTGTCTCTCTTATTTTTATGTTTGGTATTTTTTTACATTTACAGGTAAAATTATATTTAAGGGCAAAAGATTTAAAATATTATTAAAATAGATGAGGTTAAATTAGGATTTTTAGTAGTAGTTTCTTTTTATATATTATTAGTAGATTAGTAGATTTATTATATGTGTGTATTTATCTTTTTTGTAAAAAAATTAATTGGTTTTCTTTTGTTTCTATATTTATGCATAGATTTGTATTACAATGAAGGATACACAATTTAGAATATTATCCTATTTTTATGAATAAATTCAACTATAATCTTTATTTTTATTTTTTTGTTCTTATATGTTATGCATAGATTCATGTATAATTGTTTTATTGTATATATCTTATTTTTCCTATAATTTGTTTTAGTGAAATTACAAAGATAAATATAAAATTTAGAATATTATCTTATTTTTATGTATACATTCGTATTTTTTTTTGTATTTATCTTATTCATTATAAATATTTTCTATAATTTATTTGGTGAATTACAACGAAGGATATACAACTTATAATATTATTAAAATGGATAAGGAAAAAATAGCAAACTTAGTAGTAAACAATTTTATTATATTGAAATAAATAAATTAAAAGTATATAAAATCGAATGAATAAAAATAGTTGTCATTTATCGTGACATACACTAATACCAATCAATATTTTTTCCCTTAAAAATAGAATTTAATCTTGAGAAATTAAAAAGACATAACAATTGAATTTGTGTTTTTTTTACAAGATATGCGTCCAATAAAAAAAAATATGTTGACTTAAGAATAGGTCTAATTTTTTGTCGATTAAATTAATAATGATTTATTTTAATTAAAAATAAGTACAAATACGTAGTAATAGATATATATATATTTTTTCTTACGAATATGGTTTGAATATCAGTAGTATAAATATAGTTTTTTATGGAAGCAATAAGGATATACTTGAAAAATATATATTTCCATCTTTTTTTTTTGTCGTTTGTAGTGTTTTATATTAATTCTAATTTGTAAGCATCAAATATATATCCCTAGATTAGCAATAATACCGTAACAAAACTAACCAACAAAACAATTGAATTGAATGATTGAACCCGTGCGAGCACGGGTAAAAAGTCTAGTTATAATAAAACGAGAGTAACTAGAGGCACCATAAACCCTAACCCTAATATAAATGGTCTAGATTTTGACACATGGAAAAAATATATTATATCAACGGCTACATTAAAAACTTAAATAATTAAATCTTTATCTTTATAACTACAAATCCCTAATTAATTGTGTAAGACCCAAGATTTCACTGTACAGTTTTCCTAAGGAACTTTATTGTTAGCCAAGTTTTTAGGGTTTTTGGTGAAGCGGTTTCATGGGTTTTGTCGCGATAATAGGATTTTTGCTGAAACGGAGCCTGTTTTGTGCTCGTGCGCCGGAAAGGCACAGATTTTGGGTCGTAATTCTCTTTTAAGTATGAGGAGATTTCTGTGGTCTTAGAATAACGAGTTTTGGATTATTCTTGTTTTTGGAAAAACGAGTAGGATTTTACCCGCGGATTGAAAATCTTACTGCGTCGGTTTTGAGTGAGGTTTCGGATGGAAGTTTTATATATCTGCGCGAGTTAGGATATGTCATGAGATTAATTTTCTAAGGTGTGAAAGAAAATTACAGTCGCGGAAAAAGATTCGGCGATAAGTTTTGGAAAGGAAAAACGATAGACGTTCTTTCCGTAGGTTTTACGTTTTTGTGATTTACGTTCGTCGCGATGCGCGAGAACTGAGCGTGCGTTTTGTTGTAAGAGGTTGTGAGAAATATCTTGGGAGGATAGACTCGGATTGATCCAAGGGCTAGGATTTTGTCTTGAAGCTTTATCCTATTTGATCCAATGGTTCTCATGAAACATGACCATGACCTTTAGGGTGACTTAAGGAGACTTTTGGACTTAGCAAAATCACATTTTCATTCACTTCTTCTCTTCTCCTTGCCGTGGCTTCTTTCTCTTCCAACCTTGAGGAACAAAATTCAATCCTTCACCATATCACTTGATTAGAAGCTTGGTTGAAAGCTTGGAGTTGTGAGATTCTTCTTCCTAAGGTAACTAAACCTATTCCCTATCCTTGTTTGGCTAAGATTCTTAGGGAGTTAGGATTTTTATGATTATGTTCTTGGGAGAAATTTCATAAGAATTGGTTGTGAATGGTTTTTGTTCCATGAAAGTTGTTCATGAGGGTTTAGTAAGCATGTGTAGGCTTTGTTATTTCAATTTTCCATGAGTTTGTGAGAATCTCATGAGAAAAGTTAGGGTTTTGAAAGTTTAGAGTATTGATCAATTACATGAGGTTATGTTGTAAGGTTTTGAAAAGAAAAGTTGTCTTTGAACCTTTGGGCGAAAGGGAAATGCGTTGTATGGTTTTGTTTTGGAAAATCCGATGAAAAATATTTTGGTGGTTTATGAAAATATTCCTAAGTGTTTGGAGTAGTGTTTTTGGGGTCAAAGTGGTTTAAAACTCTTATGACATGTGGTGTTACATTTTACCTTGAAAACATGTTTGAAAATGATTTCCGGACGGTTAAGGCCCGTAATAAAACTTGTGCTTGGGTTTGGTTTTGATTTTGGAAATGAAAATCAAATAACTTACACTCGAAGCAACCAACATGCTTTCGGAGATGTGTTGCTTGCTTATAAAAATGGTTTGCTTTTATGCCTTGAAAAAGTGTTGGGAACTAATAGGATCAAACTAGGCTTGGGGTGGAAAAAGGAGGTGTGAGTTGCTGTCTTTTGCTGTCATGACAGGTGCAACTCGCTGAGCGAGTGGTTACTCGCCAGGGCGAGTGTCACAGGTCCTGACAACACGCCAGGGCGAGCTCCAGAGCGAGTAAGACCAGTACTCTCTGCCTTCACTCGCCACCAACTCGCCAGGGCGAGCTCTGGGAGTTGAGATTTTGGATTCTGATTTCTAAACTTGGTTTTTAGCTTTCTAATCCCTTTTTAATAATTTATGGAAGTGGTTGGGATTGGAAACGAGTTTTTCGGGTACTCGGAAAGTACGTAACTTATAATGCAAGAAAACGGCCATTTTGCATTTCAAATTATTTAAGACTTTGGCCTATTGTTTTGGGTCCTAAAAATAGTACATATAACTCATAGGGGTTGATCAATACGGTAGTTTTTGGTATGATATCCGAAAGAGTGGATTTTCCTTAGGAACCTTTAAGTTTTTGGGGTTCTTGGTTTAGTTTCAATACTATTGGTTAGAGAACAATGTATTGATAGTTGCGCTGCTTGTTTTAGGAAGCGCGTTGTGTTGTTTGAGCGTGTGTTGTTGACGGAAGCTTGCTAAGGTAAGGGCTCCACTTTATTTCCGTCTTTTAAAACGGGTTGACATGCTTGGTTTTGCTGTATATGCAATTGTTGGTGTGTTTGGCATGTCTTTGTGATGTATTCTCGTGATGAGAAAGTGTTTACAATACGTGCGTTGAAATACATATGATTAGATATATATGTATGTTTGTGTGGGTTGTGCATATGATTGTGACAATATATGTACGTGTTGCATTAGCATAGATTTGAAGATCGTATGTTCATGCATTGTTAGTAAGTAGTTGCGAGAGGGGACTACGGGGTGCGACTGACAGAGATTGGGTCCACTGGTGTTTATTTTTGTGGTTTATAATACGTAGTGTCCGTGATGGGCTACGGGGTGTGATTGACAGAGATTGGGTCCACTCTAATCTTCGTAGTGTCCGAGATGGGCTACGGGATTTTATTATTGTTTCACGGTGTTTATGTGGTTTATAATACGTAGTGTCCGTGATGGGCTACGGGGTGTGATTGACAGAGATTGGGTCCACTCTAATCTTCGTAGTGTCCGAGATGGGCTACGGGATTTTATTATTGTTCTATGGTGTTTTATCAGGTTTCGTAGTGACCGTGATGGGCTACGGGTTTTGTATTTGGTTTGTTAGTAGGGGATGGACCTACGATTCCGGAATTAAACTCATGCATCGTGGTAGCTAGGGTTAGTACCACGCATTGTAGAGGTTGCATTATAGGCTATGTGTGCATTGCTTATATGAACCCGTTGGCGGGAGTTGCTTTGGTGGTTAAGAGTTTTCTCTTGTGTTTGTGGAAATATTTGTTATGTGTACAATCTTTCGCACTGGTTATATATATATACTTTTATTTTGTGGTGACCCTTTCTTTCATTTGCGGGCTCATCCCACCCAGATTGATGGGTTAGGTCGTGGTGACGACGGTGGCAGTTCTAGGCTATAGTGAGCACGTGGTGAAGCTTAGTATAGTTAGACTATGCGCCGGTGTGTTTTGTGCACCGTGCTTTTTGGTTAGCATAGGGTTGTCTAACTTGTTTTGTTGTAAGTATTTGAATACTTAGACTTGGATTGTAATTATTCAGGAATACACTTTGCTTGTCGAAGCACCTTTTGGTAATGAGTTCTTTTGTATATTTGAATGCCGGCTCATTGAGAAATATTCTATGCGCACTCTGAGTGTTAGTTGAAAAAGAAAAAAAAACATTATAGTGCCTTTTTGGCTTTCGAAAAACGGGCTGTTACAATTGGTATCAGAGCACGGCTTTAAATCTTCAAAGGGAAAGTGTATACTTGAGTCGTTAGTCCAGAGTCGGTTAGAACATAACTAGAGTCGTGTTAGTTCTAGTGTATGTTTGGTGTCGGGTCTTGTGTTAGTAATCCGTTGAGTGAGTTTTCTGTTGAGATTCAGAATTGTTTGATTAAGGATCTAATCAAATGGAATTGGTGATGCACAGAGAGACCTGTGTTTCTTTTTGGAGGGTAGCCAGTCCCTGCTTCGTGTGAACATGATGGTTTAGGCTATGTCACGGAGGCGAGGGAAGTGGTTTTGGAAATTTTCGTGTGTGGGCACGAGGATCTTTGAGGACTAGAGGTTGAAAACCTGGGTTGTGCGGTAAAATTTTGAGTGGTGAACTCGTTGAGAGTGGCGGTTGGTGCACGGTTGTGCCAGTGTGTTGGTGAGAGTATCTGTGTGACTTCACCCGGTGTTAGCATCTGTGTGGCTGCACCTAATCCTGAGGGATTTTGTTGAGTTGGTGATGGTAATAACTAGTTGAGTTGTTACTCTTACCTTTAGTTTCGAGGACGAAACTTCTTTTTGGAGGGTAGTAATGTAAGACCCAAGATTTCACTGTACAGTTTTCCTAAGGAACTTTATTGTTGGCTAAGTTTTTAGGGTTTTTGGTGAAGCGGTTTCATGGGTTTTGTCGCGATAATAGGATTTTTGCTGAAACGGAGCCTGTTTTGTGCTCGTGCGCCGGAAAGGCACAGACTTTTGGGTCGTAATTCTCTTTTAAGTATGAGGAGATTTCTGTGGTCTTAGAATAACGAGTTTTGGATTATTCTTGTTTTTGGAAAAACGAGTAGGATTTTACCCGCGGATTGAAAATCTTACTGCGTCGGTTTTGAGTGAGGTTTCGGATGGAAGTTTTATATATCTGCGCGAGTTAGGATATGTCATGAGATTAATTTTCTAAGGTGTGAAAGAAAATTACAGTCGCGGAAAAAGATTCGGCGATAAGTTTTGGAAAGGAAAAACGATAGACGTTCTTTCCGTAGGTTTTACGTTTTTGTGATTTACGTTCGTCGCGATGCGCGAGAACTGAGCGTGCGTTTTGTTGTAAGAGGTTGTGAGAAATATCTTGGGAGGATAGACTCGGATTGATCCAAGGGCTAGGATTTTGTCTTGAAGCTTTATCCTATTTGATCCAATGGTTCTCATGAAACATGACCATGACCTTTAGGGTGACTTAAGGAGACTTTTGGACTTAGCAAAATCACATTTTCATTCACTTCTTCTCTTCTCCTTGCCGTGGCTTCTTTCTCTTCCAACCTTGAGGAACAAAATTCAATCCTTCACCATATCACTTGATTAGAAGCTTGGTTGAAAGCTTGGAGTTGTGAGATTCTTCTTCCTAAGGTAACTAAACCTATTCCCTATCCTTGTTTGGCTAAGATTCTTAGGGAGTTAGGATTTTTATGATTATGTTCTTGGGAGAAATTTCATAAGAATTGGTTGTGAATGGTTTTTGTTCCATGAAAGTTGTTCATGAGGGTTTAGTAAGCATGTGTAGGCTTTGTTATTTCAATTTTCCATGAGTTTGTGAGAATCTCATGAGAAAAGTTAGGGTTTTGAAAGTTTAGAGTATTGATCAATTACATGAGGTTATGTTGTAAGGTTTTGAAAAGAAAAGTTGTCTTTGAACCTTTGGGCGAAAGGGAAATGCGTTGTATGGTTTTGTTTTGGAAAATCCGATGAAAAATATTTTGGTGGTTTATGAAAATATTCCTAAGTGTTTGGAGTAGTGTTTTTGGGGTCAAAGTGGTTTAAAACTCTTGTGACATGTGGTGTTACATTTTACCTTGAAAACATGTTTGAAAATGATTTCCGGACGGTTAAGGCCCGTAATAAAACTTGTGCTTGGGTTTGGTTTTGATTTTGGAAATGAAAATCAAATAACTTGCACTCGAAGCAACCAACATGCTTTCGGAGATGTGTTGCTTGCTTATAAAAATGGTTTGCTTTTATGCCTTGAAAAAGTGTTGGGAACTAATAGGATCAAACTAGGCTTGGGGTGGAAAAAGGAGGTGTGAGTTGCTGTCTTTTGCTGTCATGACAGGTGCAACTCGCTGAGCGAGTGGTTACTCGCCAGGGCGAGTGTCACAGGTCCTGACAACACGCCAGGGCGAGCTCCAGAGCGAGTAAGACCAGTACTCTCTGCCTTCACTCGCCACCAACTCGCCAGGGCGAGCTCTGGGAGTTGAGATTTTGGATTCTGATTTCTAAACTTGGATTTTAGCTTTCTAATCCCTTTTTAATAATTTATGGAAGTGGTTGGGATTGGAAACGAGTTTTTCGGGTACTCGGAAAGTACGTAACTTATAACGCAAGAAAACGGCCATTTTGCATTTCAAATTATTTAAGACTTTGGCCTATTGTTTTGGGTCCTAAAAATAGTACATATAACTCATAGGGGTTGATCAATACGGTAGTTTTTGGTATGATATCCGAAAGAGTGGATTTTCCTTAGGAACCTTTAAGTTTTTGGGGTTCTTGGTTTAGTTTCAATACTATTGGTTAGAGAACAATGTATTGATAGTTGCGCTGCTTGTTTTAGGAAGCGCGTTGTGTTGTTTGAGCGTGTGTTGTTGACGGAAGCTTGCTAAGGTAAGGGCTCCACTTTATTTCCGTCTTTTAAAACGGGTTGACATGCTTGGTTTTGCTGTATATGCAATTGTTGGTGTGTTTGGCATGTCTTTGTGATGTATTCTCGTGATGAGAAAGTGTTTACAATACGTGCGTTGAAATACATATGATTAGATATATATGTATGTTTGTGTGGGTTGTGCATATGATTGTGACAATATATGTACGTGTTGCATTAGCATAGATTTGAAGATCGTATGTTCATGCATTGTTAGTAAGTAGTTGCGAGAGGGGACTACGGGGTGCGACTGACAGAGATTGGGTCCACTGGTGTTTATTTTTGTGGTTTATAATACGTAGTGTCCGTGATGGGCTACGGGGTGTGATTGACAGAGATTGGGTCCACTCTAATCTTCGTAGTGTCCGAGATGGGCTACGGGATTTTATTATTGTTTCACGGTGTTTATGTGGTTTATAATACGTAGTGTCCGTGATGGGCTACGGGGTGTGATTGACAGAGATTGGGTCCACTCTAATCTTCGTAGTGTCCGAGATGGGCTACGGGATTTTATTATTGTTCTACGGTGTTTTATCAGGTTTCGTAGTGACCGTGATGGGCTACGGGTTTTGTATTTGGTTTGTTAGTAGGGGATGGACCTACGATTCCGGAATTAAACTCATGCATCGTGGTAGCTAGGGTTAGTACCACGCATTGTAGAGGTTGCATTATAGGCTATGTGTGCATTGCTTATATGAACCCGTTGGCGGGAGTTGCTTTGGTGGTTAAGAGTTTTCTCTTGTGTTTGTGGAAATATTTGTTATGTGTACAATCTTTCGCACTGGTTATATATATATACTTTTATTTTGTGGTGACCCTTTCTTTCATTTGCGGGCTCATCCCACCCAGATTGATGGGTTAGGTCGTGGTGACGACGGTGGCAGTTCTAGGCTATAGTGAGCACGTGGTGAAGCTTAGTATAGTTAGACTATGCGCCGGTGTGTTTTGTGCACCGTGCTTTTTGGTTAGCATAGGGTTGTCTAACTTGTTTTGTTGTAAGTATTTGAATACTTAGACTTGGATTGTAATTATTCAGGAATACACTTTGCTTGTCGAAGCACCTTTTGGTAATGAGTTCTTTTGTATATTTGAATGCCGGCTCATTGAGAAATATTCTATGCGCACTCTGAGTGTTAGTTGAAAAAGAAAAAAAAACATTATAGTGCCTTTTTGGCTTTCGAAAAACGGGCTGTTACAATTGGTATCAGAGCACGGCTTTAAATCTTCAAAGGGAAAGTGTATACTTGAGTCGTTAGTCCAGAGTCGGTTAGAACATAACTAGAGTCGTGTTAGTTCTAGTGTATGTTTGGTGTCGGGTCTTGTGTTAGTAATCCGTTGAGTGAGTTTTCTGTTGAGATTCAGAATTGTTTGATTAAGGATCTAATCAAATGGAATTGGTGATGCACAGAGAGACCTGTGTTTCTTTTTGGAGGGTAGCCAGTCCCTGCTTCGTGTGAACATGATGGTTTAGGCTATGTCACGGAGGCGAGGGAAGTGGTTTTGGAAATTTTCGTGTGTGGGCACGAGGATCTTTGAGGACTAGAGGTTGAAAACCTGGGTTGTGCGGTAAAATTTTGAGTGGTGAACTCGTTGAGAGTGGCGGTTGGTGCACGGTTGTGCCAGTGTGTTGGTGAGAGTATCTGTGTGACTTCACCCGGTGTTAGCATCTGTGTGGCTGCACCTAATCCTGAGGGATTTTGTTGAGTTGGTGATGGTAATAACTAGTTGAGTTGTTACTCTTACCTTTAGTTTCGAGGACGAAACTTCTTTTTGGAGGGTAGTAATGTAAGACCCAAGATTTCACTGTACAGTTTTCCTAAGGAACTTTATTGTTGGCTAAGTTTTTAGGGTTTTTGGTGAAGCGGTTTCATGGGTTTTGTCGCGATAATAGGATTTTTGCTGAAACGGAGCCTGTTTTGTGCTCGTGCGCCGGAAAGGTACAGACTTTTGGGTCGTAATTCTCTTTTAAGTATGAGGAGATTTCTGTGGTCTTAGAATAACGAGTTTTGGATTATTCTTGTTTTTGGAAAAACGAGTAGGATTTTACCCGCGGATTGAAAATCTTACTGCGTCGGTTTTGAGTGAGGTTTCGGATGGAAGTTTTATATATCTGCGCGAGTTAGGATATGTCATGAGATTAATTTTCTAAGGTGTGAAAGAAAATTACAGTCGCGGAAAAAGATTCGGCGATAAGTTTTGGAAAGGAAAAACGATAGACGTTCTTTCCGTAGGTTTTACGTTTTTGTGATTTACGTTCGTCGCGATGCGCGAGAACTGAGCGTGCGTTTTGTTGTAAGAGGTTGTGAGAAATATCTTGGGAGGATAGACTCGGATTGATCCAAGGGCTAGGATTTTGTCTTGAAGCTTTATCCTATTTGATCCAATGGTTCTCATGAAACATGACCATGACCTTTAGGGTGACTTAAGGAGACTTTTGGACTTAGCAAAATCACATTTTCATTCACTTCTTCTCTTCTCCTTGCCGTGGCTTCTTTCTCTTCCAACCTTGAGGAACAAAATTCAATCCTTCACCATATCACTTGATTAGAAGCTTGGTTGAAAGCTTGGAGTTGTGAGATTCTTCTTCCTAAGGTAACTAAACCTATTCCCTATCCTTGTTTGGCTAAGATTCTTAGGGAGTTAGGATTTTTATGATTATGTTCTTGGGAGAAATTTCATAAGAATTGGTTGTGAATGGTTTTTGTTCCATGAAAGTTGTTCATGAGGGTTTAGTAAGCATGTGTAGGCTTTGTTATTTCAATTTTCCATGAGTTTGTGAGAATCTCATGAGAAAAGTTAGGGTTTTGAAAGTTTAGAGTATTGATCAATTACATGAGGTTATGTTGTAAGGTTTTGAAAAGAAAAGTTGTCTTTGAACCTTTGGGCGAAAGGGAAATGCGTTGTATGGTTTTGTTTTGGAAAATCCGATGAAAAATATTTTGGTGGTTTATGAAAATATTCCTAAGTGTTTGGAGTAGTGTTTTTGGGGTCAAAGTGGTTTAAAACTCTTGTGACATGTGGTGTTACATTTTACCTTGAAAACATGTTTGAAAATGATTTCCGGACGGTTAAGGCCCGTAATAAAACTTGTGCTTGGGTTTGGTTTTGATTTTGGAAATGAAAATCAAATAACTTGCACTCGAAGCAACCAACATGCTTTCGGAGATGTGTTGCTTGCTTATAAAAATGGTTTGCTTTTATGCCTTGAAAAAGTGTTGGGAACTAATAGGATCAAACTAGGCTTGGGGTGGAAAAAGGAGGTGTGAGTTGCTGTCTTTTGCTGTCATGACAGGTGCAACTCGCTGAGCGAGTGGTTACTCGCCAGGGCGAGTGTCACAGGTCCTGACAACACGCCAGGGCGAGCTCCAGAGCGAGTAAGACCAGTACTCTCTGCCTTCACTCGCCACCAACTCGCCAGGGCGAGCTCTGGGAGTTGAGATTTTGGATTCTGATTTCTAAACTTGGTTTTTAGCTTTCTAATCCCTTTTTAATAATTTATGGAAGTGGTTGGGATTGGAAACGAGTTTTTCGGGTACTCGGAAAGTACGTAACTTATAACGCAAGAAAACGGCCATTTTGCATTTCAAATTATTTAAGACTTTGGCCTATTGTTTTGGGTCCTAAAAATAGTACATATAACTCATAGGGGTTGATCAATACGGTAGTTTTTGGTATGATATCTGAAAGAGTGGATTTTCCTTAGGAACCTTTAAGTTTTTGGGGTTCTTGGTTTAGTTTCAATACTATTGGTTAGAGAACAATGTATTGATAGTTGCGCTGCTTGTTTTAGGAAGCGCATTGTGTTGTTTGAGCGTGTGTTGTTGACGGAAGCTTGCTAAGGTAAGGGCTCCACTTTATTTCTGTCTTTTAAAACGGGTTGACATGCTTGGTTTTGCTGTATATGCAATTGTTGGTGTGTTTGGCATGTCTTTGTGATGTATTCTCGTGATGAGAAAGTGTTTACAATACGTGCGTTGAAATACATATGATTAGATATATATGTATGTTTGTGTGGGTTGTGCATATGATTGTGACAATATATGTACGTGTTGCATTAGCATAGATTTGAAGATCGTATGTTCATGCATTGTTAGTAAGTAGTTGCGAGAGGGGACTACGGGGTGCGACTGACAGAGATTGGGTCCACTGGTATTTATTTTTGTGGTTTATAATACGTAGTGTCCGTGATGGGCTACGGGGTGTGATTGACAGAGATTGGGTCCACTCTAATCTTCGTAGTGTCCGAGATGGGCTACGGGATTTTATTATTGTTTCACGGTGTTTATGTGGTTTATAATACGTAGTGTCCGTGATGGGCTACGGGGTGTGATTGACAGAGATTGGGTCCACTCTAATCTTCGTAGTGTCCGAGATGGGCTACGGGATTTTATTATTGTTCTACGGTGTTTTATCAGGTTTCGTAGTGACCGTGATGGGCTACGGGTTTTGTATTTGGTTTGTTAGTAGGGGATGGACCTACGATTCCGGAATTAAACTCATGCATCGTGGTAGCTAGGGTTAGTACCACGCATTGTAGAGGTTGCATTATAGGCTATGTGTGCATTGCTTATATGAACCCGTTGGCGGGAGTTGCTTTGGTGGTTAAGAGTTTTCTCTTGTGTTTGTGGAAATATTTGTTATGTGTACAATCTTTCGCACTGGTTATATATATATATATACTTTTATTTTGTGGTGACCCTTTCTTTCATTTGCGGGCTCATCCCACCCAGATTGATGGGTTAGGTCGTGGTGACGACGGTGGCAGTTCTAGGCTATAGTGAGCACGTGGTGAAGCTTAGTATAGTTAGACTATGCGCCGATGTGTTTTGTGCACCGTGCTTTTTGGTTAGCATAGGGTTGTCTAACTTGTTTTGTTGTAAGTATTTGAATACTTAGACTTGGATTGTAATTATTCAGGAATACACTTTGCTTGTCGAAGCACCTTTTGGTAATGAGTTCTTTTGTATATTTGAATGCCGGCTCATTGAGAAATATTCTATGCGCACTCTGAGTGTTAGTTGAAAAAGAAAAAAAAATTATAGTGCCTTTTTGGCTTTCGAAAAACGGGCTGTTACAAATTGTTTTCCTAAATTCCCTATAAAACCTCTTAACTATCCGACTTATGGTTTGTTTTTATCTAAATTTATGGTTTGTTTTAATAGGATTTATGATTTGTTTTTACCTAAATTGTGTTGCTCTCTTTCATCTCTCACTCTCTCGGTTCTGAATTTATTTTTTCTTTCTCTTTATTTTTTTTTCTCTCAACCTTTTTCTCTGAAATTTAGCATGATTTTGCAGGGAATTTCTATGAAGATTGATTTAATATCAAGTTTAACATCATATGGTTTGTTTTTATCTAAATTTATGGTTTGTTTTAATAGGATTTATAATTTGTTTTTAGCTAAATTTTGTTGCTCTCTTTCATCTCTCACTCTCTCAGTTCTGAATTTATTTTTTTCTTTCTCTTTATTTTTTCTCTCAACCTTTTTCTCTGAATTTAACATGGTTTTGCAGGGAATTTCTATGAAGATTGATTTAATGTCAAGTTTAACGTCGTATGGTTTGTTTTTATCTAAATTTATTGTTTGTTTTAATAGGATTTATGATTTGTTTTTAATTACTTAAATTTTGTTGTTTTCTTTCATATCTCACTCTCTTGATTTTGAATTTATTTTTTCTTTCTCTTTATTTTTTCTCTCAACCTTTTTCTCTGAATTTAGCATAGTTTTGCAGGGAATTTCTATGAAGATTGATTTAATGTCAAGTTTAACATCGTATGGTTTGTTTTTATCTAAATTTATTGTTTGTTTTAATAGTATTTATGATTTGTTTTTACCTAAATTTTGTTGCTCTCTTTCATATCTCACTCTCTTGATTTTGAATTTATTTTTTCTATTTTGCATGAAATTTCTATAAAGATTAATTTAATGTCAAGTTTAACATCGTATGCATTTTCTATCGATGCTCAGGTACTATAAGATGTTGCTTAAAGCAACAATATTGTTTTTCTACTACTTCCTAATTATTTCCCTAGACTTTTGTCGACTGGTATTTGTATTTTTAAAAATGTCAATACAGGTATTTTGGAAATTATATTCACAGGTTTGCAGTAAATTTCATTCTTTGATATATTCTATTTATTTTTATTCGGTGTTGTTTCTCATGTATACAACAAGTTTTCTTAATTTATTTGTGTTCTAGATTTTTTGTTATGACTATCTATGTTCAGGTATTATAAGATGATTTGTCAAAAAAAAAAGGTACTATAAGATGTTACTTAAAACTTCAATATTGTTTTTTTTACTTCTTAATTAGTTTCAATATATCTGTATTTTCTTAACTTTTTTATTTGCAATTTTTTACTATAAGAAATTAAATTATACACATTATATTCTACATAATCCGAGATGCACGGGTAATAGTCTAGTAAGAGAAAAATTGAGGCCAGACTACATGAGGAAAATCAGGTTGATTAGTAAAAATTAACAAAATTGAAATAAGAGATTAAAACAAAAAAAACAAAATATTGGAAATAAATGAAAAAATCATAACACTTTAAATAAGAGACACTTTAAATAAGAGGATTTGCAAAGAGCACTACAAACCACTGTAGATGGCTCACATTGCTCTAAAATTTTGGGTAGATTGCATATGAGTGAGCCACGTCAGATTTTTTTCATATTACTTCAAAAAGTTTTTTATAGGGAGTGACCCACTTAAAAACCCTATTATTTCAATAGGACCTATGCTTTTGTCTGTTCACTGTTCTGCTTTCTCTCTCACCTATGCTCACAAAAGTCACAACTTTGAAGAAAAAGTAAGAATAAGAGACAATGATGAAATGGCCGCAGCCAAAAACTACAACACGACGGCGATTTTTCTGACACGGTGGTTAGCAGTGAACTTCCTTTATTTTTTTTAGAGGTTTTGTTGAGGACGGCGAAGGAAAAGAAAAATTGAAAACACGCAGATCTAAAAACGCAATAGGAACAAAACAAAAATGAAAAACCAGAAACCAACAATACTATACATGGAGGAAAACGCAGATCCAGCGCAAAAACGAAAAACAAGAAAACGCAGATCAAAAGGTGAAAAATAATAGCAAGGATATTATGTTCTTCAACTTAAATTCGTGAAAGGGAATTCACAGTGGCCGGAAAAACAAAACAAACAGAGTAAAAAAAAAATTACTAAAATTCACCGAGAATCAAAATAAAACAAAATTACTAAGATTCAAAACACTTCAAGACAGATTCAGAATTTAAAAACAAAACGCATATGATATATGTTTCTTTTCAAATAGATTAAAAATAAAACAAACTAGAACTGTGTAGAGGAAGAAAGTGATGTGAAAATTTAAACTTCATTTTATGTTAGAAATGTAAGTTTTGTAGTGAGGGGGTGAGAGAAAAAGAATGGTGACTTTATTTTTGGTGTGTGATGGTTGGAAATAGATGAAAATTTAGAGGAAGGAGGAAAGGTGGGTGGTTGTTGATCTGTAAAACCAAAAACGCAGAGAGAGAGATGAGGGGATATGTGAATACAATGTGGGGCGGCTAGGGTTACTTGCATAGGGGTGTTTTATTTGTTTATGGGTTGGGCCATTAAGCCCAAATTAACACATGTTCACTTTCTTCTTTTTTTTTTTTTTTTTTTTTTTGTTTCTCTTTGTGCAAAACCATTGCTAAGGCCAATGAATCATGTAATAAGATGAGGTTAATAATAATTTATGTTGATACAGGTTTTAAAATAGAGCATTGTTATTTAGCAAAAAAAAATGTATATAACAAATGCAAGAATTAACATATGGTAACTCAAAAATAGAGCATTGTTTTAAAATTGATGTTATTTAATCTCTTTATTTTGTGGAAATTATGGATGGTGATAGATGTAAACAAATGTGGATATTTATTCTTGCAATTCTCCTCCTTAAATTTTCTTGCCAAAATCTTTTTCCTTTTAAAATATTCATACCTAAGATTAATTTTGTAGCAAGTGCTCCTGCCGTACAATAGTTACTTACTTACTTCAATGATATATTCACACCACATTTAAGTGAAACAAAAAAAAAGTGAAACACATTAGCATGGTTATATATAATTTTTATTTTCAAATTATATATATTGTTTCAGGTAGAACATTAAAAAAAACCTTATGACTATAAATCAAACACAATATGCTATTGATTTATAGAGGCTTAATTTAACATTTAGTCCATTATGTTTATCATACGTTTTAATTTGGTCCCTTATATTTTAAAAGTTTTAATTTGGTCTCTTATGTTTATTATATGTTTCAATTTGGTCCTTTCCGTCAGTTTTATCATATATGTCAGACGGTTGGCATACGTGGACAAACATGTGGACACTTGAACATGTGTCCAATTGAAACGGTGGAAACATCAAAATTGACGGAAGTAACCAATTTATGCAAACGGTGAAAACATAATGAACTAAATTGAAACTTTTAAAATATAAGGGATCAAGTTGAAACTTAAAATAAACATAAGAGAACAAATGCTGAATTAAGCCATTTATAAAAGTGATAAAATATTTTATTCAAATATAGGCTAAAAATTTATATGCGGGATAAATTATAATAGATAAAAGGCTTAAACATCATTTTCGTCCGTGTAAGTTCATAAATTTTTGGTTTTACTCCCTGTATCTTTTTTTGTTGCAAATTAGTCCCTGCATGTGCAAATCTTTTTGATTTTAGTCCCTAAAGCTAAAATTCGCAGGAAAATCTGTAGGAAAATTCGTTGGTTTCCTGCAGATTTTCCTGCGGATTTTAGTTTTAAGGGACTAAAACCAAAAGATTTGAACATACAGAAACTAATTTGCAACAAAAAAAGATACAGGGACTAAAACCAAAAAATCGCGAACTTACAGGGACGAAAATGTTGATTATAAACTAAATAAATTATATATATGCGGGACAAAATAAGATACTCATTCAAATCACTACAAGAAAACCTCAATTTATTGACGGATTTTAATAACATCTATTGAGGGCTTAAGTCCTCCGTAAGTTACTGACGGCCTAAACCCTCAGTAAATGAGAAAAAAAACCCTCACAAATTTACTGGCGACCTAAGCCCTCAGTAAAATTCTGACACTCACAATTATTGAGGGCCTAAGTCCTCGGTAAATTTACTGGCGACCTAAGCCCTCAATAAATTATTGTGGGGCTGAGTTATTGTCACGTGTTGGGGCTGTATTTTGATCATCTCCCAGGTTGCTTTGTCCCTTAGTTTTTTCCTTCCTTGGGAGTGGGTGTGTACGATTTATTAGGTAATGGGTGGGGTGTAGTTTGTTTTTGGTGTTGGATTGCAAATGCTGTGCATATCATAGTTTTCTTTCATCTTGTATTTTTTAGTACTACTTGTACTTATCTATTAATAATATTAGCCCTTTTTAAAAAAAATATCTACACAACCATTCATTTTCATTCCCATATTTCAACTTCATATTCACTTTCTCTTCCTTGAAAGTTTCAACCTACAACCCATTTTATTCTTCCAAGTTTCAAGTTAATTACAACCTATGTGTTTGATGCTTCTCAAAGCAAAACCTCTTGCACCATTCAACAATAACACCATGTGTTTGATGCTTCTTACTATGTTCATTTTCATCTTCGATCTTCAATTTCTGCAAATCGGTTTGTATGTTCTTCATCCTTAAGCCAATTCTTCATATTCATCTTTTCCTTGTCATTTTTTTGTTTTTTTTTTAAGAAAGTATGCAACTAAGGGGTAATGAGATAATTTGGGGATACTTTGAGCAATTTCGCAAGATGATGATGAACCTTTCTTAAAATTATTAATTTTATGTGTTAATATATATTAAAAATAATGTTATGTTAATTTTTATTTTTCAAAATAATAAATAAATATGTTTTTAAAATAATTAAGAAAACAATTAAAATATATAATTTTTTTAAAAAAAATAACCCAAAATTTTGTGACGGCCTAA
This sequence comes from Trifolium repens, assembly GCA_030408175.1. Classification (NCBI taxonomy): domain Eukaryota; kingdom Viridiplantae; phylum Streptophyta; class Magnoliopsida; order Fabales; family Fabaceae; genus Trifolium; species Trifolium repens. The sequence goes on from CP125851.1 coordinate 27,837,934, forward strand.
GCCGTCGCTACATAGTCAAAGCATGACAGTACACGAAGATCCGTCATCATTTTGTGACGGCATGAGCCGTCTCTAATTCAAAATTACTGACGGCCATGGCTGTCACAAAATTCGTCACATCCTTTACTGACGGCCAAGACCGTCACAAAATTAGCTACGCCCGTTTTTCTGACGCCCAGTGGCCGCCAGCTGACCGCCATTAAATTTACAATTAGCGACGGCTTTTCCCTGTTAGCGAGGGTTTTTGGCCGTCGCAAAATGATGATTTTCTTGTAGTGAATACAAGGAAAAAATTATTACAATATATTAAATAAGTTATAAATGAGACAAAATATGATATTAGTTCAAATAGTGAAAGAACTAATTATAACGTAGGGATTCAATATGGTCGGTTAGGTAATTATAATTTCTTTCCATACATATTATTTCATTCGTTCCATGTGAAGGATTCAATATTTGTACAGCCACCTACCATACACCAAATATCTCACACTTACAAATTCATACACTTAAAAATTTCGTATCAAGATCATAATAACTAAAAAACAAAAAAAAATGACTTACACTTAATTGCTTTTTTTTGTCAAATTTCTTAATGGCTACCAATTGACTTATGTTTTTAAGGGAATTGCATAATTTAACCGGAGAGAATATTAAATTATTTAACTAAAAAATAATTCAAAAAAAATATCATGGTAACTCAAAATATTATGGTAACTCAAAAAAATAAAATCATTTGAACCAATCAACAATAAATTGGTTCTAGTGCTAAGGATTTTGATCTCCTTAAGCATATGGTCAGAAGTTCGATTTCGAATTCACGCATACCAAGAAAATTCAGTTGCAAGGAGAGAACTAATCTTATGTACTCTCCAATGGAAATTAATCTTTACCAACGACGATAAAAACTTTATATCAATATCATAATAACTAAAAAAACCAAAAATAATTTTTTTTAATAGGACCGTGCGTCCGCACGGGTATGGACACTAGTTGGGACACAATTTAGGAGGAAAATGTAGTTGAATTAAAGTTAATAAAACTAACAAAAATTGAAAATAGGAGATTAAAAAAAAAAAAAAATGGAAATAAGTGAAAACTTTGGGCCCACAATTTAGGAGAAAAATACCGTTAGATTAGGATCAGTACCACTACTAGAAAACTCACTCATTTAGCCTTCAAATTTCAACTTTCACATCTCTCTCCCTTTTTTCTTTTCTCACTCTAGAAATAAAAACCCTAAAAATCCCTTTCACCTCATCACTCACATTCTCAGATGCGATTCTCAAACCCTCACTCGTTCTCGAGCTCTCAACGTTTCAAACGGTTATTCTCGATCGATTCTCAACCTTTTCTCACTCCCATACCTGTGATCTCAAAGGGTTAAAGTTCGATTCTCAACCTTCTTTCTCAAACCCTCCCCTTTTTGTTCTACAACATCCTTTCTTTTCTCCCTCAAATCAAATCCTCTTTGTTTCTTGAATATCCCTAACCATTGGACTGAAATCCACAATTCAATTCTTCGTGAAACGTGGTAATTTCAAACCCTAAATCCCTTTTACATTGTGTTTCATTTGCTCTGCTCTTCAAACCCAAGGTTTAATCGAAAGTGGGAATGTATGTTTGTGGAGTTACTGCCGCTCGTGTTTACGTCAATTTCGATCTTCTTTACAGGTTCATCTCTAAACTTGACAAAACCCTAATGAAATTTTTTTTTCTTCTGCTTTCTTTTGGTTTTTGGTACTAATCAGTTTATGTTTTTTTTTGTTGTTGCTTGGTTTGATAATTAGGCAGATAAGCACTTGGGATTTGAAGTTTGTTATGTTCGCAATTTTACTGATGTAGATGACAAGGTCAGTGTCTTTTTTATTCTTGAGCTTATCATCTGAGAGACTGTTATGGAAACAACTTAAGACGATTCCATAACATTTCTAGGGTAACTTATGAAAATAACCAATTGGTTATTTTTTAAAACAATCTGATTTTATCTGTTGTGATCGAAATAGATAGATTAAAACAATTTGATTTTAAACCTTTCTAGGGATCATTGAGTGACAGGACTAGTGTCTGTCAATATGATGTAAAAGTTTTTCAGTTCTTTTATAGATGTTGATTTGTCTATGCTTTCATTGAATAATTGATAATTTGCAACTACGTATAGACTAAAGTACTTGAATGTGAGTTTAGTTTTGAAGGAAAATGAGTAATATAGTTTAATCTTAGCTTTTAGATTATATTTAGTAACTTGATTTTAACTAAATGCAACCATATGCTCAACTAATTTAACCATGGCTGACAATTGAGACTTGGATGTTGCCTATTAAGTTTCATTCATGTGTTGATTGGTTGGTGTTTTAGATATCATAGATATATTATATTATTGTCGTTCCCTTTGTCTCAAAGAAATGCTATATAGAATAGTTGAATTAGGCTCATTGTACACTTGTAGTTTTACATAGGTGTTGTTTTCATTTGATGATTTATATAACTATGAAGCTTAGTTATATGATGGTTAGGCCTTGATATCAGGTTTGAGTAGCTCTTTAAGTACTGTGCAGCTAGTGTGGTGTTGGGAAGATTCTACATACTTTACTGGACTGTTTGTGTTGCCATGTTTAGGAAAAAAAAAGGTATGACAAACCATCCAACTTAAGTGTTGATTAAGACCCTTTAAAATTCTGGGTATAATAAGAAACCACAACTTTCTTTGTTTCTATTCTAACTCAGGGTATGTAATTGTTTATTTGTTTCTATCCTACATACTTTACTAGACTGTTTGTGTAGCTATGATCATGCTGTTGTCTATCACGTATTTGAACAAAACAGAGTGAAGCGACCAATAGAGATGCCTACGAAGGCGAGGAAGAAAGGGACCCGACCTGAATGGATAGGTGAAGAAGCTTGGTATAGTCTTCAAGTTCGTTGGCCCATGTTGATTAGCACTTGAACTTGTAAGTATTAAATTAACATGTATACAACTTTATTATAATTAAATCATTTCATGTACCTCTGATTAAAAACTTATGTAGGATGTGAAAACTATGTGCCAATTTCAATATTTGCATCTCATTGGCTCAAATTTACCATATGTATTTCTACTAGAAGGTGCTATTGCATAAAAATCTATAAAGTGGAATAATGAAATTCCAAAAAAAATATAGATCCCATTTGGGGCAGAGAAGAATTAAAATCTTGCACACTTGTGTAAAATTGAATTGACCGTATCTTGTTGGCTTGTGTGAAATTCAATTGACGGTATCTTGTCGGCTTGTTTAAAATTGAATTGACGGCAACTTGTCGGCTTGTGTGAAATTGAATTGACGGTATCTTGTCGGCTTGTTAAAAATTGAATTGACGGTAACTTGTCGGTTTGTGTAAAATTGAATTGATGGTATCTTGTAGGCTTCTGGGAAATTGATTTGACGGTAACTATTGGTTTGTGTGAAATAGAATTGACGGTATTTTGTTGGCTTGTGGGAAAGTGAATTGACGATATCTTGTAGGCTTATAAAAAATTGAATTGACGGTAACTTGGTGGCTTGTGTGAAATTGAATTGACGGTATCTTGTTGGTTTGAGTAAAATTGAATTGACGGGAACTTTTTGCTTTGTATGAAATTTAATTGATGGTATCTTGTCGGCTTTTTAAAATTGAATTGACGGTAACTTGTTGGCTTGTGTGAAAATGAATTTACAATTTCTTGTCGGCTTTTGTAAAATTGAATTGACGGTATCTTGCACACTTGTCGACTTGAATTGACTATATCTTGTTGGCTTGTGTGAAATTGAATTGACGGTATTTTGTCGGCTTGTTTAAAGTTGAATTGACGGTAACTTTTCGGTTTGTGTGAAATTGAATTGACGGTATCTTGTCGATTTGTTAATAATTGAATTGACGGTAACTTGTCGGCTTGTGTGAAAGTGAATTGACGGTATCTTGTCGGCTTGTTAAAAATTGAATTGATGGACTTGTCGGCTTGTGTGAAATTAAATTGACGGTATCTTTCGGCTTGTGTAAAATTTAATTGACGGTATCTTATGGGCTTGAGTAAAATTGAATTGATGGTATCTTGTTGGCTTGTGTAAAATTCAATTGACGGTATCTCTCGCACTTATGTAAAATTGAATTGACCGTATTTTGTTGGCTTGTGTGAAATTGAATTGACGGTATCTTATCGGCTTGTTAAAAATTGAATTGACGGTAACTTGCCGGCTTGTGTGAAATTGAATTGATGGTATATTGTTGGTTGTGGTAAAGTGAATTGACGGTATCTTGTTTGTTGGCTTATTATAAAAAATTGAATTGACGGTAACTTGTCGGTATCTTGTTGGCTTGTGTAAAATTGTATTGACGGTAACTCGTTGGCTTGTGTGAAATTGCATTGACGGTATCTTGTTGGCTTGTTTAAAATTGAATTGACGGATCTTGTTGGTTTGTGTGAAATTGATTTGACGCCATTTTGTGGGCTTGAGTAATATTGAATTGCCGGTAACTTGTCGGTGGTAACTTGTCGGTGGTAACTTGTCGGTGTGTGTGAAATTGAATTGACGATATCTTATCGATTTGTGTAAATTTGAGGGAGTATATCATAAAGCTACTTGGTTGAGAAAATTGAAAAGTTAGATTAATTGTAACAGATCACCATGTTAACAATAAGATATATATCTCAGAATTAATTCCATGGCTTTGTCCTTCCCTTTGCCTCAAAGAAATGCTATATAGAATAGTTGAATTAGGCTCATTGTTCACTTGTAGTTTTACATAAGTGTTGTTTTCATTTGATGATTTATACAACTATGAAGCTTAGTTATATGATGGTTAGGCCTTGTTATCAGGTTTGAGCAGCTCTTTAAGTACTGTGCAGCTAGTTTATTTGTGGTGTTGGGAATATCCTACATACTTTACTGGACTCCGTGTTTAGTGAAAAAAAAGGCACTTGAACTTGTAAGTATTAAATTAACATGTATACAATTTTATTATGATTAAATCATTTCATAAACCTCTGATTATGCAGGATTTGAAAAGTATGTCTTGCCAATTTCAATATTTGCATTTCATTGGCTCAAATTTACCATATGTATTTCTACTGGTAGGTGCTATTGCATATGTATTTCTACTGGTAGGTGCTATTGTATGAATTGACGATATTTTGTCGGCTCATGTGAAATTGAATTGACGGTATCTTGACAGTTTGTTTAAAATTGAATTGACGGTAACTTGTTTGCTTGTGTGAAATTGAATTGACGTTATCTTGTCGCTTGTGTAAAATTGCATGGACGGTATATTGTGGGCTTGTATAAAATTGAATTGACAGTATCTTGTTGGCTTGTTTGAAATTGAATTGTCGGTATCGTGTCGGCTTGTGTAAAATTGAATTTACGGTAACTTGTCGGCTTGTGTCAAATTGAATTGACGGTATCTTCTCGGCTTGTCTAAAATTGAATTAACGGTATCTTGACGGCTTGTTTAAAATCGAATTGAAGGTAACTTGTTGGCTTCGGTGAAATTGAACTGACGATATCTTTTCGCTTGTGTAAAATTGCATGGACGGTATCTTGCGAGCTTGAGTAAAATCGATTTGGCGGTATCTTGTTGGCTTGTTGGAAATTCAATTGTCGGTATTTTGTCGGCTTGTGTAATATTGAATTTACGGTATTTTGTCGGCTTGTGTAAAATTGAATTGACGGTATCTTGTCACCTTGTTTAAAATCGAATTGACGGTAACTTGTCGGTTTGGGTGAAAATGAACTGACGCTATCTTTCAGCTTGTGTAAAATTGAATGGACGGTATCTTGTGGACTTGAGTAAAATAAAATTGACGGTATCTTGTTGTCTTGTGTGAAATTGAATTGGCGAATCTTGTCGGTTTGTGTAAAATTGAATTGACAATATCTTGTTGGCTTGTGTGAAATTGAATTGATGGTAACCTGTCGGCATCTTGTTGGCTCGTGTAAAATTAAATTTGACGGTATCTTGTTGGTTTGTGTGAAATTGAATTGACGGTATCTTGTTGGCTTGTTGGAAATTCAATTGTCGGTATTTTGTCGGCTTGTTAAAATTGAATTGACGGATTTTGTCGGCTTGTGTAAAATTGAATTGGCGGTATCTTGTCGGCTTGTTTAAAATCGAATTGACGGTAACTTGTCGGCTTTAAGTGAAAATGAATTGACGGTATCTTGTTGGTGTTTTCTTATGTGGCTTTTGGGTTCACAGAACAATTGAGACATGTCATTCGACTTCTATTAATTTCATTTACTTCAAAATTTTGTTAAAAGATAATACGCCAAAATAATTGAATGATCCTATTTTGACGTTTAGAGCTTGATTATCTGCCCTAAATTTAAGTACGAATATCCTAATTTATCTGCCCTAGATCTGGAACATGTACTGAAGATGAGTTAAGAAGCTTCAAACTTGCAAAAACTGATCAACAACAACAACAGCAGAGAAACTCTGTTTCAGCTTGTGTAAAATTGAATTGATGGTGTCTTGTGGGCTGAGTAAAGTAGAATTGACGGTATCTTGTTGTCTTGTGTGAAATTGAATGGACGAATCTTGTCGGCTTGTGTAAAATCGAATTGACGGTATCTTGTCGGCTTGTTTAAGATTGAATTGACTGTAACTTGTCGGCTTGTGCGAAATCGAATTGACGGTATTTTGTTGGCTAATGGGAAAGTGAATTGACGATATCTTGTCGGCTTATAAAAAATTGAATTGACGGTAATTTGTCGGTATCTTGTTGGCTTGTGTAAAATTGAATTGACAGTATCTTTTGGCTTGTATAAAATTGAATTGATAGTATCTTGTTGGCTTATGTGAAATTGAATTGACGGCCGGCATCTTGTGGGCTTGAGTAATATTGAATTGACGGTAACTTGTCGGTGTGTGTGAAATTCAATTGATGATATCTTGTCGGTTTGTGTAAAATTCAGAAAGTATATCATAAAGCTAAGTGGTTGAGAAAATCGAAAACTTAGATTAATTGTAACAAATCACCATGTTTACAATAAGATATATATCTCAGAATTAATTTCAGGGCTCTGTCCTTCCCTTTGCCTCAAAGAAATGCTATATAGAATAGTTTTATACAAGTGTTGTTTTCATTTGATGATTTATATAACTATGAAGCTTAGTTATATGATGGTTAGGACTTGATATCAGGTTTGAGCAGCTCCTTTAAGTACTGTGCAGCTAGTTTATTTGTAGTGTTGGGAAGATCCTACATACTCTACTTGGACTATTGACGGTGTCTTATGGGCTTGAGTAAAATTGAATTGACGGTATTTTGTCGGCTTATTTAAAATTGAATTGACGGAGTTGTCTGATTGTGTGAAATTGAATTGGCAGTATCTTTCGGCTTGTGTAAAATTTAATTGACGGTTTCTTGTGGGCTTGAGTAAAATTGAATTGACGGTATCTTGTTGGCTTGTTTGAAATTGAATTGACGGTATTTTGTTGGCTTGTGTAAAATTGAATTGATGGTCACTTTCGCACTTGTGTAAAATTGAATTGACCGTATCTTGTTGGCTGGTGTGAAATTGAATTGACGTTTGTTGTTGGCTTTTTGAAAATTGAATTGACGGTAATTTGTTGGCTTGTGTGAAATTGAATTGACGGTATTATTTTTTAAAATCATAGCTCATATTACCATATGAAATTGAATTGACAATATTATATCTTAAATGGTGGCTCATGTGAGTTTAATTTCTTTTATCACTTGTTTATCTCTCTCTTTCCAAAACGAAATACGACTAAAAGAGTGAGATGCAATTTGGGCAAAAGAAATGTAAATCTTTTTATTAGGATATTCTATAAATCTACAATGCTCTTAAGGTATGTTTCGTAACTATAATGAATTTGATCTACTTAAAATTTCTATGATTATTTTTCTGAAATTTTGATGCAAAATTTCATATTGGAGTTTATATGATTTAAATTTGATAAATCTATATGTTGATATTGTTCTTCGACAACAGTGAATAAAAAATTCAAAAAATTGTTGGATGGAAAACAGAAAATTGGAATCAAATGTATCTCTTTTCAATTTCATTGATTGAAATATATGATATTTGAATATAGACGGTTTTAAATTCGATAAAATGAAATGATGGTATTGTGTTTGAATAATATTGGATGATATTGACGGTAACTTGTCGGCTTGTGTGATATTGAATTGACGGTACGTTGTCGGCTTATGTAAAATTGAATTGACGATATCTTGCGCACTTGTGTGAAATTGAATTGACGATATTTTATCGGCTTGTTTAAAATTTAATAGATGGTAACTTGTCTGCTTGTGTGAAATTGAGTTGACGGTATATTTATGCTTGTGTAAAATTGAATGGTCGGTATCTTGTGGGCTTGAGTAAAATTGATTTGACGGTATTTTGTTGGATTGTTTGAAATTGAATTGTTTGTACCTTGTCGGCTTGTTTAAAATTGAATTGACGGTAACTTGTCGGCTTGTGTGAAATTGAATTGACGGTATCTTGTCAGCTTGTCTATAATTGAATAGACAGTATTTATCGGCTTGTGTGAAATTGAATTGACGGTATCTTATGGGCTTGTGTAAAATTGAATTGATGGTATCTAGTGGGCTCGAGTAAAATTGATTTGATTGTATCTTGTCGGCTTCTTTGAAATTGAATTGATACTATCTTGTTGACTTGTGTATAATTGAATTGGTGGCATCTTGCAGACTTATGTAAAATTGAATTGACAATATCTTGGTGGCTTGTGTGAAATTGAATTGACGGTATCTTGTTGACTTGTGTGATGTTCAATTGACAATATCTTGATGACTCGTATGAAATTGAATTGATGGTATTATTTCTTAAAATCATAGCTCATATCATCATATGAAATCGAATTGACAATATCATATCTTAAATGTTGGCTTCTCTGAGTTTTATTTCTAATCAATTGTTCATCTCTCTCTTTCTTAAACAAAATAGATTAAAAGAGTGAAATGAAATTTGAGAGAAAAAAAAAGTAAATTTTTTTCTAGGATATTCTATAAATCATTATGGGATGAATTATTAAGAGAAGTTATTTCATTTGAAGAACGTTTATAATTGAATTGGTATAGTTATTAATAGCCAAGTATTACTTGTGAATATGATTCTTAGACTTATTATTTGTTTTTACCATTTGCTTAATTAAAATTTGTACTAATGAGTGTCTCCTAAGCATCATTAGCGCAGGTGTGTTAACATATGAATTCGTTATAGATGACGTTTCGTATAGTTTATAACCCTTGGAGAAGTTACGCATGGCATGGTAGGTGCATTAAAGATAGCTCACGTTCACTTTATAACACACGTTCACTAACTCATTTTTTTAATCATTTAAAATCCAGCTAGAGTTAACTATCATTACTTCCAACATACAATAATATTATTTTTATAAATATATGAGGTCAAGTTTTGGTTCTTTATAATCAACCACCATTAAAATAAAAACTACTTAAATCAACTATAAATTTCATAAATCCTACAAGGGAGCTTCTATGGTGAAGTTGCCCTATTGACTTCATTGGTGAAGTCGCTTATGTGGCCCAATAAGAAAGTGCCATGTGGGATTGTGTAAATGTTATCATTTTTTGTTTTTTTAAACAAACTTCTCTTTCCTAAGATCGAGATTGTGCTCTTATACCAGAGTTTGAACAGAGTTATCTCAATTTCCAGAGTATTACCTCAAGAGCTACTTCTTAGAAATAATTCTAAGGACAAAAGAAATAATTCTTTAGAAAACTATATGATAGTTTCATATTTCTTGAAATTGTGTTTTACAAATAAGCTAGGTGCTCTTATTTATAATGGAGTAAGGACTTACAAAGTAGTTCACATGTCCTTATCCATGACAACTAGAAAGGAATCTCGCATAAAAAAAAAGGAAAAAGACACACAATAATTTACATAATTATTTCAAAACGTTAAGGTTTAAGTGGTCCTCATCTGACTCAGATGATAATGTACCACAGTACACTTTTGTCTATTCTTATAAAATTGTTCTATACTCTTAAACCATCTAATTTGCAATCTATAGAGGTTAAAGTTTAGCTAGGTTTGGCATAAAGCTAATTGTTCCATAGATTAGTCTATTATTTGGACTTCTTATTCAATTCATAATTTTTCTTGACTTACCAAGCTAGTTGCTTCAAGAACTGATTTAAAAGGTTTTGACTTCATTGGTATAGTCAAATTGGTGACTGCACCATAGAATTTGCCATCCTACAAATCAATTTGGACCTACAAAATGTAATTTAGTTTACCTACTTAGTTTACTCCCATTAAAGATGCTCTAAACATTCTTCTTTGATATTCTATTTAAAGGAATTATTTATTTAAAAAAGTTAAATATATTAATTCTGATATATTAACTCCATACATTTTCATAAAAAATTACTGTTTTTTTTTTTGTTTTATAAAAAATTACTATTTAAAATTCTTAAAGAGTGTAATTTCTTTTTGAAAAAATTAGAAAGTATAATTATTTTTTTTTGTCAAGTAGCCTAATGGCTTGAAATTCCACCTTTAAGGTGAATAAGTGGGATGACCGGGGTTCGAACTCCGATCCCCTGCATAATAATGCAAATGTCCACCAATTGAGCTAAGGTCATGGGACAGAAAGTACAAATTTATTAAAAACTGAAACAATTATTTATTTTGGGGTAAAATATTTTTACATATGAGTCACTTATGAAATGAAGAAAATAAAAAATGGTTAAGGTTGAAAATAACTTGAAGAAGACAATTGCATTCATAGGTCCTTTAAGTTTTACATTTGTAACGGATTGATCATTTAAGTTTTTGAAGTAACAAATAAGTTCTTTAAGTTTGAATTTGTAACATCTAAGTCCTAAGTCCCTCAATTACCTAAAAAATATGACTTAGATGTTACAAATTACAAACTTAAAGGACTTATTTGTTACTTCAAAAACTTAAATGACTTATTTGTTACTTAAAAAACTTAAAGGACCAATCTATTATAAACGTAAAACTTAAAAGACTTATGGATGTATTTTGTCCAACTTGTATCATTGAGTTGCTAAAGTTCATTTATCTTTCAATCATCTACCCTTTGGTCTAGCAACAACAGCAAACGTTCTTAAACATTTTTTAATTATGATTCATTTCCACTACAAAAGAATATTTTCATTCTTTTTTTTTTATAATTTTTTTTCATATTAATATTTTCTTTCTTTAGTAAAGCAAAAGAATTCATTCTATCTACGTAGAAAATTTACTCATATTTCCTTTTCATCATACATATCAGTTATAGACCGTTACATTACATCTTTAAATTACCAAATTTCATTCTTCCCTAATTCCTTTACTCAAGAGTCTTGACTCGAGAACATCGAAGAACAGAAACATATAAGTAATTAGCTAAATATCTACTGCCAAATGTTAATAAATGTCAAAGGTAACAGAAGAAAAATAATCCAAAGAGATTCTCTGAGAACTGAGAAGTTTGAAGTGTATATATCCTCTGCAAGATCTGCAACGTATGATCAAAAACTAGGTCAGAAAAAAGTGCAAGTTCAACTTACACAGTGAAAATTGAATAAAACTCGAAGAAAATTAAAAGAAAAATAAGGACTCTGGATGTAAAATCCTTTATTTTGATTAATCTCATCTCTAGCTAAGTCACTGACACAAGATTTCCTGTTGACTTATCTAACCCAAATTATGTGCAAATATAGTTAACAGGTATGGCTCAAAATTGGATGAATAAAATGTAATTGGGTTAAGGAGAAAAAGAAAGAACACTAAAATTCCCTAAACCTACTCCGCTTAATCCTTTAATACATGCAGATAATGAAAAATAACTGAGATGTGACTCTTTAAGTATTAATTAGATACTAAGCTTTTCTTAATTGAACAATTATTAATATTTCATTTCATCTCAACTTTAAGGTGAAAAACAGGCAACCCACTTCCAGTAAAACATGGAAGATGCAATCTATTAACAAATAAAATCTCATTTAAGGTTCATTACCTGTCTGAAAAGAATGACAGACTCTTATGGCTCAGACCCGATAAGCTCCTCTACAGATTTTGAGTAATTGGCTATCAAATCTCTGAAGTAGAAGAAAACAACATGTAATTAGAATCTTTGTCAAAAAAAAAAATGTAATTAGAATCTATGAACTTAACCAAACAAAGATATCTAATCTAATACAATTAATACAGACCTTCGCTGATTTAGCAATTGCTCGCTTTCCTCTAGCTTCTTCTTCTGTCCCTCAACGGTCTGCATTACACAACATTAAAACCCTCAAGTTAGGCCAAGAACTCCAGCTTCAAACTACTAGCAGAAGGCTTAACTTTTTCAATGTTTCGAGCAGTCAAAATATTGAGAAATCTGACAGCTGACGAAACATTCTTCAATGAGTAACATTGGTAATTATTGTTCATCACACAGGCATAGGGATGGGCATGCTTTGGTTTTGGAGGAAAACCGAACCGAACTGAACCAAACTGTTTTTAAAATTTATAATAACCGAACCGAACTGTTTGTCTTTAAAACCGAACTGTTAAAGTGGCTCGGTTTTATGATTTTAAACGAAACCATAACTAACTTTTCACTAATAAACCAAACCATTAAACCGAACCAAACTGTTAATCATAAACCGAACCGAACTGTTTCAGTTTGGTTTTAAAACTGTTGATTATGGTTCATTTTTTTTTGGTTTGGTTCGGTTTAGTTTAGCGGTTCGGTTTAGTTTTTTGGTTTTTTTGCTCACCCCTACACAGGCATATATGACTATAAAAAACGGCAAATGTTTAAGAAATCAAAAGTGGAAAAACTTCATTAAGAAATGAAGCTTTTGAGATGAATAATACATTGAATACTTTGATTTTCAATTAAAGGCTCTGAAATCTTGATTCTTTAACAAAAGCCTAAGGGGTACTGGTTACTCAAAGGACCTGAGAAAAAAATTAAAAACTCAAATCTAACTATCTATGCCGCCAGACCTAAGGAATATTAAAAGAATGTCCATTTAGAGACAACACACACATATGTATAAGAGTAAGTATTTAGAGTTACTCCAAATCTTAACCCTCTATTTTATTTTAATCTAATGGTTACAATTAGTCATTGATTTCTGTCACGTGAACAGGAAAAAAAATACGGACTGTGGCGGTTTTTGAAAAAAATATGTTGTTCTTCTCCAATACCACCTTCCTTTGATAAAAAAAGTTACTTCACAACAAAGAAATCAATTCAACCTGTATAAATTTATGAGGGCCTTATTCCTTGAATCTATGTATATGTTTCATTCTTTCCCTTTCCTAATTATCAAGGTATGTCATATACCTTGTGTTTCTGTCCATCAAGATAATGTTGTGAAAATAAATACGAGGTATAAAATTTTAAAAAGAGCATAACCAGAATATCATCTAATCTCAGTGTTTCACAACCAGATGCTATAATCACCTGAATACCCAATTTCGGCGATAAGATCAATACCCAATCTATATACATTCATAAAAATAAAACTTTCGAATCAATATTCAAAATCCCAAAATTGACCTTTTCATTATCTAGATTACAATATGTTTGGATCCGCATCCAATTCAAGTTTTTCACATCCCAATGCAATATTGCCGTAAATTTAAGAAGCTATAAAATGAAGCTTCCAATGCCACCATGAGGCGACACCACGGAAAGGGCCTCTTCCCAAATACACGCTAAGAGTAGTATGTAATCCTTTTCATAATCAGAATTGATGGCTTGTGGGTATCGATGGTAAAAGAACTATTCTAATCTTTGATAATCTGAAGGTACCTTTCTCCATCTCTCAAAACCTATGACGTCTCACATGTGCAGGCTTGTAGGTTTTAAGAGAAGAGCAGATAATCCTCACGTGAGTCATAATTATTATCGACATTGAATTTTGCCAATACAGCCGTTGACTATTGTCATATTATATAGAGAGAATCAAAGCACAATGAAAGGAAGTAAATAAGAGAATATATATCATCATCATGAAAAGGTTAAAAGTAAGAGAAGTGAAAATACCATGGCCTTGGAGCTAATAGAAGCAGAGATTGAGTTTAACAGCTGCTGACACTTATCAAAATGGTTGCTCAATTCAGCAATCTTTAACCAACAAAATCAAACAAAAATAACATAACTGAGTAATGTATTCAAATAAATAATCCTACAACAAAAATTCGACTTCAAAGAAGAAAAAAAACACAAATGGGATAAAACAAAATAGTGGAAAACTCATACCAATGTATCTGATTGCTGATCCGGATTTCCATGTTCAACAAGCTCAGCCAAATTTTCCACCAACTAAATCCACAATAACGAATTTTCCCTTAATTAAAGTAAAAATAAATAAATTAGGGTTTTGAAGGGGGTTTACATACATTTAAGAGATGGAAGTGAGAAGCGAGTGATTGGTGAAGATTTTGCTGCTGCTGTTGGGGTTGTTGTTGTTGCTGTTGTAGAATAAGCTGCTGCTGCTGCTGCTGTTGTTGTTGTTGTTGATAAAGTTGTTGTTGTTGAAATTGAGATTGAGGTGTTTGTGGTTGCTGAAAAGATTGGTGTTGTTGATGAAGAAATTGTTGTTGTTGTTGTTGTTGAAGATAAAGGTCCTGATTGGAATGAGATTGGATCTGGGAATTGGAATTGGGGGTTGGGATCATTGTCCAGGTTCCTCCGGGAGAAGAGTAATGATCCATTGCTCTTTTGGTACTCACCTCCTGTTCCTTTCTCTTAGGAATGTTACTGCGATAAGATTCAGATCAGAGAGTGAGTGACGCACGGCGGCGCGATACGAGCGAGGTTACCGCGGAGAGTGACTCTGTGGCGCGAGATACGAAAGGTACTGGGCCTGTAAAAAGTATTACTGATTTTTAGGGTGGCTTTTTTTTTTATAAAATATGGTTTAATAGGCTTTTATAAAAAGTATTCTTTTTTTTATTACTGATAATGTGTATTTGTGATGCAACATATGTCTATGACAATCATGGACAATTTGTGGGTGCTTACTCGAAACAATTTGATGGTACACCGGACATAGCTAAAGCGGAAGCGGCACGAATGAAGGAAGTCATGTGTTGATTGGGAGAAATGAATGGAGCACGAAAAGATCCACATTTTAAAAGTGATTGTATGCAAGTTGTGCAAGCTATTTACAATGAGAAAACAAATCATTCTGAACTTGGAAGCATTATATAATTGTGTCATAGTAGGTTGATTACTAATAACAACTTGAAGGTCAATTATGTTATGAGACAAGCAAACCAAGTAGCTCACGACTTAGCTCAAGCGACTCGTTTTATAGTTAGTTCCAAGTTTTAAATTTTTATACACCTTGTATCGAACACACTATTTTGAATTTTTGTACCGTAAAAAAAAAATCATTTTTGGGTCAAGAAACACATTTTTTACCCTTGGTTGAAATTTTTCACTAACTGCACTCGCAACTTAATACATCATGAGGATTTCCTCCTTATTAAATTATACGATACGATGTTGATGTGTTGTCCCCTGGATTAGGATCTTCTTATGTTAAAAAGGGACAAAAGTTCGTTAATGGCTGGGATTGGAAACTTGAAAAAATGGAATGATCTATTTCCGTTGCCCCTACTTAAAATTATTGGACCTGTCACTGTCCATGGTGTGTGCAATAGAGGAGGTGAGAGCATAGAACGAGAAAAAAAATGACAGTAGAGATAACTTGTTCTTCTTTCTCATGTCCATGCAAACAGCTTACAGTCACGCCAGCCAAAAGCCTCCACTGCAAAGTCCCAGTGCCGTGCCCATGACCACATGGCCTTTGCAGTCACCACTACCGTGCATGGACACGAATCTCTGCTTCCACACCTATCATCCTGTGGACAAGTTGTAATAACACTCGGTCTATTGATTTCATCTTTCACTACTGTAAAAGTTTGGTCAGGTTCAACCTCATACTAGTACGCATTTCTAGCTAGCATCAAACGAAGTACACGGTGTGTGTCAGTGTGCCCAAAGAGAAACAATAATCTCTCCAAGAACAAGATCAGGATAATAACAACTGTGACAAAATAATGCGGATAAACATAACCAAAATATGCTTTCAAGGTGCTGGGTGCTTTACGTGGAAGGAAAGTGGAAATGTCCAAGAGTTCAAGGGAGAAATGAAAAAACAAACAGAAGATTCCCTTCATCTGCTGTATGTTCTGTTTATTTCATCACAAGCTAAATATTTATTGAGCAACAAAAAGAGGTCAAATTATACATTTGGTGGTGGCCAAATTTTCCCGAATAAATCTTCCACCCGCTTTGCTTGATCAGCATAACCATCTAGCCCAGAAGTTAGCAGCTGCACCGCTGCTGGCCCCATGGCATTTGCAAGGCTCATTTGGTCCCATTTAATAAGCTGAATACAACAACAAAAATGGAACAAGCATAAGATTGGCATAACTACTCATCATGTGGCAAGCAATGCTAAGTTGCTAACATGTTCTATTACATTGTCAATGGTACAATACAAAACAGAAATCTCAATTTAAGAAAATTTCATGAGATATATAGTTAGGGTTGACTAATTTTGAATTTTTGCTTTGCATAGCTTCATGACAGGGAGGTATAAAGTAGAACCTTGTTACTAAAAAAAAGGTCAACTTCAGTTACCCTGCTATAATTCTTGAAAAAAGAAATTCAAATGTAATTCCAAGGTGGTTGGTTGATATCAAAGTGTTTACCAGACAAAAAGTTACTGGCCAGAAAACCGATTTTCCTGTATTGTAACAGTATATTTTAACTCTGGAATGCATATAAATAAAACAAAAAGTTCGCTGGAAATCAAGGTTTATGTTTGTTAATGTCTGTCTCGAATCTAACATAGTCCTTGTCTATAATATATAAATTATGGAAGTAACAGCACAACATGCAAAATGCACTTTGAACTTGTTCTTCACCTAATTGGTTCTTGATTTTCCATTATAACTTGGAAAGAGCCAAGAGGCATGTCATTATGTTGTGCAACTATGGCTTGGAGATATAATGATACAACACAATTTGCAAGGTTCAAATAAGAAATTCCTACTGTATTAACTATTAAGGGAGCAGCAAATGATATTAGAGGCTGAAACCATACCTCTTCATCACTAAACACGTAGCGGCCTGCAGACTGCGGTGATAGCCTCCTAATGAAAGAGTATTTCTCATCAGGAGAAGCAACAGATTCTTTAAGAGACTGCAACACCTTCAATGGAGCTATGATGTAGTCAACCCTTGACAAGAGCAATATAAAGCAAAAATTAATATGGTACTGTATAAATAAAACTTAAATAAGGAATTAAATTTGATATGATTGTAGGGGAGTCTTTGGTTACCCCAGAAGACTAAATAGGTCCTGCTTGTTGCGAACTGCTGCTGCCATCAACTTAGATTTATGTCCATATTTGTGAATATAATTGTAAGCCTTTGTGACCTAAAATCATAATAATAATAGTAATCTTTTCAGGTATAAGCTTTGTCAGTTATTGACATAAATTTGTAGCCTAAGCTTTGATATATACTTGTCTGAACCAAGGTAGACCCAGAAGTCACACCAACATTGCTCACTTAAACTACTAGACCACAAAAATGTATATCTCTATTCTATATTTTCACCAAGAGCTTTATCAGATCATTTTCACAAAAGTAAATCTAAAATCTAATCACAGGGTAAGAACATGAACTGAAGAGCCGTATTGAACAACATACCAATGCCAACCCGGGATCCTCTCCACTTAGTATGGCAGATTCTATCTCTTTGTCATCAGAATGGTTACGTGCCCAATCCTGAAAAATGACACAAAGTTTAAATAAGATTCCCTAATATATGCTATCTGATGCACATCAATCAAACATATATAGAAATTACCCTGACGCGACCAACAAAAATTTGAATAACAGAAGCACCAGCTTGAGCAGCAGCAGCAGCTTGGGCAAAGCTGAAGAATAAAACCAGTCCATAAAATGATTAGGGATGGATAAAATGGGGTTGGATTCTCTCAAGGTAAAATTTCATATGACCTTATCACAAGAAATTTTGTATCTATCTATCTATCTATCTATCTATCTATCTATCTATCTATCTATCTATCTATCTATCTATCTATCTATCTATCTATCTATCTATCTATCTATCTATCTATCTATCTATCTATCTATCTATCTATCTATCTATCTATCTATCTATCTATCTATCTATCTATCTATCTATCTATCTATCTATCTATCTATCTATCTATCTATCTATCTATCTATCTATCTATCTATCTATCTATCTATCTATCTATCTATCTATCTATCTATCTATCTATCTATCTATCTATCTATCTATCTATCTATCTATCTATCTATCTATCTCTTCCTAAATACTCACACAAGCTTTGATAGGATCTCATCTATTAATGTCCATGAAGAAACAGAGATGAACAAGGTTTTCATTATGACAAGGTCATGTCAAATTTTAACACAAGAAGACTCATTTCCTCAATAAATACAAATTGCTTAGATCAAATGGGAATACAACATTGCACTAGATTCTAGGATACAAACTTAGATGTTCGAATTTTATAAATGGATTGGTAAAATTTTCACAATATTTGTGAATACCCAAATACATGATTTTCATCAAAGCAAATAACTCTAATTTCATTTACTGCAAAAAACAAAACAAAACATTCACAAAGTTCCTAATTAGAGGGCATCATGTCAGGCATTTCTTTTCATTCGAAGATTAGGATTTGAGTTAAATTTCAATTTCCCAAGCTAATATGTACAGCCTCAACCAATTATGAACTAGTTAAGAATTATCATTGCAATAGAATAATTCAATAAATATATCTGATTGGAGATTATTATTGCAATAGAATCAACATGGTCACCCATGTGGGGTTAAAAAAAAGTGACTGAACTTGTACACATTATCAAACTTCTCATCATATAATTCATGGCGTTTAGAAATAATGTATGTATGAGGAGCTTTTCGGAGGGAAAATTCTATGCAAAAAATGATACACCAAAGCCTTTAAGCAATGTGCACACTGGATAGTTAGCAATGTACACAACAAACATAATATCCTTCCTGTAAAAAGTATAAACCTCGAGTTTTCTTTCAAATATTCAGCAAAAATACCTGTAAACGAAAGTCAAATGTGTCTGTATGCCCTCGGATTCCAGCAATCTTGCAGCCTCTATTCCCTAAATAAAAAACAAACAAGTCATGAGCGCACACTAAGTAAAGCACCAAAGTTTTGAACTTTTCTGGAACTACCATTCTACTTTTACGGATTACTCACTTGCCAAGTTGAAGGAATTTTAAATAGCAGACGGTCATGAGGAACATTACTATCATTGTACAACTTCAACAGGTCATGCACCTGTAAAATTTATAACAGTAACATCAAATTCCACCAAGGCACAAGACGTATGTTTTATTAAGCATTGAGGATTAAAAACTGTTAAGCTTGTTACTAAACAGATTAACAACTACATGCTGTCAAGAACAGAACAAAAAAACGTGGTGCACCAAGGGTTCAAAAACTGCGAAGCTGGTTTCTAAACAAATTGATAACTAGTTGTAGTCAAGAACATCAAATTGTGTACACACTTTAGAATATACGCAAGCACACACCCTTTCCCTAATTAGGTAACAAGAGCATACTAGGTACTCGTGGTTGGAGTAGACAACTTTATATGAACTTTGTAAATCTGAAACATAGAAGAATTTTGATTTGACAACTCTGAGAAAGAATGCATTAAACCTCGAAAAGACCTCAACATTATAATCTCATGTTCTGAATTGTAATATAATTTTAACATGATGAGTATCATGAAACAGAACCAAGTACCTTCCTGATAATGCCATGTGTGTCATAAGCAAGACGTGCATCCACTTCTGTTGAAACACGGCCAGGGACAAGCTTTGTCATGTCACTACCAACATTCACTAAAGCCTACCAATTTCAACATCAAATCCACAAAACAGAAATTGTAATTAGCTAACCGGCAAAAACTGAGGTGCATTTCTTTAAGTGATTTCATATTGTTCGTCGCCAAAAATATTCATAACTACTCAGAACTTCCTCAAACCCATAATTTTCTTAAAGTTTGTTAAAACCAACAATCGTGTATCCTCACTAAAGAATAGCACGAAAAACACATAAGGAAATGTACCTAGGTTTTGTCCTTAGTTAGTTATTACCAAAAAATTATGATTAAACAAAAATTAGGGATAAATAGATGTCCCTAAACATAAAACACATAAGGAAATGTACCTAAGTTTTGTCCTTCGTTAGTTATTACCAAAAAATGATGATTAAACAAAAATTAGGGATAAATATCTATGTCCCTAAACATAAGACAGTCTATATATTTTTCTGTCCAAATTTTTTGGATCACGTTCAATTTTGTAACCTAATCGATTATTTCTTTACCAAGATACTCCTAATTATTTTACATCTTTTTCTGCATCATGTAAATAAATAGTATTAATATTTAATAAAAAAGTATTAATATTTCTTGTGCTAAGATCTCTCGTTTTATTCAATATATTTGCAGTTTCAAAAAAAAAAGTATTAATATTTAATAGTATAAATGGAAACATAAACTAATTTTCTCAACTGAAAGGTAAACTTGTAAAATATGATCAAGTGTCAGCAAATTTAATACTAATATAATAACGACTTCTTTAATTCCCATGAATTTGTTAATCTAACTAAAAAAAATACCTTGGTGGCGAAACAAGATAATCTTGCATTAGGATCTTCAAGTCCATAACATTCAGAATCAGCCAAAGCCATTTCAACAGCATTCTACAACAAGAAGTGAAAATTAATAAAAACAAGTCGCTCTCTAGCTCAAAATCATAACAAAATGCACATGTTGAATTTTTGAAGAACTGACCCTAAAAATAGTATCTGGAAGACCACATATCCCCAAAATAAGCGATGAACTGACAGTAGCAGCAGTTGGAGGAAATCTGTGTGAAGAGTGAGTTCGCTTATTATCAGATCAAAATCAAGCATTCATTAATTCAAATTGCGTTCAAAGAAGTAAGTAAGAAAGAAATAGCAATGTTGTTGTTGTTGTTACTTTTGGAAATCATCGAAAATAACGGTATCTGGAACGATCTCGCTGAAGGAAGAAACAGCGTCCAATTCAGTGATAACAGTGTCGGTGGATGAAGCACGAATTCGAGGGAAGGAGTTGTTGTTGAAGTTGAAGAGGAGAGTCGGTGGCGGTGTAGAACGGAGGAAGGAGAAGGATCTTGTTGATGATGATGAAGCAGAGGAAGAGGAGACAGTTGCATAAAGCGGAGTTTGCAAGGTCAATGCCATTTCTGCTAATGCTAACTCTCACAAACTACAGAGTTGGTAACTTGTTATCAGTGACTCTGGTAAGTATAAGGTCAATTATGTAACTTTCTTATTTTTAACTGAATAATTAAAAAAATAAGTAATTAAATAATTTTTAAAAAAGTTCAATGACACTACTTTTTTTTTGCAAATTCTAAAATGAACCACTTCATCAAGGACCACTTATGAATAACACTATAACGAATATGAATTTTACAAAATTCATCGTTAGATTGAAAGTTTGTTTAATATAAATCATCCATAAAAAACTTTAGAAAAATTGAAAATCATTTGATATGTTATTGAGACTCATTAAGATTAACGGTTTATAAGTTTTTATTAAATACCGTTAATTATGATAGGTTTCAATAACATATCAAACGATTTTCAATTTTTCTAAAAATTTGTATGGATGATCTATATGATATAAACTTTCAATCCAACGGTTAATTTTGTAAAATTCGTATTCGTTAAAGTAGTATTGGTCACTGATCCACGGTGGTCCACCGTAGCATTAGCTACTTTTTTTTACATTAAATTATTTTATTTTTTTTTACATCAATATTTATTAGATTTTAAGTTTTATATTTTATAGGGATAATCAATAATTTAGTTTCTTATGATATTCCATTATTTTTTAACTCGACTCATATTTATGATAGAAATTATTCCCTCCGTACCAAAATATAAGTCAATTTGAGAAGAAAAAGATTTATACCAAATTATAAGCCGTTTTATATTACCAATGAAGCATTTAATGTTATTTTTTCTATTATACCTGTAATTATTTTTACTCTATTTTCTTTCAATTCATCAATTTATTCTTTCTATACTATTAATGAAGTACAATTTTGTAAACTAACTCATAATTTCTCTTTTCCATACGACATTAATTACATTTCTTAATTTATATAATATGATCAAAACGACTTATATTGTGGTATTAATATATGAATATATGATACGATCAAATGATCATATTGTATGTCTGAATTAAACATACCCTTAAACTTTGTTTTGAGACTAAACATCAAATCGGCTCGAAATTTTCAATAAATTTATATTAAATATTTTTATCTTAAAATGTCAACACAAGATTTCCTTAAAATGAATAAAATAATTAAATATATCTAAGATATTTAATAATATATGATGCGTCAGAATTGGTTGTCTTTCTAATTAAAAACTGAATTAAATAATCTTGTAAATACAACTTAAATGATAAAAAGATATTTGATATGGTGAACTGAGTTTGAATGCGCAATTTCTTTTTGGTAAATAGGTTTTTACCCCCTGCAAAGTATGCGAATTTTGTTTTATCCCTACAAAAAATTCCTTTAAGATTCCCCCATTGCAGAGTAAATTTTTTTGGTCCCCCTTGTGTGTAAGGAATTTGCACTTTTTAAATCGGTTAAACAAAATAACCGATTTAAAAACAACATTTTTTAAATCGGTTGAACAGAATAACCGATTTAAAAACAACACTTTTTAAATCGGTTGAACAATATAACCGATTTAAAAAGTGTATCCAAGGGGGAGACCCAAAAAAGTTTATTTTGCAAGAGGGAATCTTAAAGAAATTTTTCGCAGGGGGTAAAGCAAAACTCGCCTATTTTACAGGGGATAAAGATCTATTTACCCTTTCTTTTTTATAGTGTATGTGAGTTTCGCCTAAATTGTTTTATAAACAAAAATAAATAAACTAAAACCACTAGCCAAGGAAATTAATAAACCCCTAACCAATAAAAAGATTACTCAGGAGTGACAAAAAATAAACATTTAAGTTTTTTTTTACTTTTAAGTGTCTTTTATCGAAGTTATTCTATTCAAAATATTGTCAGAATATTAATTGTGAGTACTTCTTACGATTGATATTCGAATATCAATTTTTCATGCTATATGTTCGAAAGTCGGAGTTCAAACTTCGAACATCACATTTGTTCACCTTTAAATAAAGTGTCTAGCTAATAGACCGCTTAAAATTAAAAAAAAAAGTAAATAAAAATAGTCACTGTCCCACACTTTTCCACCCAAAATTTGGGTAGATGCTACACATCAAAAAGATGAATGTTTCGATACTTCTAAATCTATATAGTTTACCTGTCCTTTTCGATCATCTTGTGATATCCGCTGGGCACACTGTTCCTATTTTAGTTCATCTTTTCTGTACTTGAAAGATAAGGATAAAATGCATAATAAAATGACAAGATTCTGGCTTTGGAAAGAAAGAGTGTGTGTTTGTCTTTAGGCATTTGATTGTTTGAAAATTTTATTTCATATTATGCATAATTCTGAAAACGAATAAAACATTCGACTGCTTTGAAATTAGTCATAAACTCATAATAAATACATTCTCATATTCTAAATCTTCAAAATATTTTAGTGGATTAGGATTTGCAGTTGTAATACACGCAGTAATACACATTTTTCAATTTTAGCCATTAATCTTAATACATGATGAATGTTGCACAAATTTATTTGTAAGTTTAGTCAAAAATAAATAAATTATTTGTATGTAACATTTATCTCTTCTTTTTACTTAAAAATAAATTGATAAATGTATTAAAATAATTTAAATATGCAAAAATAGGATCAAGACAAGAATGAGATTTGGTTCCTCACTTTAACTCTAGTTGTCACAACTTTTCTTTTCTTCTTGATCTATCAAAGTTGGGTGATTTAGGGTCAACTTAGGTTTAGAATCACTCCTCCAATTTGCTTTTCTTTCTATTTTAATTAATTGATTTTCTTTCTATTTTAATTAAATAAGTGTGATTTTCACATATTTTTAATGTCTCTTTCGTATTTGTTGTGATTTCGTCGTCTTATAGTGCGACGTTGTTTGTTTTGGTTTCCCATCATAGTGCGGTGTGTTTCATTTTCCCGTCTTAGCGCAGTGTATTTTATGTTTCCGTCTTTGTACGGTTTTTAGTTGTTTCAGGTTGAAAGATTAAGTTTGATCTAGTACAGATTCAGTCAATGACTTTGGTAACTTGTGTCTAGAATAAACTTTAAAAGCATCAAACATTTGACAACTCCAATATACTATTTTTCAGAACATACTAAAAATAAAACATGTTTGATAAATTCAATTTTAAAGCATGTATGATATGAAAAAATTGAGAAGATAGTTTCAGATGATAATAAATTTTAGCATTCTGAGTCAAAAAAATACTAACACATTCAGTCAAAAATAAATAAATATAACACATTAGAACAAGGATATAGAAATAATATCAAGTTACATAGAACAAACCCAAAATTCCATGTACCAAATAAAAAACCCAAAATTACACATAATCCAATTGCTTTCAATTATGATAATTTATTTGAAAATTGCTCAAAAACTTATTAGAAAAAATGAAACCGGAGGAAATAATCAATTACAAAAAACCAATATGAATAATATATAGTCATTATTATATGAGCTTTATTTCTTCACATGCTGTTTCTTGGCCCCTCTTCCAATTAACCAAGAGTTGAAGAAATTTCATGACCTGCATGTATATAATCAATCAATAATTATAATTATAATCTTGCTTAGCTCACACATAGAAGAATCACCAGACATTTTAGAGAACGTTTTTCACCATCAAATTTTTAAATCTCAACAAGTTCAAAATTATACTTTCAAGCGGAAAAAAACAGTAATTTTTGCAAGAAAGTATACTTTCGAACAACATAAGAACTGTATATTTCCAAAATTATATTTCCAACGTGATTTTGGGGCGAAAAAAAAAAGAAACTTTGTATAATAACGTCAAAATTTAAACCTCATTAGGGTCTCGGAGAGAGTAGAAAGCATTGCTTTCTTTTCTCGCTGATGAAACCAATATCCCATAACCTCGATTGCTCTCCTTCAGCACCTAAATTCGTTCAAAATTTATAGAGTATTAAATGTATGCGGATTAAAAGAGAGGAAAAAAAAATTGAAAATTTTATTTTAGACAACTTAAATTCAATACCTTAAATGCATCTTCATCAGTTTTATCATCTCCAATGTAAATGGGAAGCACATCATTCCTATCAGTCAACCCTGCAAAGAATAATTTTTTATAACATTATAAGCACCTTTTTCATGAAAAGTATATAGGGCCCGTTTGGATTTGGCTTATTTTTGAGCTTATAAAAATAGCTTATGCAAATAAATAAACTTTTATGTTAATTCATTAGTTTTCACTAACAAAAATTGTATTATAAGCTGTTTTTTTCATAAACTATCTTAAAAAACTTATAATAATACATAAAACCTTATTTATTTGCATAAGTTGTTTCGTAGAAGCTCAAAAATAAGCCAAACGGGCCCATAATATAATACAGTACATAATAAGAAGAAGAGAGAGAGAGGTTATTTACCTAGAGATTCAAGCAAAAACTCAACTGCTTTTCCTTTGTTCCAGTCAATCACAGGACGGATTTCTAAAACCTATCATAACACATCACAGGCGAAAAGTTTATGATGTAGCAAGTTGAAGTACACTATAGAAAACATAATGAAACTTAAATAACAAGTTACTAAAATTTGGAAGTTCCAAAATTATGTAAAGAACAAATATCGCGCATAGGAATGTTATACCTTCCGTCCATGAGTTGAACGTAAACGAGGATAATTCTTTATGATATCATGGACACGTTGTGCTATTGTTGTCCAATTCTGCAGTTGATTCAAAAAAGTTAAATAAATAGAACATAAAATGAGATTTTGAAATAGCAGATCAATAATCAAATCATCATGGTTGTGGTAATTGATTGATCCTTACATTCTCTTCTACATTACGGTAATGTACAGAGACGCAAAACTTGTGATTTTCAACTTTTGCGCCTTCTATATCTTTAGTAATCTCGATGAGGGTTTTAAAAACCTACATGAAAAAATCCTGTCATTGTTTTTAATCATGAAAAAAATGAATGAATCATCGATCATCGGAGATAGAATTTTTACCTCATCAATCATAGGAAGGAATTCTCTTGCCGGTTGAAAGAGAGTTATCTCCTTTCCCTGTCACAATCAAATATAGATACATTGTCATCATATGAATTAACTGAGTTTTGTGACATTTATATCCTATGAAGATCACATGCTCAAAAAATGGAAAGCTATCAACATCCGATGCATATTTGATACGTAGCACCAATTTTTTTGCTTAGTGTGTGTGTGTGTGCGCGCGCGCGCGCACGTGTGTGTTAAAATAAATATGTATATGCGTACGTGTGTGTTAAAATAAATAAATTCTAAAATAGACTAAAACTCACATAGGACACCCAAAATCTCAGAGATGGTTCTGCTTTTATAATTACAGGTTCCTAGCTAAAAACTAGGGAAGGATGTAAATAATTCATGATCGGTTCAATATTGTTAAATACCTGTTGGTCAGTAGACTTGATACAATTTGGATGGTTTACGGACAAAGTGTCACTAACAGGGCCGATAATGTCCATCCCATGACTACCGGCATAGTAGAGTTCTGTTAGTTTAACTAAATCAAAAACCTGAAAATGCAGTAACCACACATTCTACACTTAATATATCTGATAAACAAATACAAATTAGTACTAGTCTAGAATGACCAACTTTCAAATACCTTGTCACGACTTCTTCCGCTAATGATGGCGGTAGGGAAATACATCGCCACACTTCGCACCGTTGTTCGCATCTAAACATTATTTTGAGAAAAGAGTAAAAAAGATGTACATTTGACACTTAGAACTAAAGAACAATGGAGTGTGCATTACTTACAGGTTCAGACATAAAGGCACAATCTGGATCCTCTACTATAGGCGAAAGAGTGCCATCATAATCTAGAAACATTGCAATCTTCTTATCCTTTGCGCGGTCAACAATTTTCTCGAAAGCGTCTAGAGCTGAAGGATATCCTAGCTGGAAAATTTTATAGAGATATTGATGAATCAATATTTAGTAAATTGAAACAAACAATAGAATTATAGGCATAAATTAATTAGTAAGAATGAATCATACCATCCATAAATTATAATCTTCAACGTCATAGTCAATTGAAGCAACCTGAGCACTCGAACCTTTATGTGTCGACTTCTTCCTTGGAGGCGAAGATGCCTTCATAGCATCCAACCAGCCATTAGACCTAACATCGTCAAGATTTCCCATATTTTTCTTTGAATTTGATTTTGTGTACTTCCCTGAATTCGATAATGGTGAATCTTGTTGCGAATAAGCTAACAAACTAGAATGGATTCCAAGCCTTGACTTGTTGGCAGGAACAGGATCGGTAAGAATTGGAGAAACATGAGAAGGCTTCAAATCCATTTCACCTAACTAAACTACTTAAAGGGTATGTAACTATGTATTAACAGAAGCAAAAAAAAAAAAGGTTTGTGTTCAATATTATGATGAATATGTCACAACTGAACCGAACCGATTTGTACGAATATTTAACTTAACCAACTCTTTTGTCAATAAAAAACCAACGCTTTAATGTTTTATTGTCACTTCTATTGTGTGAGAAGTCCATCAAGCGCGAGTTTCCCTGAAATTTAACAGAGAAAGGAAATCGAGTTTTGTCATGAAATTCAAAAAAATATGTAACAAACAAACACAAATATTTAATCAATACCTTCTCATATATTGCATTGCATTTTGTACCATGGGATCAAATTAATGGTCTAATTCTTCTGAGTTTAGAGTAATAATTACAACACCTGCAACATAGGCATTAACCAAAATTAACCAAAATAAATAAAAATTATAGATCTGTGCATAATTAAGATTTTGTTAATCTTATATGCTGCAGGGCCTATTAGTATGGTGAGATTACAATGAATGTTTATAAGCTTAAATAGAAAAAAAAATAGGTATAAGGAATATAACTTATGAAAACATATATAAGCAGAGTTCAAAACAAAACAAGCATAGATCAAGTGATCTGCAGGGAAGACAGATGTGCACGCGCTCATTCTGTTCGAGACAGAATATTTGGATGTAGATCAAACAACTCGTGTTTCGATTAATTTTTTAAACTCAGATTCAAGCAATTTAAAATATGATCCCTTTGATATTCATTCAATGTTTTTCGACTTATATTTACTGCATGAATGCCTGATTTTCCGAACCATAATGATTTATATCGTATTGTTTATGGTATAAGGTAACATCTCACAAAGAAATGAAATAGAAAACTTTGCCAGGTGTTATTAAGTTAAAAGCACGCGATCTCTATGTGGACCTGGATTTTTCCATGGTTAGAAAAACCGCGCCGCTAAGAGATTTCGACATTAAATAAAGATATAACAGCTCATATTTTGACTTCATAGAAAAGTTAAACATTGAAATACAATTTAAAATATGAGCCGTTACATTTTTATCTAATGATCGAGATTTGTAACGGCGAATGCAGATGTAATCCATTAATAGTATGAGTCATACGTTTCCTTGTAGTCATGTATGGACATATTTAAGCTTAAAAATTAAAATGAGGAAAAAAAACATGTTAGCCTGTCACTTGTAGTTGTAGATCCAACCCACGACCTTCACATTCATGTATAAATTATAAATTAATATGTTCATAATAATAAAAAATTTCCTTCATTGACTTGACACTTCAACTGCAACATGAGCATAAATTAAGTGCATAAGCCAAACTCAATTACTCTCAACCACAAAAAAACAAACAAAGCAAAAAAAGAGACTTAAAAGGACCAAAAACAAAAACAAAAACAAAAAAAAGATTATGAAAAACATGTGTAAGGTCACAATCAAAATTAACTTTTAGAGGATGGTACATGGTTGGCATCCATATGGCTTTGTTTAAGGTCAATGTTGACAAAAAGTTCTAGAGCTTATGAAAAAAGTAATAACCTATAGAAAACTTTTAACCTAAATTTGGCATGAAATCCCACCACCATTAATTATCTAGTACTTTTCTCTCCCTATGCAGGCATGTTTCTTAAAAATCAACAAGAAAATCATAGACATCATGTGTTTTTCTTAATTAACACAAATAAAGGGAAATTAAAACAAGATTTTAAATCACGGTAACGTTACTATCAAGAATCGCAATCAAATATAACAAACAATCGCAACCGTCAAGTTGAGGACCCACCGACAATCAACAACATTAAAAACTTTACGATAACGTCACAATATTTAATATTATAAAGAATCGCAATCAATGAATCAAATATGACAGATTCAACCTCAACTCTGAAGTTGAGGTTGCACCAACATCAACAACATTAAAAAAAAAAACTTAAAGTAACAGCTTAGATTGCCGTCGTACAACATTATTTAACAATTGAGTTGTCAAATCATTGTCTAATTTTCTAGTCACAATACATATATGGTTGCACAAATAAAAAAACCTAGTATTTGTTTCAATGTGTGATTGAAAGCCTTAAATATAAAATATTTTCAATAAAATATTAAATCTTTGTAGTGTCTGACCAAAATATTAAGATTTGTCAATTACCTATGAATCATATGATAGCAACCGTTTTCTGTTGTATTCATAAAAAAAAAAAGGTTGAATCTTTTTCATGTTCTATGGCCCAAAAAGACTAACTTTTTCATATCAAAAGCTATGGAGATTGCAAAAAAAAAAAAAAACAAAAGGAGATCGTTTATAAATATGAATCATTATGGCTATTAAACCATAATTATGAAATTGATTTAGAGATTTGAATGAAAAAAGGGGAACATTTGAAACACGACAGAAAACAATGACAACATAATTTGGGATCGTTTGATGATACGAAGAAAAAGAGATCGAAAACAAACCTGATTTATCAGCTACCTATGTTGTTGTTTCTTTCAGCGGTGAGGAAAACACATTAAACAGTGCTGAAACAAAACGAAAGAATAATGGTGAATAATAATGAAATTATGTAATTGAGAATAAGGAAATAAAATAATTATAAAAAAAAGAAAAAAAGAGAATGGGAAAATGAAAATTGAGACCTTGAAATTGAATGAATGAAGACGAGAAAAGAGAGAGATCGATGAAAAGAAAGAAAGAGAGAAAATGAATGAGAGGAGGCTTTGGGTATTTATATGTTTGAGAGTTATAAGGAGACTTGCCTATCAAGTTCGTTTGATTCACGTTCCATATGTACCATGATTCTCGCTTAATATCTTTTGTTAAGTACTTTATTTACTTCTCAAATATATATATTTTTCATTAGTCCTCTTATTTTCGGAGAAGAGGTAAGTTAGGAAAGTTTGGTTAAGAATTATTCTTATTATGAATGAACTTGGTTTTTTCAAATGATCCGTTTTAGGGTCACTACTAGAAAACATGTGTTTAGCAACCGATTTAGCGACCGAAATATTTCGGTTGCTTTAGCAACCGATTTAGAGACCGATATTTTGACTGTTAAGGTCAAAAAATATTCGGTTACTAAATCGGTCGCTACGTAATTATAGCGATCGAATTAGAGACCGATAATTAGCAACCAATATTTCGGTCGCTTTAGAGACCGATTTAGAGACTGTTATTTCAAGCTTCAAATCCAAAAACATTTCAGTCACTAAATCGGTTGCTATAGAGACCGAATGAGAGACTAATAAATAGCGATAAAGAATCTGTCGCAAACTTTTTTTTTACAAATCGCTAGAAATATTAATCAAATATTATTACTATTTTTTTAAAATACTTTTATTTCTACGCTTTAGTCTCTTTTCTTAAATCAAGGACCATTAAAAATTGTAACAAACAAACACTGAGTTTTTTTTTTTTACCAAACTATTCCAAAGTTCTTATTTAGTTAAATTAATCATATCCAAAATCTTTTCCCAAACACGTTGTTTGTGATGTGCAAAATTGATTCACTTTGTTCAAAATAAAAATACAATTGATCAAATTTTCAGATCATCACGATCAACACTGAATCCCTAACTCACTCTGTTCATCACGATTCGACATTGAATCCCTAACTGCTCCCTCATAATGGTTCTCATTCGCAGTGCGATAACAAAGTTTTTTTTTCTTTCTTGAGACAAACCAAAATAATAAAGGGCGATAACAAAAAAGAATGGGCAAAAGCGCGCTTCTCTCTTCTCGAGCTCGACCACTGTAACACCCCAAAATTTAGAAACAATTATTTATTTAGAATATAGTTTATTTAAGTGTTTATGTGCTAAGTAAATTATTTGATAAGTTAGAATTTATTTAATTTAGTGAGAACGAGAGAATTATTTGAAAAATAGAATTAATTAAGATATATTTTAGAATCATATTTTAGAGATATAATTTTGAGATATATTTTAGGAGTATATTATGAAAATAAAAGATGTAGATTTTTATGAATAATAAGATGAGAGTTTTTAGGGAATTAAAATAGAAACAAATCTGTTATGAATCTTGCATGTTTTTAGGAAAAGAAAAACATAATCTTCCTCTATAAATAGATCAAAATAACTTAGAATTAGGATTACCACAATTTACAAACAAAAATTGGTGTACCTTTACGATCAAGTAGTGGAATTTGAGAACAATACTAAAATACTCGTAACTTTCTCATCCGAAGTTGGAATTCGATTCCGTTTGTTGTTGAACGACCGTAGGAGCAAGGGCACAGTAGATATCCCAATTTAGATGGAGCATGTTTCTGCAAATTCGAGGTAAGGGGGAGATTGTTCGCGCATAGGGGTAGTGTTAACCATAAGAGTAGTCGAGGGGATCTTGCCCTCCATCCCTCCCTTTTTCCTTGTGATGTTCTTGAATTATCTATTATATACATGTCTAACATAATTTGTGCACCCTTGATTAATGTGTTTGATCATGTGATTTTGATTCGATTTTATTTTGTACCGATAGGACTTGTTTTACCGTAGATAATATTCATAATAATTACTTATGATAGCTTAGCATCTAATTCGGTATAGTGTAGGTATATACTTAATTATTTTCATATTTGTTGATCTTATGATTACTATGGGTTTGATCATATATTGTGCATGTGTAATTTTTGTGCCTGACTTGAAATTAGAAGTGATTTGAGGATAATATAGAATATATAGCACTAGGGTGAATTGTTAATTTAATATGCAGCGTAATAAACGAACTCTCGTTAGATAAAGGTGCTGAATTTCTTTGTGTGTGAGTCAAGTTCTTTCAATGTAAATATGTTGATGAAATTCCATTGTATATGTGGGGTTTGTTAGAATGTCTCTAAGAGAAGAATCATTATATGCTTTGTTTGTGAATGTAGTTGCAGGTTTGTGTGTGCCACTAGTTAGTTTATTAAAGTAACATTGTTGTGACATATTTCTATAATTAGTCTTTGTGAAAATTTATTAAAGTGAATGATTTACTACTTAAGATTATCAACTTAAGTGATTAAGTGATTTTTATAGACTATTTATTAAAAATTAACTATTGAATGTCTCAACTTTTGTGCAGGTAAGTGTAGTCATAGTACCAGGAATGTATATCATGGAGCATGTGGATTAGAGGCTTCTAGTATGATACATGATGTAAAGCCTTTGATGAATCGAAGCTTTAATTTATTTTTTATAGAAGATTTATTTTGTAATATTGACTTTGAAGAAAAAAGCATTAGTTAAAGCCTTGTTTAATACTATGCTAAGTTAGTATTAGTTAAAGCCTTGTTTAATACTATGCTAAGTTAATATTTATTTTGTTATTGATTTGATCCCAAATTACTATTTTTTTTATCACGATTTGATTCCGACTTACCTTTTTTTAAACAATATGATTTTAAATTAATTTTTGGCTTAATTATAATTTTGGTCTCCTATTATAAAATCACATGGTTTTGGTTCCTTTATCAAATTTTTGTGCTTAAAATTAGTGATTTAACATATTTTGTACGATGCAAGATAGAATTTGATGATAATAAATTATCAAAAGTCATGAATGAAATTACAACAAAGTTCAATAAAAATTTTAATTTTAATTTCATAAATTATTAATTTCTGAAATTTAATTATTGAAATATAAATAATTAATACATTCGGATGAATCTACTTCAACTTTAATAAAGATGAAAATTGTCCTTTATTTATGATAACATCAACATCATGATAAGAAAAAAGTTGAAGTATTGAAAAAAGAGATGGTATAAATAGTTAAGGGTATGATAAGAAAAATAGCATTAAATGCTTCCTTGGTAATGTAAGGCGACTTATAATTTGGCACAAAATTTTTTCCCAAAGTGATTTATTTATTTTGGTAAGGAAGCTAAAGAAAGAAAAAAAATAAAAGGAAAAACTATTCACGAAGAAAGAAAGTTCTCATTGCATCATTCATAAGAAGATCACGGAGGCCTTCTGGAGGAGAAGCATGTGTCAAAAAGTAGACATCTGATGAGGCTCCTAGCTTAGCGACGAAATCTGCACATTGGTTCCCCTCTCTAAGTGTGTGATGGAGAGAAACATTGGTTTGAGAGAGCAGCTCCTTTATATCTTTGATCAACACAGCATGAATATGATACTTAACTTGGGGGCCTTTGATGAGGTTGACACAGTGTAAAGAATTAGAGTAGCAGACAAGTTCATCAATACTCATGTCTCTGGCCAGGAAAGACCCTTGTAGATAGCATAAAGTTCAACGAGCAAAATGTCAGATGTCTCTGGAATGAAGCCTGAGAAGCCTGCAAGATACACTACTAGAAAAATTTTAAATACCGATGGACAAAATCTGTCTCTAAAATGCAAATATTCTGTCACTAAGCATGCTAGAGACGGATTTGATGCCGTCGGTAATTTCCTCGTCTCTAAAATGAAAATATATGTCTCTAAAATAAATATATTTGTCTCTAACTGTTTTTTCTGTCTCTAATTCCATCTCTATTAAAGAAGAAATATATTCCGTCTTTAAATTACGTCGGTATTTCAACTTTTTCTAGTAGTGATAGTGCCCGAAGAGAGTATTTATTAATAAGTTATAGATTTAATATATAATGCCCATATTCTAATACAAATTTATTATTTTAAAGTTTTTTTTATTTGTAAATATTTTTTCAAATTTCTTAACATGTATAAATTTTCCCACGATAAAAAAATCTTTTAATATAAAATAAAACATGGTCTTAATCTTTTTGTCCCGAAGTGAAGTGTGACAGTGAAGAGTATGAAGTGGCGATCAACTTGGACCCACAACACAAGGACAAAAAGAGTTTGTGCTCATGTCGCTTTTATTCAGTGTTGGCATTCGTTTAGGCTTAATTTTCTTTTTTTTTGAAACAAGGCTTAATTTTCTTATTCAGCTGAAAATATTTAAACTATTTTTGGCAACATGGATCCACGTACTGAGTTGTTGTGCTGTAGTTTTTTTCAAGCAAGTTGTTGCACTGTAGTTACTAAAAAACAGAAAGGCCAAATTCTTATTTCTTAGTAGTTTGTTTGTTTTAAATTATGTTTGTAGTTTTTAGAAATAAAAAATAGATTTAATAGGTTTTTAATCCACGTAAATATACTGTGTTTTTGTTTTAGTTCTCATAAAAGTTGTGAAATTTAGTAATTACTCTCTCTGTCCCAAAATATAAGCAAAAATTGGTCAATAAAAATGAATATATTTGAATCAAATTTTGAACTAAATACATCAAATTTTTTTTTACTCACTTTTGCTTATACATTGGGACGGAGGAAGTAAAGTAGTTCCACAAACTCAAATACTTGACTAGTCATCAAAATTATGGTTCATTTCATATTAGAGAAGCCCAAATGACTAACGTGTAGGAACCATGAAGAAATAAGTAATTCCCCAAACGATTTCAAGAATGTTGCGACCAAATTCCCACAAGCTACCAATTTGGCTAGTAACTCAATTGATAGTGAAAATGAATGTACTTCAACTTCAGGATACATGATTAGATTCTTACGGAAGGTAAAA
Organism: Trifolium repens; assembly: GCA_030408175.1. NCBI lineage: Eukaryota > Viridiplantae > Streptophyta > Magnoliopsida > Fabales > Fabaceae > Trifolium > Trifolium repens. The sequence goes on from CP125851.1 coordinate 27,873,119, forward strand.
ACTCCACTAGAGAGGGAGTGGAGAAGATCATGAGATGACAGTGTCAAGACCGCCTAAGATGAGAATAATTAACTTTGATATATCTCAATAACATATTAAATGATTTTGAATTTTTCTGAAACTTTACATAAATGATCTATATGATATAAACTTTCAATCCAATGGTGGATTTTATAAAATTTATATCGGTTAAAACGTTATTGAGAGGTGTAACATTTGGTGTCAAACTAGTTGGTGTCAACGGATCCTGACTCTATATATATATATATATATATATATATATATATATATATATATATATATATATATATATAATATCAAGATACGGAGTTGAGTTTGTACTAGAATATCTATACCCGCATCCTCTTATTTCTATAGATAATTACTCATATTCATGTCTATATTTATATAGTACTAGTTTTTATCCTACCTATTTATATAGTACTAGTCATATGCACAAATTGTCTAAAATACCAAAATAATCTTTTGTCCACCAAATATCGTAAAATATAAAATTTGTTCAATACTCCCTCCGGTCTCGAATATAAGCAAAAAAAATAAAATGAAAGTCTCAAATATAAGCAAAAATTACTACATTTATTATAACTTTTTATAAACCTATAATAATTACACTGTTTTGTGCGGTTTCCAACCTAATTTTATTTCACTCCACCAATCCTTGCAACTACTAATGTCATAAACAAACCTAAAAATAAGGGTAAAATTGGAAATGAAATAATTTTTCTCATTATTTAATGCACTTTATCTATTTCCTTAAGGGGTGTACTTTTTTTTTGTTTACATACAAGACTAGAGGGAATACCTTAAATGTTTGTCTTGTGTTGTTTTGTCTTACATTTTAAAGATTAAATGGACCTAAATATAAAGCAAAACCCGGAAAAAATTAAACAACTAACTTATAAATATAAAAGACCCAATAACTCATTATTTAACCTCTACGCTCAAACTCGTGATGCATAAACATTAAGAGTTTATCAATCAAGAAACATCAAACTTAAATATTTAATAATAAATAATAGGCTTAATTGGTATTTTGGTCCCTTAAAGATATTTGTGGTTTCACATTGGTCCCTTAAAGAAAAAAAGTTTCGTTTTTGTCCCTTAAAGATACATCCGCCAGGCATAATAGTCCTTTCTGTCAATTTTTAACTCTAAATGTCTAATGTGCACCAATATTATAGATAGTCCACCATAAACTTAATTAATTTTTTTAATTTTAACCATTTGATTTTAAAAAAAAATAAGCACCATTAGATCTTTCAGGTACATTGTATCTAACTGTGAACTAGCAACACTTAATACTATTTAACTTTTCTTCATCTTCTTCACTCCCCTTCTTCATTATCTTCATCAAACAACCCCATATCTTCAACCAACAAACCAAGAAGAAAAAAAAAAGTAAAAAAATCTCAAACATGACACAAACATAAAATGGTAGAATAGATTGCAATTTGCAAGAAGACTAAAGCATATTACTGTAATCACCTCAAACATGATTAATCTAGCAAATAACCAAACAAATTCAAACATAAAAAACACAAAAATCAAATAAATTGAAAGATGATGAGTAATGAAATTCAGATAATTGACTCAACAAACCTTGAAATTAACATAAAAAGTTTTAATTTTTTAAAAACAAATACACTGATTTGAAAGAGAGGGAAGAGAGAAGGGGGAATTGAATTAAGAGGTGAAAATTCTGAAGAACAATTAAAATTGAAGGAAGATAGTGAAAGGGTGTAAGATGAAGATAAAAAAAATGGACCTTTGATGAGGCACGTTAAGTGATGAATGATGAAAAACTTAGCAAGCTTTTGGAAGTTGTAACCATTGCTAATGGTGAGTTGAAGTGTGTATTTTGAATTGTTTGAATATTTGAAATTTTGTTGTTGAAGTTTATCAAAATATTGATGAAGATGAAGAACAAATGAAGGGAGAAGATGAAGGAAGGAAAACAAAATTGAATGTTGGTGGTACACCATAAGTAACAGTAGACCTGTGCAAAACTAACAATTTTTTTTTAAATTTGACGGAAAGGACCATTATGACTGACGGATGTATCTTTAAGGGATCAAAATGAAACTTTTTTTCTTTAAGGGACCAAAATACCAATTAAGCCTAAATAATATAAACTCAATACATCTAACATTCTAAATTTCTCCTCAAAAGTTAAAGTTTGCCAAACTTTAAAGTTATTACATATTAACCCTAAAAATAAGATATCGAACCAAATCAACTAATATGAAATAGTTATCCTCTAAACATTGGTTACATACTTACATGAAGAAAATATAAGAAACACAATCAAAACTCACAAACACACACACACACAAAACAACATAGAAACTCTAACACCAAAGAAAAACAACAAATAGCTGACATCAAGAAAATAAGACTATATGAAAACTGTTATAACATAGACTACTCTCAAATACTCACAGTTTCGGTACACCCATACTCTCCAAAATAAATACCTAACTATATTTCCCAACAATCTAAGACAAGAGTACAAAAGAAAATGTTAGATGCAAGCTTAAAATATTTTCGATTGGTGCATCTTGTAACGAAGAAACATTTCTAAGTGAGCAACTCCATGCAAATTTTCTAGAGAGTGTACACGATGAGGTGTAAAGTTGATTCTACGAAGTTTTCAAGCCCACAAAGGCAATCGAAATACTGTAACATATATAGCTTTTCTGAAGAAGAGGATATTCTATAAAGGCTATACCACAACCACCGGCCATAAGCTATAGCTCCCCCACCTAAGTCTACTAAATAGAATCTTACTTTTTTTTTCTTATATTTTTTGTGCCGAAAAAGTAATTATGCTCAATTCACTTTGTTTGTTGATGTCACAAGGGCTGGACGGGGAATTGTCCATAAATGAAGATTTTCTAATGCAACGAGGACACTAAATAGAAAGAAACAAAAAATGATTTTACCAGAAAACGATTTTACCAGTGATTTAACTCGTTTTTGCTACCTAGAAACGTAAAAACTATGGTTTTTACGTTTTAAATCGCGATTTTAACAACCTTGAGCTGACCAATTAAAAGCATAAAGCATCCATTCTTATACGAGAATTTTGGGACAAACCCAAATGCTTAACAACCTGTTATATAGTAGGACACCATAGTGACTTCAGAACAGTGACAAAGACAAAAAAATATTAATGATGATAAATTAACATCATTAATACTAAGTTAAGTATTTGGACTTCATTAATATTGTCCCAGAAAATAATGATCACCAGTACATCTTAACTTAAGTATTATACAAAAAGGATATCATTAGTACTATCCCAAAAAACATCACTAGTACTATCCAAAAAAAGACATAGTTAGTTATCCGTATAACAACATAATAGTCTGACATTCACTAGGAAACACGGATTGTATCGCATATTTTTTTTATTTAAAAATAAAGATTTAACTGATATTTTTCCGATACGAGTATCGGGATATATCAGACGCGTATCGGGTATTATTTTTTTATTTAAAAATAAAGATTTAATCGATACTTTTTCGATACGAGTATCGGAACATATCAGACGATTATCAGTATCGGGTGCGTATCGGACACGATACTTCGCCATTTTTAGAGTATCGGGGTTTCATAGATCATCAGTATTGTTGCAATGTGTTTTTTCAGAAGAAAACAAAATTGTGTTTTTCATACTGTTGCATTATTTAAATATCTAAATACTTGATATATAACAACACATTTTTTAACACATAATTTTCAACCCACTTCAACTTTTTCGTCAAAATTCATATATATTTCCCCAAATCGCTTGATCCTAATTTTATAATATATCACTTCTTTAAATCAATATTTACAAACTAAAGGTTTGTGTCGACATTATAAGTTTGAGGATAAAAAACCAATTCTATCACGATAAAAATTATCTTCTAAAGCCGCTGCACGATACATCAATTTTTAGAACCATTAGATCTAGATATTCGAACATTTTATCCCTATAACGATTCTAGAGGCGTATCACAGTTGTAAATGATCATTACATGATTAGTTATAGTTGGGTTTTTAATGTTCTACTCACGATTTTAATAATTAAACATCACATTTAGAGTGTATTTAGATAAACTTATTTGTGAGTTATTATAACCATAGGCGGAGCCAAGAATGTTAGAGAGCTTGTGCACAGCTTATAGGCTCAATCAAAGTACCAAAACTATCAAGTTCCAAGTTCTAACTTAAGCAAAAAATGGTCATCCTATCAAAACTAAATGGCTAAATTGCAGTTTTGGCCCCCCAAGTTTCCTAATTGTGCGATTTTGGCCCCCCTAGTTTCAAACGTGCAATTTTAACCCCCCACATTTGCTTCTTTTTGCATTTCATGGCCCCTCTTGACTATTTTGACAAAAAAATTGATGGCATGAAATTATTTTACACATGGCTTGGTTTTATTGGACAACCTCAAAAGTTTTTGGTAAAAAAATTATTCCAATCTTGTACGTTGCCAACTAATATGAATTTCTTCTTTTGAATTCACACAAACTTTCTCATGCATCTGTTGTGTGTTCTTGTAAAAATGCACTTGTTTTAAAATAAAATTCCATGGCTTTCAAGGTTTTTGTACGTTGGTGTTATGCACTCTCTCATTCCTCCACTTCCAAATCCAAAAACAGGTTGTTGCCCATGAAATAAATAATATTAGTATCTTGACCTATGTCATGAAATAAATTCAAGGTTGTTTTAAAATAATATTAGTATCTTGACCTATGTCATGAAATAAATTCAAACTACACCATTGGTCAAAGGCAGCAAGGAAGAAGCTACCTCTATGTTGAATATCAACAAGGTGACTCCAAATTATATTAGCCAAGGGACAATCTCTTAGCACATGTAAAGTTGCATCTCCTCAAGATGACCACAATACGAATAGTAGGGTGATTTCAAATTCCATTTATCCATTCTCTAATTAGTAAGCAATCTATCATGCAAGACTTGCTACATGAAGACCATCTATCCATACGCCAGATTTGCTTCCATAATTGAACATCCTGATGCGTGTGAAAACCTGCCATCCGTCTATAAGCCCCAGCTAGTGTGAATTCTCCCATTTTGTTCCCAGGCCAAAGCTTCACATCTACAACATTATTATTATTCCCAATTATTATTCCTAAAAACGTTTGAGGTTGTCCAATAAAATCAAGCCACGTGTAAAAAAAATTCATGCCATCAATTTTTTGGTCAAAATAATCAAGAGGAGCCATGAAATGCAAAAGGGGGCAAATGTGGGGGGTTAAAATCGCACGTTTGAAACCAGGGGGGCCAAAATCGCACAATTTAAAAACTTGGGGGGCCAAAACTGCAATTTAGCCAAACTAAATCTCTGCAGCCTTATTTCATGACCCAAAACAATAGCTTGTTATGCTTAAGTTTCAAGCTTGAGCCAAAATAATTTATTGATGTTTCAAATGAATGGTTGTTGCTATTGTTTCAAACAATGCCTAAGTAGCATAATATCTCTTTCTTGCTATCAAGTCATAAGAAGATGGATATGTTTTTTTTTACAGCAAATAAACTTCATTAGATAAATGAAAACAGAGATACACCAATATGGCTATTACATTGAATTGGGACATGCCCCAACCATGTTCTACATCCAACTATTTTTGACATATTAACTAGACTATGAGCTACAGAATTTAAACTACACTTAACATAAACTACTTTAGCAACAACTCCTGACAGTCTTGAATTGCAAGAAAGGGTCTGTTACTATCCCCTCTTCAACAAGAACATGGTCTGTTACTATCCCCTCTTTTCGGCAAGCTGAGAGCACTGCTGAGTTGGTTTTATCAATAGCAACCAAACCCCTCTTAAGATGGATATTACTTAGTAGTAATGAGTTGGAAGAAAGATTACTTTTGTTGTCTTCAGCATTTTGTTCCACAATAGAAAGTGTTCAATTTATTCTACCATAGAAAGTTGGTTGAAGCATTTTATCAAACAGAAAATATGTATTAATTTGTTCTACCATAGAAAGTTAGTTGAAGCATTCTATCAAACAGAAAATATGCATTGTACCATGAGCCTCAACAACAGCAAAATCAAAAAAACAAAATACAAAATATCATTTCAATTCAACATTTTTCAAACATGAAAAGCCAAAGTAAAAGAAAGATATTAGAACGATGAGATTACCTTCAAGTTCGCCGAAGACGACAGTGATACAAACCGCAGAGAACAGCGATCGAGAGCAAACCGAATCGGGAGCAAACTGAATCTAGCACTGCTGGAACGTAACTGGCAGCCATGGGAATGGAATGGACGTCAAGGGATCCTTTTGATGAGGAATTAATCAGTTGGTCGTTGATCAATTACTTGTGCTTGTTTGCTAACTTGGTTTCCAAAGCCAAGCTCGGGCAAGTGCCTAGGCTGGCCAGGCGGTGGCTCCGCCCATGGTTATAACATAAGTGTTTATACTATTTTTATACTATTTTTATAGAAAAGATGAAATAAAGATAAATTGTATTTTATATATACTATAATATATATTTGAGAACTTATAAAAATAAGGTGAAACAAACTTACAAAAATTGTTGTAAGTTATTTCAAGCCTTCTCAAAAATTGTTGGAAGGTACTGACTACGGCCTGACAAGTGCACTAGTCTGTCGTCGAGTAATAATTCACACTCTAGGTGTCTAGAATGAGTTCGTATCCACAGGGATCGTGCCGAAGCTTCACTAGCGTTATTTAAGTTTGGATAGTTTGCATTCGCTTTGGGTTTTTGGAAAAATGTTTTATAAAAAGTAGCGTAATGCTTGCGATAAAATAAATGACAGAATGTATAAATATAGATTCAAGAAATATAGAGGATAGGTATGGTGGTTGGACTCTCTCCCTTCTTCATATTTGGCATGACCGGTGTATAACATAGTTATTTAGATTAATGTTCGGCGGTGACTTTTCCTTGTTGTAGTAACACCTTACTGTTACACTATGTCTATTAAAGTTTCCCTACGTTCATAACTAAGGTACGTACGAGAGCCTAACCTCGATGTGTCACGTACCCTAATTAATAAGTGAGTTGTTTATAAACATGTATTATTATCTTCACCAATTAACATCTAGATCCTAGTATTGGGCTATTCATCATCCAAGTGCTCAGTTCACACCTAGTTCATGATTCCTCCTCTAACCGCTCATTCACGACTAGTTCAGGACGTTACCGTCTCTATATACCTAGCATTATTTACTACTAGTTCCGGACCATATTAAGTTAAAAACCTAATATCAATTCTATGGGCGCTCCCGCTTATCCGGCCAGATTACGAGAAACGTTATTAAGTGCATGAAAGTAAATAACAAACATAATACTTAAATATCATTTATTATAACTTAGACTCAGTCACAGACTCCAAATATTCATTGGGGAGTTCATCTTCTCCACCACAACCTAAGGCATCTATTACAAAAGACTACATATTAAAATTATAACCTAAACATAAAAGCCTAAAGAAAACATACCTTGCTGAGTTAGTTTTCCCGTAAGGGGAGAAAACTATGCCCAATAGAGCTCCTATGAACCTCTCCTTATAGTAGAGAGTGTTCTACTATTTCTGAATGAATAAAACAATGAAAGGGAGGCTCTATTTGCAGTACGATGGCTTCATCGTGGTGCGATGCCTTGCTGTAACACCCTAACCCATATACTTAATAAATAAATAAATAAATAAATACATGAATAAGCATCAAGGTGTATACAATTAAATAATAACACACATCATTTTAAAATTCAGAAAACATAGCAGCAAATATAATTATCGTATCATGGCATCATAAGTCTTCATACACATATGAATAAAAATCCCTTGACGAAGATCAACAGTCTCAAGATAATCCACATGAAAATCATGCATAAGTTATAAGCAAGGTCATAAAAGTAATAATGCTCAATACATCGAGAACGGAAATAAACTATCCGACACGATGTTACAAGTACCAGAGCACTAATTACTACAACCCAAAACTAGCAAGAAGTCTAGGACTTAGTGCTAACTCCTTACCACTAATAGCTAAGCAAACCACCGAAGCTACTCCTCACGAGATACGTCCTCACCCTGCACCTCTGAACCCCCAAAGATTCAGAAATTAACACAAAGTAGAGAGTTAGTATAACATTCCAAAAATAAGCGTAAGTATAAGCAATACTATACAACTTCATACGAAATAATTAAGAGACATTCAATACTCTCATAATAGGGGCATAATCACATAGGCAATAAACATGAGCAATAGATATACATATAAACCAAGATTAGGAACCAAGTATACATAATTACTCACAAAAGATCAAGGATGCACAACAATGACATTTACCATTTAGTTCATATAATTGTTCACCTTCATCTCCTAATGCAATCTAATGTCACGTTCATGCAATGAATCCTAGCAATATTACTAAGTGCATGTGGTACCTCATAGTTATTGGAAAACTTATTCCAAATATATTTTAGTCAACCGCAGCTACTAAAATATCTGCCATACTTTAGGATCCCCTCTAAAGTATCTACTCATCATACAAAATGATGCATGTATGCAAGATTACCAATCACATAATTTAATCATCTCATCCCATAAGGATATCACAACATAAACATATCTCAATAACCTAATTGAAGATATACAATCCCATTGATTAAATCATATTCAATAAATCTCACAAGTAATCAAGCATACATATTCAATAATAATATTATCATAATTCAATTATTCATAATGCAACACTAACTCAAGTATTCCAAACCATATTATCTTCAATAAGACATTCATATATAAGCTATCATGCCATCCTATAATCATAAGGTCATAATCAAGACATGTTATAATCTCATTCTCATCCTACAACTCAAGGAAAATCCTTAAAAACAGGTCATGGTCGCTGGGCGACTACCAGCGATGAGCCAGCGACGAAAAAGTGGAAAAAGGCAGAGTGGTCATCGCTCAGAGCGAGACCTGGCGACAGCTGGTCGCTGGGGGTCGCTACTGGTCGCTAGGCGACCACGTGAATTTCTGGGTTCGCGAAGAACACATGAATCCTCGCTCCAGCGACAATAGTGGTCGCTGGGCGATCATGCCCAGAAAATGATCCCTGTTCGCGGGTTTCATGCAACAACCCATAAAAATATCATTTTTTCACTTTCAAAGATTAAAGGTTCCAACTTTAAGGGTTTATGATCAAATACAACATGAAAGTACAGTCTAAAACATGATCAAACATCAAAAGATGAGAATCCATAGATTTTTGCATAACATTTCAAAAACTAATATCAACACATAAATTCCTTACAAACATCTACACATTCCCATTTATTATCCCAAATTCGTGTAGCATGATTCAGACATTAACGACAGATTCTAACATCCCTAAAGTTATCATTTTTCTTAATCAAGTTATCCCCCCCTTCAAAGAGAAAAGAGTGAGAGAAGTTGGGGTTGGAGAAAATAGATTTTCTCCCTTTCTCTTGATCACTCTAGAATGAAATACTACTCTCTTACCTCTTGATTGAAGCTTTAACTTCTAGCTCTACACTTGAATCCCTTCTACCCTCTTCAAGCTTGCTCTTTTAAGTTTTTTTCTCTTTCTACCTCCTTAGAATGAAAATGAGTGAGTTATGAGAACTCTAGCTCTCCCCTCTCTCTTAGGTCTAATTCAATTTTATTTGAAATACCAATTCTATCCTTCCACTCACTTAATTAACATTGGGCTTGGCCCATTAGGTTGCTAGCTCTAGTTATGACCAAACTAACTTACCAATTCCACCTCATTCTACTAACTTCCTCAATTACTAATTAATTAACTTAAACTAATTAGTTAACTAATTATTCTCCACTTAGTCTAATTAATTCTATGCGTTTACTAAAATACCCTTAACTTCTCCTAAACACAATAACCATATAATTCCCATAATCATATAATTCAAACAAATAATCATGTCATTCAAATAAATAATCAAACACATAAATAATAAATAAGCTTAAAATCCTATTTATTCTAATAAGGGTGTTACAACTCTACCCCCCTAAAAAGAATTTTCGCCCTCGAAAATTACCTGAAAACAACTCCGGATAGGACTTCCTCATCTCATCCTCAAGCTCCCAAGTGGCGCTTTCACCGGCCGGTCCTCCCCAAACAACTTTAACCGACGCGATTTCCTTGTTTCTCAACTTTTTCACTTCTCTTCCTTCGACTCTCAAAGGTAAGGTCTCAACCACATGATTCTCTCTTACTTGGATATCATCCGTTTCAATTACATGAGTTGGATCCGAAACATACTTCCTCAATTGTGACACATGAAACACATTATGCAAATTTGACAAAGATGGTGGCAAGGCAATCCGATAGGCCACTTTTCCAACTCTCCCAAGAATTTGGTAAGGTCCAATAAATCTAGGAGTCAACTTTCTTGACCTCAAAGCTCTACCAACACCGGTAGTAGGTGACACTCTCAAGAACACATGATCACCTTCATTGAATTCCACACACTTCCTTTTCTTATCATAGTAACTCTTTTGTCTACTTTGAGATGCTCTCATCTTCTCTTGTATCATCTTGATCTTTTCCGTGGTTTGTTGAACTATCTCCGGTCCTAGTACAACACTTTCTCCCGACTCATGCCAACACAAAGGGGTTCGACATCTTCTACCATATAATGCTTCAAAAGGTGTCATCCCAATACTTGCATGGAAGCTATTATTGTAAGTGAATTCTATCAAGGGCAAGTAACTATCCCAATTTCCTCCTCCTTCTAAAACACAAGCTCTCAACAAGTCTTCAAGTGATTGGATAGTCCTTTCCGATTGTCCATCCGTTTGTGGGTGATAAGCGGAACTCATTCTTAGCTTAGTCCCCAAGGCCTCTTGCAAACTTTCCCAAAATCTTGAAGTAAATCTTGGGTCTCTATCCGATACGATACTAGAAGGAATCCCATGTAACCTCACAATTTGATCCACATAAATCTCCGCCAATCTCGGTATTAGTGTTCCGGTCTTGAAGGCAATGAAATGCGCCGACTTTGTCAATCTATCAACAATAACCCAAATTGAATCATTTCCTTTTGTCGTTCTTGGTAAACCACTCACAAAGTCCATAGCGATGCTATCCCACTTCCATTCCGGTATAAACATAGGTTGTAGCAATCCCGAGGGTCTTTGATGTTCAACCTTAGACTTTTGACAAGTTAAACAAGCATACACAAACTCGGCCACTTCTTTCTTCATACAAGGCCACCAAAACAACTTCTTCAAGTCTTGATACATCTTAGTTGCTCCGGGGTGAATACTCAATCCACTCTTATGCCCTTCCTCCAAGATCATTTTCTTTAATTCGGGTAAGTCAGGCACACAAACTCTATCTCTAAACCTTATAACTCCCTTCTCATCAATCCTAAAATCGGTTTCCTTCCCTTGATTAATCAACGCAAGACGATTCACTAGACTCAAATCTCCTCTTTGACCCTCCTTTACTTTATCAAGAAAATCATTGGTGAGCTTCAACATTCCTAACTTGACACTATGAGGCGTCGTTTCACACACTAAACTGAGGTCTCTGAATTGTTCGATCAAATCCAATTCTCTTGCCATAAGTGACGATATATGTAGAGACTTCCTACTCAAAGCATCCGCAACCACATTCGCCTTCCCGGGATGGTAACTTAGTCCAAAGTCATAATCCTTCAAAAATTCTAACCAACGTCATTGTCTCATATTCAATTCCTTTTGGTCAAACAAGTACTTCAAACTCTTGTGATCACTAAAAACCTCAAATCTAGAGCCAAACAAATAGTGTCTCCAAATCTTCAAAGTAGATACAACGGCCGCCAACTCAAGATCATGTGTTGGATAATTCTTCTCATGCACTTTCAATTGTCTAGAGGCGTAAGCAACTACTTGTCCATTTTGCATAAGTACACCTCCTAATCCCATCAAGGATGCATCACAATACACAACAAAGGGCTCATTCGGTTTTGGTAGAATCAAAACTGATGCCGACGTCAAACGCCCCTTCAACTCTTGAAAACTCTTTTCACAAAGATTGTCCCAAACAAAGGCTTGTCCCTTCTTAGTTAATCGAGTTAAAGGTAGAGCTAACTTCGAAAAACCTTCGATAAACCTCCGATAGTATCCGGCCAAACCAAGGAAACTTCTTATCTCAAAAACCGATTCCGGAGTCCCCCACTTCATCACCGCATCAACCTTAGAAGGATCTACCGCAATCCCTCCCTTAGATATCACATGTCCTAAGAAACTCACTTCTTTAAGCCAAAATTCACACTTGGACAACTTAGCATAGAGTTTCTTCTCTTGCAAAGTTTTCAATACTATCCTCAAATGTTCCGCATGTTCTTCTTCAGTCTTCGAGTAAACCAAAATATCATCTATGAACACCACAACAAACTTGTCTAGATATGAATGAAAGATTCGATTCATATATTCCATAAATACACCGGGTGCGTTGGTTACACCAAAAGGCATAACTGAATATTCATAGTGGCCATATCTTGTTCTAAAAGCAGTCTTCGGAATATCCTCCGCCTTAACTCTAATTTGGTGATATCCGGACCTCAAATCAATCTTACTAAACACACATGCCCCCACCAATTGATCCATCAAATCATCAATCCTCGGTAATGGATACCTGTTCTTAATCGTTACTTGATTCAACCGACGATAATCAATGCACAGTCTCATACTTCCATCATTCTTTTTCACCAAAAGCACAGGTGCACCCCAAGGCGATACACTTGGTCTAATAAACTTCTTTTCCAATAGTTCCTCCAACTGTTTCTTCAACTGATCTAACTCTGATGTCGACATTCGATAAGGTGCCATAGAAATTGGGTTAGTACCAGGTACAACTTCGATACTAAACTCAACCTCCCTCTCTGGTGGCAAATCAGACACATCTTCTGGAAATACACCAGGAAACTCACACACCACAGGTAACTGATTCTCTCCCGATTCTCCTCCTAACTTCAAGGAAGCAAACATTACAAACATCTCTGCATGCTCCTTCAGGGACTTAGTCACTTCACTACTACCCATAAGATCTAACTCCAAATCCTCATCTGGCTTAGGGAAAACTACCGTCTTAGTACAACAATTGATACGAACGCGATTAAACTCAAGCCAGTTCATACCAAAAATCACATCAATGCTACTCAAAGGAATACATACAAGATCCATACCAAAATGCCTACCAAAAATAGTTACTGGACAATTAACACATACGAGCTTAGTAGTAACCGAGTCACTAGCGGGTGTTTCTATTACCATACATCTTGACATAACAGACGTTTCCAAATTAAGACTTTTCATGCAGTTGTAAGAGATAAAAGAATGGGTAGCCCCAGTATCAATCATGGCACGTAAAGGAGTATCATGAATGAAGCACGTACCTCTGATAAGATTATCTGTTGCTCCCGAGTCACCCCCATCCAAAGCAAAGACCTTTCCTCCACTCTTCTTAGGTTTCTTGCATTCCGGACTCTTATGTCCCAATTCCCCACAATTGTAGCAACTCACCGGTTCGGTGCATTCATAAGACTTATGACCGGGCTTCTTACACCTAAAGCATGTGACCTTCTCCTTGTCATAGTTTCCAACCGGCTTCTTACCACTACTCTCACCAACCTTCTTCTTTGCCTTGTTGTCATAAGGCTTTCCACGGTTCACATCCTTTCCTTTCTTGTCATTAACCATCTTGTAGTGATCGGACTTGGCTCTTCCATCAACGTCACAAATTCTACTCTTGGTCACCAAAGTAGCAAAATCTCTAAACTCCGAGAATCCAATAAGATGCTTCACTTCGGGTCTTAGGCCATTTTCAAACTTCACACACTTGTCATGTTCGGCCTCAAGAGTGTTGTAGTGTGGTGCAAACCTACAAAGAGACTCAAACTTGGCGGCATACTCCGCAACGGTCATGTTTCCTTGCTTAAGCTCCATGAATTCAATCACTTTGCGGTTCCTCACATCCATAGGAAAGTACCTATTCAAGAACTCCCTCTTAAACATAGTCCAAGTCAACACTACTCCACCAACTCCACATCTTAGACTAGCATGCTTCCACCAATAGTCCGCATCATCCCTTAGCATGTAAGTACCCAACACAACCTTTTGTTCTTCCGTGCATCCCATAGCCGCAAAGATCCTCTCAATATCCTCAATCCATTTTTGAGCACCTTCCGGGTCAAAACCTCCGGCAAAAGTAGTTGGTTGATTCTTCAAGAATCTCTCAAGTCTTGACTCCACTTCATTACCCCTCCTAGCTTCCCTTTCCATTCTTTCCGCATTCCTATTAGCCGCTTCTTGGTTCATTGCATTAGCCATCATGGCCAAGGCATCCGCAATTGCTCTATTAGTAGTCATCACCTGGACACATCAAAGAATCCTACCAAGGTTAGAACTAATGCATCAACAGTGTACCCCACACATGTCTTACATACGGGTAATCTATCCTAGTTGATCTCACATAGACCGACCTTGCTCTGATACCAATATTGTAACACCCTAACCCATATACTTAATAAATAAATAAATAAATACATGAATAAGCATCAAGGTGTATACAATTAAATAATAACACACATCATTTTAAAATTCAGAAAACATAGCAGCGGATATAATTATCGTATCATGGCATCATAAGTCTTCATACACATATGAATAAAAATCCCTTGACGAAGATCAACAGTCTCAAGATAATCCACATGAAAATCATGCATAAGTTATAAGCAAGGTCATAAAAGTAATAATGCTCAATACATCGAGAACGGAAATAAACTACCCGACACGATGTTACAAGTACCAGAGCACTAATTACTACAACCCAAAACTAGCAAGAAGTCTAGGAGAAGCTTAGTGCTAACTCCTTACCACTAATAGCTAAGCAAACCACCAAAGCTACTCCTCACGAGATACGTCCTCACCCTGCACCTCTGAACCCCCAAAGATTCAGAAATTAACACAAAGTAGAGAGTTAGTATAACATTCCAAAAATAAGCGTAAGTATAAGCAATACTATACAACTTCATACGAAATAATTAAGAGACATTCAATACTCTCATAATAGGGGCATAATCACATTGACAATAAACATGAGCAATAGATATACATATAAGCCAAGATTAGGAACAAAGTATACATAATTACTCACAAAAGATCAAGGATGCACAACAATGACATTTACCATTTAGTTCATATAATTGTTCACCTTCATCTCCTAATGCAATCTAATGTCACGTTCATGCAATGCATCCTAGCAATATTACTAAGTGCATGTGGTACCTCATAGTTATTGGAAAACTTATTCCAAATATATTTTAGTCAACCGCAGCTACTAAAATATCTGCCATACTTTAGGATCCCCTCTAAAGTATCTACTCATCATACAAAATGATGCATGTATGCAAGATTACCAATCACATAATTTAATCATCTCATCCCATAAGGATATCACAACATAAACATATCTCAATAACTTAATTGAAGATATACAATCCCATTGATTAAATCATATTCAATAAATCTCACAAGTAATCAAGCATACATATTCAATAATAATATTATCATAATTCAATTATTCATAATGCAACACTAACTCAAGTATTCCAAACCATATTATCTTCAATAAGACATTCATATATAAGCTATCATGTCATCCTATAATCATAAGGTCATAATCAAGACATGTTATAATCTCATTCTCATCCTACAACTCAAGGAAAATCCTTAAAAATAGGTCATGGTCGCTGGGCGACTACCAGCGATGAGCCAGCGACGAAAAAGTGGAAAAAGGCAGAGTGGTCATCGCTCAGAGCGAGACCTGGCGACAGCTGGTCGCTGGGGGTCGCTACTGGTCGCTGGGCGACCACGTGAATTTCTGGGTTCGCGAAGAACACATGAATCCTCGCTCCAGCGACAATAGTGGTCGCTGGGCGATCATGCCCAGAAAATGACCCCTGTTCGCGGGTTTCATACAACAACCCATAAAAATATCATTTTTCTCACTTTCAAAGATTAAAGGTTCCAACTTTAAGGGTTTATGATCAAATATAACATGAAAGTACAGTCTAAAACATGATAAAACATCAAAAGATGAGAATCCATAGATTTTTGCATAACATTTCAGAAACTAATATCAACACATAAATTCCTTGCAAACATCTACACATTCCCATTTATTATCCCAAATTCGTGTAGCATGATTCAGACATTAACGACAGATTCTAACATCCCTAAAGTTATCATTTTTCTTAATCAAGTTATCTCCCCTTCAAAGAGAAAAGAGTGAGAGAAGTTGGGGTTGGAGAAAATAGATTTTCTCCCTTTCTCTTGATCACTCTAGAATGAAATACTACTCTCTTACCTCTTGATTGAAGCTTTAACTTCTAGCTCTACACTTGAATCCCTTCTACCCTCTTCAAGCTTGCTCTTCTAAGTTTTTTTCTCTTTCTACCTCCTTAGAATGAAAATGAGTGAGTTATGAGAACTCTAGCTCTCCCCTCTCTCTTAGGTCTAATTCAATTTTAGTTGAAATACCAATTCTATCCTTCCACTCACTTAATTAACATTGGACTTGGCCCATTAGGTTGCTAGCTCTAGTTATGACCAAACTAACTTACCAATTCCACCCCATTCTACTAACTTCCTCAATTACTAATTAATTAACTCAAACTAATTAGTTAACTAATTATTCTCCACTTAGTCTAATTAATTCTATCCGTTTACTAAAATATCCTTAACTTCTCCTAAACACAATAACCATATAATTCCCATAATCATATAATTCAAACAAATAATCATGTCATTCAAATAAATAATCAAACACATAAATAATAAATAAGCTTAAAATCCTATTTATTCTAAATAATCAAACACATTATTATCTAATATGGTCCGGAACTAGTAGTAAATAACGCTAGGTGTATAGAGACGGTAACGTCCTGAACTAGTCGTGAATGAACGGTTAGAGGAGGAATCATGAACTAGGTGTGAACTGAGCACTTAGATGATGAATATCCCGATACTAGGATCTAGAGGTTAATTGGTGAAGATAATAATGCATGTTTATAAACAACTCACTTAGTAATTAGGGTATGTGACACATCGAGGTTAGGCTCTCGTAGGTACCTTAGTTATGAAAGTAGGGAAACTTTAATAGACATAGTGTAACAGTAAGGTGTTACTACAACAAGGAAAAGTCACCGCCGAACATTAATCTAAATAACTATGTTATACACCGGTCATGCCAAATATGAAGAAGGGAGAGAGGCCAACACCATACCTATCCTCTATGTTTCTGAATCTATTATTTATTTATTTATGCAAGCATTACGCTCTTTTATTAAAAACCTTTTTCAAAACCCAAAGCGAATGCAAATTATCCAAACTTAAATAACGCTAGTGAAGCTTTGGCACAATCCCTGTGGATACGAACTCATTCTAGACACCTAGAGTGTGAATTATTACTCGACGACAGACTAGTGCACTTGCCAGACCGTAGTCAAGTTTTTAGCGCCGTTGCCGGGGATTGTGTTTACAAAGCATTATTAGATTTATTTAAGTTTGTCAAAAAAATTTCAAAAATACAAAAAAATTTAAAAATAAAAAAAATCTTGTTGATGATTGTGGATTTTGATCTGTGAAAGTTCTGACTAAGGATAAGTCTTGGTATTTAAGCGATCCGTTGTGATCCACCTCACTTACCTGGGAATTTTCATGGTGACAAAGACACAATGGACAAACCAAAAATAGTTCCACAAAAAAAAAATTATCCAGTGCTACTGAGGTATTTGTTTAAAGTGCATGCAGACAGGTACTCAAGCGCCAAAGATTACAAGGACTGACAACAACAAAAATTAAAGTTAGCTTTCTTACAGGAAAACTCTCAAAATGATGAGAGATAGAGCAAATTGAGAAAGAGAAGCTGCAACAAAAAGTCAATGGTCAGGAGGATCATTTGACTAAAGCTTCCACAAGAAGCAAGAGAAGAAAAGGGTTGTTACAGGAATGGTTCAGAGACACGGGAACCATTGAGAGAATAAGAGAAAGGCCATCAAGGATGAACTACTACAATCAGGAAAACCAGTCTGCAAAGTCACCTCAGAAGAACAACTTCTTCCTTTAAGAAAGAATCAAAAAGAGAGACATGCACGAATATAAGTTTGGGGTGAAATCATTGCGTTCTATGAAACTGCACCGGTAAATTAGTCGCCAACCGGATAGTTGAGGATATGGTGAAACAGACCTAGTCCTTCCTGACAGTAATTAATGAAAAAGGAAGATGGTTAGTGCTTCAAGATGGAACAAAGAAGCACAATAAAGAGACATGCGAACCTATCCTTTGTAATGGAGGAAATGCCTCAAGCTAATGAGAGGCTAAACAAGCGCTGCTTGTGAGGCAACCCAAGGATAAGTATTTTATTTCAGTATTTTATTTTTCAGCATTTTCAATTCAATAAAATGTACTTAAGAATTAATGTATGTCATTTTCATCTATTTAACCCCTTATTCAAACTTACAAAAAAATTAAATAACTGTTTGCTGTTTATTATCTAGTGCATGATAAACTGTTATAGGTAAGATTGCGGCGAAGTGAGTTATAAATTCTGATGAGCCGAATTTCACGCCTTCATACAAAAAACCAAAGGTGATTGCTCCGAAGTGCGAAGTTCGGGAGACAGAGAGACGAGTGATGAAGCTGGTGTCCGTGAGATAAATGTTCAACTTTCAGATACCTAAGCCATGTGAGGATTTGAGCCAAATATTTCCAAACGGTATTACTACTTTCTTTCGAATTACTATGAGAGTACCGTGCACTTGTTTATTTTCTAGAACTTGCTCTAATTCTCTGCTGACTAGTTGATTTGATATTATATGCATTGAGGCAATTGTTTGTTATAACCCAGAGCCATTTCAAGCCACCCTTTATTATATTATCCTTTGCTAGCCAATTTTGAGCCGTAAAAAATTATTATCCCTTTTGTTTCGGTGACAAACCACGTTACAAACCTATATACCAGAAAAACAATGAAATTACCCTCTTTGGAGTTAAGGTAATAGTTCTCAAGTCTTGGCAACAAAATAAGTTTGGGGTTGCTCATGGAACTAGCAACGTTTAAGTTTGGGGTGGGTATACAGAGAACTATCACTAAGAAAAGAAAAAATAAATGAAAAAGAGACGGGAAAACATCAAAAAATTTCCCTAAAAAATAAGTCTTTTAAAAAAAAAATTTGAATGAAAAAAAAAAAGAGTCAAAGGGCAAAAGAAAGAGCAAAGGGCAAAAGAAATAGCCAAATGGCAAAGATAGTGATAGAAAAGAACCATACAAAGACACATCCGGTTCTTGATCTCCGATACCAACACAAAAAGGCACCCTAAGGAACAAAGATTGCATACACAAAAAGGAACAACAAAGTAGAACTTAACTCCAATGTTTAGCCTACTATTCTCAAAAATGTCCTACCTTGACCTAAGCCACGTTATAACCCTGAAAAGACCTCCAATAATGCATGTATATTGAATTTTGACTGGTTGCTTAGAATTCTTGCAAGCCCATGGTAAAATGGCAGGTTGTATGATGATTGAGAGATAACCCTTTCAATTATGAGCGAAAAATACAAATGTGAGAGAGAGAGAGAGAGAGAAAAAGTTGAACATGGACTCTTGCGGGCATTTGTCCGATTTGCTACTATTGACGTCTCCTGAGCCTAGCAGGATTGAGCATGATCGCTGCGGTAAGAAATCAGCGGTACCATTGCTGAAATACAAGCAAGGTTGTGAAATTCCTATCATCTTTATTTATCTCTTATTTCTCTAACGATCTTGTCTGATAGCATTTTACTTGAGGACAAGCAACAGTTTAAGTTTGGGGTTGTGATGACAGGAATTTCTATGGTATTTTTAGTATTATTATTAGTAGTAAAATGACCAAGACAGGCCCAAATACGAAGGAAAACCTACAAAAGCAGGAAAAAGCATCAAGACAAAGTCCAAGATGCCAAAAGACAAGAAAAAGCCCAAAAAGTGAAGAAATTGAGCATTCCATCGCAGCACGATAACTTCCATCGTGCCACGATGGAAGCTGCTTGCTCGCCAAGAAAACAGAAGAATAAATCTGAAGAAAATCTGTCCATCGCAGCACGATATGGCACATCGCAGCACGATGACATAACTTGGCGCCCATGCTGATGAAATGCACAGGATCAGTTATAAAATTGAACTGAATCTTCACATCGCAGTACGATGGCTTCATCGTGGTGCGATGCCTTGCTGAGGCCCATTACGAAAACTATAAATAGAGCCTCCCTTTCATTGTTTTATTCATTCAGAAATAGTAGAACACTCTCTACTATAAGGAGAGGTTCAGAGGAGCTCTATTGGGCATAGTTTTCTCCCCTTACGGGTAAACTAACTCAGCAAGGTACGTTTTCTTTAGGCTTTTATGTTTAGGTTATAATTTTTTTTATTGTAATTCAAATATGTAGTCTTTTGTAATAGATGCCTTAGGTTGTGGTGGAGAAGATGAACTCCCCAATGAATATTTGGAGTCTGTGAATGAGTCGAAGTTATAATAAATGATATTTAAGTATTATGTTTGTTATTTACTTTCATGCACTTAATAACGTTTCTCGTAATCTGGCCGGATAAGCGGGAGCGCCCATAGAATTGATATTAGGTTTCTAACTTGTAAGTGCACCAGTTCATTCCCTTGTTTTAATAATTGTCAAAACACATGAAAATAGAGTAGAACATATTTTGGCAACATTACAAATGACTTGACAGCGAAAAACTATGTTTAAGCTTTGAAAAATTGATGTTTAGGTATTATGTATCGATACATATACATGTGTATCGATACAAATGTCCTGAAACTACTTCAGACTGATTTTGTGCTTTTTGTATCGATACATACTTGGCTTGTATCGATACAAAACTGGTATCTCAGGGGCAGAGAGTCTCTTGTGTATCGAATCATGCTTGCATGTATCGATACACACCTATATCTCTCAGAAAACCAGAGAGTGCATGATGTATCGAATCATGCTTGCATGCTTCGATACAAATCAGTTGAGATTTCAAGAAACTGATGTATGTATCGATACACACACGTGTTTGTATCGATACATAGGTCAAAATTTCACATTTGAACGCTGGTCAAAGGGTTTGTATCGATACAAACGTTCATATGTATCGATACAAATCTGTTCTGTTTTGCCTAAATTTGCTCAATTCTATTTTCTCTTTAAATAGCAATATGAGTTTTTGTTGTAACAATGAGAATCCATCTGAAAAACAAATTTGATCAAAGTTTGAGAGAAATTTTGGATCAAAGACTTATTCAACACAAGTTCATCATCTTCTATCAAATCACTTCCAATTTAAGATTGAGTATGGGATCAATCAAAGGTTCTTAGTTGATTGGTGGATAACGTTCGGTGCAATTCGCGGTGAATCAGAATTGTGATCGGGTTGAATTGCGTTGGAGGTTTGGGTTCTTATCAAGGGTTCAAGATTGTGAATATCTTGGAGGTTCAACATCGAGGAAGCGAGGTAATCAGCTGGACGTTCGTTGCGGGGGTTTTCGGTTCGAAGACGGCGCAAGATTGGAACGTTGGAATCAGAGGTAGAAGCTTCGCGAGGTGTTGAGGTTGTATCGCTCAATTTGCATTAGATTCAATAGGTTTATTCGAGTCTTTGTAAATTGTGCACTAAAGCGTTTTTTTAATAAACATCGCTCAAATCGTCCGTTTGACGATTTGGGGGGAGACGTACCCGGCCGACCGCGAGGACGACACGAAAGCCGGGGAACTCCCTAATCATCTCTTGTGTCTTTCTCTCCTAATCTTTTACTTTTCATAATTGTTTTAATTGTTAATCAATTGAATTTTCGTGTGTACGTGTGCACCGAAATTCAATTGATACTCATCTTGATTGTGATTGGATTAGATTCATATACCTAATAACTTGCTTGGGCTGTTTTAAGTGATTAGTTTAATTTGAGTATTTTGCACACGAACATTTCTAAGTCTTATCATTAAACGCTCCAAGGCTTATACTACCTTTCCTTTGATTGAAGGGTGCAAAGTAGACTACCGATCCGGTGGGCTTCCGCGTACTCGAAAATATTTTTGAAAAACTCATTGTGTAGAAAGAGTCACTTATTCACCCCCCTCTAAGTGATCGCCAAGTAGTCTAACAAGTGACATCAAGAGTCCGGTTCGATTTTAAACGATTAAACCGAGTAATTTGTGCCTATTATTAGAAAACATGGCGTTTGCACCCAAAGGGGCTTATAATAGGGCTCCTATATTCAATGGAGACCATTTCGATTATTGGAAAAGTAGTATGCGCATACACATCAATTCTTTTGATGGTGAAGTGTGGAATTCTATTGAGAACGGTCCGTTTGTTCCAACAAACACCGATCCTAATGGCATTGTTACCAATAAGCCTATGGCACAATGGATGGAGGATGATAAGAAAAAAGTCAATTACGATGCAAAGGCACAAAACATACTTATTTCATCCCTTGGGATTGAACAATTTTATCATGTGTCGCATTGCTCAACGGCCAAAGAAATGTGGGATACATTAGTTACTCATTTTGAGGGTACTAATGAAGTCAAAATTTCTAAGATAAACACCTTAACTCAAGAGTTCGAATTGTTTCATATGCAAGATGGTGAAACCATTGCGGATATGCAACAAAGATTTATAAAAATTACCAACAAGTTACATGGTCTAGGTAAGCCAATCACAAATCAAGATGCTACTAATAAGATTTTGAGATGTCTTAATAGGTCATGGCAACCAAAGGTCACCACAATCAAAGAAGCGAATGATCTTACAACTTTGAGTCTCACAACCTTATTTGGTAAGCTAACGGAACATGAACAAGTGTTTAATTTGTTGGAAAAGCATGAGAAAGGTGAGAAAAAGGAGAAACACAATGAAAAGGAAAAAGAAAAAGAAAAGGATAAGAGGTCCATTGCTCTAAAGGCCTCCAAATCCAAGTCCAAAAAGGTTGAGCAAGTGGAGAGTAGCTCAAGCGAAGACGATTCCGATGATGAGGAAATGGGACTCTTCGTTCGACGCTATAATAGAAATGTGAGAAAGAATGGGATAAGACATTCCGATGACAATCTTAAGAAGTTTCGGAAAGATAGTGGTTACTGCCGGAAAAATGAAGATGCTAGGTACTCCAAGAAAGGGATATGCTATGAGTGCGGTCAAGTTGGTCACTACAAGCCGGATTGTCCTAATCTCAAAAGAAAAGAAAAGGAGTCATCTTCAAATAAAGGGAGGAGCAAAGGAAAGAAAGCTTATGTTGCATGGGAGAGTAGTAGCTCTTTATCTCATTCATCATCAAGCTCTAGTTCAAGTGATGAAAGCGAAGTGGCCAATGTATGCTTCACAACTCATCACCACAAAAAGAAGGATAAAGCTCCCAAAAAGGTAAACCAAAATCCCTCTAGCTCATATACTTCGTTAGAATATCATGATTTGCAAAATGCATTTGAGGACCTATGTAGTGAAACTAGGAAAGCTTTCAAACAATTAAAAGAAATTATAAAAGTTAACAAAGCTCTTGAAAAGAAAGTTTCCGAAACGGAAGAAGAGTTGAAAGCTTTCAAGGTGTCACTATTAGAAAGGTCAAGTGCAAGTCATAATAATGGTGATATAGTTGGTTGTGATAATTGTATCACTTTGTCAAAAAATATTAAGACTCTCAAGGACAAAGTGGAAAATTCATCAAAACCTAGAGTCTCTCATCAAGTTGATTCAAAACATTTTCAAAACACTTTGAAAGTTAAAAGCAAAAATTCCAAAAGTTTAAAAATGGATCAAAAGAAGAGTGACTCACATATCACTTGTTACTATTGTTGTTGTGAAGGCCATACCATTGCAAAATGCAAAGCTAGGAAATTGTTGGTACCTAAGGGCATATTGCAATGGATGCCAAAACTCAACAAAACTTATTTGCCTCACCAATTAGGACCCAATGAAAATTGGGTACCTCACTCCTATGTTTAAATGTTGTAGGAAAAGTGCCTTGATAATCTAGAAAGGAGATGGTTTCTAGATAGTGGATGTTCAAGGCACATGACGGGTGATGCCTCGCTTTTTATTGAGTTCAAAGCAAAGGAGAAAGGGTATGTCACCTATGGAGACAACAATAAGGGCACTATTCTTGGTGTAGGTACTATCGGTAATCCTTCTACTATAACCATATCTAATGTTGTACGTGTGGATAACCTTAAGCACAACTTGTTGAGTGTTGCTAAGCTTTGTGATAAAGGGTTCATAATCAATTTTAAACCAACCTTTTGCACAATCAAAAGTAACAAAGACAAGAATGTGATTCTTAAGGCTATTAGACATGGAAATGTATACATGTTAGACCTAGATGATAATTGCCTGAGTGGTGCTAAGTGTCTCATAACCAAGAATGAATCTTGGTTGTGGCATAGAAGAATGGCACATCTCAATTTCGATTTACTAAATAAGATAGCTTCTAAAGATCTTGTAATCGGTCTACCTAAAATACGTTTTTCAAAAGATCACTTGTGTAATGCATGCCAAATGGGTAAACAAACTAAGGCTTCTTTCAAATCTAAAAAGTTTATTTCAACTACTAAGCCTTTAGAGTTAATCCATATGGATCTTTTTGGACCATCAAGGACCAAAAGCTTTGGTGGTAATTACTATGGACTTGTGATTGTAGACGATTACTCAAGATTTTGTTTGACATTATTCTTATCTAGTAAAAGCGATACCTTGTCCGTTTTTAAACAATTTGCTAAGATGATTCAAAATAAGCTAGACCTTAAGATCATTTCTATTAGGAGTGATCATGGAGGCGAATTTGAAAATCATAAGTTTGAAAAGTTTTGCTCTAAACATGGCATTGAACACAATTTTTCGGCTCCACGTACACCACAACAAAATGGAGTAGTGGAGAGGAAAAATCGTACTCTAGAAGAGTTAGCTAGGACTATGTTAAGTGGTCTTCCTAAGTATTTTTGGGCGGATGCGATAAGCACCGCGAGTTATGTTCTAAATAGGGCAATCATTCGACCTATTTTGGACAAAACTCCCTATGAAATACTTAAAGGTAGAAAACCTAACCTTAGTCATTTGCGCTCTTTCGGATGCAAATGCTTTATTTTAAATAATGAAAAAGAGAATCTTGGCAAATTTGATCCAAAATCGGATGAAGGTATTTTCTTAAGTTATTCATTATCTAGCAAGGCATATAGAGTATACAATAAGAGGTTACAAATTATTGAAGAATCGGTTCATGTAAACTTTGATGAGACTTTTCCGGAAGAAAACGGGAAAGGTGATTCTATTGGTGTAGGTGTCGACACAACGGACATTTTAAAGGATAACAATGTTGTTGGAAGTGATCAACCCTCAACGGAAGTTCCGAAAGAAAAGGACGATAAACCGTCACCATCCAATGAAGACAAAGATGATGGATCTTCTTCATCAAAGAATCATCACATGCAAAGAGGAGCCGGTCTTGCAAAGGAATGACGTACTCTAAAGAACCATCCCATTGACAAAGTCTTAGGCGATCTCTCAAAGGGAGTGGCTACTCGATCTCAAATAAGTAACTTCTGTTTTCATTATGCATTTGTTTCACAAGTTGAACCTAAAAACTCAAAAACCGCATTACTTGATGAACATTGGATTCTTGCAATGCAAGAAGAACTAAATCAATTTAAAAGAAATGATGTGTGGGATTTAGTACCACCTCCTCCAAGTCATCAAGTGATTGGGACACGTTGGGTTTTTTGGAATAAACTTGATGAAAACGGTGTTATTGTTAGGAACAAGGCACGGTTGGTAGCTCAAGGCTACAACCAAGAGGAGGGCATTGATTATGAGGAGACTTATGCTCTGGTAGCTCGTCTCGAGGCCATTAGACTTTTATTAGCTTATGCATGCAACATGAACTTCAAGTTATACCAAATGGACGTTAAAAGTGCCTTCCTAAATGGATACATAAATGAAGAAGTGTATGTCAAACAACCACCCGGTTTTGAAAATCACGAACATCCGGACTATGTTTTCAAATTAAAAAGAGCTCTATATGGCCTTAAGCAAGCTCCTAGAGCTTGGTATGATAGACTTAGCAAGTTCTTAATTAAAAACGGATATTCAAGGGGAAAGGTTGACACTACACTCTTCATTGAACGTAAGGGCAAAGACGTCTTATTGGTTCAAATTTATGTTGATGATATCATTTTTGGTTCCACTAACCCATCTCTTGTCAAGAGCTTTTCTAGTCTTATGCAAGGTGAATTTGAGATGAGCATGATGGGTGAACTAACCTACTTCTTGGGATTACAAATCAAGCAACTAGAAGAAGGAACTTTTATATATCAAACTAAATATTGTCTTAAATTGCTTAAGAAGTTTGGGATGACGGATTCAAAACATATGGAAACTCCCATGGCATCAACATGTGCGTTAAGCAAAGATGAAGAAGGAAAAGATGTGGAAATTACAAAATATAGAGGTATAATCGGATCCTTACTCTACCTAACGGCATCTAGGCCGGATATTATGTTTAGTGTTTGCATGTGTGCAAGGTATCAATCATGCCCCAAAGAATCACACCTAAAGGCCGTAAAAAGGATTTTAAAATACTTGAAAGGAACATCAAACTTTGGCTTATGGTACTCTAAGGGGAATGATTGTTCTTTGGTAGGTTACTCCGATTCCGACTTTGCCGGTTGCAAGTTGGATAGGAAGAGTACTAGTGGAACATGTCACCTATTTTGTAATAGCTTGGTAAGTTGGCATAGCAAAAAGCAAGTATCGGTTGCTTTGTCAACCGCCGATGCGGAATACGTTGCGGCCGGAAGTTGTTGTTCCCAAATACTTTGGTTAAAACAACAACTTCTCGACTACGATCTAAAACTACGTGTTCCAATCATGTGTGACAACACTAGCGCCATAAACCTCACAAAGAACCCCGTGTTGCATTCAAGGACTAAGCATATAGAGATTAGGCACCACTTTCTTCGCGATCATGTAGAAAAAAGGGATGTTATTTTTGAGCATGTGGAATCGAAAAACCAACTTGCGGATATCTTTACAAAGCCACTTGCAACAGATCCCTTTATCTATATTCGCGGGGAATTAGGGATCCTAGATATCTCTAACCTAGAATAACACACATCAAGCATGCACTTTATATATACATGTCATACTTCTCGGCACCTTGGAGTTCCACACAAAGGAAAGTGCATCAACACCCTACGGTACAAGAATAGTATCATCTCTATCTTCTCCTCTTCAACCTTACAAGATTATGTCTATGTGAAGTCTTTTCAATTATCAACATACCATAATAGTGCATTTCAATACATTCACATGGTTGCTCATTTCCAAAAATTTTGCTTTAAGATAAGTAATAATTCTTGAAGTCCATATGTATCAAATGGCAATATGTGAAACATTGTTAATATGTCTATAGTCTAACATGTTGCATAAATGCTATAAGTATTTCATTTCTTCATGAACATTGTTATAATATGATATGGCAACATGAAATTATGCATTTGTTGCATTGCTTTGTTTATTTCGTCCCATATTTGGATATGTTACTTGATTAAAGTGTCGAAGTGTTACAATATTCATGAGTTGGTTTTGGTTTGTTATTCTACATTTCATGTTTATCATGATATTTGGTATTCGTCATTAATATATTTTGGCATATCTTTCTATGTATTTATTTTGATTAGGAACTTTCATCATATAGTGCATTTCGACAAATGTAAGTGCACGATATGACCATGTTAAAAACGCTTTGAACTTGATACTTCTAATGAGTTCTCTTCTTCTTTTTGATATTGTCAAAGGGGGAGAGATTTGGATTGCACAAGCTAAGAAAAGAATTCTTGATTATCAACATATCAAACGCATTATGGCATCAACTCAGGGGGAGCGCGCTTATGGTTAGCCTTGGTGTAATTGCGTCTGTATACATATTGCTATTTTATGCACATTAGGTATAGGCTTAGTTTAGCTTATGCAAATTTTGACAATTATCAAAAAGGGGGAGAATGTAAGTGCACCAGTTCATTCCCTTGTTTTAATAATTGTCAAAACACATGAAAATAGAGTAGAACATATTTTGGCAACATTACAAATGACTTGACAGCGAAAAACTATGTTTAAGCTTTGAAAAATTGATGTTTAGGTATTATGTATCGATACATATACATGTGTATCGATACAAATGTCCTGAAACTACTTCAGACTGATTTTGTGCTTTTTGTATCGATACATACTTGGTTTGTATCGATACAAAACTGGTATCTCAGGGGCAGAGAGTCTCTTGTGTATCGAATCATGCTTGCATGTATCGATACACATCTATATCTCTCAGAAAACCAGAGAGTGCATGATGTATCGAATCATGCTTGCATGCTTCGATACATATCAGTTGAGATTTCAAGAAACTGATGTATGTATCGATACACACACGTGTTTGTATCGATACATAGGTCAAAATTTCACATTTGAACGCTGGTCAAAGGGTTTGTATCGATACAAACCTCCATATGTATCGATACAAATCTGTTCTGTTTTGCCTAAATTTGCTCAATTCTATTTTCTCTTTAAATAGCAATATGAGTTTTTGTTGTAACATTGAGAATCCATCTGAAAAACACATTTGATCAAAGTTTGAGAGAAATTTTGGATCAAAGACTTATTCAACACAAGTTCATCATCTTCTATCAAATCACTTCCAATTTAAGATTGAGTATGGGATCAATCAAAGGTTCTTAGTTGATTTGGTGGATAACGTTCGGTGCAATTCGCGGTGAATCAGAATTGTGATCGGGTTGAATTGCGTTGGAGGTTTGGGTTCTTATCAAGGGTTCAAGATTGTGAATATCTTGGAAGTTCAACATCGAGGAAGCGAGGTAATCAGCTGGACGTTCGTTGCGGGGGTTTTCGGTTCGAAGACGACGCAAGATTGGAACGTTGGAATCAGAGGTAGAAGCTTCGCGAGGTGTTGAGGTTGTATTGCTCAATTTGCATTAGATTCAATAGGTTTATTCGAGTCTTTGTAAATTGTGCACTAAAGCGTTTTTTTAATAAACATCGCTCAAATCGTCCGTTTGACGATTTGGGGGGAGACGTACCCGGCCGACCGCGAGGACGACACGAAAGCCGGGGAACTCCCTAATCATCTCTTGTGTCTTTCTCTCCTAATCTTTTACTTTTCATAATTGTTTTAATTGTTAATCAATTGAATTTTTGTGTTCGTACGTGTGCACCGAAATTCAATTGATACTCATCTTGATTGTGATTGGATTAGATTCATATACCTAATAACTTGCTTGGGCTGTTTTAAGTGATTAGTTTAATTTGAGTATTTTGCACACGAACATTTCTAAGTCTTATCATTAAACGCTCCAAGGCTTATACTACCTTTCCTTTGATCGAAGGGTGCAAAGTAGACTACCGATCTGGTGGGCTTCCGCGTACTCGAAAATATTTTTGAAAAACTCATTGTGTAGAAAGAGTCACTTATTCACCCCCCTCTAAGTGATCGCCAAGTAGTCTAACATAACTTAATATGGTCCGGAACTAGTAGTAAATAACGCTAGGTGTATAGAGACGGTAAAGTCCTGAACTAGTCGTGAATGAGCGGTTAGAGGAGGAATCATGAACTAGGTGTGAACTGAGCACTTAGATGATGAATAGCCCGATACTAGGATCTAGAGGTTAATTGGTGAAGATAATAATGCATGTTTATAAACAACTCACTTAGTAATTAAGGTATGTCACACATCGAGGTTAGGCTCTCGTAGGTACCTTAGTTATGAAAGTAGGGAAACTTTAATAGACATAGTGTAATAGTAAGGTGTTACTACAACAAGGAAAAGTCACCGCCGAACATTAATGTAAATAACTATGTTATACACCGGTCATGCCAAATATGAAGAAGGGAGAAAGTCCAACCACCATACCTATCCTCTATGTTTCTGAATCTATTACTTATTTATTTATTTATGCAAGCATTACGCTCTTTTATTAAAAACCTTTTTCAAAACCCAAAGCGAATGCAAACTATCCAAACTTAAATAACGCTAGTGAAGCTTCGGCACGATCCCTGTGGATACGAACTCATTCTAGACACCTAGAGTGTGAATTATTACTCGACGACAGACTGGTGCACTTGCCAGACCGTAGTCAATACCCATCTTGAGGTTAATGTTAAATATCATCGTGATGATGGCGATCTTTTGCCTGATCCTTTATTGTATCGACAACTTGTGGGTAGCCTTAATTACTTGACTATTACTCGTCCTGACATATCTTTTGTTGTTCAGTAAGTGAGTCAATTCATGCATTCTCCTCGACATCTTCATTTAGCAGCGATTCGTCGTATAATTCATTATTTGAAAGGAACCTCTCATCGTGGTCTATTATTTCCCACTGGCATAGCTCCTAAATTAAGTGCTTATAGTGATGCCGATTGGGCAGGGTGTCCTGACACTCGTCGATCTGTCACTGGTTGGTGCATGTTTCTTGGTTCTTCGTTGATCTCATGGAAAAGTAAGAAGCAAGCAAGAGTCTCTAAATCCTCTACTGAATCTGAGTATTGCGCCATGTCTGCTGCTTGCTCGGAAATTATTTGGTTACGTGGTCTTTTGGCTGAACTTGGCTTTCCTCAAACTGAGCCTACATCACTGTATGTCGACGATACAAGTGCCATCCAGATTGTTGCAAATACCGTCTTTCATGAACGCACCAAACATATCGAAGTTGATTGTCATTCAATCCGTGATGCCTATGATGACAGACTTATAGCACTTCTCATGTCAGCACTCAGTTTCAAGTTGTAGATATTCTTACCAAAGTTGTTCCGCGCCCACGCCATCAGTTCCTTGTTAACAAATTGATGCTCATTGATCAGCCGCATCAATTTGAGGGGGGATGTGAATAAGGAGTTGACTTGTCCTCTTAATTATATTTATTAGTTTGTTCCTAGAATAAGGAAAACAAATCAGAAATTGATTTGTTCTCATTAAATGTAATTATATACCGTAATTACCTGTATATCACTGTAACCTCTATATATCCAAGGAATAATAATGAGAAAGGCATCGAGCCATAATTCCTGACATTAATTTGTTCTACCATAGAAAGTTAGTTGAAGCATTTTATCAAACAGAAAATATGCATTGTACCATGAGCCTCAACAACAGCAAAATCAAAACAACAAAATACAAAAAATAATTTCAATTCAACCATTTTCAAACATGAAAAGCCAAAGTAAAAGAAAGATATTAGAACAATGAGATTACCTTCAAGTTCGCCGAAGACGACAGTGATACAAACCGCGGAGAACAGTGATCGAGAGCAAACCGAATCGGGAGCAAACTGAATCTAGCACTGCTGGAACGTAACTGGCAGCCATGGGAATGGAATGGAATGGACGTCAAGGGATCCTTTTGATGAGGAATTAATCAGTTGTTCGTTGATCAATTAGCTGTGCTTGTTTGTCAACTTGGTTTCCAAAGCCAAGCCCGGGAAAGTGCCTACGCTGGCCGGCGGTGGCTCCCGCCCATGGTTATAACATAAGTGTTTATCATGTATAAGCTCTTACAAAACTATTTTTATAGCAAAAGATGAAATAAAGATAAATTGTATTTTATATATACTATAAAATATATTTGAGAACTTATAAAAATAAGGTGAAACAAACTTACAAAAATTGTTGTAAGTTATTTCAAGCTTTCTCACAAAACTAATATCAATAGATAAATTTAAATAAATTAATTTAAACAAAGTCTTACTATATATTGGTGTTTGGTGAGTAAACACTCAACAAAAAATGGACAATATATTCATATGATCATAAAATTGAAATCACAGTCTGTTTCACAGGAATTGAAGCCAGGGGTTTTATTTTTTATAGGAGCAAAATTTGTACCATTGAGGAAACCAAAAAAGTTGCCTGGTATGTTTACATTGTTCTTAACTTCATGATACTTTTCTCTGAATTTTATTTTAAATAAAATGTTTCTTTGGTGTTAGGGAAAGTTATTTCTCAAGAGTATACATTGGAATATGGAAGGGACTGTCTTGAGATGCATGTTGGAGGAGTTGAACATGGTGAACGTGCTTTGGTAGTTGATGATTTGATTGCTACAGGTGGAACACTTTGTGCAGCTATGGACTTGCTAGGTAAGTTCTTGGGATCTGAATTGCTTGTTGTAGCTGCATCACGCAGTTATATACAGTAACTAATCTCAGACGTTGATTTATGATCGAACGAATCACATTTATTTACTGTTCTTTTAATATTTTAATATGATATTTGATCTCATCCATCTATCTTTGATTGGACGGTCTACAACAGTTATTGCCTTGACGCGGTAATTGTGTAATATCCAATCCCAAGTTCCTGTGCAAATATTAATTTCAATTAAAAACGGTTAAATCGTACTCCCTCTATAGTCTCTCATATAAGAAAACTTTTGATTTTTAAATTTATAAAATAATTGATGTATTTATTTCATTTTTTTAGACCAAATACATCAATCATTTTATAAATTTAAAAATCAAAATATTTCTTATATTAATGATCAGAGGGAGTAATTATTATATATCTATGACGAGATATTTGCAAGTGTACAAATTATCCGTAAGTAGTAAAAGATATCGAACCTCGAGGATTGTGTAAATCGAAATTTAAGACAACTACAACTATGCTACGATTAGCTATTGAAGACATAATTGGGGGAAATTTTAACAAATTCACAATTGTAAAGCAAGCACAATTCAAATCAAGGATTTGTTCGAGAATGACAATGATCGGATCTCTCGTTCCACAAACTCACGATGTATAGTAGTTGATTTATCATTATCGAATTCAAGTAAAGTATGGGTGATTAACATGAATTTATGAAGTAAAATCTCTTAAACAACATACTTCCTAATTATCAATAAATTCCTAATCTCTTAGGAAATTCCATCAATCACTAGGAGAAAAAGTTGTTAATCACAAAAATCATATTATTATCACAGAATCTCTAAAGCAATAACAATACTCAATTAATCCAGATCGGTGAATTAAACTCCATTCTCATAGAAAAGTAATCACTAAGATCAATTCATATCATGATCAGAGATAGAAAGCATTAAAAACGAAATTAATTGACAACTTAACATTGAATTCAACAATAACAAATCCAACTACAAGAGAAATGGAGTTTGTTTCATCAAGAGATCCAATCAACAAGAGTTTAGCTGCAGATCATGGTTCCTAGCTTCAATTCTTCAATGAAAACCATCTTCATCATGAAATTCCTTCAAGAAAGTATATCTGGAGCACCAAAAACCTCTCAATATTCAATTCTTCTCTCCAAAAATCGAACCCTTCAATTGAGCTTCAAGTCAGCTTTTATAGAATGCTGAAACAGGGTCGTTCGCGCCAACTTTAGCCTCGCGTCAGATCTGCTTCGCACGCGCGAAGCTTTGATTTTTCAGTACAAACTTCGCGCAGACTTCGCCTCTGGTTCGCATGCGCGAATTTTCCAGAGGGTTTTTGACTTCCCAGTCTCAAGCCTTCGCGCACGCGAACATCCTCTTCTCCTGCGCGAATTTTCCAGAGAGATTTTAACTTCCCAGTCTTCAACTTTCGCGCGCGCGAACCTACTCTTCGCCTGCGCGAATTTCAAACCATTTTTACTTGTTTTTCCCTCCTTTGTGGTCTTGGCTTGTGATACAAGATATCTCTCAAAAACCTTTGATTCTCCATCACTTGTAGTACTTTTATTTGCACAAATACCCAATTTTACCTTGAAAAGTGCTTTGGTTTGTAGTAATGATGAGGTATCATCAATCTACTTATTTAAAAAGGTTAAGTGTGGTAAAATCTATTAAGTTTGTCAGGCTACAAAGTACATATACTATAATCTCTCTCCCATATATCTTATTTTGACCATATTTTTTTAATAGGAAAATGATGAATGGTACAACAACATTTGTCGTCAAAGTTGCACGACAAGTCATGTTTTTCAATTTATTTTTTCTCTTATTTTATAGGACTTAGAATGGTTGGTTTAGTTTGTATTGCATTTTTATCAATAAATCACAAACATCTATCAGGTGGTACTCCAAAATCCAAATCGGTCATACCAATTATTTATCTCTTGTTAGCAAATTGACATTTGGCTTTGCAAAGATACATACGTGTAACTTTTCCAGTTAAAGAGTATGGTAGTATTTGATCACTTTGCACTTTTTTGTTTGATGAGTTTAATTTATTCTTGAAAAGGATAAACTAGATATGAAGCTGATTTAAGAGAAAGTTGAAGGTCGTGTAAGTTCGACGAGAGAGTGTGTCGTGCTATTTAGCACTACTCTTTTCTAATAATATGTATGTGTAAATAGTTGAGCTCGGATGTATAAGTAATAAGTTGGCACGCCTCATCCCACCCTATTTATGGACTGTCTTTAGGCGGGTCGGGTCGCCCGCTTTGCCTCTCCTACAATTAATTGAATACACATTTTTTTAAAAGATATTTCCATTTATATACTCGTTAGCATTTGTCTGTTGATTTCATATTGAGTTTTTTTTTTTCATATTGATGTTTTTTGTCATTCAGAATGTGAGGGAGCAAAGATAGTTGAGTGTGCATGCGTAATTGATTTACCAGAATTAAAGGTATGATATAACTATAGTGTATCTTGTATCTTTCAATATATATTTGTTCAATTACATAATTGAAATGTACGTGGTCTAATGATTTATGTGACAGGGTCGTGAACGGTTGAATGGAAAACCCTTGTATGTGTTAGTCGAAAGTTTTTGAGTCATGTGACTCTCAAAAGATGAAGAATTGAAGATGAAAAAATGAGTCATTCTTGCTTTCCCAATTGGAATTGCACGCATTTTTTTTATTCAGCTCCCTCCTTTTATTTTGTATTTTAATTTTAATGTTCATTGCATTTTAAATGTTGGCCATTGAGACACAATGATTTTCCCCAAGTTTTTTATATGGAAATAATGCTTGTTGAACCAAAAACATGTATGTAATGTTTAACTATAAAACTAAGAATAACTATTTTGAAACCTTGATTAAACAAGCCAAAAAATAGTTGTGATAAGCAATGTTTCTACTGTACAGTTTTTTTTTTATAAGAAACCAACTTTCTAACTTAATCGTTAAGAATTGCCAAAGGCAATCTTAAAAGGTTTCTGGTATATTTTAAAATGAAAACAGATAAATTAAATTATCTCTTTCTTTTAATTTTTGTTTACTCAATCTCTTTCTTTTAATTAAATTAACTGAAGGAAGTAAAGCAGGTTTATGATCTATTTTATTGTATTATGTCACAACGTGTACATTTTTTTTTTTACAATCACAACGTGTACATTTAAATAACTTTTGAAGTAATTAACAAAAAATATATGATCACAAATATTCGATTACTTTATTTGGTCACAAAATACAAATAATTTAATTATTCTAAAAATTTACATTATTTAATTATTTTATATTTCTATCCTTTATCAAATATGTATGTGTGTATAAATAAAGTAACTAAGTCATTGTGATCACCCAAATTGAAGTTAAGCACAAAATGGGAAATGCTTTATCTCGTGACAAAATGTTTCACAAGAAACTCACGAACGGATGGTTTGATGCGTTTTGTTCGGTTGGCAAAATGCGTTTAGGGTGCATGGATTTACTGCTGTACCAAAACCCTGCAGTAGTGTGCAATTTTTCTTTTTGTGGAGGGGCCATCAATTTTTTTGACAGAAGAGAGAAGATCTTTCAACAAAAAATAATAATTGGGGATTGTTTTGAGTGGTAACCTTGAAAACAACAGGAAAATTAAACTGCGGAGAATCTTAATCCGCATTTAGGTAGTGGGCACTATGCAATACATCATACATTCAGCCTATACCATTATTTATATATGGAGTTAAACAATTAATTGCATGTTACCCTTCTTCTTTACTAAAAAAAAATGTTATGTTCCTCCTTTTATGTTTACTATTTATTTATTTAAATTAAGGTTAAATATATTTAGCATCGCGTCTCTCTAAAATTAATGAATTTTAATTTTTGCCGTTATAAAAAAATCACATGTTTTCATTTTTAAAAAAGAGTTTAATTGTTATGCACTGTCAGTGTAAAGTTATTTTACACATGCAACCAATAAGAATGATTTAAACTTCCATGTCATATAAAGATAGTGGGGTAAAGTGGGGTGATGTGGCGGAATACATGGTTGTTATTGGTTGACAGTGTAAAATTATTTTACACTGTCAGTGCATATAAATTAAATCCTTTAAAAAAATCGTCTTAATTTTAGTTTCTAATGACCAATTTATATTTATTTTAATGTCAATATTGTGACCCTTTTCTGTTTTGATTTTAGTTCTACTGACTTTGTAATACTCTCAAATAGGTGACTAACTTTGTGAATATCTCAAAAAATCTCTATCTTTATTATTCTCTACCTATGAAGCACGGACTCTGACATGGACACCGCGATACGACACGACACGGACACTCCGACACCGCTAATGTAAAAAATATACGACACCGATACCGCTACATATTTATTAAAAATATAAGTTTAGAATTAAAAATACATACATATGCATCTAAGTTGAACAAATTTCATCCATCTACTATCGAAAAACTAAAAATAATGTAATCAAAATGTAATATCTTTAATCCCTCATTGATCAGTATTAATATTTCGACATATCTTTAATCATTGTATATATGTCTAAGAAAAGTAGAAGCAAATAAAAAAAATATAATTTGGACACTTACCCCGACACGTTTGTACGAGTGTCTTATAGGTGTCGGACACTGATTTAAGGAGTGTCAAAATAAAGGAAAAATTGTTTTTTTTGGACACCCCTCGAACACGTTTGTAAGAGTGTCGTACGGGTGTCATACGAGTGTCGGACACCGCGACACGTCTAATCATAGAGGTGTCGGTGCTTCATAGTTCTCTACTATATTCATTTCTATATTTTCAAATACGTCCTATATTTTACTAACTTACTACTCCCTCAATTTCTTTTTAATTGTCTTTTATTATCATATTTAACGTTTCTATTTAATTGTCATTTTTGTATTTTATGGGTATGATTTGTCAATTATACCCTTTGTCAATTGCTCTTATCTTTTTCCATAAAATCAATTAATGCTATATATTTGGAAAACTAAATCTTTGTTTTTTTTTTTAATTTTTGTTGGTACATAACATATTAAATTTTGTTTTTTTTTTATATAAATATTAAATTTATTGGAAAGAGAAAGTGTGGGCATAAAAATAGGAATTTATTGGGGATTAAAACGAGAGTATAATAGGAAGATAATGTGCAAAAATACACTTCCTAAATTTGGTGTTATCATTCTAAAATGACAATTAAAAAGAAACGGAAGGAGTATATATTATTCTGATCCCTAATTTTATCCACTTACTATCAACTTAGTCCCCTGTCTACATTTAGAAGGACTAATTTGAATAAAATTTAATGGGACCTTTTTAAAATATTTATAAAGTCAATGACCTATTTAAGAGTGTCGTACAAATCAGGTACTAATTTGATTGTTTGCTAAAAAAATAGAAAAGTACTTAATAAGCACTTAGTAAAAAAACCTTAAAAACCTGTGGCTAAATCAAATGCCAGTACTAGTAAGTAGTAACTTCGTGATATTCGCGAAATTGAGTTTCGCTGGATATAACATTGTTGAACAAATAATATCTCAAAACAGCAATACTATATATAGCGAATGATTCTTCCTGAAAATTTCATAATGTTTGATGTGTTGCTTTATTAATAGAGAGAGCAGTTTAAATTCCTATTTTTGTGGAAAACATGGTTGGTCATGTATTTGACTAGCCAACCACAACAATTCGGGACAATTCGCGATGCAGTTCTTTCATTGTATTTAACGTTTCCCTATCTCAAAAAAGTTGTGTGGAGGACTTGGTCGAAACATTGGCGCAAATTGATGTTGTGTGTAAGCCCTCGCTATATCCCTAAAGATGCTAGAGGAGATATAAATAGAGATGGTAGGGAAGATATAGATATTATTTAGAGAGAAATGATGGATCTGAATTTGCTGTCAATTATTGACACAGTTTGACGTTGTAGTTAATCCTGACCATTAATTTCAGATCAGACGGTTCAGATTTAAAATGCAGTTTTATAAAGTAAAAACGATCTCAGCCGCCGATCAGAGATCGGACGGCCAAAATCTATCTAATTCCAAAAATGATCCATTGTGCATTCTAAATTTTATACCTCAGTGATGAAGTATCAAAGTAAGTATAAAAATAATCGTATCCGCAGGGATTGTTCCGAATCAAATGAAAATAATTGAAATCATACGAGAGTAAATTTGCATTAATTAAAAGGGGGGGTTTTTTTTTATAGAATTAGGGTTCTAGAAAAATTACGGCAAGAAAATAGGATTTGATTTCAGGAGAAGAAGGCGATTGGACCTTTTCGGTTCATCTAATTACTATCATCTTGGTAGTTCATGCATGTTAACAAATTACAAATTCAGTTTCACGATTCGATTAAAAAAAGTAATTATGCTCAATCTCTTGATAACATAATCCTCTCCCTTGATCATAACTCCCTTATCTCTTAGGTGATTTATGATCAATTGAGGTTTTGGCACTTTAACCTTTGAATTCTCAATTAATAATTCGAAATCTCTTAAGTAACGGTTAATTGAATAATTATTCATAGATCGATAAATTTATTCTTACTCTCATAGTCAAACAAACAATTGGATTCATCACACAATTGGCCAAATCATGCAAAGCATTAAACACAAGGAATAATTAACTGAAACTAACTTCGTAATTCATTAAAATATCATATGAAACTACATGGTTCAAGAGTAATAGCAATTAGATATCCCCTAAGATCCAATCATAGGAATTTAGCTACTCATAATTGAATTAATAAAACAAAATAGAGTAATAGAATTCATTACAAGTAATATTGAAATGTGTTTCCACGCTTGAAATCTTGCTTGAGCACCTCTGGAATCGCTTGAGAGAAATAGTTCTTTGCCGTCAAAATTCTGTCTGATTGTGTCAGAAATCTCAATTTATAGAACTAGGTTGCGCGTCCGCGCCTGGGCGCAAATGGCAGGGAATATGTATTTATGCTCTTCATGAAAGTTGTAGCTCTTGATCTTAGATTTCATTTGCCGCAAGTCCCGCGTCATTCCGAGTTACGAAACTCCAGATATGGTCAAAATAACAGGCAGACATCATGATGCAATGGTGCTGATTTTTCTTCTTTTTCTTGTGCTTCAAGCCAACTTGTAACGATGTTATTTTCTTTTATTTCATTGCGGAAAATGTTATAAAACTAACTAAAATGCCTTGAAATATGGTTAGCAACATGATAATGACGTAAAGCCATCGCTCAGCACCACGTATAGAACTAAACACAGGCTAATTCGGGGACATGGAGACATCCATAATCTATTTCTTCATAGTTACTTCAACATCATATATTTCAATCAATTATTACACAAGCAAAGGCTACCACTTTGTTTGAAAGGCCATTGCGTGACTTGCGCTATACCTCCTCTCTATTACCAAATTTCAGCTCGAGGTTGAGAGCTGGGACTCATCTCCATTAATCTAATTCCCTACTTTAAAACCTTTTATTATTAATTTGTTTCAATAATATATAACACTTATATTATCATTTTTTAATATTTCTATTATCAATTATCAATATCTCTTTATATAAGATGGCCAGCCATTACAATCCTGCTAGCATATCAAATCACAATAAACTACATAACACACCTCATACAACAATTAAAAACTATACTTCTTCAAAGAATAATTTGATATACACTCAAGACAAAATTTAGCTTAGGCAAATCAAACAAACGAAATGAAATGTAATGATCATTTAACAAATCAATTTCTCCGTAATTACATTACACAGAAGTATATTAGCCAAAACCGAAAGAAAAAAATTCGTCCATTATGCAAGTTATAAAATGCATTTCAGGATCTCAAACAATGTAAATATATATCATAAAATTTTTAAAAATAAAATAAAATGAAGAAAAAGGCAAATAACAATTTCTCTCTTTTTTTACAAGCTGTAAATAATAAGAAAACATGGCAATACCGCACACGAGTCAAAAACTAACAACTCGCCATTGTCCCCACTCACTGAGTCGAACCCAACTCGCTTATCCAACAAAGAATCCAAAAACCCGAGTTGTTTCGAAACCCGACCCGACACAACCCGGCAAACCAACATTGCCTGTCTACCCTTCCCTCCGCCGCCATACTCATGTGCGTTACCGCTGCCGGAAAACGTACAAATCGCCGACCCTTTACGCTCTGGAAAAGACCAAGCACCGTGTGAACCACCATCTTCAGCAGGACCCAAACAATGAAACTGCATCACTTCATTTCCATCAGCAACACACCTAGCATTCTCCTCCCAATTCTTCCCCTCAGAATCCGCCACAGAATCATCGGCGCGTGCTTTCACCGCTTCACGAAACTCTTCAAACCGTGACATGGTTCGTGCTCCGTTTTGCACCTTAAACACCATTTCAACCCGACCCGGACACTCCTTATTGCCCCAACTAGTATGAAAAATTATATCCACCACGTTTCGTGATGGGTGTCCTTCTGGTAGTTCAGTGATTGCACGTGAAGATGATGATAAAGTGGTTGTTGTGGTTCGTGAACGGTGGTTCATGGTGGGTGATTCTGATTCTGATATTGATTTTGAACTAGAATGTTTATTTTTTAAGGATGTTTTTGGTTTTTTGGGTTTGGGTTTTGGAATATCAACAATGTCTTTGATGTTTTGAACGGTTTTTCTGCAACTGGCACTTGGTAAGAGGATTTTGGGATATGGATTATAAACATCTTCAAATGCTCTTGATTTGCATTGTAATGACTTCATCCATCCACTAGCCATAATACTAATAATGTTATGTTATGATATTCTTTTTTCTGTCTATAGAGTTTTATAATACTTTCTTTTCCTTGTTGTTGTTTGTTTTGTTCCTTGACTGAAGAAGATGAAGAGAGAAGAAGAATGGTGTGAAATGAAAGAGACATTGATGGTGCGATAATAATAAACGTTTTTTTTATTAATCTCCAAGTGCTTCTTATGCGTTACGAAATCATGGTGTTTGCTAAGATATCTGAATTGCCACGTGGATTCGGTCGCAAGTCAACATTGTTGTTGGAATTGGAATGATTATAATTTTGTTATCCAAGAATCAAATTTTATAATTTTTCAACTCATATTTTTTTTTTACAAAATAAACAATATTCATAATCCCTAAAAACAAAAAGGATAAATCAGCGAGCAAACTCACAGCAGCATCATGTTAATAGCATAAAACGGCAAATTATATATATCTACAAATATGACTATATTGAAGTGTTTGGAATTATATCTTATTTTCTCTTTTAAATTCGATTTTAAACTTCTTTCTAATGTTTTTCTTTGTACTCGCTCGGTCATATTTAGGCAAATTTGATTTTTTTTTATAGATTACATACATCCATTTTTTAAATTATCAAACAAAGTAATTTATAAGATTTAATCAATTTTCGGGTGAGTATTATTAGGTAATAAAAACTCATAAATGGTTTTAATTTTAGTTAAAGATATTGAATTTAGTGTAAGGCTGTTTGTTTTCCAACCGCCCACTATCCTTTTGTTAGGACTGCAAGGGGAAACTCCAATGTATGTCGACGGATGTGTTTTGTCAATCTCCATCACAAATTCACAATCACAGTTTCAACAAAATCATCTACTACTAATAACGAAAACGAGAGCTACTGGTACTGGTTGAATTTTTTGTTTGGGAAATTCAAAGTTCAAACGTTAAATTTTGTGGATTTGGTCCTAATGTCCTACTGTATAAAATTAACAAGAAAAATGTTAACTAATACTAGTTAAGACAACTCAATATAATAAGTTATTTTAAAATTTATTTAGTCAATATTTTTAAAATATAAAATATATAATTTTCAATATAAAGTTTTTATTTTTTAATTTTTTTAATTAGTATCAAAGACACTGATTCAATTAACCATTATTTATAAGAGTAAAATAGTAGAGTAATTTTGTAAAAAAAAATAGTAGAGTAATGATATGGCACTAAGATATTTAGATATAGAAATTTTATTTTGAGTAATATATAAAATTTAATGTTAAATGAACAAGTTTTAAGAGAAAATTCTACATGTCTCTTTAATACGGTGCATGCATATATATTTCGAAATGTTCGTGCAACTTTAAAGTTTATTGATTCATTTTCTTGGATTTTGCCTTTTTTTGTAAAAAAAAATATACGTATAACAAATCATAAATTTATTGAAATATTTTGTAAAAAAGAAATGAATTTATTAAAATAGCTACTATTTTTTATATAAAAAGGGAAATAAAAGAAAAATTATGGCAGCACATGACTACAGAGGAACATACTTCTCTTAACAAGAAGAATACTAATATAAGTAGAAATTAAATCTAGCATAATAAACGTGAAAACAACTTCACGACCTCTAAACGTATGGACATCAACTACAAGAGTTTGCTTCACGATGAATGTGATTGACATGGATGGTCCAACCTCCTGGAGGAGTGGTTAAAGATGAATTGTTGAAGTAAATCGATT
The DNA here is from genome assembly GCA_030408175.1 of Trifolium repens. Taxonomy (NCBI): domain Eukaryota; kingdom Viridiplantae; phylum Streptophyta; class Magnoliopsida; order Fabales; family Fabaceae; genus Trifolium; species Trifolium repens. The sequence continues at coordinate 27,915,894 of CP125851.1, forward strand.
GTTGATCATATTGACGATGTGAGTTGAATCAATTTCTAGGATGACATAGGTCAAATGCATTTCTCTAGTCATTTGACAACCAAATAAAATGTCACATAACTCGGCAAGTAAGGCATTTCATGTTCCAAGATGAAGTAAAAAAAACTTTCACAATACGATTGTGATCTCTATTGAGGCCGCCACAAACTGAATTTCCAATTATGTAAGAGCCATTAATATTTATTTAAACAAAACCAATAGAAGGTTTTATCCATTAAGTATTGCATCTAGATATATTTTCATCCCAAGATGTAAGAGGGAAATTTATCTCTTTATGAATCTGATAAGCCATATTAATCATTTTCAGGGCCGACCCAAGCCCAAAGCAAATGTAGCTAGAGTTTTAGCCTCAAAATTTTTGGACTTTTATAAAGGCCTCAAAATTTAATAATATATGTATATTTTGTGCGTAGATTTTAACAACTAGTGCCTAATAGTTTAGTGGCTTATAGGCCCTTTATTGTGTGTGTATTCATGGTCCTAGATCAAATCCCATATTTTCCATTTTTTTCTCCCATTAAATTTGTATTTTTTTTTTCAAGTTACTTACCAAGATAATAACCACCACTTTTCAATTATCCCCATCAATAATAAGGTATGCTTTTTTACATGCATGACTCATATTTTAGAGTGGTATAATTCGACCCAAGGAAGAACAAACGTCTACGCCTTAATTAATTAGAAGAAAAAATTAATAATGAATCGTCTAAAACCATAATCATCATCATCTAGACGAATTATAAAAGGCAAGGCAATCATATATAGAACTTTGAAGGCTACACAATATGAGAGAACTAAATTCAAAACCACTCTTTCTATCAAAGTTATTCAAATTCAAAATCCCTTTCACTGAGAACCTCAAATCCTAACTCAACTCGGAAAAATCAAATTAAAAAATAAAAAATATGAAAACAATAAACAAAATAAAAACCCTAACTGACAAAAATTGAAAGAGGGAAAAAGAAGAAAAGGAAAGAGGTAACTTCAAACCTTCAGAGAAAGAGGGTTGAGTCCGGAATCGCGAAACGTTCTCTCCGAGGAAACAGAGGTAACAAGCGGATGAAGAGTAACGCTGGAGGTGACGAAGTCCGGCGATGTGATGACTGATGAGCGCTGGAGCTTCTCCAGAAGACGCGTACGATGGGTTTGATGAGTTGCAGTGAGAAGAAGAGAAGACGGGTGAGTAGTGATTGTTACCACAATTTTATTAATTAATTTAGGGTTGATTTAAGGCATATTTGGAAAATTGATTTAGGGTTGTGATCAATGAGAAGTGAAATTTGATTTGGGAAAAGTTTGATTTGGGAAAATTGAAAAGTGAAAGTGCGGGAAGAGAAAATTGACCTGAGAAGATAACAAAACGTGTTGCACGAGAGGGAAGTGAAAATCAGTGAGCAGAGGGAAGTGAAAGAATTTGTGGGAATTGTTTTTGTCAAGAAAAAAAAGTAGTAATATTATATATATATATATATATATATATATATATATATATATATATATATATATATAGGATTAAACAAATTTAGTGATTAGTAAAAAACAAACATTTGGATTACCAAAAAAAAAAACAAATATTTGCGATGGATTTGTTGAACGCTAATTATCGGTCTCTAATTCGGTTTCTAGAGTGACTGATATAGAGACAAAAAAGTCTTTGATTTTAAACTCCAAATAATAGTCTCTAATTCGGTTTCTAAAGTGACCGATTTAATAGTTGCTAATTATTGGTCTCTAATTCGGTCTCTATAATTATATAGCAATCAATATAGCGACTGAATTTTTTTTAAGTTTACGTTCAAAATATCAGTCTCTAAATCGGTCTCTATAGTAACTGAAATTTTTCGGTCTCTAAATCGGTTGCCAAAAGCGTGTTTTCTAGCAGTGTAATAGACTTGACGTTTGGTGGACTGTGGACTGGTATGAAGACCATGCCATATGAATTATATTGCATTTTGACTATCCAGGTCACCATGAGCACCGCTTCTGTAGGCCTAACTCAACTTCAGCATGATCTCCACTTTAGCAGGTCTACCTCAGCTTCAGAATGAGCTCCACTACCACAAGCCTAGCTCAGCTTTTGCATGAGCTTCACTTCCATCGGCCTAGCTCAGCTTCATCAGGAGCTCCACTTCAGCAGGCCTAGCTCAACTTCAGCATAAGCTCCACTTCAACCGACCTAGCCCGACTTCATCAGGAGATCCACTTCAGCAGTCCTGGCTCAGCTTCATCACAAGTTCCACTTCAGCAGGCCTAGCTCAGCTTCAGCATGAGCCCCACTTCCACTGGCCTAGCTCAACTTCAGCATGAGCTCCACTTCCATATACCTAGCTCAACTTCTTTACGAGCTCCAGTTCAGCAGACCTAGCTTAACTTCATCGTGAGCTCCCCTACAACATGCAACATGCCTATCTTAGCTTGACTGTCTAGGTCATGTAAACCCAACCTACACCATGAAGAGCTCAGAGTGGTCATTTAGGTCATGTTAAGATCCACCTCTATTTAAACTCACTACTAGAAAACACGCGTTTAGCAACCGATTTAGCAATCGATTTTGATGAAAATCGGTCGCTAAATGCATTAGCGACGAATATAGCAACCAATTAAAATCAGTAGCAAAAACCTTGGTCGCTGATCCGTAGTGACCAAATTCGCGACTGATTTCTTAGCAACCGATTTAGCGACTGGATTTAGAGACCAAAATAGCGACTGACCTTAGAGACCGATTTAGAGACTGCGTTTGCTACGGGTTTTGCGATGCTTTGTCTGACGCTATTAGCGACTGATTTAGTGACTCATTTTAGCGACTGATTTAGTGACTCATTTGAAATTAATTTCTTTGTCCATTGCGACCAATTTTGCAACCGATTTGAAAAGTCGTGTAGTAAATTCAGTTTCTATTTCGGTCTCTAATGATTTATTATTATTATTATTATTATTATTATTATTATTATTAATTTTTTCCTTGTTTTTATTCCTAATTTCTAAAATAACATTGATCAATATATAAAAAATTAACAAGCGTTTCTAACAAAAAAAATAAAATAACAACCATTTATTTAAAATAACACAAGTATTCAAATAGAAGTTACATCACTTTAAAATCAAAATAATCACTAGAAACGCAACATGATCAAAATAATCACATAGAGCAAAACATGATAACACAAGTTGTGGAATCCTAATTGTGCATGTGACTTGCTATATACAAACTGAATCTTAACTCAAGTTGTCAAATTTAGATATCCTAAGTATACATTCTTAATTCATTGATAAACACTAAAATTAAGACTATGCATCCCCATGATAAGTTCCATGCCCATGACCAGCTCCAGTGTACATAGCCAAAGGATAATTTTTCTTTCGCCTGCAAATGTCAATGAGAATGAAACAATTGTGCACTATTAATGCAAAAGAAAATATATATAAATGCTTACCAATGATATAAGCAGTTGAAGGAACTGCAAGGGGGAATTTAGATATCATCTTGATTTAGTGCCTCTGTAAAGTTATTACGTACCCAATGCCAATGCTTGAAATGTGGCCAGCTGATATGAAAAATGCATGGGCAGAAGCTCATGATCACAACTAGTCAATGCCATCAAAGCTGAAATGAAAGAAGCTCGTGATCAGCATGCCAATGCCAATTTGACAAGTAATTTTAAGTTAAATATAGTTTAATGTCCTGATAGCTTTGCCACATTAATTTTATTTTAGTCCATATGAAATAGGGATTAAATACAACTCTTTTATACTTCAAAATGAGTTTAGCTATAGAATTCCAAAGCAATAATCAAATTATGATTTGAGGGGATGAATGAAAATAAAAATAAAAAGCAGAACGACATAATAATATTAACACAACATATATATATATAAAAAAACTAAAATGAAATTGAAAGTCTTACAACCTAGAATAAGAGAGCCTGCTGGCTCTCTATAGCCCCAGCTACTCTGTGATTTATGCAGTTGTAATTTACATCGCTCAATGCGTAATAAAGAGCCGACAAGAAACGACAACATCGATCAACAAACAAAACATTAATCAGACCTTTTGCACTACATCACACAAAACCAAGATATATCTACGCAAATGACAGCAAGACAGTTAAATAGTAACTTGTCATCTCTAAGTAATGCATGACATCCAAAATGCTCTTTTTCAAGGAGTTGGTTTGCACACATGGATAAAAGCTAATATTGAACTTTCAAAATTTCAAAAAGAAAAAGTCAGACATTGAAAAATGGAACAAGTAAAAAACAAACCTCTAATAACTTTGGCTCGCTACTAGAGTGCAGGTAACGACCCTATCTTTCTCCGTTTCAAACTCTCCTCAGTCTATAATGAAAACCACAATATTAAATAGAAGCCATATGATACTGTAGATGAAGAAACTTTGGTCTTGAACCAATTGTGACATTAATTTTTCTCGCATTTGAACATATCTTGTCTCCATCTCAATGCCCACACCCACCTCCCTTCCACCCAACTCTTTAGCCTGTTAACTCTACTTTCTTATGCATGAATAGAGGACAACATATGAAGCATTCAATATAAGTCAGATGCAAAGAGTAGCGTCTGCAAGGAAAATCTATTTCAATACTTTTCTTCCAATTTAGTTTTCTGTAATTGAAATTTTTTGTTGCAATTTCATATCCAAAATCAAAAGCTAAGGGGAAGTAAAGGAAAACGCACCAACCCAACTTGCAAATGTTCCCACAAAATTACCCTGACTTGCTCAAAACTAATTAAGTGCATACACATTTCTGTCAAACAATTACAAAAGGCAATAGCACTAAACACTAAATTTCTCAACCTTGCTCAGAACTAATTAAGTGCATACACAAAACTAATTATTGAATATTGATAGACTTTCTCTCAACACACTTTAGCAGTCACTATTAATACATGCATCCAATGATGTATTTAAAAGAAAAACCGTTGTGTACCTTTACGCCTAGTGTCTGTACAGACAACAAGGAGACAATGACTCCGTTTATTTTTTCCATCCAATCCATCTGGTCAAGGGCATTTTCTGCCTACAATTTATGTTCAAAGCATAGTGAAGAGTAATGATTAATACCAAACTTACATGTTAATGAAATCAAAGTATTGAATGTGTTTACCTGCAAAGTATACATCTTTGAGGGTGAAATAATCCTAAAGCAGAACCTTAAATCTGATTGCTCAACATCAACCTTGATTGTTGATGTGAGTAGGTTCACCGTGTGACGTGCTACAGATTTTTCATCAGGAACAACTCCATGGTCTTGTGAAGAAAGCAACCTACTCAGAATGCCAGCATTGTTTTCATTGGCACAATTCCACTGTGTACATTGCTGATTGAGACTCTGAAAGGGTTGTACATGCTAAAATTCAGTAACAAGATAATGTGATAAAATAAGCATCACATCACTAAATATACAATATTCATTAATTAACTAGTATTTACGAGTAACTTTTAGTTTTACTTCTGTAGTTACATTTACTTGTAATGGCTTACGAAAGTAGTAAAGTGTTCTGAGACTATCAAGAGCAAAATGTTTGACCTACCTCTTCTATCACAGCTGCAACATCGAACTTGCTGCTTTTTCTCAATGACACAAACTTCTCATGTGCCTGTAGCATCAAATCCAAGTTTTAGTTGTGTTATGATCAAGAGAAAGGCCGATAAACTTATAATTTATTTTAAAAGGTCCTAAATTTCTTCCTTGGCAGAAATAACTTCACATGTTCATCTTTATTCATCAAAGTGAGAATGGTCAAAGTAAGATCATATTTTATTGAATGTTCATACTTCATTGTACAAGAGTTCAGCAGAGAGTGCAAACCCAAAATCTTGAATTTTGTGGTGCATATATGCTTCAGATAATCATAGGCTTTCCTAATTTAAAGTCTAAGTTCTTCTTCTTTGTTTTTTCTTTTCAAAAGAAACGTCTTAACGGATGAATTGTTATTCATCGATCAATCCAACACATAGTGGATTTACAAGTTGTAGTTACATCAAAGTTTCTGTTTAGATATTACCTCAAGTGATGGCTTTACATACACACATATTTAGAATCTTCAGGTATTATATACATATCAGCTCTTTCAAGCACAAGGTGCTAGGTTTGTTTGATAGAAATATAAATATTTTGTTCATGTTAAACATGATTGATTGTGTCTAAAGCTCAATTTGACTAAAATTGATAACAGACTAGTATAAACTACTCCAAGACCTTCATATCAGACTAGTATTATATTTTTCTACTTCATCTCTAACCCTCAAACAAGCACACACTTGCAGCACTAAGAACATAATCAGATAAGAAAACGGAATAGAACAGAACATAAACTATAAACTATTATATTTTTCTAACTCATCTCTAATTCCAAATTAAACATAACAGAATCAGAAATTGCAGAACAAAACAGAATTCCAAACTAAGAAATTGCAGAAATTTTAGAACATAAACAAAACAGAAACAAAATCCGTACCTTAGATCATAAACAAAACAAACTCAGTGAGAAATTGCAGAAATTTTACAACATAAATAGAACGAAAACAGTACCTTAGGGTTCAGAGAGCCTTGAATTTTTCAATTTGTGATGAGAGAGCTTCAATTCGTGAGATTCTTAGTGAGAGGGAAAGCGAGAGATGAACGAGGGAGAGTGATGAGCGATCGAGTGAGAGTGAGGGAGTGAGAGTGAGAGTGGTGGAGGCTAGGGTTTGTGATAGGGTACGAGAGAGAATGAGAGTTCGAGAGGAGGCAGCGCTGATGAGAGTTCAGATCGAGAGTGGAGGAGGGATGAGGGAGTTCGAGAGAGATGATGGAGAGTGAAGTGAGCGATGGAGTTAGCCCTCTTGTTCTTTCTATTTTGAAAAAATCTCTCAGCAAATTAACTAAAAGAAAAAAGTAGGCTAAGGGTAGATATAAAAGAATTTACAAATATTTGATTAATTTTTTTAGAAAAAAACAACAAATATTTGCTACGTATTTGTTCAACGCTAATTATCGGTCTCCGATTCGGTCTCGATAACAACCGATATAGTGACCGGATTTTTTTTGGCTTTGACCTAAAATAATAGTTTCTAATTCGGTCTCTAAAGCTACCGATATAATGGTTGCTAATTATCGGTCTCTAATTCGGTCTCTATTTATTAAATAGAGACCGATATAGCGACCGATTTTTTTTTTACCTTGACGATAAAAAATCGGTCTCTGATTCGGTCTCTAAAGCGACCGAAAAATTTCGGTCTCTAAATCGGTTGCTAAACGCATGTTTTCTAGTAGTGACTGTACAAACATAGTGACGTAAGCTATGCATGTTGCTGTTCCACGTGATATGCACGGACGAATGACATGAGCTACACGTGCTTGAACCCCATGCGTCCTGTACGGACAAGCTGCATATAGATCTCAGTGTCATAGTATATTGGGCTTGGGCACCTCAATCCAAGAAAAGGCTCATTAGATCATGGGATACTTGACTATATAAGGAGGCATCTAGGAGAAAATAGGGGGATAGATCCATTCTAGAGAAAACATTGAATTTTACTTTAGTATCTTTAAAGTATTCTTGGAGCTTCTCTTGTGTTGCTCCATAGAGTAGTTCACCCTTTGTATTTTTTGTTTACAGACATGAACATATTTGTATTTTATTGTAAAATGGTTAAATTATATTAACTATTTAGTTGCAAAATTATTTATTACTCCCTCCATCCCAAAACAATTGTCTCTTTTCACTATTGCACATATGCAGATGCACGACTTTGATAATTAATATCTTTAGTTGTGTACTATTAACAAATACGAAAATTTGATATTTTGGAAGTATTCATCGAGACAAATCTAATGACATTGTCGTAATAAAATATGGTCAAAGTAGATTATATGAATAGTGCACACAGTCAAATAAAGACAATTGTTTTGGAATGAAGAGAGTACTTTAATACAAGCACATCACTTTATTTAATTATTTTATCCCTTAAAGAAATTGGTCAAACTTCATTATGGTCTAAGACACTAAGATAACAAAAGAATAAAAAATATAAAACAATATAGTCTCTCAATTTCACAATAATTGTTTCAATTTAATATTTTATACATACATATATATATATATATATATATATATATATATATATATATATATATATTGGGATTTACTAATTTATAAAAGTAAAAATATATAAACACAAATATATATATATATATATTGGGATTTACTAATTTATCTTTATTTTGCGTCAAAAAAAACTTTATTTGTTATTAATATATTCTCATTATTTTATAAAAGTATATATTCTCATTATTATAATACAAAGCACAAATTTATAGGACACAATTAAGAAAAATAAATTTGTCAAAAAAAAAATTAAGAAAAATAAATTTAAATTATATTAGAAACTAAAATTGCCACTTTTAATTTTTTTTTTATTTTTACAAATGTGACCGTTTTATGGTAAGGACAAATGTGACATTTACAAACAAACAAAAGGACTAATATTTTTTATTTAAAAAAATATTATTATTTTTAAAGGCCTCAATTAAATTTCCGCTTTAGGCCTCAACATAAATCGGGCATGCCTTGATCATTTTAATCTTTTCATTTCATCTTCAATGAGAATTAATTCTTGAGTGTTATGCACTTTGGTCGTATTTTGAATTTTTTGTTCAAGATTCATGCATAGGGACATATGGTATGATTGGCCACGTGGGAGTTAGCGGCTCCAGCCAATCACAATGCAGCAAAATTTCTATGTAAGGGGGAACATGTGTGAAAATAATTCACACCATTCTCTTCTTTCTCTCTGTATACATTTTTTCTTCTAATTTTTTTTATTGTTTTTGTTATTTATAATTTTAGTTAGTTTTGTGGGTTACTCATATCAGTCTCATCGGTGAGGTTTTCTGGACCGATACGGTAATCCACGGAGCACTTTTTGCGTCCTCAATTAGGATCAATATGATTAGCTCAATAGGATGATACCAATCCTATAAGTTACCTCTCGGAAAAACTTGGCAGGAGGAAGAATGTAAAATTTTTTTTACCAATCGAACAACTACCTCCAGTCAAAACTGTGCAGGTCCGACAATTTTTCGAATTTTGCTTTCTGCACAGGTCCAAACCGTTGAGGTTTCAAGCTGAGGAAGGAACTAAAAATGGCAAGAGATGTCTGCACCTCTTTGATCTCTTATGCGGTGCTTCTAATTTGGTTTAGAGATGTTTTTTTAATTTTAATGTAATTTTTTTGCGTAATCAAATTTATTATGATGTAATTTTTTTGTGTAATAATGGTTTGCAATGTAATCACCACCTTTATATACAATATAATAAAATCTTATGTTGTTAATTTTCATTTGCGTATTTTGGATCCATGAAATTCGCTTTCCAGCCAGCGAACGCCCCCCCAAGTTTGCTACCTACATGGCGAACTCTAACAGAACATGAGTTAAAATTAATGGTTGGAATTTTCATAACAGAACAACAACAACAAACTACATTTTATGTTAAATTTAATAACAACAATAAATAAAAAAGCAAAGACACAAGAAATCAGATAAATTAACTGATTCAGCTTCGTCCTCCTCTCCGGGTTGAACCATACAGGCCGCAATTTCGTCAAATATCCTCGGACGGATCAAATTGGAACATATAGATTCGACTGATCTAAGCAACTTTGCATCTAGTTCGATTGGTCCCTTCGTCATGAACTGAAAGAAAATAGAGAACATTGTTCTCACGTCACCGTCAGTTTGTAGTTTCATGTTGGTGAATAATACGGTTCCGTCTGAGCAAACTGACAGACGACGATACTCCACATCGGTCACCCTTCTTTGATCGCGGTGGTGGACACGACCGTTCGCTGCCTACCAAGCGAACAAATAAGTGAGAATTTGCTGGCTAGACAGCGAACACATAATTTTTAAAATTGAAACTTGGGGGTACTTTAAGGAGGTACTTTGGTAATTCCAGGGGGTACTTGAGGAAACCCGGGGGATGCAAAAAGAACATCTCAAAATTTAATAGAACTAATTTTGAACTATGATTTACCTTATTGTTAATATTATGCATCACTTTGAATAGGCTAATATTACTTCGAACTTTAGCAATATGATAAATCATAATTCGAAGGTAGATCTGTTAAATTCAAGTAAATGACAATGAATTTAATCTAAATTTTTTTATAAACAAAGATTGAATTATAAGAGTAAAAGAGGTACTCAATCCTTACAATTCAAAGATAAATCTCATAAAATCAACGAAAACAAACTAAGGGATTATTACACCAGTCGGAAAAGGCGACATTAACATTGATCCCTCCCCGACCTATAAACCAAAATCAAGCAATAAAAAAATAATTTGGTCCACTAAGAAGAAACATGGACAAAATCTCCTCGAAATAGGATACTATTGTGCTTCCGCCAAATACTCCACGTCGTTGCCAACCAAATTATGTGACAAAACCTTTTATTATTGTTTCCTTGTAATAAATCACCAAAGAGATCAGTAAAGTGGTTGTGAATATCAACGAAGGGTATGATTTGTGACCCCATCCAACAGAAAACGTTACTCCAAACTTGAACCGAAACACTACAATTAAAGAAAATATGATTAAAGGAAAAGGCTATTTAGACGGATAATAGTAAAAAAACTAAAAGAAGTCAAACTATTTTAAAATTTATGTAGTTAACATCTTAAAAATGTAAAAATAAAGTATTTTTAACTAGTGAGTCTTCCTTGCTAATCATAATTGTGTTATTGAAAAACGGATTGTGCAAAACAATAACCCTAATTGCAGGAGTTAAATTAAATAGTCAATGATGGCAACCATACTTTCTTTTACTCAAAGCTTTCAAAATTTTCTACAAGCCCTACAACCCAAGACTCATAATTTTGAGGCAAAATTACACGTTTGGTCCTTTATCTTATTTTTTGTAACACTTTGATCCTTTATCTTTCATTTGTAACATTTTGGTCCTTTATCTTATCTTTTTGTAACATTATGGTCCTTTATCTTTTATTTGTAACACTTTTGTCCTTTAAAGAACATAAAAATATGAAAGAATTGATGAAGATGATGAACATATTCATCAAAATCATGAGTTTTATTTAATTTTAATAAAAAGGTATCTTAAAAAATAAAATTCAACATTTTTTTAATAAAAAAGATATGAAAAAAAGGGTTTATATGTGAATGTTATAAAAGATAAATGAATAAAATGTTACAAATAAAAGATAAAGGACTAAAGTGTTACAAATATATAAGATAAAAGACCAAAGTGTTACAAATAAAAGATAAAGGACCAAAATATTACAAAAAAATAAAATAAAGGATTAAACATGTAATTTTGCCTAATTTTGACTATTGATGTTACGGTACTCTTTAATTTGTTTGGCTTTGTGTTGTGTTATGGACCAAGGGAATGATTGTTGACCTCATTTAAACGTTCACGGCCCAGGGCCAAAAATATTAATAAATGATTAGAGATGTTCACTAAATTGATTTAAATAAAAAATTAAATTGATAAAAAACCAAAACACTCTACAAAATTAAATATTATTAAATATATATTTCTGTTAAGTAACTTAGTTGCTAGAAGATCACTAAATAAGCCGGTGTATTAAGGTTTGCATCTCAATTCTAATTTATTAAATATGTTTATGTTGTTTTGAAAACCGCTCATTACTTGTATTACAATATTAAATTAACACCCTCTCATTTTAAAGAAACTAGTATCCAGACTTCTGCCAAGCACGGGTAAAAATGTGTTCGTAGTTCTATTAACTTATAAAAAATACATTTTAATATATATATTTTACTTTAGGCTGGAAACTTAAATTTTTTTATTGCTATTGAAAAATGATTTATATGACGAAACAAATATTTACGATCTTATATAATTTAAATAATTAAAATGATACTATGTGATAAAAACTATTGAAACCTTAAAATATTGATGACCAAAATTATAGGATTCGGTTGCAACGAACAATGTAATAAAAAATCATATAATAAAATAGAACTATATATATATATATATATATAAACTTGATTTATGTTCATAATTTAAAAGGATGACAATAACATAAAAAATATTACACAATGGGATTTGAATTGAATAATAGTAGGCTCCCATATAAATTACAAAAAGTAGGTTGTTGTATTACTTTTTTATTGTTATTGGATTACTATGATATTGATACGAAACTTTCACCGCCGTTAACGATGACTGATCTCCATTGGAGAACCTGTGGGGCACACAAAGTGGGTTCTCCTCTCCCAATCTATAAGTCAAAATATATGCTTCCATATAAATTACAAAAAAAAATAAAAAATTGCTCCATATTTTTTTTTGTAGAGAAAATTGCTCCATATTAATATATGTGTGTGTGACTATAAACTCGGTAGAAATAAACATAGCATCTCATATTAGTACAAATATAGATATAGTCTCTGTAAATTAAAAAATAAAAAAGACCTAGTAATTTATAATAATTTAAACAAAAATAAGACATCTATTATAATAATTTATAAAAAAAACAATAGACCACGTATTAATATATATGATTAAAAAATAATGACTCCTGTATAAATTTTATAAAAAGCTCCCGAAACAAAATTAATAAATGAGTAAACACCTCCACAATATATCTAGAGAAAACAATTACAAAACAGAAAAACCTAAAGAAATTATTCCAATATATCTTTTATTATTTAATATCTTTTGTTTTTTAATTTCCACACCAATAACATCAAATAATAAAACATATATAAATAAATATGAACCTCCCATAAATTATGTAAAAAAAATCCCTATATTAAAATGGAGAGATTCATGTTGAGTGATTCATTTTTAGGATTAAACGAAAATGGAGAGGTTCATGATATATTATTCATGTACTTGTAGTACCCCAATTTTGTCCCAACTTTTTTTTTCTCACCGTTGAATTGTGTTGTTTTAATTTTTGAATTAGTAGAATTTTACTTTTGAAATTTCGTGCATTTTATCATTTTTATGCATCTTGTGAGCTTTTGAGAAAATAAAAAAATATGTTATAATATTTAGCTTTTATTGTGTATGATTTGTTACCTTTTTTAATTTCTTCATAAAATCCAAAAATATCACTTATTTCCAAAAAAAAAATATCAAATTGCTTAAGTTTGTTTGTAATTTTGTTTTACTTAAAATAAGGGAAAAATATAAAAAAAAAAATGAATTCATTTGCATTTGTCTAACATAGTCTTGAGTTTTTTTTTTATATAGTGTCATTTTTATTTATTACTACTTCTTTTTATTATTATTATTAAAACAAAAAAAAAAGTATATATAAATAAATAAGGGTAGGACGTCAGCCCCTCTCCCTCTTTTCATTTTCATTTCCTTTTTTTCTTTCTTTTCATTTATTATTATCAATTATAATTATTTTCTCTTTCCACAAAAAAATCAAAAAAGATGACAACAAGAATGCCCCTTTCTTCTCCTATTTTCTAGCTTTCTCATCTTCTTATTATTTTTATTATAACTAATATTGATCTTAATTGATTGGTGTTAACAAAGTGAAAAGAAGAAACAGTAACACGTTCCCCACTCCTTTAGGTTTTTTTTATTATTTATTTATTTATTTAATTATTATTTGTTATTATTAATACTAATATTGTAAATAAATAAAATAAAAATAAAAAAGGAAAAGAGCAGCACAGCATCGCTCTTCCTCCCTCTCTCTCTCTCTCTGATTTCAACTTCATCTTTTACTACTTTGACTATTCCTCAAAAGATGCCTCTGCCAATTTGAAACAAAAGGAAGAAGACAAAATCCTTCAACTCATCACACTGTGACCAAAGCTCTAAGTAGAAAAAAATCAGGCTTCACAAATAAAGATATATTTTTTGTGTATACAGAAGAATGAAAATGTTAGAGCAATATAGAAATCAAATAAGATTGAAAACTAATCGGTGAATGTAGCAGAGGCTAGGGAGAAGCGAACTTTGGACAGAGTATTCAATACACAAAAGAGTGAAAATCATTGGGGAAGTAAAATGGAGATGCAGAGAAAGAAAACAATAGAATAATGTATAGAAAACCCTAATTTTTGGGTATAAATTGAAGCTGTAAATCAGAACAAAAGGAGGATTGAGAAGAGAAGAAAAATCATCAGCAGCTAGTGAAGTTCCTCAAGCCTTAATTTTTCTCAAACCACATAATCTTCCTGAAACCAAAAAACTCAAATCATAATCACTACAAATCATCATCTTCTTCATTCAATCATCAACAACCACAACCATCACTGATTTTCCATCACAAAATCATTAACAAACCACAAATCACCATCAACAAAAACCAAAACAAAAAAGAACAAAAAGAAGCAGAACAATGAAGTGAAGAAGAAGGTTAGAACCACCACTCTGCAGCCGCAAAACCCATTCGGTTTCTTCTCTCTCGGCCGCTTCCTTTTCTTCTGTCACGCAAATCTCATTTTCTCTCTCACGGTTTAACTCTTTTTTTCTCTTTTTTGGGTTGCTGTTTGTTTGCTACATAGGTTCTAAGCCCAAGTTCATTCACACCCCTTAAATCTATTGTTTTAACAACAAAATAAACAACAAAAAAATAATATTATTATGAGTTTTATTTAATGTAGATAAAAAAAAGCTTGTCTTTTTCTTATGATAAATGTGGATTAAAAAGGAGACCGGCGGATGTGCATCCGTTCATCTCTCGAACAATCGACGCTTAGTGTTACACTTCGCCTACCGGTTGTTCGTCTTCCACACCTAAAAATAATTTTTTCAAACGTAAAATAATAATAGATTCAACTCATCAAACTAATCTTTTCGCACCCATGTGTGTTTAACTTTTTTTTTCTTAAGCGGATATCATCGCCCAAGTGCGAGTCTGCCCTTTTGTTCAAATCAAGCAAATCTTTTCACGCCCGAATGCGTTTAATTTTCTCTCAAATGAATATCATCGCCCAAGCGCGAGTACTCTTTTTTTTAAGCAAACTTTTTTTCGCCAAAGCGCGACCAAACCATTTTCATAAATAAAATCAACCAACCAACAATTATTTTTTACAAAGAACTACGTAACTTTGATTTCTCTATTGCACTAGGAGATACGTAGGAGCGGGATCCAACAACCGTCAATCACACTAATAAAAAAAAACTAATTTTTTTTCCCCCTGTATTTATTTTATTAAATAAAAGCATGCAAACAATTTAAAACATTATTTTAACCCTAACTAACAAGAAGGTTCCCGTTGAGTACAACGGATGTGAGGGGTGCTAGTACCTTCCCCTTGCATAACCGACCCCCGAACTCGGAATTTGGTCGCGATGACCTTGTTCTTGTTCTCGAAGGGGTTTATCGACGTTCCCCTTTTCAAAAATAAAACTTCGGTGGCGACTTTACTATCAAGCGAGCACTTTTCGCTCGCACATTTTTCCTGCCGCTTCAGTACTAATATACCAATTTCTTTAACAGAAATTCATTATTGTGTTTTATGAAATCGATAATTTAATTGTGTTGAATGAGGTCAAAAACTATGTCATAATGAGTTTTTGTAGTGCGAATTAATCAAAAGAATTCAATGATGCCACATGCCATGCACGAGAAAAATATACTTGTAATTATTGACTTATAAAAAATATATTTTGATATATTTTACTTTAGATTAAAAACTTAAATTTTTTATTGCTTACGGAAAATGATTTATGATAACAAAACAAATATTTACGATTTTATATAATTTAATAATTAAAATGACACTTTGTGATAAAAACTAATGAATATTTATTCAAAATTATAAATATATCAAAAAATTATATTCTTTGTGGACAAAGTTATGAGAGTCAGTGATTTTTTCAAGCTCAATAATATGGCGTCATACAAATATTTTCCACAATAATAATATAATTATATCATGAACCTCTATACAAAAATAAAAATAAAATTTTAATTGTAGAAACAAAATTTATTAAATATTCTTTAAATAACTGTAAAATTTAACTAAATAAAAAACTTATTTAAATAAAACTTAAGCTCGATTGCTAGAAAAATGAACATCTCACACAATATTGGTATTGGTTTATGTTTTTTAAGTTATAATTTTGCATAAATTAAATTTAAAACAAAATAATTTTACTTATATTAACAATATTTGGGGTTGACCTTCCATTAGGGACCCGCAACTCTAATATCAAATCATCAAAGTAAGTTTTTTCACATTAACGACCAACTCATTAAACACTAAAGTAGTATGCTCTCCTTTATCTATTAGCTCATTCTATGTCTCTCTCAATCGCCTTGAACAAAAATGTAACTTCCTATACTTTCTCGTACATAATCCTCTATCTCAATCGCAACCCCTTTTCTCTTAGTTTCTATCGGTCGTATATATTTCCTCTTTCTTCGGTATTCACTCTCACTTTAGTGTTCCATCTCACTTTACGGTGTGAATTTGCATGTTGTTATTTGTTATTATATTGGCGAAAATTGGGATAAAATTGAGGGTAAGTTTTTGTGAAAAATAGTACCAACAATACATTATATAAGTTTTATCCTAATAATCACTAAACTTGTAATAAATAGATTTTATATGTTAAGAAAATTATCCCTTTAAACAACTTTGATGTGCCCATTAAGCCATGAGAAAAAATAATTATCTCATTATATAGTATGATGACTAATTTCAAAGGTAAAACTTGAGTAGAAATTACAACAAAATATGTTTGTTTATAAATATATGAGCAGTAATGTAGACTAAAATATAAATTACAAAAAAAAAGACCTCAAGTATTAATAATGAGTAGAAATATATGTTCTCGTAGAAATTGAAAAACAAAAATCTTCATATTAATATATGATTAAAAATTACAAAAAGAAAATAGGTTCTTCCTATTAATATATGAGTAGAAATATAGAACCCCGTATAAATTATAAATAAATAGTCCTCCGTATTAATATATGTGTGGAAATATGTCCCCGTACGTAGAAATTGCAAGAAATAAAAATAGGCCTCTCCGGATTTTATGTATGGGTTGAAATATATATAGGTCATGGTGCAACATAAAGTAGGCCCCGTATTAATATATGAGAAGAAATATAGGTCTTCGTAGAAATTAAAAATAAAATAGTCCTAATATCAATGAGTAAACTTATAGATTCCGTAGAAATTATAAATAAAACAGGTCTATGGTGCAAAATAAAATAGTCCTAATATCAATGAGTAGATTTATAAATCTCGTAGTAATTACAAAAAATAGTCATAGTTTTAATATATAAGTAAAAATATAGATTGTGTAAAAATTAAAATAAAAAAAAGGTAGTCGTATCAATATACGATTAGAAATATATGTTCTCATATAAATTACAATAAAAGAAAAGATTTTTGTATTAATGTATGAGTAAAAATATAAGTCTCGTAAAAATTACTAAAAAATAAACCTTCACATTAATATAGGCCTTTGTTTTATAGGAAATTAAATAATTAATATACCACTTGATGCCATAACTGACCCCCAAACCAGATTAAACTGGTGGTGAAAACAAAAACCAAAAAAAATAATTAATATGCACATATACAAATTACACTTCTTATGTGCAATGTAAATCTATAACAACTAAAATCTCCATTACATGTTAAAATATGTACAATAAAATAAAATATGCTCAATCTGTATTAAAAGTTTGAACAAATCTAAAAGTTAAAGACAAATAATACGAATTGACTATTAACTACGTACAATAGAAAATCATTTACATATATTTTATAAAGGATTGTAACCCTCCCATGTAGAAAGATACTTTAGTATTGACCCGCGATTCAACAAATTTGTGAAAATGTGATAATTTTATTTCACATCTCTCATTCTCTTTGCTGTCAATAATACAAAAAAAACTTAGATCAACCGAGCGAATGTTGAACAAAAAAATAATAGTGCACGAAAGATTATGCGTAAATTTAGTTTATATTATCTAATTCTTGACTAACATTTATTTTTTATGGAAGGACCTAACATTTATTTATTGACTAACATTATGACATTCAAATTTGAATTCCAATTTTTTATTTAGGGATTATATATGTGTGATGATTACTCAAATTAGAATTAGCAAATTACCATAGGTGGTGGTCGTGCCTGTTTACTTGTTTAAGTCATTGACACTTTGTAATTTTTTCCGGTCTCTTCGGTACACCTTGTGTTAAGCGGATTATTCGGTTAATATATGCATTTCATTTTTACCAGTTTAAAAAAAAAATTAGCAAGATAAAAAAGGAAAGAATCTGCACGTAAAAATTAACTATTATTACTAAGATATAATCATTATAATTTGAATAATTAAGTAAAGGAATTGATGCTAAAACAAAGCAACGTAAGTTTTTCCCTTAATTGTCTAAAGGAGCGAGTCACTTCTTGGATAATACATGCATTATGTTGTAAAAATTATGAAAAGGGAAAAGCTAACATGTTAGTAATTTAAAAATGGAAATATTTTATGGTAATCAGTGTATTTAATTCAACTTTTTGAACTCCTTTCATAAATTAATCGCACAATTTATAAGAAAATGTTTCTAATTTTGAATTCTTAACATGTGCCCTTACTCCTTAGGACACATGTTAGTTTTGAGTTAAATTTTGTTCTAATATTTTAAAAGAACCAGACAAACAAACTAATTGGTTCAATTACAAATAAAAATGCAAAAGTCAATTTATTGATTTAATTATAAACAAAAGAAAAGTCAATCGGTTTCTAAAGTCAATTTCTAAAGTCACTATTATAGGTAAAACAATATAAAATTGCTACTACCAGTACATGAATACATATAAAACTGATGATAACCAAATCTACATGAATACATAAAGATGATTAATCAGTAATAATGAAAATGATTCAGTCAATCTACATGCAAAAACCAAATCAACAACAACAATTAACTCATTTTCCTTTATTGAAAGTGAAACAAATTTACTGATTAAATAAACTGCAGAAAATGAATAAATAAACATAATCGAACCCTAAGTTGATTGAGAATGAACTTCGCGAAATTGATTGAGAAATTGATTGAAACCCTAAGTTGAAATTGAAATTGACATTGATTGAGAAATTGAAGTTGAAAATGGACTTAGAAATTTAACGAAACTGAAAAGAAATTAGAAATTGAATCAAAAATCAGAAAATAAGATTGGCGAAATCGAACCTGGAAACGAACATCTGAGTTGAATAGATACGTGCTGCGGACAGAGAAGCTGCTGTGAGTTCACCGGGAGAAATTTTCGCCGGAGATGGAGACAACGGAAGTAGACGACGGAGGTAGACGACGGAGAAAACCTCTTTCTCGTGACTGAGTTCTCTTTCTCGTGACTGTGTTTTTGAAAATAAAAAGAAAGTGGAAATAAAATTGGGAAAACAAAAATAAAAGGCGCCCAAATGAAAAAAGTAGAGTGAGAGTGGAATATATTACATCAATTTGAGGGGGTTTAAAACTCCCTAAATACGAACGGAAATTTCCTAAGTTTTTGTCATTTTGTAGTAGATTGTGGGGGTTTTATAAAACCCCCACTAAATAACCTCCGCTAAATGGCGATTTTTTTGTAGTGTTTGAAGAAAATCAAAGTTGAAATATATTGTTAATTTGTGTTTAGAATTTTTCAGAAGAAAATCAGAGTTGAAAGATGTTGATTTTTACTTAGAATGGTAGTATTTCTAAAGAAAATCAAAGTTAAAAGATGTTTTTGATTTTTATTTACTATGCATCACAACGGAATGTCATTAAAAAAATAGCTTTATTTTTTAACAATATAAAACAAAATATAATAAAATATAATATAATAACAACAGATTGAATTAACAAGATGATTATTTGTCTCATTGGTATGAATGTTTCATTAATGTATGGTCATGGGTTCTAATCCCTCATAGGCCAATTTTTATTTTACTTTTTTTAATAAATTTTTATTCTTTACAAAATTACGATATTTTAAGGGCCTGTATGTTTGGATTGATTTTTTCTTTATAATGGATTAACTTATTTTTTAGCTTAAATAAATTAACTTATTAAAAAAAATATATTTTAAACCAAAAAGGTGGGAGTTAAATATAAAAAAAAAAATCAATAATGATTAAATCTCAACTAACTGAACTAACGGTTACTTAAGAATTTCTCATGGACCAAATTTTATTTTGCTTTTACTCTTTAGCTTAAAAAAAAATATTTTCTACAAATAAATAAACTTTTATATTGTTGCCAAAAAAAATAAACTTTTATATTAATTTATAAGTTTTATGTAATAAAAGTTGTTAAGTCACAACCAACTAGAGAAATCACTTAAATTCAAATTTTGACAATTAAATAGTTAAACCTCATCTAGTTAGATTAACTATGATCACTTAAGTAACTTAGTTCATATGAAATGACTGTTAAGTCTCAACTAATAATCTCAATTGTGACTAAAGAAATCAAAATTTATAAATGAAACCCTTCAACTATGAAGCCCCAATACGGGACATGATACCGATACGATACTGATACCTCGATATGGGAAATTTTTTTAAATTTCCAATATGATACTGCCGCGATACGTTATTTAAAAATTAAATTTAAAATTAAATAAATAAATACACAATATATAAACATGACTAAAATCAATAATATTAATAATTAAAAGCAGAAAGTATCTATTCTTATACCAGAATTTTGGGACAAACTCAAATGTTTAACAATATGTTATATAGTTGGAGGAGGTATCATTGAAGTTGAGATGGAGGAGGTAAGCAATCATTCATGGAACTTAGTGACAAACCCTGGCTTTTCCATTCTTTTCCATCACCAAAACAGATACGTTTTTCCTTCTCTGTTCCTTCTAATATATATATATATATATATATATATATAATTTTATTTTCCACTCTTTCTTTAAACGTGAAAAAAAGCAACAATAAATATAATAAAAAAACTCTTGCATACGTATCGCGTACGTATCAGGACTTATCAGCCGCATCGGACCAAAATCAAGTTGTATCGGACACATATCAGATATTATTTTTTATTTAAAAATAATGATTTAACCGATACTTTTTCGATAGTATCAGGACGTATCGGAAATGTATCAGTATCGGGTGCGTGTCGGACACGATTCGCCACTAATTTTTGAGTATCGGGGCTTCACAGCCGTTCAACTTTGAAACAAAGTTCATATGTAAACCTAGCTAAGTATACTTACTTTCATAGGAATTCAAATTTTCTCAACCAAGTCGTTTCATATCACCTAATTCGACTAACAATAACTTATGAATTTAAATTTCGACAATAAAGCATGTATCGAACAATATAAAAAGTCATTTGCAATACTTTAGTATATTTCAAAATGGGATGAATTAAATATGTACTTTCTAAATCAAAATATCAATATAAAAGTAACAAATATTTTAACCTAAAAAATCAAATTTTGAGTTTCATATTTTGGGACAAACTTTTTATAATGCTCTATACATATTTGCAAAATATTCATAATTACACATTAAAATTGCATGCATACAAATTTAGTAGGGATAAAAACATCACATTTTTTTATGAAGACAAAAAAAAAATATTAGTAATTTTGCAAAGACAAAAAACTTATTTAACCCTATAAAATATTACGAATCACTATAAATTAACAGTGTTAAAATAAAATATATACACATTTTAAAAATTATAATTTTTTTTTGCACAAAAAAATAAATATATTTTAAAAAATTATATGTATCAATGGTTAAACGGTGAATAAATATTAAACTTTATAAACTAATAATATCAAAAAAATTGAAGGATTCATAATTAAAGATACAAATTTTAATAACTTATGAATTAAAATATTTGAAGGATACATAAAGATACACATTTTAATTAAACGATAAAAAATTGTAGGATACACATTTTAGTAACTTATGAATTAAAGTATTTGAATTTTGTTAAAAAAAAAAACATGAAAATCTAGGTTGAAAGATTTGATGTATGTTTTGATTTATTGTGGAACATGGTTGATAATTATATTTATGTGAAGGATGCATTTATAAATATTAAAAAAAGTGTTTAAAATAGAAAATTAAATAAAGAAACAAAATCTGCATTAAATGGTTGCCACTTGTTAACCACCTCAGCGGTGTACCGGTACACGTCCACATAATATGTGTACCGAAGAATTCCCCTAATAATAATTACATTTCTTATTATTCTTATGTGAATTAAATGTCAAAATCATATGAGAAGAGAATCGTTCTCATGATGCCACGTGTACACTTGGTTTTGAAGAAAGGCTCACAAATAATATATATATATATATATATATATATATATATATATATATATATATATATATATATATATATATAGATATAGATATAGGATATGGATATCAATTTCCTACGGTAAAAAATGAAGGTGGAAAAACACAAGAAGGGGGGGTTGAATTGTGTTTTAAAAGTTAAAACTTTTTCTCAAGTAAAAACTAAGTTTGCAGCGGATTAAACACAAAACAATAATGAAACAGAGAGAGAGAAAGAAAGACACAGAATTTATACTGGTTCCTCTCACAAATCGAGAGTACGTCCAGTCCCCTTGCACTTCCAAGGGCTTCTCCTTAAATCTCACAAGATTACAAGATGCTCAAGCACAATAGCAAGAGACTTCTCTAATGCTCAAGTTACAACTAACAAGAGACTTCTCAAATGCTCAAGTTACAACTAACAAGAGACTTCTCAAACAAACTTAAGAATAAGAATGAATGTTAATGAACACTTGATATACTATCAGAGGTGTTTACAAAATACAACACAGATTTGCCTTAAGACTAAGAATGACAGATAGAAGCTGTAATGTCAGAATGTTTCAGAGTCTTAAACGCAGTAATAGAACGGTAGTCATTTCTTCCATTCGAGTCTTCTATTTATACTTGAATGGAATAGTAATGACCGTTGCAGAGAGATAAGATGTCAGCTGGAATTTGCTCGTACAATTGATAGCTGTATATTGCCTTCTTTGGTAAAGAAATCCAATTCCACTACCTTGCAATTTGAAATATAACTCAACCATTTTGAGTAATAATAGTACGATTGTACAATCCTCAAATGCGCTCCACTTATGGATAAGGTTAACGTTATACCAACGAATATTCCTTCATGTGGATATGACAGAGTCCTTAAGTAGATTATTCTTCAATCATTGATTCTGATTCTTT
Organism: Trifolium repens; assembly: GCA_030408175.1. Taxonomy (NCBI): domain Eukaryota; kingdom Viridiplantae; phylum Streptophyta; class Magnoliopsida; order Fabales; family Fabaceae; genus Trifolium; species Trifolium repens. The sequence goes on from CP125851.1 coordinate 27,939,135, forward strand.
CAGTTCTTGAGTGACGTAAATTCCTTTTGCTTCAGAGTCTGTTGTCGTAGCTTCTTAAGATCTTCAGCTTCTGAGCTTCTCAGAGTCTAGCTTTTGTCCTCAGAGCCACTAACTTCAGAACTTGAATTTTAAGCTTCTGATGATCAGCGATACGCTTTCAGAGCTTCTAAGCTTGGCTTCTCTGCTTTTGTTCGTAGTGCTTCTGAATGAATTTTAACTTATAATTCTGCACACTAGAACAATCATTAGTAATACCAATTGCAATTTTAATACTTTGTTATCATCAAAACCAATTAACAACTTAGAGATTTATGTCAGACCCACTTTGTTCCAACAAAAAAATCACACAGTTTAACGTTGTATTTAATATAGACCATTGATTTTATATCGGACAGTTTAAATTATATATATACTCTATATTTTTACGAAATCTATATTTTTGCTCATATTAATACGAGAAGTATTTTTTTTAATTACTACATAGACTTATATTTCTTTTCATATATTAATACGAGATCTATTTTATTTTCGTAATTTATATTGTAGTTTATATTTCTACTCATATATTAATATGAAAGCCTATATATTTTTTTGTTAATTTCTACGTGGCTTATATTTCAACTCATACATCAATACGAGAGCATATTTTTTATTGTCATTTTTACGGGAACATATATTTCTACTTATGCATTAATACAGATGGCTGTTTTTTATTTTTATAATTTCTACTTAGATCTACATTTTTACTCATATATTAATACAAAAACCCATTTACTTTACAATTTTTACGGAATCTATATTTTTATTCATATATTAATAGGGATACTATTTTTTAATTTCAACAGGAATCTATATTTCTGTTTAAATATATTTCTACTAATAATATATCGATTCACTGACATTTTTCTTTGTAATTCATATCCACCTAAAAGCCTTTTTATGAAACCTCAAAGTCTCTTCCATATATTCCATAGAGAAATTATTTTCCATCAACTTTATAATTCTTTTAGTGGAGAAAAATAGAAGCAACAACTATGATACATTTTTAATTTGATTAAAAAAATACGAACTATAGGAATCTCCCTAAGAAAATCTATGACTCTATACATAAATTTTTACAGTTAGTTTTTATCATAGAATGCTATTTTAATAATTAAATTATATAAGATTATAAATATTTACGTAGTTGTTATTAATTATCTTTCATTAATGATTAAAATTTTAAATTTTCAGTTTAAATTAAAATATATAAAAATATATTATTCATAAGTCAATAAATCTACAAACGCATTTCTACCCGTGCTTGGCACGGGTCTGGATACTAGTAAAAAAAAACGGTTTGGGTCTTATATGCATATGTGTGTTATGTACCTTTTGTTTTTAATTGAAAAAAAAGAAAGTTTATTTATATTTGATGTTTATACATAGAAATAGGAATATTATTTTTAATTTTCTTTTTGACAGAAATTCTTTTGTTTTATCCTACTACAATTGCAACGTTTTATATTAAACACTAATAATAATTCTTATTTTAATTGTAGAAAAATCATTGAATATGACAAAAGGATCAAAATCATATGAGAATTAAATGTCAGGTGTAATCATATGACAAAAGGATCAAAATCATTTAAATCATTTAATAATAATTACATTTCTTATTATTCTTATGTGAATTAAATGTCAAAATCATATGAGAAGAGAATCGTTCTCATGATGCCACGTGTACACTTGGTTTTGAAGAAAGACTCACAAATAATATATATATAGATATAGGATATGGATATCAATTTCCTACGGTAAAAAAATCACACAGTTTAACGTTGTATTTAATATAGACCATTGATTTTATATCAGACAGTTTAAATTATATATATACTCTAAAATAATCATGACCATCATATCAGATCAAGCAGTTCATACTATAACTGCGTTGGCGCAGTTACAACAGAAAATCTTTGTCCTGAAATATAGCTCCTATCATTGCTATGTTGTAGTTAATATGTTTATAGCCAGGGATGGACCTGCTTGAGGCATGGTGTGGCTATAGCCACACCAGCCCGGCCCAAATTTTTTTTATAAAAATAATAATAATATTTATAAATATTTTTATATTATTCTGTATGTATATTTATACAAATATTAATATAAATATTAATTTAGAGTTTATTATTGATAACTATAAGTCTCTTGATACACATATTGGTTTAAGTATTAGTGTAAATAAAGTGATTTAAGTAAGGACTCCTGTAGCTACTTTGGTGGTGCTCCTGTAGCTTCTCTGCAGCGCCACCCTTAACCCCTTCTGGGGTTGCAACCGCTCAAGGTTTGTTGTTTAACCCGTAAGGGTCTTCTCACCGCCGGTTTATGCTTGGATCTGGGTTTCTCCGTCGCGACTCTGTCCAGAGCTCTTGTTTTCGTCGATGGGTCAGTCGATCTGGATGTTCAGAGGTCTTGCGTTGATCACCGGTTGGTTATTAAAACTGGGGATGGATCGCCGCCGTCACCATGGTGTTTGGTCGGTTGGTTCGTTTTTCGGTGGTTCTGCGTTGTTATGGTTTCATTTAAAAACTAGATCTTTGATCTGGTTTTGGTTCTCTAAGTCGGTGGTTTTGCTGCTGCCGTCGTGGTCGATCCTTTAAACGTGTTTTTCGCGTGGTACTCTCAGATCTGTTGCTACCACGGCTCTGCCATTTGGTTTGCTGAATGGTGATGCTACGGTTTCCAGCAAGTTGCTTCTTGTTGCTGTAACAGTTTCTTATGGCTAGAAATGGCCTTCTTACTTGCTGTTTGTATGTTGCAGTGAGTTGTCGGTCTGTGAATATGTCACCGTGTTGGCGGTCATGTTCATTGGTCGTTCCTAAAAAAGATGAGTTCTCACTTGTATTTAGTTTGTTGTGTTGCTTGACGATATTTACACATCTCTTTCTTTTGCAACCTTGTTTCGTACCCCGCGTTAGGTACGCTGGATTGTGCTTTTGATGTGTATTTGTCAGATAGTTTTTAGGTTTCATTGACTGGATTTTTGTCCGGTTGTACTTTGATACCACTTTTGTTGTCTATACACGTTGTAATACCCTTCAGGGCTGATATGTGGTTGCTGGATTAGGTTTATGTCCCTCCAGCTTCTTGCACTTTTTATATATATTTTTTCTTTTGCTTAAAAAAAATAATAATAAAAAAAAGTATTAGTGTAAATAATTGTTCGTGATCTATTAATATTTATGATTTCAAGTCTTTTGCTATACATAGAGTATTATTTTAAGTAATATAGTTTAATTTGAGAATAATCATCTTTTACTTTATTTGTCAAAAAATAGTGGATAACTAATTGAATTTGTAACATTTGATAAAAATGTAAAATTAGCAATTGAACTGTCATATAAATATGAAATGACAAAAAAATATTTAATTAATTTTTTCAAGTAAGATAATATGGATTAAATTGAAATAAAAATTAATAACTTATAAGCTAATTGAATTAGCTTGTCAAAATAAACTATAAGCTGGTATAATTTTCGGTTTTATATAATTTGATCCAAGGTAGGATCTTGTAAAACATCGAACAATAGTGATATGCATGATTTGGAAGTTTTTTTTTTTTTGTAAGGATTTCGAAGATATTCAATAAGTTATAATTTTTTCTTTTTTTTCCGAATAGATATTTTATAGTTTTTTTTTAACATAGTTTGCTAGTTTCTTTTTTGAATAAAAAATTTCCAATTCGTTGGTTTATTATTATTCTTTTTTTAATATACATCTTTTATTAATAGTAATTTCATATATATGGTTTATTTTGTCAAAAAAAAATTCTCATTTATGATTTATTCAATCAAGATGAATATGTTTTTTCAATGATATATAATTTTGTTAGCCCCACTAATATTTTATGTCCAGGTCTGCCCCTGTTTATAGCTAATATCCAAATATGTTGAAGATAAATTGGGATGTTACTCTTGCACCAAAAAAAAATTAAAAATTGAATGTTACTCGGAGAAAAAAAAATATTAGCATTGACTTTCATGTAAAATTAAGTTCGATGAATGACTCCTACTTAACCATAGGAGATTCCCCGTAAGATCAGGAGCTGCAATTTTCTATTGATGCTCTAAGGGTGCTCCACTCTAGAAAATAATCTTTTCTCTTCATGTTTGTTTTTTTTTTCTTTGCCAATATACCAACAACAAAAAAAAAATTAATACTCCCTCTAATTCTACTTATAAGAGATGTTTTGAATTTTTTATTTATTTTTTTGTAAATAGATGTTTTGAATTTTTTTTTTGTCCTAAATATAAAAACATAGTACAGTTTTAATTGTATTAATTTTTTTTTACACAAGTACAGTTTTAATTGTATTAATTATTCAACTTAGAAACCAAACTTTCTATGCAAATAAATTTCATTTAATAGAAGTGCCATTAAGGTCATCTTTTATGATTCATATTTTTAACAAAATCATATGTTGTAAAGTCATATTTAGTAATCAATCGTTAGTTGGTTCAGTGGTGATTGGCGTTGTACTTGGTAGGGAGGATCACAGTTTGATCCCCCGCAACTGCGATTGGGAGGGGGCTGGAACCACTTGATGCCCAGAACTAACCCACGAACCAGATTAAACTGGTGGTGAAAGCAAAAAAAAAAGTCATATTTAGTATAACAGTGAAAATATTGGAATAGAATAACGGTAAAATTTGTAATCATAGAATAAAGATAAAATTTTAAATGGATATTTTTGGCATAAAACTAAATTGTAGGGATATTACAAACATGAAAACTTTGCTTCCAACTCTCCATGTTTCTTTTATACCCTCCAATAATCTATTTTTGCCGTTGAATAAATATTTCAGAATGTGTTTCTGAATTTTTTCCAAATTTGAACTAGAAAAAACGCATTTCAAAGTTTTTATACGAGGGCAAAAATGAAAAAAAAAACCGCGGGTAGAAAAGAAGCACTGATGGTAGGAAAAGAAAAATTCATCAGACATATATATGAAGGACTTTGTATGGCAAAGATGAGATAGTTGGATAGAGTTGAAAATTGAAATCTAAATAGTTGGTGGCCCAAAATTTGAAAATTGGGAGCAATGGCATTGTCATGGCCCATGGGGTGGACTCTCATGAAGAATTCAAGAACTACTCAACTCTAACAAGAAGACCAACATTATTCATATATTTCGAGAAGCCAATAAATGTACGGATATGTTTACTAAAGTGGAATGTGAAGGGAAACTACGAATGATCTATTTTGTTGATCTCTCTTCAAGGGTTCTTTATTTTTTTCCTGAAGATTGTTGGGGCGTTTCAATAACCAAACTACTTTTATTGTAATTGTTTCTTTGTTTTTAGACTTAGGCCCTCCAAAAGAAAAAAAGTTGTAGGGGGTATATACTCACTAAACTATTGGGTTGCAATTAACGATTTTCTTACAAACATACAAATGCATTCTTTTGAAGCTTGATCTCAACACACAATCATTTATAGGTCTGACCATTTATTAATGGTTTTTCCTTTTCTCCCTCATGTTGCTCACATATCCTTCTAAAAGATATTTATAAGTAGAATATTTTGCCTATTTTTTCTTCTTTTATTTTTGAAAAAAGCTAACGAGTATTCCGGGGGCACTTTTTAAGTATTCTATTTAAAAAATTATTTAATCAAAAAGTTAAACATTTTAATTTCTCAATGCATTGACTTCACATTTTTTCATAATTTTTTTTATAAAAATAGATTATTTAAGATACTTAAAAAGTACTCCAAAATACTCGGTATTAATACTTTTTTTTTGTTATGCGAAATATACCGTTGAAAGATATCTTTCAAAAGAGTATTTGAGCTTTCCATAGTGTATTTGAGCGGGTGGTGAGAAGAGCAAATCTCATGCCTAGAAACTGATTAAGGAAGATAGAAGCCCAAACTATTACAAAATAAGCAAGCAATGATGTTTTTTGGATGATTATTACTTTTGTCACCCTATAGTTTCTGGGGCGCGCCCTACGAAATGATCAAAATACCCATGTCCGTGACTTGTGCTACGGACACCCCCAAAAACACCCTACAATTATAACATCCGTGACTTAAGTCACGGATGTTATTTTTTAAGATTACTTATTTTTCCTACATCTGTGACTTAAGCCACGGAAGAATATTTTGATTATTTTGTAGGGCGTGCGAAAAGGAATTGTCTTTTGGATTAGGCTTATGAAAGTTTGTTTTAATAATTGTTTTTCTCCTAGTTCTATTGAATAATATTTTGTTATGGTGTAAGTAACAATGGGGGTAGAAGAGAAATTAAATTACCATTTTTTTTATGCACTTGAGTCCTACACTCCTAACTATAATTGTGCTCTAACCTCCAACTAATTGAAAATACAAATTTAATAGTAATAAAAAAGTGTGCAATGGTAATTTCATTATCTTTTTTAATTATATGAGAATTATCTTTTAACATTATACAATACAAAATCATTTTGAAGGATAAAAAACTAATAGCAGGGAAAATTGTACATTTTTTTAGGAAATTCTATTTTTCTGTGAAAATTATTAAGTATTTTCTCTAAGATAAATTTAGAGAATTTCAAATTTTTTCCTAAGAATTCTTCTAAAAAAAAATTCCTAAGAATTAAAATTTTTAAATTTCATTCTTACTCTATATAATGTAAATGTCCAATTAGTTCTTATCATTTTTAAAATTTTTACAAATTTGTCCCATATTTAAAAAAAAAATGAAATTGGCCCCTAATTTTTGTAAACTCCCAAATTGGTCTTTATTTTTCAAATTTCAAATTTGACCCAAAATTTTTCCATAATACTTCCAATCATCTCATCTAAACACACCTTTCAAATTTCTTCTAGACTAATGTTGATATGTTACAAAGAACATTTAAACAAAAGGCAAAGAAATACATTTTGCATTGTGTATGATAAGTTTGGTTCAAAAGTTGTCCAATTTTGTATTAATGTCATTTGTAACCTAAAATCTAAGAGAAATGATATTTTGACATCTAATTTGGGACAACCCTTCACACAAAGCCATTTTATTTTTTTTAAATAATTTTTTATTTGCTTTGTTATTTTAAGTTGTCCCATGAGTTGTCTAAAAAGTGGTTGTCCATATAACACACCTCAAAATCTAATATCGACTTTTTTGGCCAGATTAAATCCAATGTCACACGGTTCAATGCTACACATCTACCGGCCTATATATATAGATAGAACTTCTTTTCGCGTCCAATTGCTTTTCTCATGTGCCTTTGCAAATTTCAAAAATATCTCCTCACCGTTTTAGTAGCAAGTGCTAAAGTGAATGAAAGTCTGAAAACACACAATTCGCTACTTAAGTAGCGAACTTAGGCGGCACAATGAATCTTATAAAATCTAATATTTTTGTCCCCTCCAGCCTTCCTTCACATCCCATATGAAAAATATTTGAGAAATGATATTTTGACAACCATTTAGTTGTAGACAACTTCCATTTATACTATTCATCTATTTTTCCAATTTTTTATTACGTCTCGAACTATGTGCATTGTGAGTAAGTTGTCAAGTGGTTGTTCATTTTAAGATGTCAAAATAACACAACTCAAAATATTTTTACAAGGTTTACTAGTTAAAGTGTGATCTCAGTTCGCTACTTTTGAACAAAGTTTACACCCTTCAATACTTGCTAGTTATCTTGCGAGAGAAATATTTCAGGAAATCCAAGGGGAGCGGAAAGAAATTCTGATATATATAACCATTCACAGCCTCACAAGGTCTATCTCACTCTAACCTCACCTCCACTCCACCCCAAGCTTACGCTAACTTGGGCCTCAAAGTAATTTTTACAAATATCCCCTTTTCCATCATTGACATCTAGCTCGAAGTATCTTTTCATCAATCAATCCGCGTTGTAAGGGTTCTCGTACTCTAATTATTGTCTAACTAGAACAATAACATTTCTAATTTCAAAGAAAATATAAAATTAAAGAAATTTAAATGAGTGGGGTTCTAAGTTAACAAAGCAAAATTAAAACTTAGATCTTATTAAAAAATGAAGTAAATCCTTAACAATTTGATCAAACTACATTGGCCTTAAATATCTAGTAATACATTTGATTTTATTTTATGCTAAAAATACATTTAAATATCTAGTCTAGTAATAAAAGCTTTTTTTAAGAAAAAAACCACCAATAAACTAAAAAACGGCGTCGTGAGATCTCCAAACCGTTTAGGTTCGTTAGAACATTCCTTATCCAATCCGTGACAGCCACCTCTTTCTGAATATCCCCGTCTTCAACTACCATGGCCAAAAAACCAACCACCACATCCCCACCGTTACTCCGCCGCATCGTAACTCTCGACGACACCATCTCCCGCTACATCCACACTATCACAAGTCCCCACGCTCCTAAATCATTCCTACGCTTCCTAGAACACTTAGCCGATTTCCGTTTATTCTTCCCCGTCACTCTCTCACTCTTTTTCGCTACTCCCTCTCACTCTCCTCTCCGTTCTCACCTCTTCCTCCCTCTCATCGTCTGTTCCTTCCTCGATCTCATCGTCACCGGTTTCCTCAAATTCCTCGTTCGTAGATCTCGTCCTTCTTACGCAATTCACGGTGATTACAACGCCGTTGTTCCCGTTGATAAATTCTCTTTCCCCAGCGGTCATTCCTCCAGAGTCTGTTTCATTGCTTCCATTTTTTCACTCTCCAAAGCTCAGATCGTTGAAGCCGTCGCCGATCCGATCCATCCGCGGCTTGCTATGCTCGTTCATAATTGGATCGGTGGAGATGAAGTTCTGGCAGTTAATCTGTTGGTTGTTGCCGTTTGGTCTTGGGCTTTCACGACGGTTATTTCTAGGGTTGTTCTTGGGAGGCATTATGTTCTTGATGTTAGCTTTGGAGCTTGCTTAGGTGTTCTGGACGCTTTGTTCACTTTACACTTTCTCAATTTCAGTTTTTTGATTTGAGGTATGAACATTGAAATTTTGAATTTTTTGAGTTTGATTGATATTTGGAGAAAATGTAAATAATTGAATTTAATTACATGCGCCAGTGTTGTAATGATTATTGTATATGTATTTAATCACATGTGTCGGTGTGGTATGAGTGTGCGCTGAATTTTTCAATGCTACGTCTTCAATTTGAAGTGTCGGATTTACATACGATTAATGCTACAGTTTACACTAGCCTTACTAGGGTTAGGCAATTCCATTTTTATTTAGAGGTGATTATTTAGAGCTGATTGATTTTTTGAAAATATTTAATCGGCGTACAGTGGGTAAAATGACGTTGAATTCATGTGCTCATGTGTAATGTCCGTAACCAAATTATGGAGAGAAATTAGTTATTAGTCTTCAACTGTGTCATCGAAAGAATTTACAAGATGTGACACACACCTGTAGTTGCAGATGCGGGGCAGGTTGCAACAGGAAGATGAAATTGAATTGTTAGAAGTTAATCTTAGAAACAATTAATAGTTATTGTGAGAAACAGTTACTTATCGACCATTTCATGAATGTTTTGTTCCTTGATTTAATAGAGATTTGTTTTCCGTTCCTTGCTATAATAATCCAGTTTCGCCTTCACTTATCATTTGTTCTTTACTTTTTATGATCTATGTTCTTGCTATTCTCATATTTATATTTCAATACATTTCATTTTTCTCATTCATGGGATGACTTAGCCAAAGAAAATAAATGATAGGGAAAACGACTATATCATTATTGTCCATGTGAAGTGTAGTGCGGCTCTTGCTAAATTATGAGGCTGTTAAAAATCGAAGTAGAGTATCTCAATGAAGAGTGTTAGACACTAAGTGGGAGAGAGAGTCCAAATGAAGCATTATAATCAATGCTAAGCGTTCAACTGTCACAGAAGAGTGAAAACAAAAAAAGCCAGGAAGTTTTTATGAAATCTATTTTTGAATTGGTGAGCGGTATTCTTCGTGACAGCCTTTTGGTCCTATGTGGTTTTGGGCGGACGTCATTGGTTAGGAAGGTTCCTGTTTGTTAAAGCATGCGGCTGTGTATTAGGTTCTTGTAAAGCTTGTCGACTGGATTCTTGCAGTGCATCTTTTCCTTTTCTTTATCTTTATTTTTTTCAGATTGGCTTCTTTACCAATGAAATAGGCTTAACATTGACAACTATAAAGATCATCTATTCCTTTTCTTCCTTTCCCTTTTCTCCATCAGAGTTTTGTCTATACTTGTAACCATTTGCTGTCTCTCTTTTCTTGAGTCTTAAAATGTAAGCACTTACAAAGATGATTGAAAATAAATTAATGAACTTGATTTGTAGAATTACTTTGGTTAAAAGCAGATTTAAAGTTTAGTAATTTCTATTTCGGATTTCATCCGCTTGAATCTGAAAGAATTGATGTTTAAGAATTGATGTTTTAAACATTTTCAAATAACACTAATTCGCATTTTGAACCATAACAATTACAAAGGTGGTTTGGTGCTCTGCGGTCTATCTCCCTTTAACTTAAGTAGTATTTCCAATTTACTCTTTGTCTCTAAAAAAACCGTAACACAGTCCAGGATAAGTGTGACCGCATATATATACTATATAGAAATCCAGCCCCACACCCGTGGGTAATGCCCCCGTAACTTCGGGAGAAGGTTTCTGAACAAGAGGACGCTAAAATAAAAAAATGATAGCGAACTAGAGAATAAAATTCTTTACAATGACACTGGAAACCGATGTAATAAAGGGATGTAGCGCAGCTTGGTAGTGCGTTTGTTTTGGGGGAAACACAACCCCAAAAATGAAAGCATTTTACTTTACTCAATGTAACGTGTATGACTGATTATTCATTTGATGGATAATATTAAAGATGCAGAATCTGATGGCTGTTGATTCATTCCTACTAATGTATCAGGTTCCTATGGAGATTGAACTTGTGCTATCTGAGGAGATTAAATCTTTCAAATTGGAATCCATAGGATAATGTAGTCATGAATGTTTTACGACATTGGCATCCTGATCCTCACGGATAATTTTGAACACCAATATGACTAACATCCAGCAAATACTACTTGGTCTCAATTATTTCCTCATTCATAAGCTAAAATGGCTCCCTTAGCTTCATTGCTGCTAGTCATTTATTCCTTAAAATATGACTTTCTCCTTCTCTATACTCTCCCCAACATGGTTGTAAATAATAACTGTATACATGTGATATAACATTAATTGTAAAGAACCTCTGTTTTTCATTTATTTAATTATTTGAAGCTCTTTGTCTTATGTTCCATTCAAACTATATAGGATGTGTGATATGCATTGATTTCAATATGCGGTTCCCAAAATTTCCACTGGTGTCAGAGGTTTCTATTTTTTGGAAGAGGAACTGACACCAAGACAGTTTTTTATGTGTAGTCTTAGGAATCAGAAGCTGGTTTAAGTGATTCTGGAGTTAGTTTTTGTCTGGTCTATCTCCAATAACCACTTCACCAGTTCAGGTGGATTAAACATTTGTGTTTGAATTATGGGTTAATAATTGGCATCCTGTAATCTATTAGGTTTGATCAAAGAAGGGTTTGCTTCAAGGGACTGTCTTTTCTTTTTTATTTCTAACTAATTTGTGTGATGGTGTCTGGTGCCGACCATAACCTGAAATTTAGACCATAAACAATTGAAGGATAGAAAGTTGTTAGGCCAGTTGCTTCTTTTGCATGTGCCTTCAACTGTGAGTGATGCTTTTATCAGATAATAAAGTTGGTTTTGATTTGATTGAGTGATTGATCGTTTTTGCTTTCCTTTCAATTTTGGAAAAAGATTCATAAACTGGCTACATTAGTGCAGAAGGTGGCTGTTATGGTTTGGTGGTAGCAGTATTACCATACTTAGGATGTGTGGATATTAGCATGTGGAACACACTAAAGGACGAGTGAAACTAGTCATTTTCTTTTTTATTGACTTGATAGGTGGGGCTGATAACCATTAACTCCCAAGAGAATTTTAAGCGCATATTGATTTGGAGGAGGCAATCACCCTCTTTCATATTAGTCCACACAGAACATCGACAAATTTCCCTCTTTTCATGTCTGTTTCTTATTGCTGTGCTGAAAAATAATTGCATCTAACATTAAATTTTTCATGTTTATTACCGTGGATTTTAAGGAAAATCATTGTCTTGGACACTGCTTAAACAGGTCAGTGTTGGAATCCACTATACCTCGAGGGTCCACGACGTACATGAAGCACTGCATGCTTTGTATTTTGCTTAATGAATACTAAGTTAATGCTCAAGATTTAAAGTGGTTAGAAATTTACATTTTGTGGGACACATGCTTTCTTGCTTTTGATATTTTTCCTGCATTATTATTATTATTGCTGCCTTAGTAATGAGAAACTGCCTCTCCGCAAACAAAAAAAAATAAATAATAATAATAACTTTTTGAACATTTTCTTGTAAGAGCAATGATTCATACACACTCAATGATGGGAAATAGTTAAATGCTATATTTTGCATTGAAAAATACACAAAAAATAGTCATTTGAATTTATTTATTTTGTGGATCAAATGAATAAATCCATTATTATTGTACTATATTTATTTGTGTACCCTATGATATGTGTTGTTAATACAGAAGGCTGATGCATTTACGGTTCTCATTTGCTTTTAATTTTTGACAGAATACTTTTTCTCTTCAGTCATTTTCAGATTTTGATTGCTGTTGTTTTAGCTTTCATTTTTACTGAGTTTTTGAACCCATATGCTATCCTAGACCTATTTGGTCAAAATTACGTACATATTGAATTGTATGATTGTGTAGAGCAGTGGTAGTACTGTCTGGTGTGTGTGTGTGTGTGTGTGTCTGTGTCAGCATAAAGGATCGAGTAGACATTGCATGAAAGTGGCAACCCTGAAACCCCAGTTCAATTCTTAGAAAACGGGCATTGTTATAGTAACAGGTTGAATCCGCGGTATGTTAACCAAATATAGGGTGTTGTACTACCTTTGGTTCAATCAATTCAATACCTATAATTTGGTGTCTGTCAAATTCATTCGTACAGCACTTATTGTGCTTGTATTAGTTTAAAATCACATGCACTATAGTTTCTCAAATGCTATCTCTAATAATCCAACAAGGATTATTAGCGGTGAAAACTGTAACATGCATGCATGAATGATGAAACACAGCTAATGGTGAGTTAGTCATGTTTTGAACTGTGTATTGTGATTGGTGTTATAGAAATTCATGCAAACATCATGTGAGGCTTTTCCCTGTTTACGTACGATATATTATGTTGGGACATTGTGGAATTTTGTCTGTGGAAACATTAAACAAATTTTTGGACTCATGCTACTCATGACCTCAATTTTGGAGATCTCAATGGAAAAAAAAAAGCTAATAGAGGATTGGACCACTCATACAAATTGGATATTGGATGCAGAAACTGCAAGACTTTACTTGTCTTTCTAATTTTGCCATGAATCCAAATTTATCATGCTTCTATACAAACCAAGGAAACTGGGCAGAAGGATTCAGGTGAGAAAGATTACTGACACCATGTGGTAATCAAAATGGTAGAAAGGAGTTTCAAGAGATGAAGACAGTAATGTATAGGCAACATTTGATGCCTGCTTCCCCTTGCCCCCACTAGTTATCACATCTGATCTGATAAAGAGCCCTGACATGGTCCTCTCTTAAAAATCACATTCAGCTTTAATATTTTGGGAAATTAATTTCATGCTTCACACATCTACTACTCATTTTCACAATCTCAACAGTACGTACGTAGATCTTATCGGACAATTTAATGAATTTATAATGTGGACCGTTTGTTTTCAATGTGCCGATTTTATGACTACACCACCCTTGATGTGAATTTGGACCATAAAACTTGTGGCTACATAATTTTCTCCAAATTACTTCCAAAGGATCTTTCTTTTGTCTGCAATAATGTACCTGAGATGCCATTGCTTGCTTCCATCAATAATTTATTTATGTCATGACATAATAAATTACATTTGGGAAAAACTTTTGCCAAGGCCCAACCAAGTAAAGGCATGGAACTTGCAGAAGTAACTAGTGACTCTTATCTCTGAGAAATACTTATGGTCACAAATATTTGGTATCTCAATTTAATCACACAAGCATAAAAATACATATCATTTAATTATTTTCAAATACATATTATTTAATTTTTTTCTATCTTTTATCAAATATGTGTGTGACTAAATTAAGTGATCACCCAAGACTTCTTTCGTATCTTTTTCCAACTATTCTAGGCTTAATTTGTTTGGTCCGATAAGTGAAGCACGAACACACATGAGATATGTATCTGATACGGCGATACACCTTTCATTAAAAATATAAATTATGATACGTTTAAGATACATATATAATATATATTGAGTCCATCATATTTAACATTGCCTTCCAAAATCCAAACATTAATATTGGAGCACTATCAATTTAGTAAATGGGTGCATCACAATTTTGAAAATTGTAAATTTTTTTTTTTTTTAAAAACAACAACTTATATCATTTCATTATTCAATAATAAAGAAATACAAAGATGTAAAGTCTCAAAGGTACAGTGATGAGACCATGAAGTAAAATTAAATGGTGATGGAATCACGAGGAATACAAATCTTAAAAATGGTAAATTGGTAATTGTGTAATTGAATGAATGTGCCACAAAAAATTAAACAGAGAAGATAATTATATGAGATAGTATTAAGGTTCAGTTATGAGATGAACTCGACATATCAACAATATATATATATATATATATATATATATATATATATATATATATATATATCAGAATATTGGTGTATCAAATATGTATCAGTGCTTCAGAGACTCAAATAAATGGAAAGGAATTGAAATGATTTCTTAATAAGAAAATTAAAGAAATGAAGAGAGATCACCATGAAAAATTATTTAATTGATATATTATTTTGCATAGTATGCTTTATTTTAAAATTTGGAGGGGATCAGTTTACGGGATGGGATTTAAGGCAGTTACTCCGCGGGTGCAATAACAGCCATTAGCCGTCTAATCAAAACTATGTAACAAATTGTTAGTTGGTTCAGTGGTGATTGGCGCTGAATTTGGTAGGGAGGACTGACCCCAGATCAGATTAAACTGATGGTAAAAAAAAAAAATCAAACTATGTAGCCAAAGTTGAATATTGAATATTATGGTTAACCGTCAAATTAGTATTGAATAAATTTGAACTGTTTAATAAAAGATATACGGTTGAGATGAATGCGTGGAATTGCGTAGATCCTAATCCTCATTTACATATGCTATTCATTTCTTTGACTGTTTGTACTATGTACTATAACTATTATTTAACAATTTTGCTTACTTGATGCTGCTCATTCTGCTGTTCATCCCTTTGTCTGTTTGTACTATGTACTATTTACTACTATATATTTAACAATTTTGGTTACTTGGAAAGTTATTAAATTAATTAACTTTTGAAAAAGTGGAAAATTATGGCCCCAAGTCCCCAACAACAACAACTATTTTCCTATTCATGAATTTGTCCGTAGGTGGCTAGCTAAATTGTGGGCAAGGCTATATGTCTCTCTGCTGCACAGATCGACCATCATATAAGGCCACATGCAAAGTGTATCACCGACCCATCCTTCTATGATACAACTGCAAATCATAAATTCCTCCATGCACACCACACCATTTCTTTTTGCCTAACTTTCATGCATCCCACATGATCAATTATATTCGTGTTTCCATATTAATGGGTATGTTAAGTCTCCTATTGGTCAGAGATATAGCATTGATAGTCTTTATAAAAGTAGTACAAATATAAACTCTCAAGTTAGCTTTTGTGGTTGAGTATAGGCCTATCAAATTCTAATAGAGTATCAGAGCCTATTGTAGATACATTTGTTGTTTGTTGTGAAGATCTCTCATATTTGGGCCATCCGTTGTTGTTGATTTGATGTTCCAGCTTGTTCAGTCCTGGATATGAGGGTGTGTTAGAAGTTTCACATTGGCTAAAGATATGACATAGATGACCTTTATAAGAGTAGTGCAAACCTCAACTCTCAAACTAGCTTTTGTGGTTGAGTATATGCCTACCAAATTCTAATAGGGTCAATGAAATCACCATTTGATCAACTTAATTTCTTTCTTTCATACTATAGTAAATAATTTGAATCAATTTGTAAACCACCGAAAAATTGTGATTTTGACATGGGTTGGTCCCATATGTTACTGACAATGTAACTAATTTAAATGTAGGATACATATAAACTTTTAAGTAAATATAATATGGGTTTGTCTAACATGTGCAATATTGCATATGTTAAATCAATTAAAAGTAGTAATATTTTATCGAAAAAGAATAATTATTTATTAAAAAGTTCATTTAATATAAAATGCACAAGTTTTAATATAAATTTACTATTTTAAACTTTTTAACGCGCAAATTTGAACATGATAGAAAAAATCTATATTTATATACCTAAGATCTGTTTTCCTCTAAAGAATATTAGCAGTATGTATGGGTATACATGACACATGCCATGCTGAAAAAATTGTACAAGATTGATGAAATGATAATGATAATTATAAATTTTGAAATGATAGTGGGGGAATCAATGAAATATTGCTCCATTCATAGAAGACATGAAGAGCTGTTAAAGGGGCCATAGGGTTGTTAACTACTTGTTAATTATAGAGTTTCAATGAGTTGTTTCCCAATGCAAGAGCTTGTGTTATGCGCATGATCTCTGAATATTTTCTCCCATGGAGGGGAACGTTATTTATAATTGTGTAATAGTACGTACGTACTTTTATAAACATGGATTTGATGGGTTTGGTTGTTGTTTTATTTGGTTACTTATGGAGTCATATTTGTTGCAATAACTGCGTAGTTATTATTATGCTCAGCCGTTTGATCTCAATTAAACGGTAGAGATTGAATATGTAAAAAGTTAAAATTGATATGCAATCAAGACCGTTCAATTTTAAATCAACGAATAAAATTAAGCACTATATTGAACTGCGTGATAATCAACAACAACTTGTTACTTATCCTGCTCTACTTGCTTTCTACTCCTATTATTTTCATTAAGTTGATGTTACAAAAAAAGTGTGAACAAAGACAACATGGTAAACTTTGACGTAGATGGAGTTATTTCCACATATATAACGAAAGAAAATGAAAAGAGAAATTAGGAAAGAAAAAATGGATTACGTTGAAAAGATGAAAAAGAGCCGCAACTAAAGATGACCGAAAAATCAATGAGAAATTGCCACAATGGTAAGGTAGTCATTTATAAGATTCAAATCATTCTAATCCAAAAACTTCAAGAGAGAAATTTAATTCATTTCAAAGTTCTCCCAAATAAGGTTACAAAATGTAAACTCTATAATAATAAGAAATAAGCCATAAATGACATCACACTCTAAACACATTTTTGTGTTACATCATATTTTCCCAAAATACGACATCACCTAAAACTAAATTAAAATTATTGTCAACCAAGTTGATTGGGCTCAAGTGGCAAGGAGCTCCTTCCAAGGACGTATCCGGGGAATACCGGGTTTGATTCCCAGGGGGAACAACGCTTGGCCAGTGCGCATGCCTCTACGCACGAGTCGGATTAGTCGCCCACCTTTGGTGGGTCGGAACCGGTGCGAAAGCAAAAAAATAAAATAAAATTATTGTCTATTTTAGAACCCCATATTGAAATTTTTGTTACATATTTAGAGACTCAATTGGCTATTCTCTCTCTTTATATATATACATATACCAAGAGTAATGTTTTTTGTTGATAAAAATACCTGATTCATTATTCTATACGTACTGCTATATAGGATGCATCTTATATATTCCGTAGGATATAGGTGATTTGTTTGGGTCCATTCCACACGCACAACTAACTAGAATGTGTGCCCCAGTCATCACGCTTTAATTTGAAAATCTTTTCAAGTTATTTTCAAATCTTTAAAAAACATGATTTAGTTTTCTCTGATTAATTTGCAACCAATTTCTGATTAATTTACTACATCGTGCAAATCTTTTTCACCAATGCCAATGTCTTCAATTATGTGTTCAAAGATT
Organism: Trifolium repens; assembly: GCA_030408175.1. Taxonomy (NCBI): domain Eukaryota; kingdom Viridiplantae; phylum Streptophyta; class Magnoliopsida; order Fabales; family Fabaceae; genus Trifolium; species Trifolium repens. Next base: position 27,957,170 of record CP125851.1, read on the forward strand.
ATTTCGTTGTTATACTAATAGTTTAGTCATTATCAGCATTATTAATTACATGAATATGAATGTTATTGTTTTAGTATTTCAGAGGGACACAAACACAACTTAATTACAAACCTCATATATATATATTCTGGATACATCAAAATAGTCCCACTAACCCCTCATAGATATGTAAATGTATTTGTATCTCATGAGTCCCTTTCATCAAGATACAACAACACATGATAAAGTTAAGGCATTGAAAAATGTTGTTTTGGGCGATATTTGGTGGATAAAGAATTGTATTTTGGTATATTAAACAATTTGTGTAGAGGACAAAAAGTTGTCTTATAGTTCAATGGTAGACAAGAATTTTAGTATTTGTCATGTTTTTTGGCTCTCAGTTTGTTCAATTCAAAAATAATTTTAAAATCAAACACAGTACAGCTAAAGTTGTCATGTCCGTTACCTCATTATTTAGCAAATCAAATACTAGAGATTGTGTTAAAAGTTAGCACAAAATTGCACGGTAAAATTAGCGTAAACCAAACAAAATTGCCCTTACTAATTATTTTGAAAAATGCTAACATGTGCTGAGGGAGATACAATATGTTAAAAAGTTAAATGTAGAAGTAATTTATTAGATGCAAAATTACACTACAAATCTTTTATCTTATTTATTTGTAACACGTTGGTTCTTTTATGTTGCGCGCACATATAAGATAAAGGAAAAAAGACTTATATGTACGTAACATAAAAGATAAAGAACTTAAATGTGACAAAACAATGATAAAGAACCAAAATGTTACAAATAAATAAGATAAATGACCTACGGTGGAAATTTATCTTTATTAGAATTTGTGCATTTAACTTATTAAATATTAATTTTTTTTACTATTTAATGTAAAATTCTACTATACATATGTGCTGGATCGAGATACTACAGACGGTACCAAGCATAGAGCTAGTTAATTATGTACAAAATAATAATAAAATCTGAGGATTAGGCCATCCCATATATAGCTTGGAAATGATGCTCCACATAATATTAATGCTGCTTCCTAATCCACATACAAAAGGTTAGTATTCGAATACTCATGGATTTTGCAAACAGCTACTACTACCAAACAAGCCACCCCGTCTCTAATCTATTCTTTCTACCTTAACTAGTTTTGAAACCCGTGTGATGCACGGGTCTATTAACTTTTATTTAAAAAATATTTAAAATATAAGTGATGTTATTGTGCTCTTTCTTATAAAATTTATTAAATTAATATTTTTTTATTAAAGCAAGTGTCATGTGTATAATTTTTGTGTAATAAATTATAATTAATAATAACAAATATTTATTATTCAATTTCTTTTTTATTAAAGCAATTGTTCTGTATATGATTAAATATTTTTTATTAAAGCAATTGTCCCGTGTATGAATTTTTTATTCAATTCCTTTTTTTTTTCATTAAAGCAATTATCCTGTATATGAACTTTTTTTTTATTAAAACAATTGTCCCGTGATTAAATTTTTGTTTTTAAAAAATACTATTTGTGAAATGTTGAAAGCACATGTACATTGATTTTTTTATTAATGATTGATATTATACTAAAGTATAAAATTTATTTAGAATAAAATATTTAGAAATATGTTATAAAATATTTTTAAAATATAAATTGTGCAGTTTTATATAAATTTGTTAAATGAATAATTTTTTTTTGTTAAAGTTATTGTCCGGTGCATATTTTTTTAATAAATTATTATTATCAATGACAAATATTTATCCAGTTTTTTTATGTATGAGTGAAAAATATTTTCCCATGTGTTTTTTTAAACTTTATCAATAAAAACTAATTGTCTTATTTAAAAAAACTATTTGTTAATTTTTTATGTATTGGTGATCAACACTTTCTCTTTTTTGACAAAATTAGTGATCAACACTTGCCTCTTGACGTTTTAAATATAATGAAAAATATATACTCTATAATTATTATAATATATATTCATCAATAATACACTTCTTCTGTATTTTTTATATAAGAATAAACAAAAATAGAGTAGATTTTTATTTTTATAATAAAAATAGAGTAGAATTTAACTATTATATAAAAAAAATAGTAAATTGATAAATATAATTTATTTATTTTTACAAAATAGAAAATTTAAAATATATTATTAAGAATTGATGAGGATAAAATAGGTTTTTTAGTTGTAATAGTTTAAGCATATGAGAATAGTTTATGCTTATAAATAAACTTTTATGTTAATTCGTAAGTATTTTTTTATGCATGTTAATTCATAAGTTTTCACTAACAATAATTATATTTTTATAAAGTGTTTTCATAAACTACTTTGAAAAACTTATAATAATATATAAATGTTTATTTATTTGCATAAGTTATTTCACATAAGCTCGTAAATAAGTCAATCCAAACGGGTTAATTGTGTTTTTGTTTCTATTTTTATCTTCTTTTATTTTTAAGCTCATAAATAAGTATTCTCTTTTATTTGATCTTCTATTTTTATTTTTTATATATACACGTTTTTATATGTTAGATTGAGTTACTATTTTTTCATTAAAAAAAAGTTACTATTTTTGGCTCGTATCTTTTATCGTGATTTTTGTTCTTATTTTTATGCGTAAATTTCTGTTAATTATTTTTTTTTGTTCATATTTTTGAAGTTAAAATAGATTGAATTAATATATTTTTTTAGAGGTGGTTTGCGTTGGTATTTTTATGGGAAGATTTCTTTTATGCTTATCTTTTTTTTTCTATTTTTGTTTTGTATTTTTTGTTTTGTTTAGAGATGTGGTTTCTCATGCTATTTTTATGGGACGATTTCTTTTATGCTTATCTTTCTTTTCTATTTTTGTTTTGTATTTTTTTTATCAGTTTAGAGTTAAAATTACATTTAAGGGCGCAAAACTTGAAACCTCATTAAAAGTGACAAAGACAAATTTGGATTTTTAATTGTAGTTTCTTTTAATATATTGTAAGTAGATTATAAAAATAAAATAAAAAATCTACTTTTTAAATTTATATATAGAATATCTGTTGTATTTATGGACCAAATACATCAAACATTTTATAAATTTAACAGTAAATGTTTTCTGATAATTAAGACTAAAGAGAATATAGAAAAAAGGACATCATCTGCAATTCAGTTAAGGAACAATATAATTAACATAAATATATGTATTACTAGTACTCCATTATAATCTTAGGGTAAAATTGAATGTAGTCATGATCTTGTGATTGTATGCATTATTAGTGGCTCAGGAGCCAAGAGAGAATCTACTCTCAATTTCTCAAAAGAGAAACACAATTATTTGATTACTAATGCTTGAATAATAAAGTATATTGTGGAGCTCCTATTTATAGGAGAAGATGAGACTACAATGCTTACATAGATGAAGACAAGTGTCCAAAGAGACTACATGCACTACATGTAGATGATCATTTACAAGTGTTCAAATGATCATTATGTAAGACTATATGCAAGATGTTATGGATGGATCATATAAGGGATGAGCTTAGACCAAAAATGTATGAGCAATGCTTTTGTGCCTCAATCATTCTCTATCATTCTCCCGGGGTTGGAAGAGACTCGTCTTTGAGTCAAGACTTTCTTTATCTTCTTTGAGGCAACACCATTAATCTTTTGACATAGGATGATATAGGCAAATTTTAAACATTTGTTTGCGACCACCATTATCGAATCCTTCTGCTTCCGAGTCTGAGGTAGTCGGAGGACAAAACCCATAGTGACATTTTCCCAAGGTGGCTTAGGAACTTGCAGTGGCGCGTATAACTGTATATTCCCACTCTCGACATGCTCCTGAGGGCTCATTCTATATGTTGGCCTATTGGGAATGATTGCTTCAGGGATAAAGTCAATGGCATGCTGAATACATCGCATTGGCGACAATCCATGTGGAACTTCTTTCACAACTTCTTTGACTTTCACTTTAGTGATTAAAGACACTAATGGCTTGGCTTTCTTCTTGCTTTTATCAATTTCACTCGGTGGTAATGGAGTTAATTTGATTTTAATTCCATCTTTGATGAACGAGTATGTGTTGGCATAACAATCTTGATGGACGTGATGATCATATTGTCAAGGTCTTCCAAGGAGGAGGTGACATGCATCCATTGGAACAACATCACACCAAACTTGATCGTGATACTTTCGGCCAATGGAAAAGGTTATGAGACAGCGCTTCGTAACATTTACTTCACTTCTGTTAGTGTTTTCAACTTGATAGGTTGAGTGTATTTTAGGGTTGGCTTCATTTGTTAAAATAAGCCTTTGGACCAGATGTGGTGACTGATGTGCACACATATGGTACCTGAACTGAATGCCCTAAAAACGCGCTTTCATTATTTGCGTGTGATCTTTTGAAAAAGATTTGTTTTAAAACAAACACATCCACGCTAGCTTGCGCGCCAAGGAACGAGCTGAAAGATTGAAAAAGATTCAGAAAAGATTTAAAAAGCCGGATTGTTACTAGAAGATTCAAAAAGATTTAAAACAAACATATCTTTTGTTAAAAGATTGAGTTTGTTACTTGAAGAATACGATGGCCAGCTACCAGTTCTCGTTCTATATAAAGGAAGACTGAAGACTTGTTTTACTCACCGAAATCAATATTCATAAATCTAGTCTTTAGGATTTCGAGTCTTTGTCCCTTTTGTTTCTTGTTTCCATTGAGACTTGAACTAGGGTTGTATTTAGCTCTTAAGCTTTTTAGCACAGAGCTGTTCTTTTCTTGGTTCTAATTTGAAACAAGATTTTGAAGGAAAATAGAGTTATTTTAAGCAGCGGAATTCAAAAATTTTCCTTAGTTTGATCCTTACGAATGAGCATGATATGTGTTTTAGGGTTTTTACCTTTTGAAGGGAAGAACCTTTGGATCATGAACAAGATGATCACGAGCGTTGATGAAGATCACCGACGCCTCTAACTAGTCCACACGAACAGTCACCTTCAACAGAGTGCTAGCCCTTTATGTTTGAAGGCTATGCAAGAATATTGAGAGAGAGGATTATTTTAGGATTTTCAACTCTAAAATATTCTTGTGCTTTTTGGTGTGTATTGAGCTATGACAAGAGGTCTCTATTTATAGATATTTCTTGTCTTATGCATCAAGACAAGTCTTGTCTTGTGCACCAAGATTTCTCTTATTGGGCAAAGCCCAACAAGAAACAAAAACTAGGGCGCGCGCCCCCATGAGTGGTAGTACTCATGTGCGCGCCCTCCCACCATAACCTATGGTGTTTCTTGCTCGTTTAAATTACCGTGATACCCTTATCACATTGCACATACACCGTACCTTACAGTGTTTCTTTAATTATCTCAATATTAGATTGTCCTTATGTGTGTGACCCTTGTAGGTTTCCATAACGTTGACAATTATATTAAATCCTTTATTTAATATAATAAACAATGAGCGGTATCTAGCAACACATCATTGCTACCCAAGTTATGAGAAATTAACATGTGATCAAAACATAACCTTTAGTGATAATATATGCGTGTATAATTACCCCTTTGCCCTTTATGTCTATATTGAACACAAAGCATACTTGGTGTCATCTTTGTCCAGTTCAATATTGGGCCCATGACATTTATCCTGTTATGCAGGATTGGCAAATTCTATCTAGGTCACTACTGTCCCTCAGTATGCTTTGTGAAGTACTCATCAACTGCCTTTATGGTTATCCTGTTACGGACAACGTTAGATCAGCAACAAAGTACTTGACTCCACATCTAGGGTACAAAGTGGTTTCAGGTCTAAGGGCGGTTTACACCATTATCACCATGAGAGTAACTTATGACACTTCGCATAACTTTGCATGTAGTACTCTCATAGCGGGTCAATCCGGTATAAATATTACTCCTAATATTTCTTATACCTATGTCAAGACTTGATAACTCCTTATCCCATGATCCATGAGATGCGATCATCAGTCTATCTTCATAATAGTCTTTATGCTTTAAGGTTATCCCTTTTCACCTTAAAGCTTGACTATGGATACTTTAAGAATAGCGTCTTTATGTTTAATGTAATCTCATGATTAAGTCACACTTAATATTAAACGGACTTTCTATTCTAGGGACTTCATTATTTTGAACGTTACAAACATAATAAAGAAAGCGCCTTTGATTATTAATAAAAGAAACAATATATTATTAATAATTAATTCGATACAAGTACTAAAGTCATTGGCCTCTAGGGCTTACACCAACAATCTCCCACTAGCACTAAAGCCAATCTGGCATTACTTTAATACCCATAGACCTAGTATGCCCATCATGCTTCAACTGCGCAAGAGGCTTTGTTAGCGGGTCAGCAATATTGTCAAGTGTAGGTACTTTGCATATTTTCACATCTCCTCTATCTATTATCTCTCGAATAAGATGAAATCGCCTAAGTATGTGTTTGGATCGTTGGTGAGATCTAGGTTCCTTAGCTTGTGCAATTGCACCATTGTTATCACAATACAGACTAATGGGATCAACAATGCTAGGGACTACTTCAAGTTCAGTTATGAACTTCTTGATCCAAACAACTTCCTTTGCAGCACTTGAGGCGACAATATACTCGGCTTCGGTTGTAGAATCAGCAACTGTCTCTTGCTTTGAACTCTTCCAGCTTACAGCGCCACCATTTAGGCAAAACACAAAACCAGATTGCGATCTAAAATCATCCTTGTCGGTTTGGAAACTAGCATCGGTGTACCCTACAACCGCAAGTTCTTCCTCACCTCCATATACCAAGAATGTTTCCTTAGTTCTTCTCAAGTACTTAAGGATATTCTTGACAGCTATCCAATGAGCTTCACCGGGATCAGATTGGTACCTAGTCGTTGTGCTTAAAGCATACAAGACATCTGGTCGAGTACATAACATGGCATACATAATAGATCCGATTGCTGATGCATACGGAATCTCATTCATGCGTTCCCTTTCTTCTTTAGATGAAGGGGATTGTGTCTTCGAAAGACATATTCCATGTTGCATTGGTATGAATCCCTTCTTGGAATCATGCATGTTAAAGCGTCTTAACACTTTATCTATATATGTACTCTGACTTAGGCCAAGCAGTTTTCGTGATCTATCTCTATAGATTCTTATTCCTAATATATAGGCTGCTTCACCAAGATCTTTCATGGAAAAGCATTTCCCTAACCAAGTCTTTACTTGTTGTAAGGTAGGGACATCATTTCCTATTAGTAATATGTCATCTACATATAACACTAGGAAAATGATCATGCTCCCACTAACCTTCTTGTAGACACAAGGTTCATCTTCATTTTTAACGAATCCATATTTTGTTACAGTTTCATCAAAATGAAGATTCCAGCTTCTGGAAGCTTGCTTCAATCCATAGATTGATCGCTATAACTTGCATATCTTATGAGCTTCATTTGGTATGTCAAATCCTTCAGGTTGTGTCATGTACACATCCTCAAAGAGATTTCCATTAAGGAAAGCAGTTTTGACATCCATTTGCCATATTTCATAATCGTGATATGCAGTGATAGCAAGTAAAATCCGAACAGATTTAAGCATTGCAACTGGTGAAAAGGTTTCATCATAGTCAACGCCATGAATTTGTTTATATCCTTTAGCAACCTGTCTTGCTTTGTAGGTATGTACTTTACCATCCATGTCAGTCTTCTTTTTGAAGACCCACTTGCATCCTATAGGACGAATTCCTACAGGAGGCTCTACCAAGTTCCAAACTTGGTTTGTGTACATGGAATCCATTTCAGATTTCATGGCTTCTAGCCACTTCTCAGATTCAGGACCAGTTATGGCCTCTTGGTAGGTTACAGGCTCATCTTGATCCATGAGTAATACGTCACCTTGTTCAGTTATGAGATACCCATATCTTTCAGGTTCGTGACGTATCCTGGTTGACCTAGCTGGACTTGTTCTACTTGAGCAGGTTGTTCTTCCACAACATCTTGTGGTTGCTGCTCATGTTCCTCCATAGTTTGCCCAATATTTGGTGGTTCTTGAGTTTCTTCAAGTTCCACATTTCTTCCACTGATTCCTTTGGAAATAAATTCTTTTTCCAAGAAGACTCCAGTTCGAGCAACAAACACTTTGCCCTCGGAGGGATTATAAAAGTAGTATCCTCTTGTTTCTTTTGGATATCCTACAAATAGGCATTTGTCAGATTTGGGTTCAAGTTTAGTTGTAATTTGTCGCTTTACATAGACTTCACAACCCCAAACCTTCATGAAAGACAGATGTGGTTTCTTTCCATTCCATATCTCATATGGTGTCTTTTCAACCTTTTTGGATGGAACGTGGTTAAGTGTATAAGCTGATGTTAATAAGGCATGTCCCCAAAAGGAGTTTGGAAGATCCGCATGACTCATCATGGATCGCACCATGTCTAACAAGGTTCGATTTCTTCTCTCAGATACACCATTCCATTGTGGGGTTCCGGGAGGAGTTAGTTGTGATACTATACCACATTCTTTAAGATGGTCATTAAATTCTAGGCTTAAATATTCACCATCTCGATCTGATCGAAGAGTTTTAATATTCTTACCTAATTGGTTTTGCACTACATTCTTAAATTCTTTGAACTTTTCAAAGGATTCGGATTTGTGTTTCATTAGATACACATATCCATATCTACTAAAATCATCGGTAAATGTTATGAAGTATGAAAAACCACCTCTAGCAGGTATGTTCAATGGTCCACACACATCAGTATGTATGAGTGCCAAAAGATCATTAGCCCTTTCACCTTTTCCTGTGAATGGGGTTTTTGTCATCTTTCCAATTAAACAAGATCTACATGTATCATATGATTCATAATCAAAAGAATCCAAAAGTCCATCTTTGTGGAGTTTGGAGATGCGTCTCTCATTTATATGGCCTAAACGACAATGCCAAAGGTAACTTGGATTCAACTCATTAGGTTTCATCCTTTTAGTATTAATGTTATAGACTGGTGTTTCAAGATCAAGGACATATAGTCCATTATACATTTGAGCACTAGCATAGAATATATCATTTAAATAAATAGAGCAACAATTGTTCTTTATTATAAATGAAAAACCAAACTTGTCCAAACAAGAAACGGAAATAATATTCCTGCTAATGGCAGGTACATAATAGCAGTTCTTTAACTGAATTATTAAACCACTAGGTAAAGCTAAATCATAAGTCCCTACAGCTAAAGCAGCAACTTTTGCTCTATTCCCAACTCGTAGGTCCACTTCACCTTTTGCCAATTCTCTACTCTCCTTTAGATCTTGCACATTGGTACAAATGTGAGAACCACATCCAGTATCTATTACCCATGATGTAGAAGTAGATAAATTAATTTCTATAACAAAAATACCTGAAGTTGTAAGAGCTATTCCTTTCTTCTTATCTTCCAGGTACTTTGGGCAATTCCTCTTCCAATGTCCGGTCTTACCGCAATAGAAACAATTGCCTTCTTTTGCTATGCCTCCTTTAGGTTTTAAAGCAGGGGCAGTTTGTTTTGGTTTGGCAACTCCCTTGCCTTTCCACTTACCACCTTGCTTATTGGGCTTCTTGTGATGCTTATTTCCATTACTAACCATTAGAATGGATTTCCCTTTAGTCTTCAGATTTTGCTCGGCAGTTCTCAACATGCTTAGCAATTCCGGAAGAGTCTTATCAAAATCATTCATATTTGAAGTTTAGGATAAACTGACTGAAACTACCCGGCAACGATTGCAGAATGAGATCAGTTGCAAGTTCTTTCTCAAGAGGGAATCCTAACCTTTCAAGGTTTCCCACATACCCAATCATCTTGAGCACATGAGGACCTACCGGAGATCCCTCACTTAACTTGCATTGAAAAATGGATTTTGAAACTTCGAACCTCTTATGATGGGCTTGCTCCGCATATAGAGTTTTCAAGTGTTCGATCATTTCAACAGCATTCATGTTTTCATGTTGCTTTTGTAGCTCAGAATTCATGGTAGCCAACATGAGGCAAGCAGCCTCATTAGCATCTTCAACATGCTTTTTGTAAGCGTCCCTTTCAGCCTTAGGAGCATTATTAGCAGGCTCCTCCTCAGGAACAGGTTCCTCTAAGGCATACAACTTATTATCATGCTTGAGGACAATCCTCAGATTACGGTGCCAATCAAGAAAATTTGAACCATTCAATTTCTCTTTGTCAATGATTGATCGCAAAATGTTGTTTGATGTGTTTGATGACATGGTTATCTACATAAAGAAGTGAAAATATAAGTATCATTTTATTTAATTAGGTCTTTAATTAAATATGCTCCCACTATTTTACTCAAAACAAATGACCCTCATCATTTGATTCGGAAAATCCCGTTGGAAGATTTTCTAGTGGTTCAAGATCCATATTTCACTTTGTCTTAAGTCCGTGGTGGGCGGATTACACAAGACTTAGTTATTTAGGTAGGAACTCCTTCCAATTGTATCTCATACAATTCTTGAATATATCAATTGGGTGAATAACTCCTTATTCTAATTCATCTTATGAATTATTCCCAACCCTTGCTTCTTAAACTCATATAATCTCATTATATTTGTTAAGTTAAGTTTGACCCTTACTTTAGAAGTTGGATATTACAATTATCCCATCGCACCTTACCAATATAGAGTATGCACTTCGCGGTGGGCGAACCTACATAGTTCGATACTAGTCTTGATGAGTTCTAAAGTTTGGAAAGCGTAAACTTAATATTCACATATTTTATTATTAAAGAGAATGCACTCCGCGGTGGGCGAACCTACATTTTCTTTATTAATCTCTTATGTGTCTCTTGAGGGATATTTAATTAAATTTGATCTCACCGGCTTGTTTAACATATTAAACGCTCTCACATGCATCAACATACATACAATAATATAGAATGATATGATTATGGCCTCCTAATGCAAGTGTCCTCTCAAGCCAATGAGATAACCCTAAACTAGCCTAACGATGATCTACTTCTCCAAGCATCATCTTCATGGTTGTCCTTCTTGTAATTCTATTATAATGTTACATCAAAGAATACTCGTTTTACATACGAGGGAGTAAGATGAGAAAAGAAGTTACATCAAGAAATTCAGAGAGAGGCACGACACGCAGGCCGTATTTAAATTCCCAAATTAAAACAAAAAGAGTAAACTAAGGCCATAACCTATCATCACAAAATCATAACAATAAACACATATTTTATTATTATCATTATTAGTTTAAGTCCTGTAGATTATTAAAAATTTGGCGAACGATCAAAATTCAACGATGCTAGCCGTGCCATATCGAATAACTTTCATAATATGTTTTAATGAACGAAATTATGAACGGTGCATCAAATACACCGCTTTGCATCACGATCACTTATATCACATATAAGTCTTGATCATTCTTATTTGTATAAACTTAGGACGATTAACATATCGCTGCTTCACCATACAATTGTCGGATTCCGAAGCCGTTTCAATGTCAATCATCCAAATTGTACACAAATAGGTGCCAAATTTTAATTACTCGATTTTAATCTTTATTAGGTGTTTTAATCAAATTAAAACAAAATACATGAACTAAACAAACATCAGATCATGGATTCGTAAGTGGCTCTGATACCACTGAAGGAAAATAGAGTTATTTTAAGCAGCGGAATTCAAAAATTTTCCTTAGTTTGATCCTTACGAATGAGCATGATATGTGTTTTAGGGTTTTTACCTCTTGAAGGGAAGAACCTTTGGATCACGAACAAGATGATCACGAGCGTTGATGAAGATCACCGACGCCTCTAACTAGTCCACACGAACAGTCACCTTCAATAGAGTGCTAGCCCTTTATGTTTGAAGGCTATGCAAGAATATTGAGAGAGAGGATTATTTTAGGATTTTCAACTCTAAAATATTCTTGTGCTTTTTGGTGTGTATTGAGCTATGACAAGAGGTCTCTATTTATAGATATTTCTTGTCTTATGCATCAAGACAACTCTTGTCTTGTGCACCAAGATTTCTCTTATTGGGCAAAGCCCAACAAGAAACAAAAACTAGGGCGCGCGCCCCCATGAGTGGTAGTACTCATGTGCGCGCCCTCCCACCATAACCTATGGTGTTTCTTGCTCGTTTAAATTACCGTGATACCCTTATCACATTGCACATACACCGTACCTTACAGTGTTTCTTTAATTATCTCAATATTAGACTGTCCTTATGTGTGTGACCCTTGTAGGTTTCCATAACGTTGGCAATTATATTAAATCCTTTATTTAATATAATAAACAATGAGCGGTATCTAGCAACACATCATTGCTACCCAAGTTATGAGAAATTAACATGTGATCAAAACATAACCTTTAGTGATAATATATGCGTGTATAATTACCCCTTTGCCCTTTATGTCTATATTGAACACAAAGCATACTTGGTGTCATCTTTGTCCAGTTCAATATTGGGCCCATGACATTTATCCTGTTATGCAGGATTGGCAAATTCCATCTAGGTCACTACTGTCCCTCAGTATGCTTTGTGAAGTACCCATCAACTGCCTTTATGGTTATCCTGTTACGGACAACGTTAGATCAACAACAAAGTACTTGACTCCACATCTAGGGTACAAAGTGGTTTCAGGTCTAAGGGCGGTTTACACCATTATCACCATGAGAGTAACTTATGACACTTCGCATAACTTTGCATGTAGTACTCTCATAGCGGGTTAATCCGGTATAAATATTACTCCTAATATTTCTTATACCTATGTCAAGACTTGATAACTCCTTATCCCATGATCCATGAGATGCGATCATCAGTCTATCTTCATAATAGTCTTTATGCTTTAAGGTTATCCCTTTTCACCTTAAAGCTTGACTATGGATACTTTAAGAATAGCGTCTTTATGTTTAATGTAATCTCACGATTAAGTCACACTTAATATTAAACGGACTTTCTATTCTAGGGACTTCATTATTTTGAACGTTACAAACATAATAAAGAAAGCGCCTTTGATTATTAATAAAAGAAACAATATATTATTAATAATTAATTCGATACAAGTACTAAAGTCATTGGCCTCTAGGGCTTACACCAACAGATTTGAACTTTGAATCACTCAAAACTTTGAAGCACGAGTTGGTTCTTTAGGTTAGGAGTGCGTCTCCATCATTGAGTTTGTAAAAATCCTTGTGAGGAGCAAGGTCCTTGTGAGGAGCAAGGTAGGATTGCTAGGAAGTGACTAGGGGTTGTCATATCTTGTGAGAAGCAAGGTAGAATTAGCACGGGTAGTGTCTAAGTGATAAGTTGTAAACTAGGGACTGTTTAGCTTTGAATTGGAACTATCATAGTGAATTCATTCCTGGATTGGTATCCCCCAGAGTAGGTTGCGAGTTGCGCTGAACTGGGTTAACAAACTCATTGTGTTATTTATCTTCTGTACTTTATTTACCTTGTTCATCAAGTCACTGGCATGTCTATGATGTTGGCACATTAGGCACCACATCGTACATCATAACCCTAACGTGCACCACATCACAGTGCACATCTGTGACTTGCTACCGGAATTTCAATTGGCATCAGAGCAGGCACCCTGTTCTGTTTTAGGGTGAGCTCCAGGGAAGATACTTTCCGGAACCATGGACAAGTATGGAACTTTCGTCTGCAAACTACCTCTTCTGGATGGCACAAACTATGACTATTGGAAGTCACGCATGACTGCCTTCCTAAAATCTCTTGATAATAGAACTTGGAAAGCAGTGCTTAGAGGTTGGGAACACCCCAAAGTCAAGGATGCTAATGGAGTTGATACTGAAGAGCTCAAACCAGAAGAAGATTGGACTCCAGCAGAAGATACACTTGCTCTTGGCAACAATAAAGCTTTAAATGCCCTATTCAATGGAGTGGACAAGAACATGTTCAGACTCATTAAACAATGTACTGTTGCCAAAGATGCTTGGGAGATACTGAAGACAACCCATGAAGGGACCTCCAAGGTAAAAAGTTCAAGACTTCAACTTCTCTACTCAAAATTTGAGAATCTCAGAATGAAGGAGGAAGAGACTATTTATGACTTTCACATGAATGTTCTTGACCTAGCAAACTCCTTTGATTCCTTGGGAGAAAGTCTATCTGATGAGAAGTTGGTAAGGAAAATTCTTAGATCTTTACCAAAGAGGTTTGACATGAAGATCACAGCTATTGAAGAAGCTCTAGACATTGCTAGCCTGAAAGTTGAAGAACTTGTTGGCTCTCTTCAAACCTTTGAGATGAACTTCAGTGATAAAATTGAGAAGAAAGGGAAAAGCATAGCCTTTACCTCCAACACTGATAATGAGGAAGTTGATGAAGAAGACCTCTCAAAAGATATAGTGTTGCTTGAAAGACAATTTAACAAAATCTTGAAGAGCGTGGATAGAAGACCAAGGAGGAATGTGCAGCACATCCAACCTGACATCAGCAAACAAGGAAACATTTCAGCAAAAACTGAAACTGATGACGAAAGTGTTCAATGCTATGAATGTGAAGGTTATGGTCACATTAAAACTGAATGTGCTACATATCTGAAGAAGCAGAAGAATGGTTTAGCAGTGACTTGGTATGATGAAGATATCTCTGACAATGAGTTAGAAGGTGTAGCTGCAAATCATGTGAGTGCCATGACTGGTGTGTGCGATTCTGATAATGACTCATGTGATGAAGATCTCACTTATAAGGAACTAGCCTCAGCATACAAAGAGCTGAAGAACATATGCAGAACAAATGTAGAGCAAGAGATTGTCATTAATCAATTTAAGTCAGAAAAATCAACAGCTGAAGAAAAAAAGGCTATCATTGATCAACTCAAAATGGAAGAACAGAAGTTGCAAGCAAAAGTAACCAACCTTGAAGATGAAGTCAAGCAAGTAACTTCTAATTTAGAAATCATGACCAAGTCTGTTAGGATGCTTGGCACAGGAACAAAGAAGCTTAATGAGATTCTCAGCATCAGAAATCATGCTAATGATCCAACTGGAGTAGGGTGTGAGGTAATTTATAACAATGAAACCCCGGAATCAAACTTTGTTCCTGGTCAAAACAGATCTGACCTCAAGATGTTTCCACATCCTGCACCACATCAGAAACCTGTGAACAAAAGAAGATCCACTTCTTTGACGTGTCACTATTGTGGTAAGTATGGCCATATCAAATCCTTCTGCTATAAGCTTTATGGTTATCCAAAGAAGAAGCCTCAACCTAGAGCATATCATAGAATGGCCAGAACCAAGAAAGAGTGGAAGCCAAAAGCCAAAGTAGCTGCTCACATAGCTCATACATCCTTCAGAACCTCATCCAAAGAAGATTGGTACTTTGATAGTGGTTGTTCCAGACACATGACAGGTGAAGAAAGGTTTCTGGTAGACATCAAGTCATATACTTCAAGTTATGTGACCTTTGGTGATGGTGCTAAAGGACAAATTAAGGGAATTGGGAAACTAATCAACAATGGTTTGCCTGAGCTTGACAATGTTCTGCTTGTCAAAGGACTGAAAGCAAATTTAATCAGCATAAGCCAACTATGTGATCAAGGGCTTAAAGTTGATTACTCAAAGGATGAGTGTCTAGTCACTAATGACAAAGGTGAGTTACTAATGAAAGGAGCCAGATCAAAAGACAACTGCTACTTATGGGTTCCTCAAGAAACAACTCATTCTACCACATGTCTTATCAGTCAAGAAGATGAAGCAAGACTATGGCACCAAAGACGTGGGCATCTGCAACTAAAGGGAATGAAGAAACTTGTTTCTAAAGAAGCAATTAGAAGGCTACCAAAGCTCACTATTGAAGAAGGAGATATATGTGGTGAAGATCAGATTAACAAGCAAATCCAGAAGTCATATCCAATCTTTCAACAACATGTGACATCTAAAGTTCATGATGTGGAACCTTATGTGGTCACAACAGTCTTCCAACCTGAAGACTGAAGGTTGATAGGCTATTGTGATGCTGATTTGGCAGGCAGTGCCGATGACAGGAAGAGTACCTCAGCAGGAAGCAGTTGTTCACAACTGCTTTGGATGAAGCAGATGCTGAGTGAGTACAATGTGGAGCAAGATGTGCCCACATTATACTGTGACAATATGAGTGCTATAAATATCTCCAAGAATCCTATCCAACATAGTAGGACTAAGCACATTGATATTCGTCACCATTTAATTAGGGATCTAGTGGAAGACAAGGTTGTAACCTTATAGCATGTAGCCACAGACAATCAACTGGCTGATATTTTCACAAAGGCCTTGGATGCAAGTAAGTTTGAGACATTGAGGGGCAAACTTGGTATTTGCCTTCTTGATGATCAATAGCAACTTGTGTTATTGAAGCGTGCAACGGATACCTGCCTATTACCTCCGTTTGATTATGCACGCTATCCAAAGGCAGTCATCACAGGTGTTTCTCAATTTCATACATCAAGACTATTCCACCTTTCATACTGTGATGAAGAACTATATATGTAGAAGATCCGGATGTAGAGCTCAATGTGGTCCACATTGGAGCCTCTGAGAATAAGTGAAGAATCCTATCCAGAGCTGAAGATTACAAATTATGCTATCTGCAAGAGCATTACTGAAGGCAAGGTCAAAGAATGACCTTTTGGTATATCTGGTATAAGAAGAGTAGAATATGTGCAAAAGCAACTCAAAAGCATTTTAACTTGTAGCTTAGGGCATGATCATAATCATAATCATAGAAATATGGATGACTTTTATGCTTAGGATCACAGTCATAGAAATATGGGTGATTCGAGTCACAGTCATAGCAATATGGGTGACTTAGTTACAGTCATAGAAATATGGGTAACTTGTACATGCTTAACTATGAATGCACATATAACAACCATGGAAACCTTGATCACTCTGATTAAATACTTCCGCTACTACAAGGTTTGGATTGCTAGACTATATGGATTATGTGAAGACAATTATTGGTGAAGTTGAAGACTACTGAAGCATCTCTCTCTGAAGACCTTAATTATGTGTGGTGCTTAGAACATTTGTCTATAAATCCATCTACTCTGTAAATTGCACAATTACTGGCCCAGTACTTTTTGATTACTCTTTCTGATCTTAACTTTTTGTCAATATTATGGCTAAAAGGGGGGAGAAAAGATAAGTAGTATATCAGGGGAGTAAGACATAAGGTAGTGCAATATGTTTGCTCTGGTACATGATGTGATACCAGATGTGTGCACATCGTCGAAGACAAAATGTGCTTGTATTCTGCACATCTTTTGAAGACTTTGAAGACCAGACGAATGAAGACTGCTGAAGACGGTGCTTGAATTTAGGGTGAGTAAAGTATTTTACTGAAGCTGCTGAAGACACTTCCCCTCTTAACTGTGTGCATGATTCATCACCATGCTTGTATGTTGGGAGTTTTATTCTCTCAGAAGATGTGAGGCAAGATTCCGCTGCTGCAACGCCTCTGATGTTCTAATGATTCTCTCCAAAGTTTAGTTGGCTGATTCCAAAGGTTATTTTAGCCACAATTTGCCAAAGGGGGAGATTGTTAGTGTTTTCAACCTGATAGGTTGAGTGTATTTTAGGGTTGGCTTCATTTGTTAAAATAAGCCTTTGGACCAGATGTGGTGACTGATGTGCACACATATGGTACCTGAACTCAATGCCCTAAAAACGCGCTTTCATTATTTGCGTGTGATCTTTTGAAAAAGATTTGTTTTAAAACAAACACATCCACGCTAGCTTGCACGCCAAGGAACGAGCTGAAAGATTGAAAAAGATTCAGAAAAGATTTAAAAAGCCGGATTGTTACTAGAAGATTCAAAAAGATTTAAAACAAACATATCTTTTGTTAAAAGATTGAATTTGTTACTTGAAGAATACGATGGCCAGCTACCAGTTCTCGTTCTATATAAAGGAAGACTGAAGACTTGTTTTACTCACCGAAATCAATATTCATAAATCTAGTCTTTAGGATTTCGAGTCTTTGTCCCTTTTGTTTCTTGTTTCCATTGAGACTTGAACTAGGGTTGTATTTAGCTCTTAAGCTTTTTAGCACAGAGCTGTTCTTTTCTTGGTTCTAATTTGAAACAAGATTTGAACTTTGAATCATTCAAAGCTTTGAAGCACGAGTTGGTTCTTTAGGTTAGGAGTGCGTCTCCATCATTGAGTTTGTAAAAATCCTTGTGAGGAGCAAGGTCCTTGTGAGGAGCAAGGTAAAGTCCTTGTGAGGAGCAAGGCAGGTTAAAATCCTTGTGAGGAGCAAGGTCCTTGTGAGGAGCAAGGTAGGATTGCTAGGAAGTGACTAGGGGTTGTCATATCTTGTGAGGAGCAAGGTAGAATTAGCACGGGCAGTGTCTAAGTGATAAGTTGTAAACTAGGGACTGTTTAGCTTTGAATTGGAACTATCATAGTGGATTCATTCTTGGATTGGTATCCCCCAGAGTAGGTTGCGAGTTTCGCTGAACTGGGTTAACAAACTCATTGTGTTATTTATCTTCTGCACTTTATTTACCTTGTTCATCAAGTCACTGGCATGTCTATGATGTTGGCACATTAGGCACCACATCGTACATCATAACCCTAACGTGCACCACATCACGCTGCACATCTGTGACTTGCTACCGGAATTTCAACTTCCATCATTGAGCCATTGCAACTTGTACGAATGAGGATGACTTTCTGTCGGCAACTTCAACTTATCCACCATGTAGTTTGACACCACATTTTCACAACTTCCACTATCAACAATAACATCACAAACCTTTCCCGCAACAGTGCAACGAGTATGGAAAATGTTGTTTCTAAACCAATGTGCTTCTTTGGTTGACGCATGTAGGCTCCGTCTAATCATCTACTTTTTAAATTTATATATAGAATATCTATTGTATTTATGGACCAAATACATCAAACATTTTATAAATTTAACAGTAAATGTTTTCTGATAATTAAGACTAAAGAGAATATAGAAAAAAGGACATCATCTGCAATTCAGTTAAGGAACAATATAATTAACATAAATATATGTATTACTAGTACTCCATTATAATCTTAGGGTAAAATTGAATGCAGTCATGATCTTGTGATTGTATGCATTATTAGTGGCTCAGGAGCCAAGAGAGAATCTACTCTCAATTTCTCAAAAGAGAAACACAATTATTTGATTACTAATGCTTGAATAATAAAGTATATTGTGGAGCTCCTATTTATAGGAGAAGATGAGACTAAAATGCTTACATAGATGAAGAAAAGTGTCCAAAGAGACTACATGCACTACATGCAGATGATCATTTACAAGTGTTCAAATGATCATTATGTAAGACTATATGCAAGATGTTATGGTGGATCATATAAGGGATGAGCTTAAGGGATCATATAAGGGGTTGGAAGAGACTCGTCTTCGAGTCAAGACTTTCTTTATCTTCTTTGAGGCAACACCATTAATCTTTTGACATAGGATGATATAGGCAAATTTTAAACATTTGTTTGCGACCACCATTATCGAATCCTTCTACTTCCGAGTCTGAGGTAGTCGGAGGACAAAACCCATAGTGACATTTTCCCAAGGTGGCTTAGGAACTTGCAGTGGCGCGTATAACTGTATATTCCCACTCTCGACATGCTCCTGGGGGCTCATTCTATATGTTGGCCTATTGGGAATGATTGCTTCAGGGATAAAGTCAATGGCATGCTGAATACATCGCATTGACTTTCACTTTAGTGATTAAAGACACTAATGACTTGGCTTTCTTCTTGCTTTTATCAATTTCACTCGGTGGTAATGGAGTTAATTTGATTTTAATTCCATCTTTGATGAACGAGTATGTGTTGGCATAACAATCTTGATGGACGTGATTGAAATTCTGTTCTCTGGCAGGACATATGTCGTACACAATGTCTAGGACAATGTGTCTATAGTCCAGATGTCTTAGACAACTGGTTCGACAACTGGTTATGAGGATCACGATTTATTGCGGTACTAAAGTAAATAAATAAAAGCAATAAATAACACCAGTGATTTGTTAACCCAGTTCGGCGCCAAATAGCCCTACTCTGGAGGATACCAATCCAAGAAGTGAACACTACTACTCTGAATTAATACTTAGTCTTACAACCACACCAAACACCTATTGGCATGTATGCCTTTTCTTAATCCTAGCAATCTTCTACTCAAGGGCTAACTCCCCCTGAATATGAGAACCTACCCAACTCCCTCTAATAACTAATCCCAAGTGACGACAACTTTAGACTTCACAGTTTAAAAGACTAAGTTGAATGACAACATTCAACGACTCAAAGTTACCAAGTATCAAAAACAATACGAGGAACCACTAATGCTTTGCACAGTAGGCACAAAGCTTTGGACTCACAATCTTCAGTTATTGTGAGTTAAGTTTTAAGCTCTATGTTGAGTCTTTTATATAGGCGTGCAAGTCTTCAGATATTCTTCAGTCTTTCAGATGCACTACAATAAGAGTTAGTTTTAAAACAAACTTATTTTAAAAACAAACTCCATAAAATAAAAGAATTAATCTTTATCCACAAATTAAATACGAATCCGATCGTATATAACACTTAGAATTAATAACAAACTTTATCATTAATCCTAATCTCAGCTTGTTACTTAAAGATTCGCGCTTTATTCAAATTTAAACAAACACGCGTGCTTAATGGATAAGCATTATCTTTTAAGCTGAACTGGGTTCAGATGTCCTACCCACATGTCTTGGGACATCTTGTTCGACATGTTGCCTTAACATGCTTTGAACCCAGTGACAAGATGTCTAGGACATCTTGTTCAACATGTTGCATCTTCACATCTTCAATATGCACAAGTGGTTTAGACTTAATTACTTTAGCATTAGTACTTCAGTTAAGTCACTCTTACCAAGTTGTATTAGCCTTATGATGCAGCCAATCTGAGAAGAACTACAATCTCCCCCTTTGGCAAATTATGGCTAAAACAACCACAAACCACTTTGTTGAATGTGCACTCTTCAGTCTTCAATCTTCAAATTCTTCAATCTTCAAATTGATCTCTGTTGATGCAAGCTTCTGTTCTGAAATCTTCAGGTCTTCAAGGTCTTTGATCTTCAGAATCTTGTGTGTCTTCAATTTTCAAGATTTCTTTAATCTTGACTGTGTGATGAACCTATTCTAGTATGAGACAGTCTTAGTCTTGTCTTCATATGATCCATTACAATAAATTTTCTAAGTCCAGGGATGAGATACCTAGTGACTTAGTGAACCAAAGTCTTGAGTTGCAGCGGAAAGTACATAATCAGAGTGATCAAGACTCACTAGACTTTTTAGAGGTTCAATTTTAGCATTTTAATTATGCTTCTGGACACACTTATTAAGCATAGCTTTTAGTTTTTAATTTTTTAAAGCTTGCCATATTCATCCGTAAAGCAAGAGAAGATTCTACTTGCCAAAGAGCTGTTCTTATCATCAATTTTTTTTTCTCGCCATTTTTACCATAATTTGACAAAGGTTTAAAGGAAAATACTGCATTGATTAAAAGAAACGAACAGCTTACAAAAAGTGCACTAATCATAAGTGCCGATGTCAAAGCCTCCAATGTCTAGGACATTTGGTAGGCCACAATACTTACAAGAAGTAGAACAAAACTTAAAAGGAAAAAATACAAAAGTACTCATTTTCCTAAATTACCCAGTTACTGTTCTTCATACTTCTTCTTCTTCTTGCTCATCCTCAGCTTGAGCATCTCCTTCAGCAAGTTTCATGGTTAACTGTTTTATCAAGTGATCTACACAGGTTTTTCTGATAGTACTTGATTTGATAGTTTCCTCCAGCTCCTTAGATACTTGAATAAGCTCAGCCAGTACCTGTTTCTGTGAGCTTCTGTTCAGTGGAGCAGAGGTCTCAGCTGCTTCTTTTTCTTTGAACACAATGTCTGGGACATGTGGTTCAGCAAACAACTTGTGGTTGAAGGATATTGGTGGAGGTTTTCTGCTCTCAAATTCCTCAGGAAGTAGAATGCTTGGGTATTGACTAAGAATTATCTCAGTAATCAAGCTTGGGAAGGCTATTGGCAGCTTTGTTGCACTGGTTTCCACATGCTTCATTGTTTTCTCGAAGACATGTTTCCCAAAGTCTACCTTCTTCCCTTTTCCTATGAGATAGATGAGTTTGGCCAAGGTTGGAATTATACCTGAGCTATGATTAGTTGGGGCCAAATTTCTTGTGCCAATCCTGTTGAGTATGGCATATTTGACTGTCAGCTTGGACGTTGGAAGTAGTCCTTTCTTGGGCCATTGCATAGCTTGACCGGAGGTAATTTCTTCAGCAATTTTGTCCCTTGAGAGGATTTTGTTGCTTTCAGTTTCTGTGCTTCTCTCCAGGAACTTGTCAATCACAGTTGGAGAGAAGTCAATGGTTCTTCCTCTCACATGCACCTTGTGATAATCATCACTTCCCTCCTCAGCGCATTCTTCAGATAAGTTGACCATGAACTCTCTTACCAACCTTTCATGGCACTTGCCAACTCCTAACACTGTCTTCATGAGTTTAACTTCTTCGAGGAGTGAAGTGACTTCCTTGTAAGAAAGTGCTTCACTGCTTAGTTCCCTCTCAATAGCAATTCTTCTTTGACTTACTATCTTCCACCTTTGTTCATTATCCTTAGTGTGGAAGGATGTTGAGGGTGCATCTTTCCTTTTCTTCAACATGATGTCTGGGACATCGTCTTCAACATCTAGCTCAAATTCACTTGAGGACTCTGGTTTCCTCTTTCTTTTCTGAGACTTTCCTTCCAAGAATGACTTGGGAATCTCCACCTTCTTGCCTCTGCTTCTTTTCACTCTTTCAGCCACTGATTGAGTTCTTTTGGGAGCAACTTCTTCGCTCTCTGTTTCTTCATCAATCTCTATGACTTCTAGAGGTTGTGAGTCTTCTTCTTCATCTTCTGAGGAGGATTTCTCCTGAGCATGCTTTGGATCGTCTTCCACTGGATATCCTTCAGATGTCGTGTCTTTTGATGCCGAGACATTTGTTTCGACATCCTTGATGTTGGGGTCGAACGTTGTGACATCCTCTCCACCATTCTTCTCATTCTCTGTCTGAGGCTCAAGATTATTGTTTTGAGTAGCCTCTTTCAGAGAAGATTCATCAGGAGTTTGATCTTTAGCCCTCTTTGGCGATGATTGGGCTTCTAGTGGAGACGCTTCTTTGGGTTCTTCATTATGTGTTGGTTTTGTGAAAGGCTCGACCAGTTTGCTGTTTCTCCTCTTCCTTGCTGTAGTTCTTCTTCCTCTGGGAATAACCAATTTGTCAAGATCAACCTCTTGTTGATTGATGGTTGAGTCTGAAACCCTAGTTGGATTTCTAGGTCCTTCATTTGTGTTGACTTCTTGATTATTTGAGCTCATTGTGATTTCTTGACTCATGTCGTTCAAAGTTTTTGAAGAAGATTTCTTTTGATAGGGTTTGAAAGATGTTGTACCAGATGTTGAAGCGTGTGTGATAGCACAAGTGATGATCTTGGTGGCTTTTTATAGACGGAACTAGATAATATGTTACCTTGTTTATTGTGCAGAAGTAATGATGATTAACGTTATAATTTTTCTGCACGCCACCCCGTCACTTAATGTTCTACACGCTTTTGGACGTGTGGAACTCTAGAGTTCCTTTTCCACGTTCAGGTTGCAGTGTTTTAACTTCCTAACGAGTGTACAGATGTTGGGACATCTGGTAGAACATTTGGTCATTCTCTTCCTTGGCTGTCAAGCAAGCTATTTTTGGACCATTGTTGGGAGGAGTCCATTTATAGCACCTGTCCCTTACCTTGACACCTTTCATCACTACCTTCTGATTTTTAGCTGTAATGCACTCAGAGTTGTTGAAGTACATATCTAGTCCTTGTTCACATAGTTGACTAATGCTTATCAAGTTTGTAGTGAGTCATTCAACTAGTAGAACCTTGTCTAGGTATGGTAAGCTGGGATCTCTTAGCTTGCCTATACCTTTAATTCTACCTTTAGCACCATCACCAAAAGTAACACATCCTTTGGAGTAAGGCCTTAATTCCTTAAGGTATTTTCTATCTCCAGTCATGTGTTTGGAGCATCCACTGTCAAAGTACCAGTCTTCATATGAGGATAGCCTGATACAAGTATGAGCCTTTAGTTTTGAATCTTCTTTTGGCCTCCATACTTTCTTGACTTGAGTTTCCTGGCACTTTACTTGTTGAGCAAGAATCTTCTTTTCATCCTTCCTTGGTGATCTTGATCTTTGGGGATAGCCATGAATTTTGAAGCATTCTTTCATAACATGTCCAGACCTACCACAGTGATCACATTTATTGAAAGCTCTTCTGTTTTGGGAGTATAGCTTCTTAAGATGTGGTCTAGGTATGTGCTTCTTCTACTGCTTGTGAAGCTGACCTATGTTCTCATTCCTTTTGTGTTGAGCAGGATGTTGAGACATGTGGCTTGACATCTTCCTTTTTGTTTGGACAAATTGTTGGGACTTGTAGTCTATGATCCTGTCTTTGTGCTTAACAGGATGTTGAGACATTTGGCTTGACATCTCTTTCTTGGTCTGAACATAGTGCTGAGATGTGTGGTCTATGATCCCTTCTGTGTTCTGAACAGGATGTTGAGACATTTGGCTTGACATCTCTTTCTTGGTCTGATCATAGTGCTGAGATATGTGGTCTATGATCCTGTCTTTGTGTTGAGCAGGATGTTGAGACATTTCGCTTGACATCTGGTCCTTAGGTTTCTGTAGAGGAGGAGTTACCTGTTCTGGAGCAGATTCAGCTTTTCTGATGGGATGATCGAATCCTAATCCAATCATGTCTTCATCTATTTTCTCAGTTTCAAGGAACTCATCCTCTGAGTCAGATTCATGGTCTAGGCATCTCAAAGATTCAGTCATGCTTATGAGTTTAGACTTGAAGAAGTTATATTCTTTTCTCAGAGATGCTTGCTCTTTATGCTCCTGGATGAGCATCTCAATTATTTCGTCTTGTTCTCTTATCTTAGCATCGTAATCAAAATCACTGCCTACCATGTCTATGAAGCTTTTGATGCTATCATCACTGCTGGTATCAAGTATTCCTGAGAATGCATTGTTTGTGACTTCGTCTTCACTTTCATCCTCAGAGCCAGAAAGAATTGCAGCCAGTCCCTTTTTCTGTTTTCTAAGAAAGTTGGGACATTGTATTCTGGTATGCCCAAAACCTTCACATTCGTAGCATTGTACCTCTGTTTCTTCTTCAGAGTTAGTTTCTTCTTTTGACATGCCTTGTGCCTTGTTGTTGGACGTCTTGTCTGGGACATTTGTCCTCCACTTAGCTCGGACCCTGTTTACAGATTTGTTGAACTTTTTGGTCAACAGGGCTATTGCTTCTGATAGACAATCTTCCTTTTGGCTTTCCTCAGATTTGAAGGCCAAATTCTTCAGCTTCTTTTCAGGTCTATCTTCAAAGGTCATCTCAAAAGTTTGTAATGAGCCAATGAGTTCATCAGCCTTCATTGTGCTCAAGTCTTGTGATTCTTCAATAGCAGTTACCTTCATAGAGAATCTTTTAGGAAGTGATCCAAGGATTTTTCTGGCTAGTTTCTCCTCAGGTATCTTTTCTCCTAGAGCAAAGCATGAGTTTGCTATGTCTCGAACTCTAGTGTTGAATTCTGAGATGGTCTCATCATCCTCCATCCTTAGATTTTCGAATTTTGAGGTGAGAAGTTGTAGCTTTGACATTCTAACCTTGGAAGTTCCTTCATGAGCAGTTTGCAGAATTTCCCAGGCTTGCTTGGCTTCTGTGCACGTGTTGATCAGTTTGAATATGTTTTCATCAACACCATTGAAGATAGCATTGAGTGCTTTAGAGTTGTTATTGGACTCAGCCTCCTCTTCTGGGGTCCAATCTCCTTCACCTTTTAATATTGAAGAACCATCTTCTGCAGTGACTATTGGGTGATTCAAACTTGTAACAATTGCCCTCCATGCTTTTTGATCCATGGATTTGATAAAGGCAATCATTCTTGTTTTCCAATAGTCATAGTTTGATCCATCCAGAACTGGTGGTCTGTTTAATGATCCTCCATTCCTGTCCATTTTGAACAAGATTTTGTCTCCCTGGAGCTCACCCAGCAGGTTAGGGTGCCTGCTCTGATGCCAATTGAAATTCTGTTCTCTGGCAGGACAGATGTCGTACACAATGTCTAGGACAATGTGTCTATAGTCCAGATGTCTTAGACAACCGGTTCGACAACAGGTTATGAGGATCACGATTTATTGCGGTACTGAAGTTAATAAATAAAAGCAATAAATAAGACCAGTGATTTGTTAACCCAGTTCGGCGCCAAATAGCCCTACTCTGGAGGATACCAATCCAGGAAGTGAACACTACTACTCTGAATTAATACTTAGTCTTACAACCACACCAAACACCTATTGGCATGTATGCTTTTTCTTAATCCTAGCAATCTTCTACTCAAGGGCTAACTCCCCCTGAATATGAGAACCTACCTAACTCCCTCTAATCACTAATCCCAAGTGACGACAACTTTAAACTTCACAGTTTAAAAGACTAAGTTGAATGACAACATTCAACGTATCAAAGTTACCAAGTATCAAAAACAATACGAGGAACCACTAATGCTTTGCACAGTAGGCACAATCTTCAGTTATTGTGGGTTAAGTTTTAAGCTCTATGTTGAGTCCTTTATATAGGCGTGCAAGTCTTCAGATATTCTTCAGTCTTTCAGATGCACTACAATAAGAGTTAGTTTTAAAACAAACTTATTTTAAAAACAAACTCTGACTACGGTCTGGCAAGTGCACCAGTCTGTCGTCGAGTAATAATTCACACTCTAGGTGTCTAGAATGAGTTCGAATCCACAGGGATCGTGCCGAAGCT
Source organism: Trifolium repens (assembly GCA_030408175.1). Lineage (NCBI taxonomy): Eukaryota > Viridiplantae > Streptophyta > Magnoliopsida > Fabales > Fabaceae > Trifolium > Trifolium repens. The sequence continues at coordinate 27,984,000 of CP125851.1, forward strand.
TCACTAGCCTTATTTAAGTTTGTGATAGTTTGCATTCGCTTTGGTTTTTGAAAAGGGTTTTATAAAAGTAGCGTAATGCTTTGCAGAAATATAAATGCGGAATGTGTAAATAATAGATTCAAGAAATATAGAGGCTATGTATGGTGGTTGGACTCCCTCCCTTCTTCATATTTGGCATGATCGGTGTATAACATAGTTACTTAGATTATGTTCGGCGGTGAATTATCCTTGTTGTAGTAATACCTTACTATTACACTATGTCTATTAAAGTTTCCCTACGTTAACAACTAAGGTACCTACGAGAGCCTAACCTCGATGTGTCACATACCCTAATTACTAAATGAGTTGTTTATAAACATGCATTATAACCTTCACCAATTAACCTCTAGGTCCTAGTATCGGGCTGTTCATCTTCTAAGTGCTCAGATCACACCTAGTGCATGATTCCTCCTCTAACCGCTCAGTTCACGACTAGTGCAGGATGTTACCGTCTCTATACACCTAGCATTATTTACTACGAGTTCTGGACCATATCAAGTCAAGACCTGATATCAATTCTATGGGCGCTCCCGCTTATCCGGCCAGATTACGAGAATACGTTATTAAGTGCACGAAAGTAAATAACAAACACAATTACTAAATATCATTTATTATAACTTAGACTCAACCACAGACTCCAAATATTCATAGGGGAGTTCATCTTCTCCACCACAACCTAAGGCATAATTATAAAGACTACATATTTAAATTACAAGAATTTATAACCTAAATACAAAAGCCTAAAGAAACATACCTTGCTGAGTTAGTTTTCCCGTAAGGGGAGAAAACTATGCCCAATAGAGCTCCTCTGAACCTCTCCTTATAATAGAGAGTGTTCTACTATTTCTGAATGAATAAAACAATGAAAGGGAGGCTCTATTTATAGTTTTCGTAATGGGCCTCAGCAAGGCATCGCACCACGATGAAGCCATCGTGCTGCGATGTGAAGATCCAGTTCAATTTTATAACTGATCCTGTGCATTTCATCAGCTTGGGCGCCAAGTCAAGTCATCGTGCTGCGATGGCACACATCGTGCTGCGATGGACAGATTTTCTTCAGATTTATTTCTTCTGATTTCTTGGCGAACAAGCAGCTCCCATCGTGGCACGATGGGAGCAATCGTGCTGCGATGAGAATGCTGATTTTCTTCACTTTTTGGGCTTTTTCTTGTCTCTTTGCATCTTGGACTCTGTCTTGATGCTTTTTCCTGCTTTTGTAGGTTTTCCTTCGTATTTGGGCCTGTCTTGGTCATTTTACTACTAATAATAATACTAAAATTACCGTAGAAATTCCTGTCATCAAACTCCATAAGATAAAAGAATTAATCTTTATCCACAAATTAAATACGAATCCGAACGTATCTAACACTTGAAATTAATAACAAACTTTATCATTAATACTAATCTCAGCTTGTTACTTAAAGATTCGCGCTTTATTCAAATTTAAACAAACACGCGTGCTTAATGGATAAACATTATCTTTTAAGCTGAACTGGGTTCAGATGTCCTAGCCACATGTCTTGGGACATCTTGTTCGACATGTTGCCTTAACATGCTCTGAACCCAGTGACAAGATGTCTAGGACATCTTGTTCAACATGTTGCATCTGCACATCTTCAATATGCACAAGTGGTTTAGACTTAATTACTTTAGCATTGGTGCTTCAGTTAAGTCACTCTGACCAAGTTGTTTTAGCCTTATGATGCAGCCAATCTCAGAAGAACTACAGTGATGATCATATTGTCAAGGTCTTCCAAGGAGGAGGTGACATGCATCCATTGGAACAACATCACACCAAACTTGATCGTGATACTTTCGGCCAATGGAAAAGGTTATGAGACAGCGCTTCGTAACATTTACTTCGCTTCCATCATTGAGCCATTGCAAGTTTTACGAATGAGGATGACTTTCTGTAGGCAACTTCAACTTATCCACCATGTAGTTTGACACCACATTTTCACAACTTCCACTATCAACAATAACATCACAAACCTTTCCCGCAACGGTGCAACGAGTATGGAAAATGTTGTTTCTAAACCAATGTGCTTCTTTGGTTGACGCATGTAGGCTCCGTCTAATCATCAATGACTCAACTTGATCGATAACAACTTCTTCACCATAAACTGGTTCTAACTCTTCTTCTCTTTCAAGATCGTCTCGAGCTTCTTCAGACTCTTCATAAGTTTCTCCTTTAATAATGGTGATTGTTCTTCAGTTAAGACGACCAGAGGCTATATGTCCAAAGCCTTGACACTTGAAACATTGGATATTTTGAATGGAAGGTTTAGGGAAAAGGCTTATTTGAGGAACTAGGTTGTTCAATTGGTAGTTTATGTGGGTATGAAGATTTTTCAATAGAGCAAAAGTTCTTGTAGGATGACCTTTTTGGTAATTGTTCCTCAACTCGTATGGCAAGGCGAATAACGTCATCAACTGACCAGTATTGATGGAGTTGAACATGATGAACAAATGTGAGTGTTCAATCCTCCCAGGTAACGAGCTTTTGTTTGTTCCTCCTTTTCATGAATATCACACTTCATCATCAACTTTTCAATCTGTCTGGTGTATTATTCCATTGATAAATTCTTTTGGCGAAGATTTTGTAGTTGAATGAAATTGTTTTGGTAGCAATGGGCAGGCAAAAACTTACTTGTTAATTCTCGCAGCATTTTCTCCCAAGTCCTGATCTTTCTTTTCTCTTCACATTCACACTTCTTTTTAAGATTCTCTCACCATATGGAGGAATCCTTCTTTAATGTGACTGCAATCATCTTTACCTTCTTCTCTTCGGGTACCTTCTTGTACTCGAACACTCGTTCAACAGTTTGAAGTCAATCTACAAACTCGTCGGGTTAAAGCTTTCCTTCAAAATCAGTAATTTCCACCCTTATGTCGTCATTTCTGGATGACTCGCTGCTCGATGTGTCGACTTCATATTCTTGTTGGTATCCATCCAATAAACTTTGTTGAGCATTTACCGTCTCTTGTAACTGTTGAACTTGCATCCTTAAATCTTCCAATTCCAAATCATTATGTCGCTGGTGTGTTGGAGGCATTTTGAAGGTTTGTTTTTAAGGTAAGAGGTCAAACTGTAATTTTCAAAAATATTGGAGAAGAACTGTAATTTTCAGAAAAATCAAGGGCAAAATTGGAAATTTCAAAAAAAATTGGGTCAATTTGTAATTTCTGAAAGTTCAGGGGTCAAAATGGAAATATGGAAAGTGTTGGAGTAAAATTGTAGATAAAGAAAGTATAGGGGTAGAACTGAAATTTTGTGGTTATGCTGACGTTGGGTGACATGGCGGACAACGAGTGGATGGTGTGGTGCTGACGGAGCGGGATTGGATGATGTGGCACATGATATGTGACTGTGGTCTGGCAAGTGCACCAGTCTATCGCTGAGTAATAATATTTATAAAGATTCGTCTCCACAGGGATCATGTCAAAGTAACTAGTGTTATTTAGGAATTTAGATAGTTTGCTTTCGCTTTTGGTTTTGAAAAGAGTTTTGATTCAGCACAGGAAATAAAAGATTAAAAGAGATAAGATGAGAAATATAAGTTAAGTGCTTTCGAATCCCTCCTCTATTCCTACTTGGTAATATGGCGTTATATTCGTACCAGCAATTTAATCGCTTTACCCTAGCAGATTAACATAATAGTGATTTGTGCTCTCGCATACTAACATCACCCTATTGCATATGAATATACTAACACTTACTAAAAATAGGAGAACTCTTGTTTGTCATGTTTGGATAGCTACACATAATCTCATGTTTCCTAATTATTAAGCCAATTTTATATATGCAGAATTTAATTGTGAACGTTAATCTATTGGCATACATCTCTCTTGGGGAAGCTGGTGTGGAATGTTCACCAAAACAGTGATGCCTTATGGGTTAAACTCATTCAACATAAGTATCTTAAGGAGGAAGCTCTTCTTAGTTCCAACAATAACAAATCAGGTTCTGTCACTTGGAATGCTATTAGAAAAGCCTTATCAGCCCTGAAAGAAGGCTTCCACTTTCGCCTGGGGAATGGTAACAGCTCCTTCTGGTTTACTAATTGGTCTGGAAATGGTATTATTGCTAACCAGGTGTTGTTTGTTGATATTCATGACCTTGAGATGAGGGTGAGAGATGTCTATATAGATGGCAATTGGCAACTTGATACGCTGTACACGAATCTTTCTCATGAGATAAAGGAGAAGTTGACCGCTATTACTATCAGTTTGAATCCTTCTGTGACCGAATGTTATACGTGGAAAGGAAATCTTAAAGGGATCTACACGGCCCGGGATGGTTATTATTGGCTCAATCGCAATTCTTTCTCGGCAAGATCCAATAGCGAAGTTTCTTGGTCCTGGTTATGGCACTTACCGGCGCCAGAGAAATTTAAATTCTTCCTCTGGACTATACTTCACAATTCGCTTCCAACAAGAGGGATGTTATCGCATCGTGGTATAATCCAGGGGAACCTTTGTCCTCGGTGTAATTCTCATTATGAAACTACACTCCATTGCTTGCGAGATTGCGGCTTCGCTCGAACCATTTGGAATTCTATTGGGTTCTCGAATACTGACTTCTTTCAAGGAGATGATACTTATGCGTGGTTACGTCATGGCCTTCGCAGCTCTTCTTTGTTTTTGTTTATGGCGGGTATTTGGTGGATTTGGAGGGTTCGGAACGCTCTTTGTCTGGATAGTGATTGGATTTCTTTCTTCACACTCAAGCTACGGATAATGGACAATGCCCTTTTACTGAAAAATTGCCATTCCATTGATCATGAGACATCTTTTACGAAACAAGTTAAATGGAATGCACTTGGGGGTACATGTATGATTTTGAATGTTGATGGAAGTAGTATCGGCAATCCTGGCATTTCTGGCTTCGGAGGGTTGATTCGCAAAGCAGATGGAGGTTGGGTTCATGGCTTCTTTGGAAACCTCGGCCATACAAATATCCTTCATGCGGAGCTTATGGCAATTTACAAAGGGCTCCTCTTAGCTTGGATCTGAACATCAAGGACCTCTGGTGCTACTCTGACTCCGTGATGGCGATTAAACTCATCAACGACCCTGTTGACGACTGGCACCACTATGCAGCCATCATCAACAATATCAAGGACATTATGAAAAGAGATTGGCAGGTCTTACTCCTTCATACTCTCCGAGAGGGCAACGCCTGCGCCGACTACCTAGCTAAGCATGGGGCAACTCACACTGATGTTTACTCCTCCATAGTCATCCCGCCTGCAGGATTAAATCTTGCTCTACTAGCAGATGCTTGTGGGACTTGTTTTACTAGATAATTTCCTTTAATTTTTTTTTTGTTTTTTTGCCTCTTTGTACCCAAAAAAAATATAGCTCTAGCCTCTAGCTCAAGAGTTCTTGTCTCCTTCTCCGCTAGCCTAATTACTTCTTCTTTCCAATATTCGGGGGCTAACCAAAATTCCTAAGATTGCAATTTATAAGTGACGTCTACTTCTGTAAAAAAAAAAAGAAGTGACGTCTACTTATAAATTGTATAAAAACAAGAAAGTAATGAAAGATAATTAAATAATTGATGATAATATAAGTTTTCTCAAACCAATTACATGTCTCAAATATTTCTATAGGAGTTCATCTACTTGACCTAACCAAAAGAGATTTAGCTACTAAGAGGCATAATTAAAACAAAAGAATTATAAAATTATGCATACAAAGTAACCTCGATGCCTTGTAGAGGAAGTGGCCCCTCCCTATGGTGGGGAAGAGTGCCTCCCCCTGAGACTTCCTTGTTGCTCCGCCATTGCTCCTTAGAGACTTGTATTTCCCTAAATTTCTGAATGAATAATTGTGAATGAGGGGAGCACAATTTATAGTTTTTTAGTGGGCTTGGACTTGTTCTATCGTAGCACGATGTAATCGATCGTGGCACGATGATAACTTCAGAATTAGCTTTTGGCTTCAACGTGAAAGTTGTAGCTCTACGCCTTATCTTTCCAACGCATATTTGCACGCCTCAATCTGATACTCGTAGCTCTAGTTATGGTCCGCGTAATGAGAAGGTGTCTTGGATTTGAACTCATTATGGCACGATGTCTCACGGTGGTTCATCGTGGGACGATGTGATGTTGATCTTACCTCAAAATTGCACAGATTTGCTTCAAATTAATCTTTGGGCATCGTGGTCCGACGACATCTGTTTGCATATTTTTTCATAATCCTTTTTTGCATAATTTTTCACTCTTGCTTCTTCAACAAGTAACTTCAATCCTCTATGTCTTTTTACATGATTTGATCTTCAAAACTGCTAAAAATTACATAAATAACCTAAATACATACTAAAAAAACATCATATAATTTATTGTCATCAACGTGTCTCGTCTTCTTCCTTGATAGGCGTGTGGCAGTGCATGAAGACGGGCGTTGACCAGGCCAAGGGCAGACCTGTTCAAGGCTTGGTGTGGCTATAGCCACACCAGCCCGACCCAAATATTTTTTTCAAAATAAATATATTTTTAGTCATTTTGTATACATATTCATACAAATATTAATGTAAATATTAGCTTAAGTTTTATTTTTGATGACCGTAAGTCTCTTTATACACATATTAGTTTAAATATTAGTGCAAATATTTGTTCACAGTCTATTATTGATGATTTCAAGTCTTTTGTTATAGTACAATTTTATTTTAAGTTATATAGTTTAATTTTATAATAATTAACTTTGATTTTGTTTGTTAAAAAATAGTGTATTACTAATTGAATGTATAGTATTGGGTAAAATTAGCAATTTAACTAACATATAAATATGAAATGATATAAAAAATGTATAATTGATATTTATTTTTTTCAATTAAGATAGGATCTTGTGAAGCATCAAGCAATAGTGATATGCATGATTTAATAGATATTCAAGACGTTATAGTCCTTTTTTTTCGAATAAAAATTTTGTGGTTTTTTAAATTTGGTTTGTTGGTTTCTCTTTTTGAATAGAAATTTTCTTATTTATTGGTTTGTCGTTGTTCCTTTTTGGCTAGAGATGTTGTATTGGTAGTAATCTCATACATTGTTTGTTGTTTAATTAACTGAATTATCAAAATGAAAAAAAATTCCAATAATATATAAAACTTTTAGCCCCACTGAAATTTTTTGTCCAGGACCGCCCCTGCTTCCGCGGAGGCGCGTGAGGGCACGTGATCTGAAGGTTGGCCGTGAAATTTTGTATTTTTTAAAGAATGGGGATATATCGTTGGGGAAAAGCAGAAGAAAAGGATTTAACGGGTAGAAGAAGGGATGTTCGGAAAAGCCTAAAAGACAGGACTATCAACTCTGAATTTCGGACCTCAATATCCTGCTGCTCATGGTGTTTCACGATCAGTATTGGAAATGAACGGAGAAGTGGTGGAACGTGCGAAACCACATATTAGATCACTCCAGTGCGGCAGAGGTTTTCGGACCTCCTGAACACGATGGCGGTGTTAGTTTTGCGAAAAAATGGCCGCAAAGTAGAGTTTCGGGGTGGCAGCTCTCTTGCACTAAGAATACCCCAAGAAAAGTCAAGCTTTTCGTTGATTTTCTCACTAAAACTCAACTCCGAATTTGGAACATTGCTCTTATGCCAAAATGGCTCATGAGCCATGGGAGAATCCACTCTCAATATCTCAAAAGAGAAACACAATTGTTTGATTACTGACGCTTGAATGACGAAGTACATTGTGGAGCTCCTATTATAGGAGAAGATGAGACTACAATCCTTACATGGATGAAGACAAGAGTCCAAAGAAATACATGCAACAAGACAAATGCTGAAATAAACATTATAAGTGTTATAATCAACATTACAAATGCACTACATGCAAGATGATCATTTACAAGTGTTCAAATAATCATTATGTAAGAATATATGCAAGATGTTATGAGTGGATCATATAAGGGATGAGTTTAGACCAAAAATGTATGAGCAATACTTTTGGGCCTCAATCATTCTCTATCAATTAGCAAGGAGGCAAATCTAAAAATGTATAAAAATAGTTTTTAAAATTTTTAATTTTGATATAGCTTCACTTTATAACACTAAATAAGGCTTAAAGCGAATTATAAAGTGAAGCAAAAAATAGTTGTTTAAATTTTTGAAGAATTGCTAATATGTTGTTACATTTTTATAATTTATTTTTTCAAAGGCTTTTATATTTTTGTCCGAGGCACTTTACTACCATAAATCAATGAACTTATAACTTATAAAGATTTTTTTTTCTTTAATATATTTTTTTCTTTCCAAAAACTTGAAGCCTTTATTTAAGTTGTCTTACCTTTAGGTCGGTACTGCATCTTTTGAATGGCTTATGCACATACTTCATCTGGCCATACATAAAAGCAAAATTATACTTTTTATATTCATTGAATAATGATGTATTTAGTCTATATTATAGTCCAAATATATCAAATTTTACTTACAATTGTGGCTGGAGAAATACCGCACATAATTCAAATTTGATGTGAAAGCACCCCATTACTAATTAATGGATTAAAGTGATAATGATATATGCTGTGCAGCTAGCACCTAACTTAGAGAAATACTGCACCCATTAACAGTTTTACCTAATCTCTACTACTCAACTTGGTTTTAGTGGGCTTTAAACAGAATCAACGCCACAACGATGAAAAAGATGGAAGTTCAATTTTTAATTTTTAATTTGTAGGGGCAACCCACGTCAGTTATTTAAAATAAAATATCTCAGAAACATTTTTTAAATTTTTATTTAAAGAAACTATTTATTTAATAAGTAAAATATTTCAATTTCTATAAGATTTTTTGGATATATTTCAATTTGTTATTTCAATTTCTCAGAAACACACATTTCTATAAGTAAAATTTTACTTATAAAATTATATATAGTCTCGTAATTTAATTTTAGGTTACATTTTAATTTTTACACCATTTTTATATCTATGTCATTCTTGATCATTCATCTATGTTTATATATAATTTTTCAAACTTTAAACTTCTGATTTTTTTACGGCATAAAATATATTTATAATTGAAAGGAAAAAAAAGAGAAAGGAAACTATGTATATAATTTTGAAGTCTGAATTCATATTAAAACATAAAAAATGACTAATATGTTATAAATAATTAAAATGACTAAATTATTAAAAAACCATTAGGTGCATAAAATGATTTTAGAGTACAACCCTATAATTATGCATAAGCCATCCTTATGCACCATACATAAGTTACTTAGTGCACCCCCCAAATTACTCGTGCACCCCACAAATTACTTGTGCACCCCCTAAATTCCTTGCGCACCCCCAAATTTCTCGCACACCACCATATGACTTTTGCCCCCCAATTTTTTTTTCTTTCTCCCCTCCACATTTTTATCATAAACCATTTTGCTGTGGGAATGATTTCAAAGATATACACTCAAAAACCATTAAGTGTATAAGATGGTTTTGGAGTACAACTCTATAATTAGAATATAAACAATAATTGTGGTTTAATGGTTTCGAATGTCTTATATGAGAAATCAAAATTATTGTTAAATGGTTTTAAATAATGATTATAATTGTACCAAAAAAATAAAAAATAATGATTATAATAAAAAACCATTAAACCATTTTGTTGTGGGAATGGTTTCAGATGGTTGTAATAAAAAACCATTAGGTGCATAAAATGGTTTTGGAGTACAACCATATAATTAGAATAGAAACAATAATTGTGATTTAATGGTTTAGATTGTCTTATATGAGAAACCAAAATTATTGTTAAATGATTTTAAATAATGATTATAATTGTACCCAAAAAAAAAAAATAATGATTCTAATTATAGGTTGTAGTTCAAAACCATCTTATGCACTTAATGGTTTTGGAGTGTATATATCTGAAACCATTCCCACAGCAAAATGGTTTAGGCTAGAAATGTGGGGGGACAAAAAAAAAATTGGGGGCACAAGTCATCTGGGGGGTGCGTGAGAAATTTGGGTGGTGCACGAGAAATTTGGGGGGTGCACGAGAAATGGGGGGGTGCACGAGAAATTTGGGGGTGCGCGAGAAATTTGGGGGGTACGAGAGAAATTTGGGGGGTGTGAAATTAGGTGGGAGTGTGTTAGTTGAAATTGGCTAGGATTATTACATGTGGATGCTCAATCTAATGAGTGTTATTGACTTATTTACCATGCATAAGGATTACACTTATGTATAATAATTTCCCCCTACAAGATATACCAAACCGGCAAAAGAGTACAATTAGCTAATTATTAACTGAATTTAAATTAAAGGATCAAAGATGTAATTTTGTCAATATTTATTGTGAAATATTTATTTTTAAAATGTCTTTATTTTAAATATATTTGGACATATTTTGGCATAAAATACATTTATTTTAATTAATTTTGACATATTTTTGGCGTAAACTAAATGTCTTCTATCTGCAAGCAAACACTAATCAATCAAACTTTATAGAATTGTAGGATTCAAATAAGTGGCAAACTCTTCTCAAGAGTTTTAACATTTCTGCATCTTAAATTTGTCACTAATCAACATAGTAGAACCGGCCTTTGTGTTGACAACGTAATTATGATTGGAATTATTTTTCTTAACAAAAGAGATTTATACATATATTTTAATAATTTGAAGTTTATGAGAGAAAAAGTTGAGTTTAATAACCACCATATATATATAGCCATTTTTAAAGGTGGTCAGATTTTTTCTTTATTTTTGTGTGAGTCTAGCCACTAGGCTACTTGATATTCTTTATTACTCCTTTTAGTTCTTATTATGAGAAAAAAATTATTTAGATTTATGGAATTCTTGATGTTTTTGGATTAAAAAATATATCAAATACATTAGTTATTTCATAAATTTAAAAAGCATTTTTTTTTAGATCAAATACATCAATCATTTCATAAATTTAAATAGTAAATTTTTACATATATTAAGGATTAGAGTAACTATAATCTTTCTAAGGAAGATTTTTGTTTCTTATTGGTTTAGGGTAAGAGTCATTTTACATCACAATGGTTAAGGATTGCTGTCATAATGAACAATCCATGGCTGGAACAATAGTTTGTAATACATAACAGTTTGTACCAAAAACTTCCGAACAGAAACAACTTGATGGGGAATTAACACACAATAATAATAACAGAGCAATGCGTAACGGAAATAAAATTCCCCAAACTTATAAGAACCTTGAGGACCAACACACAAATAAAAAGCAACCAATAAAGCAAAATAAAGACACCGAAATTTTAACGTGGAAAACCCTCGATGTGAGAGTAAAAAACCACGGGTCGTCCAGACCAAAGAAATAGCTCCACTATAATCAAATAAGGGTACAAGAAAGTCTCAAAGTGATGCACAAACAAGTGCTAACAACCAATCAAACTACAAAGCACTAAAGCTTATAAACCAAGAACAAGAAGATGAAAAATCCCCAAAAACCTGATGCCTTGCGAGCACGATTTCTCTCGGCTCAGAAATCTTTTTGACGATCCGAACGGTCAAAAGATAGCCTCTGGAGCTGCGAACCTGCCCTCCAAATTTGAGCGAAATCCAACGGTTAACGAATCGAAAATCGACGTTTTACTACAGCTGGTTTTGTAAAAACGGGAATAACTTTCTCTCAACTTTTTTCTCTTTTTGATTGTTGTTCTCTCCCAAAATTTACTCACTCTTACAACCCTAATATGACCACTCTCCACTTATATAAGTGAGACATAATGGGCCACCAAACTTGGACTTTTATCCACATAGGAAGGGAGCCCAAAACCCAACAAATCTCCCCCTCACAACTATGTGGAGGAAATCGCCAACCCGGCGATATCACAACATGCATCAAACTTCCCTCTTGATAAAGCTTTGGTCATCATATCTGAACCATTATCATCTGTATGAACCTTAGCTAGCTCCAACAACTTAGCATCCAAAACGTCACGTATCCAATGATACCTCACATCAATATGTTTGGACCTATTATGAAAAGTTGGATTCTTACCAAGATGAATAGCACTTTGACTATCAACAAATAACACATATTTGTCTTGAACAAAATCAAGCTCCTGCAAGAATTTCTTCAACCATAGCAATTCTTTGCATGCTTCGGTAATGGCAATGAACTCTGCCTCTGTAGTAGACAATGCTACACACTTTTGCAATCTGGATTGCCAAGCGACAGCTCCACCTGCAAATTTAATCAAGTAACCTGAAGTGGACTTCCTGGAATCAATGTCACCAGCCATATCTGAGTCAGAGTATCCTTCTAAAGTAGGCTTGTCTCCTCCAAAGCAAAGCCTCATACAAGTAGTACCACGAAGATACCTTAAAACCCATTTGACGGCATTCCAATGCTCTCTACCTGGATTTGACAAAAATCTACTGACTGTACCAACAACATGTGCTATATCTGGTCTTGCACACACCATTGCATACATCAAACTGCCCACAGCAGACGCATAAGGAACACGTTTCATATCAAACGTTTCATCTTCACTTGAAGGACTTTGTTTAGAACTCAACTTGAAATGAGTAGCAAGAGGAGTGCTTACCACCTTAGAGTTTTCCATCTGAAATCTCTGCAACACTCTTTTGATATAGTGCTCTTGTGACATCCAAAGTTTCCTCTCCTTTCTGTCACGCATGATTCTTATGCCAAGAATCTGTTTAGCTGCTCCCATGTCTTTCATGGCAAATGACTCGCCCAACTGCTTCTTTAACCTGTCAATGTTAGAAATATTTTTCCCTACAATGAGCATATCATCAACATATAACAACAGGATAATGAAGTCATCATTAGAAAATTTTCTAACAAAGACGCAATGATCTGAAGTAGTCTTCTTGTACCCTTGATCAGACATAACAGACTCAAACTTCTTGTACCACTGCCTTGGAGCTTGCTTCAACCCATACAGACTCTTTCTCAATCTACACACATAGTCTTCTTGGCCTTTAACTTGAAAACCATCAGGTTGCTTCATGTAGATCTCTTCCTCCAAATCACCATGAAGGAAAGCCGTTTTCACATCCATTTGCTCAACCTCTAAATCAAGAGTAGCAGCCAAACCCAACACGGTTCTAATTGATGACATCTTTACAACAGGTGAGAAAATTTCATTAAAATCAACACCCTTTCTTTGACGGAAACCTTTCACCACTAATCTGGCTTTATACCTTGGAGACTCGGAGTTACTCTCATGTTTGACTCTATATATCCACCTGTTTTCCAAAGCCCTTTTGCCTTCAGGCAAATTCACTAAATCATAAGTGTGATTATCATGCAATGATTTCATCTCATCATTCATTGCATCTAACCACTTTTGATTTTCATCACTTTCCATGGCCTCTTGAAAACACTCAGGTTCACCCTCATCAGTCAAAGTCACAAACTCATCAGAATTATACTTTGTAGAAGGTTGTCTCTGTCTGTTGGACCTCCTAAGTTGAACTTGAGATGATTCTGGAGCTTCACCAAGATTCTCATCCTGTGACATATCATTCTCCTCATCATTATCAGCTGGAATATTTATCTCTTCTCCAAGTTGTTGATTTTCAACATAATTATGTGGCTCATCATTCTGAACCTCACCACCAGTAGTATCCAGATTATGAACAGGCAACCGAACCGGATCAACATTAGACAAACTGATATCTTTCTTTGGTGTAGTCTTCTCCACCTTATCAATGTCTTCAATAGTTTGGTCTTCCATAAACACCACATCGCGGCTTCTGATAAGTTTCTTCCCAATAGGATCGTACAACTTGTAACCAAACTCATCCTGCCCATAACCTATGAAGATACATTGTTTTGACTTTGCATCCAACTTGGATCTTTCATCCCTTGGAACATGCACAAAAGCCTTACAATCAAAGACTCTCAAATGATCATACTTGACATTCTTTCCAAACCAAATTTTGTCTGGAACTTCACTGTTCAAAGCAACAGTAGGAGTGAGATTAAGAACATGCACCGCTGTGTACAGTGCCTCACCCCAATAATGTTTAGGCAACTTAGCTTCAGAGAGCATACATCTAACTCTCTCAAGAAGTGTTCGATTCATCCTCTCTGCTAAACCATTCAACTGGGGAGTTTTAGGAGGAGTCTTTTTATGTGAAATACCATGCTGCTTGCAATAGACATCAAATGGACCACAATACTCACCACCATTGTCAGAACGAACACATTTCAGCTTCTTGCCTGTCTGTCTCTCAACCAAAGCATGGAATTCTTTGAACTTCTCCAACACTTGGTCTTTCGTCTTCAAAGCATATACCCATAGTTTCCTGGAACAGTCATCAATAAAAGTAACAAAATAAAGTGCACCACTAAAAGATTTTACCTTTAATGGACCACAAACATCAGAATGTACCAATTGAAGTAACTCTGACTTCCTTAAGGGAGGATGCTTCTTGAAGGATACTCTGGTCTGTTTACCAGCCATGCAATGAGAACATTTCTCCAAATCTACATTCTTTAATCCAGGAAGCATATCCTTTTTGGCTAAAACATTCAGCCCCTTTTCACTGATATGACTAAGCCTTCGGTGCCACAAAGATGCTTCCATGTCAATATCATTCACACTGTCTCTAGCAACCAAAGCTTTTGTCCAATACAGTTTAGAATTTTTCTCCCCTCTAGCCACAACCAAGTTACCTTTGCTGAGTTTCCACTTTCCAGAACCAAAGTGATTATCATAACCACAATCATCAAGCATATGCACAGAGATCAAATTAAAACGGACATCAGGAGCATGTTTGACATCTCTAAGCAACAATTGCATTCCCATGTTGGTTTGCAAACAAACATCACCAACACCAATGATCTTAGATAGACCATCATTACCCATCTTCAACACTCCAAAATCACCAGGAGTATAAGAAGTGAAGAACTCCTTCCTCGGGGTAACATGCAATGTAGCACCACTGTCAACAACCCACATGCTCTCATCTGATACAAGATTAACAGACTCATGATCACGAAGAATAACAAGATCATCATTGGTAGCAGTAGTAACACGGTCATCATCATCATGATCTCTTTGTTTATTCTTATTCTTCTTGCCTTTGTTATCCCTCTTCCACTTAAAACAATTCTTCTGTATAAGTCATGTCATATGACAATAATGACAATCCACATTCTTGTATCGCCCTTTGGACTTGCTTCTGCTATTCTCTCTACCACCCTTCGGTTCCTTTTTCTGACTTCTCTTCCTATTTTCAGTGACAAGTACCTCGGATTGAGATGAAGTACCTTGTGCCTTCCTTCTCATCTCCTCATTAAGAATGCCACCCTTAGCCGTTTCCAAAGAAACACACTACAACATTTTTAACTATAGACAACTTGTCAAAAAGTGTGGTCTAAACCAATAAAACAGTGGCCTAAGGTTTAGGCCACGGTTTGGTCACGGTTTGGAGGGTGTGGTGTATGCGGCCGTGGCCTTTTCTCTAAAGCCACGGTTTTGTTCACTTTAGCCCACGCATAACAAAAAACCGTGGCGTATAACATTCCAAGAAGCCACGGTTAATTGATTGGTTTTAGGCCACAGTTTTGTTTAGCCCACGGTTTCATAGTTGTTGCCTATACAATAGTCCACGGTTTTGCAAATATGGCCTATACAATAATCCACGTTTTTGTATTAGTTGCCTATACATTACGCCACGGTTTCGCACATGTTTTTGGTACATTAGGTCACGGTTTTCTAAATGTTGCTTGTATAATATACCACAAATTCCTCAGACTTAACCGTGGGCTATAACATTTTGGCCACACAAATAAAGTGTTGCTAAAAAGAATAGGCAACACACTACTATTAACAAAACTGTTGGCTATATTGTTTGGCTTCACAAATAAAAGCGTTACGTACAACACCATTGTCGCCTGTAAATATACATTTCTTTCATTTATTCCAATCCACTTTAATCACAAATATCTAAATGTTGCATGCAATCCACAATACCACATTTTTTAAACAAATTTGTATTAATAATTAATATTGCTTGAAATAACTAAACTTTACTTAAAAAATAGTAATCATTGCTTGAGTAAAATATATCTAACAAAGTTGATTTACAAAATATTGCAACATCATCCACAAAAAATAAATCCATGATTCCACAAGAAAATATATCTAAATGTTACTTCCAAAAGTCAAAACCAACCATGTCTTGCATTTCAAAAAAAAAGTCTTCCATGCATTGCAATGCTTCAGTCTTCTTGATCTTCGGGTCCAAACTGTAGAGAAAAAATTATATTAATAAAAGAAAGTGCAATATATATGATTCTCAAATATATGTTCTAAATATTGTTTATGCAGCAAAACAGTATTGTGAGAAAACATGTTGAGAGAGCAACACATGATATGAAAACAGTAATAACAACATATGAAGGGAAACATAACCATGATGTACCTTTAGGAAGAGGAAGTCAAACTATAACATGAACAAAACTTCTCTTAATTACAACAAAACATGTAATGTAACACCTATTAGGCCTTCAACAGTTACTAATTATTCTAGCTTATCAAATTTCACAAATTCACTTCATGATGAATCAAAGTTACCAAATTATAGAACTCAAGAAGATCAACATTTTCAGCATAAAAGGCAAATGGTACAAGGAGTACTATAGTGGCCAAACAGTTTTACAAAGAGAAACACAAGGTGTATTAAACACCCTTGCTGCCAAAAACTAAGAAATCGGGCAAATGGCAAACAAACAACCACCGAAACAGCAGCACCAAGTAAAACTCAATACACAGGGAGCAAAACACAGTCACAGAAACACAAACTCGACAGCAATTTAAAGTGGTGTCTTTCCTACGGTTCTATGGACTAAGCATCAAACATAAAATCAAATTTAACAAGTACATGTCATACCTTTTCAGGAACATTGGTCCACTCTTTGTCCATCACTTTAAATCTAATAGAAAGAAAAAAAAAGTTTGAAACTACATACGAAACTATAATACCATTGCAACATCAACAGGTGTTCTAAAAAATAAGCAAACATTGAATGGCATAATTATGCAAAAGCTATACAACATGTGTTCTACGTACCTACTGCAGTACTTCTGTTACATATTTACTTTTGGCCACAACATTTTTCACACATTATTCAAAAATGGAAGTTACTTGTGGCTATATTAGAGATATGATTTGTTGTTATGTTGTGAATGAAACGAGTCAACAATAGGCCAATTAAAACACAATTAACAACAACTTCAGCATGACATGTAAAAAAATCCGCATAAACAAATAAAGATTGAGACTGCAGCATATCAATAGGGTAATTAAAGAAACGCTAACAAAACTATAACATCTCTAAAAAGATAGATACATTTTCCTTTTTCTCAATGAGATTAGATTTCATATAAAACAGAGGTCAAAAGCACCCAAATCACAAACATACATGCTAACTTATAACAAGTGTTTATAAGATTTTGTGGCCCACTTACCTAAAGGTTCAAAGCAATGTAAATATCAGGGAAGAAAACGCTGCAACTGTCTGGGAAAGATAGGTTGAGTTCTGCATAAGCAAAAAATTGATTAGAAATCAGAGGTTCTAAAGAAAAAAAAAAGACCACTTAGAAACATATAAGCATAATTACTTAATCGTATATGCATGATCTAACACATTGTTCTCTAACTTGTCAAAAGAAACACGGAGTTTCTTACTGAACTGTCAAAAGAAGCTATCTCAAAATTTGGAGAATTGGCACTTGAGTCTAAGGTGAAGCGGTTTGAAAAAACAACCCAATACTATCTCTCAAAACAATCAGAAAACCACCACTACTATACTATCTCAAAACAATCAGAACCACTACTAGTCCACTACTATCTGTTTCTGTCACGCTACCATGAAATGAAACACTCCTAGTACTTAATGTTAATTAAATATAACTAGTATCAATCAATATATGTTAGCATCTAACATCTTATTACAACCTCTTATTGATCACTTCAACTCTTATAACAACCCCGTAGCAGCAACATCATCTTCTACGTGGCATATATCCATTTATTGTTCCTTTATGTAGTTATACAAAAAGCATGAATTACCAAATTTTTTATAAGTGTAATCTAACAAATATAAGATGCTGGAACAACTCTAAACAAAACAGAGTGACAATCAAATGAAAGTGCAAAGTTTCAATATTTGAAACAAGTTAAAGATAAATTATAATGTAAGTGGTGATATATGGTAGCTTATTAGAAACTGGTGAGGTGTCATGGCACATGATCAAAACAACTACTGAAACATACTAAGAAGGAATCACATAAATATCTAAAAAAAAAACAACATATGAACCATTAAGTTTTTTAAATAGTATCTAGTCTATATGCATAAATCAAAACATTCTTGAACATATTATTTCACTTTTAATATCAAAAAAAAAAAAGTACTTAGTGAGATCTATTTAAGTGTTTTTTTGAAGGCTAAAAACTATTTAAGTTTGTGGTGCAAAGCTTTGCCATACACTAACTTTTTTGTGTCATTTGTCCTAGAGAGGTGAAGTACCCAGGGATACTTTTTTCCTGCTTATGACACACATTGTGGGGGAGGAGGTGCTTTCATCAGCAGCAGCAAAATTGCTAGAAGAGGTAGGTAGGGTAGATGGTTTATGTTAAGAACATGTTGCTGATGAATTTTCTATAAGGCAGTTGAATAATGATTTGAAGGTTTTGTTAAAAACTATTTTTTTCTTTTGTAGAAAAGCAAACTAGAGGTCACAGTCATTGCACAACCTGGAACTGAAATCAATTCTAGTAATCTAAAGGTGCCATTGAACCAGCTGTTCAGTTCCATGAGTCCCCAAGTTGATGCAGACAAAGTCATTGAACTTTAAACTTTAGCTAAGAAATCTAAGGTTCGTTACGCCAAACTAGTTTCACTATTATTTCTTTTTTCCTCTCTTCAATGCTTAAAGCTATTTAAGTTTGTGGATAACCATCTAGAGTATTGTCTTGTACTCTATTCAATTCAATGGAGTACTATATTCTGAAGCTTTTACTTATGAGTTCTTGGGCCTTTTTTAACGTGTCATTATTATTGAAATACAAACAAGTGGAAGACTATATTATCGATTCACACTTAGCACCATGTAAAATCAGCAAAAACTATATTATGGATTCACATTTAATCACAAATATACCAACAATAATTACAAATAAACCAAACCAAATGAGATTCACACTTAGCACCATATAAAATCAGCAAAAACTATATTAGGGATTTAGGGATTTGAATCAGTAGAAAAAATAACTAATACACAAAATCAGTAGAAAACTGAAAACGAAGATTCACACATATAAATGAGTAGAAAACTGAAAACGAAGATTCACACTTATAAACAACTATTATCAGTAAAAAAAAACTAATAAAGAAACAAACAAACCAAACCAAATGAGATTCACACTTAGCACCATGACTCTATTATCAAACGAAGATGCTGACATTTGAATCAGTAGAAAACTGAAAATGAGTTACATGAGTTGCGATTTAGGGATTTTGAGAAGCAGAAGCTAACAACCGGAAGAGTTTTGAGAAAATAGAAGGTGATTTAGGGTTTTTGAGAAACTGAAAGGAGGTCGATTTAGGGATTCTCAGTGGTAGTGGTAGTGGTGTGATTTAGGGATTCTCAGTGGTAGTGGTGGTGCTGCGATTTTCGGATTCATACAAGTGAGGAGGTAGATTCAGACAAGTGAAGAGAATATGTTTCTTTTTTATTTTCTTAAGAAATTTTTTTGGTAAAGTAAGATATATTTTCAGTTTGCCGCTTATAGTAATTTTCAAGTGGCGCTCAATTTTTTCATTTGGAGCCTCATGTCAATATCTTAAGCCACGGTTTTGAAAATATCAATAAGCCACGATTATATTTTGTGGTATAAAATTTCTACCCGTAGCCTAAAGTGCTATAGGCCACACTTAAAATTGGTGGCCTTTAGAATATTTTGGGCCACGGTTTAAAGGAGAATAGGTGACGGTTTTTTCAAAGAAAGTTAGAAAATGACCTATATATGCAAGTTATATGCAACAGTGCTAAAAGCGTTGCATATTCCTATTATAGGCCACTCGTTTTAAATTGTGGATAAATAAAGTGTGGCCTATACTCAAAAATGTTGTAGTGACAACACCTTTAGGAGCAGAACTTGTAATAGAAACCCGAAATGTCTCCCAAGACTCTGGTAAAGATAGCAATAAAAATAGTCCCAACAGTTCATCCTCAAATTTGATACCCATTCCTGACATCTGATCAAGGAGCCCTTGAAATTCACTCAAGTGGTCTGAAATAGAAGTACCCTCCTTATACTTCAAACTTATGAAGCTATTCAACAAGAACAATTTATTATTCCCTGATTTAGAGGCATACAAGGACTCTATCTTCTCCCACAAAGTTTTTGCATGAGTCTCATTAGCAATATGATTGTAAACATTATCTTCTACATATTGCCTAATAAAACCACATACCTGTAGATGTTCAAACTCTCATTCTTCTTCAGACATAGAATCCAGCTTTGTGGAACTAAATACCGGTAGATGCAATTTCTTCACAAATAGTAAGTCTTTCATCTTGCCCTTCCATAAATGGTAATTAGAACCATTCAACAACATCATCTTCATATTTGTAATTGACTCCATCATTCAAACAAGTAATAATGCCCTTAACCAAGAGCTCTGATACCACTCTGATGGGGAATTAACACACAATAATAATAATAACAGAGCAATGCGTAGCGGAAATAAAATTCCCAAACTTGTAAGAACCTTGAGGACCAACACACAAATAAAAAGCAACCAATAAAGCAAAATAAAGACACCGAAATTTTAACGTGGAAAACCCTCGATGTGAGAGTAAAAAATCACGGGTCGTCCAGACCAAAGAAATAGCTCCACTATAATCAAATAAGGGTACAAGAGAGTCTCAAAGTGATGCACAAACAAGTGCTAACAACCAATCAAACTACAAAGCACTAAAGCTTATAAACCAAGAACAAGAAGATGAAAAATCCCCAAAAACCTGATGCCTTGCGAGCACGATTTCTCTCGGCTCAGAAATCGTTTCGACGATCCGAACGGTCAAAAGATAGCCTCTGCGAACCTGCCCTCCAAATTTGAGCGAAATCCAACGGTTAACGAATCGGGAATCGACGTTTTACTACAGCTGGTTTTGTAAAAACGGGAATAACTTTCTCTCAACTTTTTTCTCTTTTTGATTGTTGTTCTCTCACAAAATTTACTCACTCTTACAACCCTAATATGACCACTCTCCACTTATATAAGTGAGACATAATGGGCCACCAAACTTGAACTTTTATCCACATAGGAAGAGAGCCCAAAACCCAACACAACTTGGGATGATGCGATTCAATTTGTGTCTCCATGAAATCAATTAATTCAAGCTAAGGTCATTCAAAAAAAAAATTAATTCAAGCTAGATTCTTGTCATAGAAATCACAAGAGGAGAAAACAAAGAGGAAAAAAATAAAAAACTGAAAGTGAAGGAATAATATACCTTTGATAAACATATCCCTCTATAATTAACACAAGAAGCGGTCACTTTTGGATTTATTTTCATATTCCACCAAACCATCTGATGAGAATTTGATAAGATATATAACTTGTTTTTTTCTTTAATTAATGTGCACAATTAGATTGATATGATAGATTTGTTTATAATGTATATGTCACTTTGGATTTGAAAAAGGTGAATGATTTTACGGGTGATGTTTTTAATTGAAAAACAAAACTATGCATTACTAGTTAGAGGCCATGTGACTTGACCAAAAAAACCCTAAAGGCCATGTGACAAATCAAATCAATGTTATTTAGTTAGAGTTGATAGAGTTTTAGAGCATATCCACAAATCGTTAAGAGTGTTCACGTGGATTTTGCATGCACACATCGTTTATTTAGTAGATATTTAATTTCAAAAAAATTTAGTCAAAATTAGTACTACCTAAAAATTGAATAGATTACCAATCGTTAATTGGTTCAGTGGTGATTGGCGCTGAATTTGGTAGGGAGGACCACGGTTCGATCCCCGCAACTGCGATCGGGAGGGGGCTGGAACCACTTGATGCCAGAACTGTCCCCCGAACCAGATTAAACTGATGGTGAAAACTAAAAAAAAAAAAAAAATTGAATGGATTTGTGTAAAAAAAAAAAAAATTGAATGGATTCAACAAATAATGTATTTTGTAATTATTAAATTGAACAAAATCAACACACCAACGCATATTCTTGTTTTCTAATATTTTCTTAAATTTTTTATCAATTGAACCCACATGTAATTTAACGGGTACATGTAATAGGTAGGATAAAAACTAGTACTATATAAATATAAACATGAATATGAGTAATTATCTATAGAAATAAGAGGATGCGGGTATAGATATTCTAGTACAAACTCAACTCCGTATCTTGATATTATATATATATATATATATATATATATATATATATATATATATATATAGAGAGAGAGAGAGAGAGAGTTAGGATCCGTTGACACCAACTAGTTTGACACAAAATGTTACACCTCTCAATAACGTTTTAACCGATATAAATTTTATAAAATCCACCGTTGGATTGAAAGTTTATATCATATAGATCATTTGTGTAAAGTTTAAGAGAGATCTAAAATCGTTTGATATGCTATTGAAATACATAAAGATTAACGGCATTTAAAAAAAGACGCAAACCGTTAATTTTGATGTATCTCAATAACATATCAAATGATTTTGAATTTGTCTGAAACTTTACTTAAATGATCTATATAATATAAACTTTCAATCCAACGGTGGATTTTATAAAATTTATATCGATTAAAACGTTATTGAGAGGTGTAACATTTGGTGTCAAACTAGTTGGGGTCAACGGATCCTGACCCGTTAATCTTCATATGTCTCAAAAACATGTCAAACGATTTTAGATTTTTGTAAAACTCAACATAGATGATCTATACGATATAAACTTTCAATCCAACGGTGGATTTTGTAAAATTTGAATTCGTTAAAGCGTTATTGAGCGGTGTAACATTACTCAAATGTTACACCGGTGTAATTTGATCCCTCCCCATATATATATATATATGTATATAGAGGACATATCATATGAGAATGGTATTCTTATATGAGAATGATGAGAATGATTTAGAGCCATTAGATTAAGATGTGTGGCTGAGATTAAATTTGTATTAAGTGAGTCATGCCACATTTAATCAAAAGGACATGGTTTCTTCTCACTGATCGCCCAACCCTCTTTCTTCTGCCATTACCAGTCCCGACCGTTTGTCTTCTTCCCTCTTGTCATCGTCGTCATTTGCCGGCGTGAGAACAAGGTCATCGGCGTAGTTCCGGCCGGTTGTCTTCTTCCTTCTAACTGTCGTCATTAATCACCGCCGTAAGAAAAGGGTCGTCAGCGTAGTTCCGGCCGTTTGTCCTCTTCCATCTCGTCATCGTCATTATTCGCCAGTGTGAAATTGGGTCACCGGCGCTAGCCATAACGGAAAAGCAAATTAACGTCCAGATCTGACTTTGAGTTTCAAAAGGAAAAATGCAGGAACTTTAGTGAAGTAAGAGAAAAATGAATCAAACTGGTGAATGGATTTATGAGATAAAGTTTTATTTTTTCCACTCTTGTTGATTTTGTATCATTTTTGTTGATCTTCCTTCCTTTATGAGGTGGTGTTGTTCACGTCGAAAGATGAAGCGGCAAAAGGAAACAATGAGTTTGGGAAGAGGAAATAATTACATGTGAGGCAATTAAAAATGTACCTTTTAATCTGAACCATCAAATTGTATCCAACGGTAGATATTTATTCTCATATTCTCATATAAGGATGTTATTCTCATAGGATATGTCATATATATATATATATAGGGGAGGGATCTAAAAAATAAATTTGGCTTATAATATGTAATAGGAGTATTTATTTATTTATGTGAATATATTTACTTATAAATGAATTTTTAAATATTAAACCAACATAAACTTATTTTTAATCTAAAAAGTAAATTTTACTTATAATATATAACAAAGGGTGTATTTAGTTATGTGTATATATTTAATTATAAATAAATTTTAAAATATTAAATTAAATTTATTTGTATTCGATTAATTTTATATAATGACAATATGAAACTTCTTCACAATGATTCTTCTTTTTGATCACCTCATGTGATAATTATTGCCTTTTTCATAAAAAAAAAAAAAACTAATTATAAGTGTGTTTGTTTAAGCTTTAAAAAAGATTTTATTTTGAAAAAGTAAGTTTTTTTATAAAAAAAAAAATGAAAAAAATATAAAGTTACTTTTTATTTGTTTACTCTAAAAAACATTTTTTTAAATGTGAAACTCCTATACCTAAATTTCTTGTTCTTTAATTTTTTTTTAAATAAACTATTAAGATTAGGGTTCTTTTTAATTTAATACTAAAAATGATTTCCTAAAATAGCTTAAGGCTATACTTTAAGTTTATGGTGACATCACATCAGTTAATTAACCCTTATGTCAAGGCGTTTTCGACTCTTTTTAACACATGAACATGTGGGGCTCCTGGATCACCAATCCCAATCCTCTAAAAAGCTTTTCAAAGCTTGATAACAAAATAAGCAAACAAACAAATTGAGTAAATTAGGGTATTACTATTAGAGCCAAAAAAGTAAAATCATATTATTGTATTGTATAAAATAAAACAATAAATGCGAAGGCAGAGTTGAGAAAAGAACAGAGAAATTTGAGATATTAAATTTATATGGTCCTAAAGTGAGATAATTAGTCTTCACTTATGTGGCACTCACATGTAACTGGATCTGCCTTTGTTTTGTTTTTCTATAGAGATATAGTGCAAATTAAGATTAGACTTGTGATTGGGACTAACTATCTTGCTTTCTTTGGTTGGAAGTGGGCCCGGACACATATGGGCTAAGGTCATTAAAACACCCTTAATACAGACACCTAGCTTAGAGATAAGTATTGTAGTCGTGGTCTCACAAAGATATAACACTATTATTTTAGGGTAAGTGACTTTAATTTGATTTTTTGGGACAAACTTTTATTTGATTTGTTTTATCCCAAATTGACATTTATAAAATTTAAGGCTACTGTCTCAATTTCTATTTAAGAATTATTAACCTTTTTTTATTAGTCCCGTGAATTTAGTTCAATTGTTAGGACATTGCAATATATATATATATATATATATATGGGTTGAAATTCGAACCCCGGCCCAGTCATCCCATTTATCCACTTTAAAGGTAGAATTTATAGCCACTAAACTACTTGACAAAAAAAAAATTATTAAGTTTCATCTCCTAATGTTCTTATTTTCAAAGAAATTTTTTGGCACCCTCCTACAATTTTTTGGACCAAATGCAGAGTCCATATAGGCTGACTCTTGGTTGTCCAAATTTAACGGGCGTGTGGTGCAATTTGTAGAGATATTTCTACTTCTACACTTGGTTATTTTGCTAAAAAAATTAGTATTACTTATGTTTTTCATGTTGTGATCAATTGTGGACATGTTGATGACCATTGAAATTGCTAATTTTAAGAGTTGGAATCTTCTTTGAATTGAAACATTTTTTTCGTTGGTCACACATGCTTTTCATAATCATTTTATGGTTCCTTGGCTACTCAAAAATCGTTGGTTAAATTGTGTTAAAATCACTAAGAAGATACTTTTCACCATATCTTACATTAACAGAAAAGGTAATATATATGCTTATGGTATTGTCAATCTGAATCTCCATCTACAAAAGACTCATTGGTGAGATTGTACACCTATTAGTATTGATCGTATAGATTTTGTTGATTTCTTTCATAGCATTGCACTTTTTTTCTTTCACCTAACTTTTTCCTTTGAGTTTTATAGATAAATTTTTTAATGAAATTATTATATTTTGTTTCTTCCACTTAGGTATTGGTTTATTTCCCACAAGTTTTTTTATTTCTATTTTTCTTTTTAATTATATTTTTAAGTTAACTTATTTGTTGATTAGTTAAAAGAAGTGTCAACTTAATTGAGACGATTTTACTCTTCACCTATTTCAACGAAACTTTTTATTTCTGCTTTAAAAAATTGATATTTACAATTCTATTCGAAATATGATTACATATTCCTTCCCTAGTCCCTAACCATGTACATATGTTAGACTTAGATATAGAATATGTATTTGAAGATGAGTTTATGTAAAATTTAGAAAGTATTGTACTAATTTATTTATTTTTTAACAATCAAATGGAAGTCCAATATAACCTTTTTTTATATATATAAAATAGTTACACTTGGATAAAAGGTAGACGGACAACAAGTTGCGCCGTTAAACCTTTTTGTATAGCAAAGTTCAATCTTTGAAAAACTACATTCATAGACTTAGGTGACACAATATTACTATGTATGACCTTTTAAACTCTTTCAAAAGATTTACAGTCTCTGATGCTAAAAAACCAAAAGTGTCGAATGCAAATGGTATAATTAAAAACGTGTTGATTGTCGGAGCATGCTTTCTCATGTTTGGTCATTTTGGTTGAAGAAGCTTTGAGGGTTGTCCGTCCCACAGTAAAATTCCCGACTCACAGTCCCACAAGGGGGAAAACTCCAGTCAAATTCACACAAACATGTTTCTCACCTACCTATCCAACATCGCTGGGCAAAGTGTCGATCTTTCTTCTTGTGGGTCAGTCAAGAAGTTCACCAGTGTCTTTTTCTTCACAGAAATTCATGCACGCCTAAAAAAATTCAAAAAACACATCTCTGACAGGTTATGTATGTATTTGAAGTCCGGGAGCTCCCTACAATGAGCTGCATGCTCCCTAAAAATGTTGAGGCACGCTTTACGACAAGAAAACTTCATCCTTCGAAAATAACAGAATCATGGGGCGATACCTAAGGATGGTACGATACTCAACCGGTGTTAGCCTGTATTTTCGACAGGCATTAATGAATTGGAGAGAGATGATGAAATCTCATTTAATGTGCATGATTGCGTTTTTAATATTCTCTTGGGAATTGATTCTAGTATTAAATCAAGAGATAATTGAGGCATTTGACGTCAGAGACTTTTAATGCAAAGTTGCTTGTCAAAGCCCAGGGGTCTGTCGAATTCGACAGAACATGTTGTTGCCCAATGAGCTTGTCGAATTCGACAAGAAGTTATTTGTGCAAATATCTATTTTTCGACATTACTGACAATGGTCGAAAATCATATATATATATATACGTGTGTATGTTTGTTTGTCTAACGTACTATGCAGAACGGAGAAAGCATACTCTGGACTTAGCAAATTATTCAAAAGTGGATAACGTTCAAAAGTCCCACCAGGTGTCAAAGGGAATTCAAATTGTCAAAGACACGTGGAGCATAGTTAGGCATTTTGTAGGTTTATAGCAGTTACTCTAGTTTGCCAATAAATATTAGTTTTTCATAAGAGAAACGGGTCCACAGTCCACAATTCATAATACATGCAAATTCCGTAGAAATTCAGAGTACCCATGTCAACGAGCGAAATGAATGCAAACAGGAACATGTACGAATCTGTGTACCATTCTTTGTAAACATTTTTACATTGTCAAATGCAATTTATCTTTCAAGTATTGATTACTTGCCTTTCATTTAAGTTTTCTGTACTTTAAGCATTCTGCAATTTATTTCATTGCATGCTTTTACTTTTCAAAGTTTTTCTTTAAACTTTATTTGCAATTCATTTACAAGTTTTCTGCAAATTTAACTTTGAAGCATTTTACTTTAAACAAACCATTTGACTGCGTCAAATGCTTTTACTTTTTATCAACTTATCCGATTTAACCCAAAAAGATATGAATATGTTTTCATCATCTTCTGCACAATCCATATGTCCCAGGATTTACTAGTTGATCCTTCTTGTAATAATCAAACTAGCGGTTGTTTACTAAAAATCGGGGTAAACAAATTGGCACGCCTAGTGGGACAATTGGATTGTGTATTTTTATTTAGTGTGTTTTTTTTTGAAAATTTTTTTTTTTACAAAAATTCGTTGTTTGGTGTTGTACTTTTGATTGTGTGTATATTTTTATATGCATTTGAGGAGTGGTAAATCTCTCCCAGAATTTTCAAGTGTACCAACTCGTCCTCGTTCCAGAATGGTGAGACCACCAAACAATCCCAATAATAATAACAATAATAACAATAATGGGGCAGAAACAAATCCTGTTCCAAATTCGACAGGGCAACCAAATCAACCAGTATCTGGCAATCCTAGCGCCAATCCTACTGGTGGGCCAACAAGCCCTGCCCTGAACTCTATGAATTCTGAAAGTATCCCAAGCAATAATGTTAATGGGGGGAGTTCGAACCCTGTAATAAGTTCTGCGACCGTTGGCGTGAGCGCCAGTGGGTCAACAATGCCTGCCACTACTTCAAGTATGGCAGGAGGGTTTGTTCCTCCAAATACGAATGGTGCAATAATGACACAAATGAATGTATCATCTATGCCAACGAACGTGTCACACACACATGGATACACAGACGGTAGTCAAGTTGGTGGAACACCGTCAAGACCCCCATGGTTGCCTAGAAACCCACAATATGGAATGCCAACAACAACGATGGCAAGCCTGTATAATTGGCCTTCGATAGAAAATTCTCCCTCATCTTCTGCGATGGGAAACAGGGGAAATTCCTTGAATTTGACAAATAATTCCATGAATGCACTTAGGCAACAAATGGATGAAAGTAACCATGATATGGTGAACGCATTGACCCAACAGATTGGCACAGTTTTTAACCCTGTTTTACAAACAGCCAATGATAATTACTTGTTGTTAGCCAATTAAATGGGAAGGATGGCGGACTTTTTTGGTGCCCCTGATGCTCCAAACAACCAAAGGGTTCTTCGTGCAAACCCGGAGACTCAACCAGAAGTTCAAGCCCAACCAGTGCGCATTGAAAGAGAACAGCCAGAACAGGGAGTGGTATTGGTAAATAGAAACCAGGATGCTGATAATGTTCTTAGGAATGTTCGACAAGAGAATGTTGCAGGGCATAATAACTTAGCCAATTTAGTAGAAAATATCTTGGCCCAAAATGGTTTGAATATAGGGTTGCATAGGCCAAATTTTGTGTCAGCATTGTCTGAATACGTATTGCAGGCAGAATTGCCAAGGGGATGGAAAATTCCCAAATTCACAAAATTTGCTGGTGATACTAATGAGTCTACTGTCGAACACATTGCCAGATATTTGGCAGAGGCAGGGAATTTGGCAAATAATGAAGATTTAAGAATGAAGTTTTTTCCCAATTCCCTCACTAAAAATGCTTTTACGTGGTTTACCACACTTCCCCCTCATTCAATTCATACTTGGACTCAATTAGAAAGGCTATTTCATGAACAGTTTTACATGGGACAATCTAGGATTAGCCTCAAAGAGTTAGCCAGTATGAAGCGCAAAACCTCAGAAGCCATTGATGACTATCTGAACAGGTTTCGCCTCCTTAAGGCAAGGTGCTTTACTCAAGTGCCTGAACATGAATTGGTTGAGATGGCTGCTGGTGGCCTTGACTATTCCATTAGGAAAAAGTTAGATACTCAACATTTAAGAGACATGGCCCAATTAGCAGATCGTGTTCGACAGGTCGAACGCCTCAGGGCTGAAAAAGTCAGAAATTCTAAGTTCCACAAGAAAGAAAAAGTGGCTTACATAGAAACCTGTGAAAGTGAAAATGAGTTCGACGATGGTCAGGATTACATGGAAAATAATGAAGTTAACATTGCTGAGTTAAAACCAGGCCCTCCTTATACTTGTAAAATGTTAAAACCATCAAATGGGAATAATCCTGTCGAACCAAAAAATGATAGATTTGTTTCTAAGACATATACTTTCGACATTACTAAATGTGATGAAATTTTTTACTTACTGGTCACTGATGGCCAAATAATTGTGCCAAAAGGTTTAAAAGTTCCACCTTTGGAACAACGTAAGAAAAGAGGTTTTTGTAAATACCATAATTTTTTGGGTCATAAAACCTCACAATGTGTTCTTTTCAGGGATCTGGTCCAGAAAGCCCTGCAGGAGGGAAGACTCAAATTTGGCGAAAAGCCAAAATCCAAACAGCAGGTGGATGAAGATCCATTGCAGATTGCTGATGCTGCTTACACAGAGCCATTTGAGTGCCTGATGTTAGAAGCATTGAACCTCACTGAAGGGGGGCAACTAGTTTCTATTCCCGAAGAAGAATACGAAAACAAAGTGGAAGAAGTATATCCACAGGCTGGGGAAACTTTATTGGATTTCCTTCAACGCTGCAAAGAGAATGATGGCGAAGCTACATTATGTCCTCATTGTAGTGCCATGTTCGACAAGAAGGCTGCTGCAGGCCTCAACAAGTTTTTGCCTCATTGTCAAGGTAGAAACAATTGGCCAAATCAAAGGCCAACCTATTCTAATGTTCTGAATAGCCAACAGGCGCCTGTACATCAGAGGTTGGGACCACAAAAATCATTTGTCCCCTCAAGCAGGACACCTGTCAATCAATGGGTTCATGGAAGAAACATGGACTATGGTCAAAGGAATATTGAGAAAGGAAACTCCAGTAACTTCAATCCCAAAAAAGATCCTGAATCAAGGAAATATGATTACAGGAATAATTACAAAGGGAAAAATCCCATGACAAGATCTCAATGGCGCAGATATCAACGCCAGAAGAAAGTGGCTGCTCAAAAATCCCAAATTACTGCTGATGGTAATGGAGAGAGGCCTATGGAATTGGCGAAGAGGCCAATGAAAGAAAGGTTAGGTGAACCAAAAGTCGAGTCTTCAGTTGCTGATAATGTCGAAGACGACCACATGGAAGCGGATGACTTTCTGGATTCTGAACCTGACCTCGACATAATAGTAAATGTTGTGTCGATTCTGCCAAGAGAGTTCGACGTCTGTTCTGAAATAACAGATGACGAAGAAGAATCTGGAATGCAAATGGCTCTTCACAGGCCAGTCTGTTACTATGTGATGAGCAATGGTGCTTTGGAAGACCAAATGGCTACATTTGAGAGGCCAGATGAAGGCATGAAAAGTCACTTGAAGCCTCTCTTCATACAGGCCAAAGTGAATAATGTAGGGATCAACAAAGTACTAATTGATGGTGGTGCTGCTGTTAACCTCATGCCAGAATTTCTGCTGAGAAAGATTGGTAAATCTTTGGTGGATCTTCATCCTCACAACATAGTGCTCTCAAACTATGAGGGTGAAACTGGTTTTTCTTTATGAGCAATCCAGTTGGATGTGGTTGTTGGAAGTACTGTAAGGCCAACCTTATTCTTAGTTGTTGCCTCTAAGGCAAATTACAATCTGCTCCTAGGTCGAGAGTGGATTCATGGAGTGGGGGCAGTCCCATCTACCCTGCACCAGCGCCTTATTATCTGGCGAGATGATGGTATAGTGGAAAATGTTGAAGCAGATCAAAGTTACTTCAAAACTGAAGTCCATCATCTGACAAAGCACTAATTCGACAAGAAATTAGCAACAATCTCACCATGTACTGAGAGAGACTTTGCACATCGTCCAGCAGGAAATGTTCACCATGCAATTAAACTGGACCCCACACATGGTTTCTTGTGGGAAAGAGAAGATGGAAACAGTGAGGATGGCGAGTATGAAGGCCACAACTGCCTAACTGGGTGGGATATCAAAGAAAACTACTATGTCTGAGTCCCAAACTTGGGCAAAGATTACGGCCTACATGGCTGAAAATAGAATCAAAATGGCTTTAGAAGCCAATTCATTGCCAGAAAATATGGCTGATGCAACCGATGACATAAAAGTTGGCAAATATAAGCCAGAATTGCAAAAGCTGGATTGCATTTATGATGACGAACCCTTAGGATTTGAAAAAGATCCAATCAGTCAAAGTCACAAGATGCAGGCACAGGACCCTTTGCAAGAGATTGACCTTGGAGACGGTTTGACAAAAAGACCAACGTACATTAGTGCAAACATTCCTCCAGATCTGAAGGCGAAAGTGGTGCAACTTCTGTTGGAATTCAAGGATTGTTTTGCTTGGGATTACAACGAAATGCCAGGTTTGAGCAGAAAATTGGTGGAGCATGAACTACCAGTTCGACCAGATAAAAAGCCAGTGAAACAGTTACCTAGAAGATTTGCACCAGAAATAATGTCAAAGATCAAGGAAGAAATTGAAAGGCTGCTGAGGAGCAAATTCATCAGAACAGCAAGGTATGTCGAATGGTTAGCAAATATAGTGCCTGTAATTAAGAAAAATGGTTCTCTTAGAGTATGTATAGACTTTAGAGACTTAAATAATGCTACACCAAAAGATGAATACCCTATGCCTGTAGCAGAAATGCTAATTGATTCAGCAGCCGGGTTTGAATATTTAAGCATGTTAGATGGCTATTCTGGCTATAACCAAATTTTCATTGCTGAGAATGATGTACCCAAAACTGCCTTTAGATGCCCAGGAGCATTAGGCACATATGAATGGGTAGTGATGCCCTTTGGTTTGAAAAATGCTGGGGCTACATATCAAAGAGCAATGAATTTAATTTTTCATGAATACATAGACACTTTTATGCAAGTGTATATTGACGACATAGTGGTCAAATCCTCGTCAGATGTTGATCATTTAGATCATTTGAAAAAATCTTTTGAAAAGATGAGGAAATATGGATTAAAAATGAATCCATTAAAATGTGCTTTTTGTGTTAATGCAGGAGATTTCCTTGGGTTTGTTGTGCACAAAAAGGGCATTGAAATAAATCAAAACAAAACAAAGGCTATTATGGAGACCAAATCTCCAACTACAAAAAAGCAACTTCAGTCCTTACTTGGGAAAATCAATTTCTTGAGAAGATTTATTTCAAACTTAAGTGGTAAAGCTCAACCATTCTCACCACTGCTTCGACTCAAGAAAGAAAGCGTTTTCACTTGGGGGCAAGAGCAACAACAAGCTTTTGACGAAATCAAGAGTTATTTGTCGAAGCCACCAATGTTAATGCCTCCAATAAGGAACAAATTCATGAAGTTGTATATTTCAGCATCAGATTCGACGTTGGGTAGCATGCTTGCCCAAGAGGATGAAAATGGCGAAGAAAGAGCCATTTATTACTTAAGTAGGGTTCTAAATGATGCTGAAACTAGATATAGTAGTATTGAAAAATTATGCTTATGTTTGTATTTTTCTTGTATGAAACTCAAGCATTATATAAAGCCTGTTGATGTTTTTGTTTATTCTCATTATGATATCATTAAGCATATGTTATCTAAACCAATTTTGCATAGTCGAATTGGAAAATGGGCCTTAGCCTTAACAGAATATTCATTAACTTATAAACCTTTAAAGGCAGTTAAAGGCCAAATTGTGGCTGATTTCATAGCAGATCATTCTGCGTTAGAAACTCCACAAAATTATGTAGATTCAGAACCTTGGAAATTATATTTTGATGGTTCTAAACATAAACATGGAGTTGGAATTGAGATTTTAATCATTTCTCCCTCCAGAATTCCCACCAAGTTCAAATACAAAATTAATGGGTTCTGCTCAAATAACGAAGCAGAATATGAGGCTTTGATAACAGGCTTAGAAATTTTACTGGACTTGGGGGCAAAAAATATTTTGATCAGAGGTGATTCAGAATTGGTGTTGAAACAATTGACAAAGGAATATAAGTGCATAAAAGAGCACTTGATGAAATATTTTGTCATAGCAATTTCTTTGTTAAAGCGTTTTGACCAAGTCATCTTTGAACATGTGCCTCGTATAGAAAATCAAGAAGCCAATGATTTGGCTCAAATAGCTTCTGGCTATAAAATTTCTAGTGAGAAACTAGAAGAGTTGATTGAGATTAAAGATAAACTCATTGTTGATCAACCTCCTTCTATGGAATTGTCAATGCCAAAACTTGTGGGGGCAGATGTACCACAAGATAATGGTCAAGATACCACTTATAACTCTGACGAAAAGGATGAAATTTTTGAAATTTTTGCCATTGACAATTTATCTGATAATGATTGGAGAAAACAACTTGTTGAATATTTGCAAGATCCAAATGGAACGACCAATAGAAAAATAAAGTATCGAGCCTTGAGTTATGTCATCATTGGAAATGAACTGATGAAGAAAACACCTGAGGGAGTTTTGCTAAAATGTTTAAGTGAAACAGAAGCCTATTTGGCTATATCTGATATGCACAGTGGTGCATGTGGATCTCATCAGGCAGGTCATAAAATGAAATGGTTGTTGTTTCGACAAGGTGTATATTGGCCAACAATTTTAAAGGACTGTGTAGAGTTTGCCAAAGGTTGTCAAGAATGCCAAAGGCATTCAGGTATACAACACGTACCTGCAAGTGAACTCCATTCAATAGTAAAACCTTGGCCTTTTAGAGGATGGGCTTTAGATTTAATTGGTGAAATTAAACCAAGTTCGTCTAGAAACCAACGTTATATTTTGGTTGGTATAGATTATTTTACTAAATGGATAGAAGCAATTCCATTACCAAATGTTGACCAAGAAGCAGTGATTAGTTTTATACAAAGTCACATTATTTATAGATTTGGTATACCTGAGTCTATTACTACAGATCAAGGTTCAGTTTTCATTGGACGAAAAATGGTTGAATTTGCTCAACAAACTGGTTTTAAACTCTTAACCTCTACACCATATTATGCTCAAGCAAATGGTCAAGTAGAAGCTGCTAACAAGATCATTATTGGTTTGATAAAAAAAACACATTGCCCAAAAGCCTAGAAATTGGAACAAGACTTTGGATCAAGTCCTATGGGCATGCAGAAATTCTCCAAAAGAATCAACTAATACCACACCCTTTCGACTAACATATGGACATGATGCAGTCTTACCAGTCGAAATACATCTACAATCAGTCAGAATTCAAAGGCAGATGGAAATCCCAAGGGATCATTACTGGGATATGATGTTAGATGAATTAGTTGATTTAGATGAGGAGAGAGTTAAAGCTTTAGAAACGTTAACTCGACAGAAAGAAAGGGTTGCTAAAGCTTATAATAAAAAGGTTAAGTTTAAAACCTTTAATGTTGGAAATTTGGTTTGGAAAGTTATTTTGCCAATGGATAAAAAAGACAGAGTCTTAGGAAAATGGTCCCCAAATTGGGAAGGCCCTTTTAAAGTTGTTCAAGTTTTTTCAAATGGTGCTTACGAAATTGAAGAGTTAACAGAATAACAACGTTCGTTAATTATAAACGGTAAGTACTTGAAAAAGTATAAACCAGCGTTGCAAGAAATAAAAATTAACGAAGAATAAAACTTAAGACATAATCAAACAATGGTGATCATAAATTTGTTCGCCACAAAATGGGCATTGTCAAAAGTACAAACCAAAAAACCTTAACAATTTGTTCAAACTAGGAACAAAAACTAAAATTATTACAAAACTAAAATTGTCTCTTCAGGTCTTCATATAGGCTTTGGAAAGAAGAAATTTCTTTGTCGAGAACCTTGTTCGACTCCTCCAAACCCTGAATCTCTTCTTCGATAGCTGCAGAAGCGCTAAAGAATTTGATACCTTCATTAGCCTCTTTGTCAATCCAGGCTTTAACAACAATGGTGAGGTTAGCCTTAGCTTCGTCACGCTTAGCCTTTTCTGCATCAATTTTGGCATTGAGACTCTGAATTCTCAAGTTCAATTCTGCAATCTCGCTCTCCCAAGCAGAAATGTTCTGGTTGTATTCAGTCAGCTCAGCATTCGACTCGATCTCCTTCTCCAGGCGTTCGACATTGGCTTGAGCAGTATTGGCCTTTTCGACCAATGCAGTATGCGCTTCAGTTTGAGCCTCCAGCTTCAGAGCATTGATCTTCCTCTTTTGAATGGCTTGGGTGAAACCATCAATAAGGTTTTCAAGTTGAATAACCTTGCGAAGGGTAGCACCGTCAGTCAAAGGGTTGTGAAGCTTTTTCAGGAAGCCCAAGTGAGAAAAGGCACTGCTGGGGTTCGCCTCAATTAAGGCAAGGACATCTTGGTTTATATAGTCTGTGTGCAGCTTGAGGAGCAAAGAATCCTGTCTCACCGTCGAACTGATCTCTGTATCAGAAGCCGTCGAACTGCTATGATGGGAGGCACCTTTGCTTTGTTCTTTGTTGCCTTTGCTTGAGAGGAGCATTTTGAGTGCTGCAGCAGGGTCAGAATCCTTCATGGCAATAAATTGCATCTCTGATAATCCAATGTCAGCAGATAACTTTGATGTCGAAGAGACTGGGAGTATTTCAGAACCTCCCTCAGTAGCCTCAGGCATGGAATCGTCTTCGTTGTCGGACTCCATTTCGACATCAGTGTTTTCTGACGAATGAGTAGATTCAGCAATGTGCGCAGGGATAGTCTTTCCAGAGTCAGGATTACTGGTGGGAATTTCTTCAGTCTCTGGGCCTTGTTTATCTCCAGCTAAAGTGACCTCGACGTTATTGGTTCCAGCGTCTTGGGCCAAATTTTGTTCATCAACCATTGTGTTAGCATTTTCTTCATTGCCACCCTATTCAAAGACAAAAATAAAATAAAGTCTTAGAAGTTACAATGAAAATACGTTCATGTGACAGAGTCTTAAGGACAAGAAAATTTTACCTGAGCACCAGGGTCTTGTGAACCTGAGTTGTTTTTCTCTTGCATGGGGGCAGGATCTTCAGTCGAAGGGGCTTCGACATTAATGGTTGGTTGATCTTTAGTAGGAGGATTGGAAACAGGGACTTCGATATCTTTCTCTGCAGAAGGTTTAAGATTGGCTTTGACCTTCTTTTTCTTCTTCTTCTCTTTGTCAGCTTTCTTCTTTGGGCTTGCGGGCATGCTTGCCTCACTAGTCTCGACAGGGGCCTTTTCTTTGTCTCTTTGGCCTTCCCCACTAGGGGCAGCAGCAGTTGGATTAGTAGTACCAGCAGGCTGAAAAGGGAATTAGATTGTTAACTCTAAAATCTCTTTGAAGTTAAAACAAACTTAAAAGAAATGTCGAAATCAACTTACTGTTGGTTCGTTAATGGTGAGAGCTTTTTGTTTCTTCTGTTTGGTGGGTTCTCCAGTCTCCTTCGACGCCATTAAGGCTCTCTTACGAAGCTGCATTTGAAATCAAAAGGGTCAAAGACATGTTTGTAAAAAATTGAAATTCAGAGACTAAGTTTCTTTGAGATTTGATACCTTGGCCCCAGTGTTGGGGAGTGATTTCTTTGGAGTTGCAGCAGGAGCAGCAGAATCCGTCGAAGTGGTGGCGTCTTTGGCTTTAGAAGCGCCTGGTGTCGAAACATGAAAGGAATTCATATCAGCAAAAGGTTAAAAACTATAAACACTATAAAGATTATATTTTTCAACAACTCAAGGTTACCTTTGCCTTTGGGAGTCTTTTGCTGAAGAGCGTCGAATCCAGTCTCTATTGCTTGCAGAAGCACTTCATCATTGTGCTTAGCGTGCTTCTCATGATGCAAACTCCACCAGGTGGCGAACTCGTAAGTGCAAAATTGAGAAAATTCAGAGGCAATAGGTGTGAGCTTATAAGGCATTCTGTCTTCAACAAGTTTCAAACGTCGTTCAAAATACTCGACGGACATCCCAGAGTTGCCCAAAACGATCTCATATTTGTTCTTGAACAAACTCTTTGGCCTGAACTGACTTAGGGCAAATTGGCGAGCAACAAGGTTAGGTTGGTACCCAACCAAGCCTAGATGCCTTCTTTCAACTCCTTGCCTTGAGGATAAGATTGTGGGGTTCAAGAACATGGTCCAAATGTTGTTTGTATCTTCCTCTTCATTTGGGTTGGTTGCAGGGAATGGTCTTCTAAACCAATCAGGCCCGACAGTTCTTTTCACAAACGGGGTATTCTTAGGAGTAATTTCGTCGAACTCAAGGAGAGTTTTGAAGTAGTGAAGGAAGAGTTGTCTAGTGGTCAAGTTTGTCTC
Organism: Trifolium repens; assembly: GCA_030408175.1. Classification (NCBI taxonomy): domain Eukaryota; kingdom Viridiplantae; phylum Streptophyta; class Magnoliopsida; order Fabales; family Fabaceae; genus Trifolium; species Trifolium repens. Next base: position 28,021,923 of record CP125851.1, read on the forward strand.
TCTATATCTCAATAAGGCCAACCTGGCGCCTTCTGATTGTCGAAGAGCAACAGAGGATTCCATGTGAGTTGGAAGGAAAAGTTTGAAGTTGGACTCAAAGGTGGCATTCAGCCAGAGTTGCAGAAGCCAGATAGGGCCAGAGAAGGCAAGCTGTGATCCTTTATCAATCTTCTTCAGCATGTCACTAGCTTGCCCCAAAGAATCATAAAGGGAAGCCAAGATAAATCTTCCTAAGGCTACATCTAAACCTTGGTGAAGCATGATGGCGAGAGGAACAAGTCTCTTCACCACTTGAAGTAAACTGGTGCACAGAACAAAATGTGATAGCCAATAAGTCAGGAAGGCAATATGTTCTTCAAAAGACACATTTTCGTCGCTAAGATCATGGAAAGTTTTGAGAAATCCTGAGAAGGATAAAACCTTGAAGTCGAACTGGTGGTTAACTGTAGTGTACTTGGGGTCGAAAGTAGGTCCTGTGGGTCTTAAGCCAGTAATGGCAGCAACGTCGAAAAGAGTTGGGGTCATCATTCCTGCCTTGAAATGGAAAGTGTTGGTAGAATTCTCCCAAAAGTGAAGGGCAGCTATGAGCATTTCTGCGTTGTACTTAGGTCCCTCTCTCGACAGCTGAATCAAGTCGAATATACCACTCTCTTTCCAGAAAGTAGCATATTGCTTTTCGACTTTGTTAAGCCATTTTAGGTAACTCTCACTAACTACAGGTGCAGACCTAAAAGCCCTATATCCTGGTTCAAAGAAACTCATGTCGAAGACAGAGTTGGCGAATATCTTTGGTTCACAAGTAGTGTTGAGAGGAAAGATATTACTTACATCCTCACTGAAGTTGTCGGATGAAGGGAGAGGTCCTGCAAAGGCGAACGTTCTACCTCCAAGCTTGTGGGGAATCATCAATTCTTCTCCCCATATGTTGTCTTCGACAGCAGTCATGCCTGGCTCCGACACAAACTCTGAATCATCAATGATGACGGGTTTGTCATCATCAACAGCATAGATAATCACGTTTCTGGAGGAAGAAGATGAAGCCATTGTTGTTCTTCGTGTTCTTGATGTTCTTGAGTATCGGTGATGAAGATGAACAAACTACAGTAGCAACGAACTAAAAAGCTTCAGATTTGACTCGTTCCTTGCTCAAATCCAAGAATAAAAATAGTGATGATGAACAAAAATGCTAGACGATCACAATCACTGGTTTAGATCTAACAGAAACGCAAGAACAAGGCAAGATTGAAGGATTGTTTGATGTTGTCTCTTGAGAGAATACGTAAGGTTCTGTTTCTTTAGAGAGAAAGTGAAGAGTTAAGGTTTCAGAAAGTTGAAAGTGTGGAATACATTTGCTACTTATAGGCACTCCAAGTTTGCATGTATCTGGTAACTGAAACATCACCACTTTTCCATCTCAGTTATTCACATTCTGCCACGTGTCCCACCACGAAGCTAAAAAGTTGGAGATCATGGTTTGTGGGGATTGAGGTGACGGTTATAAATTTTGTCATGATTGACAATGACTTGATGTGACGTTTACGCCGTCTTTGGTAAACGTGCAGAATTGGAAAAGGTGATAATCTTCAAAATTGCCATTTCTCCTTATTGTATTCGACATGCAGTCGAAATTGGCATTTTTGAGGGGGCAATTTGTTAGCCTGTATTTTCGACAGGCATTAATGAATTGGAGAGAGATGATGAAATCTCATTTAATGTGCATGATTGCGTTTTTAATATTCTCTTGGGAATTGATTCTAGTATTAAATCAAGAGATAATTGAGGCATTTGACGTCAGAGACTTTTAATGCAAAGTTGCTTGTCAAAGCCCAGGGGTCTGTCGAATTCGACAGAACATGTTGTTGCCCAATGAGCTTGTCGAATTCGACAAGAAGTTATTTGTGCAAATATCTATTTTTCGACATTACTGACAATGGTCGAAAATCATATATATATATATACGTGTGTATGTTTGTTTGTCTAACGTACTATGCAGAACGGAGAAAGCATACTCTGGACTTAGCAAATTATTCAAAAGTGGATAACGTTCAAAAGTCCCACCAGGTGTCAAAGGGAATTCAAATTGTCAAAGACACGTGGAGCATAGTTAGGCATTTTGTAGGTTTATAGCAGTTACTCTAGTTTGCCTATAAATATTAGTTTTTCATAAGAGAAACGGGTCCACAGTCCACAATTCATAATACAAGCAAATTCCGTAGAAATTCAGAGTACCCATGTCAACGAGCGAAATGAATGCAAACAGGAACATGTACGAATCTGTGTACCATTCTTTGTAAACATTTTTACATTGTCAAATGCAATTTATCTTTCAAGTATTGATTACTTGCCTTTCATTTAAGTTTTCTGCACTTTAAGCATTCTGCAATTTATTTCATTGCATGCTTTTACTTTTCAAAGTTTTTCTTTAAACTTTATTTGCAATTCATTTACAAGTTTTCTGCAAATTTAACTTTGAAGCATTTTACTTTAAACAAACCATTTGACTGCGTCAAATGCTTTTACTTTTTATCAACTTATCCGATTTAACCCAAAAAGATATGAATATGTTTTCATCATCTTCTGCACAATCCATATGTCCCAGGATTTACTAGTTGATCCTTCTTGTAATAATCAAACTAGCGGTTGTTTACTAAAAATCGGGGTAAACAACCGGGGACATATATTGGCCTAAGTCATCAATAGGAATAGCGAGGAAAAAGTCTTGAGAATATTCCTCTTTCAAACATCCAAAAACTGTTTTTCCTGGCTCTTCACTACAACAAAATAGTCACTTTGCGACACTTCACTTGCGACAATTATGAGATAACTGTCGCAAAGTTTACTTTTTAAGAAATTTGCAACGGTTTGTACGACGGTTTTGGCAACCGTCGCAGATGTTGCACCTAAAACCGGGAATGAAATTCACTTTGGCGGAATTTGAAATTTTGTCTAATAGAATCCCTTGTTACAAAAAAAAATTGAAACCCTTATTTACAAAAACACAAAAAGTTGAACCCACTAAACTCTCAAAACGCAGATCCATGTCCTTCAAAACTCATAAAACGCAGCATCACTGTTCCAAGTCTTTATCCCAATCGCAGAAACGTATCACCGTCACTCCCAATCCCTAACTCGTTCCAAATCCCTAACGCAGAAACGTTCATCGTTCCGATTCCTAATATCTAAATCTCAGCTTATCTTGTTTTGACTCCGGTAAGTGCGAACCTTCTATTTCGTTCTCTCTGTGAGCTTACAACCTCACACCTTATGTTTGCTATTTTTCATTTTGTTGATAGCAAACGAGGAACCCTATTTTAATTTCTATGGAGGAACTAATATATTAGGGAGTTCAGCTTAAAAGGACTAATTTGAAGAACTATTAAATTACCCAGTTATGAGTAGGTGTTTGTCTTTAATGTTTTACTCTTTTTGGTATGTAATTTGATTTGAGAGTTAATTTTGTTTGAAACTTTTAGTTTATATTTTTCTCAGAGAAAATTCCAGTCATTACAAATGATAGAAGAAACATAGTGGTGGTAAGTCTTTGTATTTTACATGAAATTAGTGTTAGACTACTAGGCTACCACTTAGAAGGGGGGTTGAATAAGTGGCTTCGTTAACCAATGTCAATTTAAAAATTATTTGATTAAAACGAATGCGCGGAAGCACCACCGGATCGGTAGTCTACTTTGCACCTTTTGACCAAAGGAAAGATAGTATAGCCTTGAACGAACTAGGAAAATTATCGGAACGCTTAATGCAAAATATCCAAATTTAATTGATTAACAAAAACAGTCCCAAGCAAGTTATATGATTCGATTTTCAAATTCAATCACAATCAAGATAATCGCAATTGAACCTTTGTGCACACTTACGAACACAAAACTTCAATTGATACAAAATATAAGCGAATTGCGTAAAGTAAGAATTTAAAGCGAATCGACACAAAAGAGTTGATTAGGGAGTTCCCCGGATTTCGCGTCGTCCACGCGTTTGTCCGAGTATGGGATCAAACCAAACGGGTTATTTGAGAGTATTATTGATTAAAAACAGTTTGAACACAAGTGCACAATTTACAATGAATCCAATACACCTATATTGACTCAAAAGTAAAACTATGCTAAACCTCAATCGACGAACGAATCTTCACCCTCTGATTCCAACGATTTTACCCGTGCAACTTCTTGCAACAATCGTCCAGCTGAGTCCTTCAATTCTTCTCGATTGATCCTCCAAGATATCGAACAATCTTGATTCCCTCAATCGACGAACGAATCTTCACCCTCTGATTCCAACGATTTTACCCGTGCAACTCCTTGCAACAATCGTCCAGCTGAGTCCTTCAATTCTTCTCGATTGATCCTCCAAGATATCGAACAATCTTGAATCCCTAGCAAGCAACCAAACCTCCTTCGCAAATCAACCCGATCACGATTCTGATCACCGCGAATCGTACCGAACGTTATCGACCAAGCGTACAACTTCTATTGGATTGATCCCATACTCAATCTTCAATTGTTGCAACTTGATGGAAGATGATGATCTTGTGAAGGATACACTTTGATCCCAATTTTTCACCCAAATTGTATCCAAAGTGTTTCTCTCAAAGCACTCTTGCTTTCTCACTGGTTCTCACTAGATTTTTCTCAGTTGTGTGTTTACAAATGATCACACACATTGCTATTTAAAGTGAAAATAGAATGAGCAAATTTGGGCATAATTTTTCAAACATGTATCGATACAAATGATCATTTGTATCGATACAAATGCTTTGACCAACGTCAAAAATGAAATTTTTGACCTTTGTATCGATACAAACACGGGTGTGTATCGATACAAATATCAGAATCTTGAAAATCTTGACTGATATGTATCGAAGCATGCAAGCATGATTCGATACATCATGAATTTTCTGGATTTTGAGAACATACAGATGTGTATCGATGCATGCAAGCATGATTCGATACACAGGTGACTCTCTGCCTCTGAGAGACCACTTTTGTATCGATACAGACAATGTATGTATCGATACAAAATGCACAAAATCAAACAGAACTAATTTCAGGACATATGTATCGATACAACTATGTATGTATCGATACAAAATACCTAAAAGTCAGTTTTTCAAGGTTTTAGAAAATAGTTCTTTGTTGTCAAGTCATTTGTAATGTTGCCAAAATATGTTCAATCCTATTTTCATGTGTTTTGACAATTATTAAAACATGAGGATGAACTGGTGCACTTACAATCTCCCCCTTTTTGATAATTGTCAAAACTATGCATAAGCTAAACTAAGCCTATACCTATTATGCAAATAAAAAATAGCAATGTAGTATAGACGCAACAAAAACACCAAGGCTAGTCAACAAATAAAGCTCGCTCCCCCTGAGTTGATGCCATAATGCGTTTTGATCATCTTTAGCTTGTGCATCCAATCTCTCCCCCTTTGACAATATCAAAAAGAAGAAGAGAGCACATTAGAAGTAACAAGTCCAAGCAATTTTTAATCAATGATCACATCGTGCACTTACATTTGTCGAAATGCACTTTATGATATAGTTTCCTAATCAATATAATTACATACAAAGATATGCCAAAATATATCAATGACGAATACCAAATTTCATGACAAATATGGAATGTAGAATAACAAACCAAAAACCAACGCATGAATATTGTAACACATCGACATTTTAAAGCAACTAACATATCCAAATATGGGACGAAATAAACAAACCAATGCAACAAATGCATAAACATAACATTGATTATCCAAACATACGAAATTATCCAAAATAAAGTCGTACACATCCAAAATGAATGTTGCCCAAACATGGCAACATTAAAAATATTCGTACAACCAAATCGAAATCATCAAAAGTCATAAGAAGTAACAAAAGGAATTGTTCATGTGAAGAGAGAAATAAAATGCAAAAAAAAAAAAGAAAAAAAAGGTTAAACTTTAAACATCATATGAAGGAGTATATTTATGTATGCACACAAAGTCACATATATAAGAACAAAACAAACATATACAAACCTAAGTATAAACTTAATATGATAATTGTAATGATTTTTGTCAAATTCCCATTTAAAACGTATGAGTCTCAAAAACTTATCAATATCTTTGAGCAAAATTCTTGGAAATGAAGGATGAGACAACTATCAAGACAAGTATCATATTAAGATAGGAATTGTATGTATATGAACCAAGATACAAATGCTAAGTAAAACGTAAAAAAAAGGCAAAGTTAAAGAATAGAATCTTCCCTTAAGTGTTAGGTGAAGGAAGTGATCAATTTCCACACCATTTTGTGTTGAGTTGAATCTTATCTTGTCACTTTCCTTGTTCATAAGTCTTGAACTCCATTGTTGTCGGTGTCTCTTGTCAATGGCGTCAAGACACTTACCTACATACTTAGACATTTGAAATAGGTCCCCAACTCATGTTGGGTCCTAGTTGGTTAGTAGAGACATTATTGTCTAACTTAGGTAACCATTGCAATTTGCCCTTTGGTACTAAAATTTTTCGAGCATGACATTTTGCAATCGTATGACCTTTGTTACAACAATAATGACAAACAATATGAGGATTACTTTTCTTATGATCCTTTTCAACAAATTTATACTTTTTATTTCTAGGTTTGAATGATTTGTTGATTTGTTGAATGATTTCTTATGATCCTTTTCAACAAATTTATACTTTTTCTTGTCTTTTTGCATCTTGGACTCTGTCTTGATGATTTTTCCTGCTTTTGTAGGTTTTCCTTCGTATTTGGGCCTGTCTTGGTCATTTTACTACTAATAATAATACTAAAAATACCATAGAAATTCCTGTCATCAGAGGTGCCTAATTTTTTAAACGGCCAAAATTAATAATTAGAGTGTACTTCTATCAATGACTATACTACTAGCCTTCCTAAAACGACTTCTCATATTAAGCCTCTGTGGAAACAACAAAGTCACCAAAATATACTTTTGCCAACTAAATATACTCTGATCTTCTCAGCGACTTATCACCTTAAACCTTCAAGGAACATACAGTTTGCCCCAATTGAGCTAAATACAAGTTTAAAAGAATTTTTTAATAAAACAAGCAGGAGACCTGAACACAAAGTTTTTTCACTTGTCCGCTTCCACACGACAGAGAGTGAAAAGAATTGATAAGCTTTTAAATGATGCGAATGTTGAAGTGCGGTCTCAACCGGAACTATGTGAAGTAGCCTTGAATTACTTTAATCTCTTATTTAAGGCTAATACATCTACTCATGATCCGGTGTTGGCTCTTATAAATCCAAAAGTAACTCAGGAAGACAATGAAAGGCTTGTTGCGCCTATCACTAGAGACGAGTTGAAGGACGCATTATTCCAGATGCACCCTGACAAGGCTCCAGGTCCTGATGGCTTCAATCCAGCATTTTATCAACATTTCTGGGAGCTGTGCGGCAATGATGTTTATGAGGCAGCAAACGATTGGCTAGAGAGGGGGTATTTTCCTTCATCCTTGAATGAGACTAATATTTATTTGATTCCTAAATGTGAAAATCCTATCTCTATGAAGGACTTGAGACCAATTTCGCTGTGTAATGTACTTTATAAAATGGTTTCAAAAGCCTTAGCTAATAGATTGAAGGTCTGTCTGGATAAATGTGTGTCGGAGGAACAGTCGGCCTTTGTGGAAGGGCGGTCAATCCTAGACAATGCCTTGATTGCTATAGAAGTGATTCATGCACTTAAGCGGCGAACCAGAGGTAATAAAAGTGAACTTGCTCTTAAAATAGATATCAGCAAGGCATATGACAGAGTCGATTGGCGTTTTATGCGCGGTATGCTTGAAAGGTTGGGATTTTCTAATCGGTGGATTCACTGGATGATGCTATGCGTTAGTTCGGTCAATTATTCAGTTTTGGTGAACTTCGAAAAAGTTGGTCCTATTGTTCCAGGGCGTGGCCTAAGGCAAGGAGATCCTCTTTCTCCTTATCTTTTTATTTTGGTGACGGAAGGACTCACGGCCTTGATAAGGAATGCAGTGGCTCGTGGAGATATTCATGGAATCCAGATATGCAGAGGGGCACCTTCGGTGTCTCACCTCCTTTTTGCTGATGATTGTTTCTTGTTTTGCAGGTCATCCATAACTGAAACCAGTACTTTGATGGCTATTCTTAAAACATATGAACTAGCGTCTGGCCAGGAAATTAATTTAACAAAATCTGAAGTCTTTTTCAGCAGGAACCTTAGTAGACCAGCACAAGAAGATCTTTCTAGAATCATGGGAGTTAGACTTGTTCTTGGTACCGGTAACTATTTAGGCCTTCCTTCTATGATTGGTAGGAAGAAGAAGGAGGTTTTTGCTTACATTAAAGATAGGATATGGAAACGTATCAACTCTTGGCGTGGAAGAACATTGTCACGAGCAGGGAAAAAGGTGATGATAAAATCTGTTTTGCAGGCAATCCCATCATATATAATGAGTGTTTATCTTCTCCCGAGTTCCATAATCAAAGATATAGAGAGAATGATGAATTCCTTTTGGTGGGGAGGCGGAAACGATAATAAAGGTATACGATGGTTGGCATGGGATAGAATGACTTACCCCAAAGCTTTGGGAGGTATGGGCTTTCGTGATCTACATTTGTTCAACTTGGCTATGATTGCTAAGCAAGGGTGGAACATTGTCACAAAACCACATACTCTTGTTGCAAAACTTTATAAAGCGAGGTACTTTCCAAATTCCTCTTTTTTTGATTCAAAAATTGGTCATAATCCTAGTTATGCTTGGAGGGGAATATGGCAAGCACGTCAACTTCAAATAAACGGGTGTAGGTGGAGTATCGGAGATGGAACAAGTATCAAAGTCATGACGGAGCCGTGGTTACGTGAGAAAGAGGCAGCTTGGATCCCAGCACCTCAAGAACAAGGTGCATATGAACTCACTGTTAATGATTTAATGCGGCCTAATGTTAATGAGTGGAACAAGGAAAAAATTGTTTCTTTATTTCCCATGCATATTGTGAACAAAATTGTTGATATCCCTTTGTTTGGTGTGAATGAGCAAGATAAATTGTTTTGGGTGGATGATATTCATGGTCATTATAATGTTAAGAGTGGCTATAATTTGGCATTGAAATCCACAGGGAACATGATTGGTGCAATTTATCAAGAGAATTGGAATAGCTTGTGGAGTATAAAAGCTCCCCCCAAGGCTAAACATCTCCTTTGGCGTATTTGTAAAGGTTGTCTACCGACGCGTGTTCGTTTGCAAGAGAAATGTGTTTCGTGTTCTTTGACTTGTCCAATTTGTGATCATAATTATGAGGATGATATGCATGTTTTGTTTGATTGTGCTGAAAGCTTACAGGCAAGACAATTTGCAGGTCTGGACCATGTCGTGAGCAACAGGTTTCAGCGTTTTAACAACACAAAGGACCTGATTCTTGATGTATGCGCTAAAGAAGATGCTACCACTGCTGGACAGTTCGCAGTTTTGATCTGGATGATATGGAAAAACCGAAACAATAGTGTTTGGAACAATGAGAAAGAGCATGGTCGCAGCATAGGCATGAATGCAAGACAGTTTTGGTTGGAGTGGAATTCTGCTCAACAAATACAGCATAACATAGCAGCAGCAGCTCGGCAAAATCCACCAATAAGCTGGCAGCGACCACCTCCAAATTGGTACAAATGCAACGTCGATGCGGGTTTCCATCATGCGGAAAATAAGACAAGTATTGGCTGGTGTGTTAGAGATCAAAGAGGGCATTGTATTGCAGCAGGCACAACATGGAATGAAGGAAAATACTCCATTCTTGAAGGTGAGGCAGTGGCCTTGCTACATGCACTGAGAGAAATGGAGCACAGAGGGTTCTCACAAGTTATTTTCGAAACGGACTCTAAGAATGTTGTGGATGCTATACAACATTTTCGCGGTGGTAACTCAGAATTTAGTTCGATCATTGGGCATATTAATAATGTATTGTTAGTTAATCCAAACTTTATGGTAAAGTTTAGTAAGCGACAAGCGAACATGGTTGCTCATATGCTTGCACGGGCGGCTATTTCTTGGCCTCGTCGCTATATTGTTAACACATTACCTACTTGTATTGAAACTTTATTAAATAATGAAATGCATTAGGTTGCTGGTTGTCAAAAAAAAAAAAGAATTTTTTAATACAAGATAATTATTAACACATAGGATAAATTTTTTTTGTTGAAAAGCCATAGGATAAACTATTTAATCACATCAAATACAAGTTAACTTTTAATAGAAGATATGAAATTTAAGCTTGTACAAGACTTTTTTAGAATTTCACAATTTCTTGAGTGTTCACGTATACATTTGTTGCCAATATAAGTTACTCTGTAGTTAGCTTCTTCAATGTCGAGGAGGTTGTATAAATAGAATTAGAACAATAAACTACGTTGTCACTGTGAAGTGAACACAGAATTCATAGGAAAAAAAATCTAATTTCAGGTAAAATCTAATTTTTACCGTAAAAAGTACATATGCAATTTAAATGTTGTCAACAAATTTTGAGTGATTCAAAAAAATGACCATTCTTTTGTCAATCGTCTTTGACACTCAAAATTATTAATGATATTTAATGGAGCTTCTTAAATGAATTTCTTGTGATAGTAATTGATGATATCTTTAAGTGAGACACATTAATCAGATAAGATGAAAGATTCAACAAGTAATTACTATGATGACTTCCATTAAGTAATCCTTCCGTACCAAATTATAAGTCACTTTGAGAACAAAAATTTGTACCAAATTATAAATCGCTTTACATTATCAATGAAACATTTAATGCTATTTTCCTATTATATTCTTAACTATTTACTACTCCATCTTCTTATAATTCTTCAATTCATCTTTTCCACATCATTAATGAAAGACAATTTTGTAAACCAACTCACAATTTCTTTTTTTCATACAATATTAATTATATTTTTAAATTTGTACTTCCTCTGTCCCAATATATAAGATTTCTTTCTCAAAAGCACGTGAATTAAGAAAAATACTTTTTGCATTAAATTTGTAAATAATATAATTCTCTTTCCAATTATTAAGAGAGAGAAATAATATCTTTCACTTTTCTTCATTTTATTAGGGGTATTTTTATGAAAATTTAATCAATACATCATGAACTTTGAAGAGAGTTTTATAAAATGGGACAACAAAATTTTGCAAAAAGATCTTGTATATTGGAATGGGGGTAGTATAATATGGTTAAAACAATTTATATTTTAGTATGGAGGGAGTAATATACAAACTTAATTTAACCCCTTATTTTTTACTATATAAAAGTTTATGCATATTTTAACCGGCTTCTTTTGATGATATGCTTGACAATGCTAAAATATCATCAATTTAACTTTTTAATCTGTAATTTTTATTAATTTCCTTATAACTACAAATTAAAAATTAAATAATAAATTTATTAAGATAATAATATTTTACAGTTTTATTGATGATATGCTATAAAAAAAATCATTTAAAATATAATATGTTAATTTGATTTTATAAATGCGAAACTTAAATTTATAGAGAACAAAATTTGAAGAAATGTTTTAGAGGATTTAAAAATATTTAACCTTTCTTTAGTTCTATTAGTTGCCCAACTATTTGAATGAAAAAATGTCCAAAATTTAGAATGAGTATGAAACCGAAAGTTTACTATCAATAAGGTTTTAAAGAACTAAATATGATAGTTTTTTTTTAAAAAAAAAGTGTATTTTACTTTTAAAAATATAAAAAATATTGTTTCTAATATTAGTTTTCTTAACTAATATTTCGAAGATACTATTAGTTAGTATGACCATTTCTATAATCAAACGAAACCAATTTACCTCAAACACATAAGAAAAATGTAAGTGATGATGTAGTTCCTTTTAAATAAAAATAATTAATTATTACTCCAATAAATAGTCTATAATGAAATATCCATAAATCACAATATGTTAAGTTGAGTAGTTGTTTTCCCTCAATGGTTTTTTCCTTATTCAAGCAAGATGGCAACAAATTTGATTTGTCACATTTTCACAATGAGATAGATTAAACCATTCATAGAAGGAAGTATAGCAGTAAATTAAAGATGGAAAAAAATATGAGGAGTGTTATTATAACACAACTTTATTACACAAAGTTGACACACATACCCTTTATACCTTACTATGCTTTTATTTTTAAGGGTTAAAATGACAAAAATACATTTGTATCATATTTGTGTATAAATATGTGTGTCATACTAACATTTCTCAAAAAATATAGCATTTGCCATTTATAATACTCCCCAATTTTTCACTCATCATAGTCAACTGCCACCACACCCTGAGGTCTTCCCTTGCATTTTTCATTGTAGACTATTCTGTATATATCTTGATCCTTCAATTGATATTTATCATATTGATAAGATCTATTCATGTGAGTGAAATACTTGTATAGGCACCATCACAAATCTATAGTGTTTAGGCACATACACAATAAATTAAAAAATAAAATATAAAAAAGATAATATGATGTGACTAAATTATTTTTCAATTAATTTTTTCAATTCATGTGAGTGTACCTAAACATTTTATTTGGGTTTGTGCCCAAGTAAGTCTTTATCTGTGAGTGAAATACTTGTGCCCAAGTAAGTCTTTCTCTAAATGTGAATCAAAAGTTTTACATTAATTGAAAGAGTTGATATTGAACAGCATTTAACTCAGATAACTCATAAATCATAAACTTAATACCTTAAAATTTTGGGTGAATGTGTAGTATCAAAATCATACCAAATTAACCTAAACATAACTTAGAAACATAAGCTCAAATCTTAAGCTCACCAATATTATATTGAACATCTTTCCTCAAACTCACGGTGCATTAAGTATCAAGAGTTTGTCAAACGAAAAACGAAAAAACATATTGAATAATATAAAAAATCAGAAAACCAATTCAAACCTATAGAGAACAGAACTAAACTAAGTTGATCAAACAAAACAAAATCAGATTGAAGCAAACTAAGTCAAGTCAAACCAAACCAAATCAATAGAGATAGGAACCAAACAAATGGAGAAAATGAAATTGAACTGATCAAAGAAACAAACCAATCCAAACAGAACTAGTTCAAATCATACCAATTGAAATAAAATCAAGAACAGAGACATTCTCAAAAACTCATAATTGAAACACCAATTAGCAAAATATTTAAATTACAAATTCAATCAAAACAATGTAAGCACAATAACATGATACAATTGAATCCGAATAGCCCTATGAATGACCAATAACATGGTTTAATGTACAAAGCCTAAAGAACGTTTGAAGCAACCAATAATTATCAAATGAAGGGTTCTCTTTTGACCCCCGCATTTCTTTTTTACCCACCTTACTAACGTTTTTGTCTTTTTAATGTACAATTGGTTTTTTGTAGTCTTGTTATTTGGATCTCTCTCTTTCAATGTGGCAAGTATATTTCTCAGCGCTATCAAATTCCTTGTCATTTCATCCATACTTTGCTTCTCTTCCGGTTTCAATCGACCCACAATCATATGTCCTTCTAGTCCTTTGTCCAACTCATGGTTATGTTTGCCGTTCACAACAGTTAGATGCCATTTTTTATCAGCATGAAAATAACTACGGAGTCAAAAGAGACATTGACATTTCCTCATCCCGGTTTTATCAGATTTTAGCTTCTTACTTGTTGACACATAAGAGCCTACCCGTTCGCATTCCAACTTGAAATACGGCTTTCTTTTATCACCACCATAATCGGATTTTGCAATAACAATCGCAAACTTCAACTTGACGGCAATGCCGCGAGCCCATTCAATCAACTCATCGCGGTCGAAAGTTGCTTTATCAGTCACAAAATGTGATGCTGTGTCAATTTCTATGACGAGAGGCTTGGAACTGATAGGATTAAATTCAACAAGGTTGGGTGCACAAATGCCCAGCACAATAGCCCGATACGGTTCGCCTTCTTCCGACATAACTACAAATTATAAAAACGCATAAAAATATAATTAGCCACATATAATACTTATAGTACTAATAGATTACTTGCTATACATAATTCAAAACTAATATGTAAATTCTATACGCTATAACTAATGTAAGGCAAGCCATAGCAAGCAAAGGCAGTGAGCTATGCATGAAAATTCTAAGTCCCAGGAAATTTCGGTTCGTCACTACAAGAAAACCCTGATTTACAAACAGAATTTAAAATCGCTTATTGGCGGAAAAATCCGCCACAAAGTTATTGGCAGAAAATTCCACCACAAAGTAATAAACTACTGCCAATAACTTTAATCGAAAATAAATAAATAAATAATATATATATTGGCGGATTTATCTGCCAGAAAGTTTAAAATAAAATTAAAAAATAATAATTGAAAGAGTTATTGGATGATTTATCCGCCAGGAAATTTTAACCAAACAGATACCATTTTGTGGCGGAATTATTCCGTCAGAATGTGTAGAGAAGTACATCAGTGCATCACAGTTGGCCATCTAGAAAAGGAGAAAAGCAATTTTTCTTTATTTTTACTGTAGCTTCGTCTCCTTCTTCTTTGCCACAATTCTCTCTTTCATTCATTATCCATCAAAATCTCTCTCTCTCTCACGCCCTCAGATCTCTCTCATCCCATCCCATTCCATTTCTCTTTCTCTCTCACGCCCTCGCATGTCTCTCTCTCTCTCTCAAAACCAATTCTCTCTCTTTTTTTTTTTCCCCAAACCTTAAATCAATTGCTGCTGCTGCTGTATGAACAAGAGTGGTGCTGCTGCTGTGTATGATTCTTCTAGCTAGTTTTAGAAAATCCAAACACAAACAATTATTTGAAGAGGTATAGTTTGTCATTTTCACTGTCATTTAATTAACTTCTCTCTTTCTCAACAATACTCTCTTATTTTATTTTTCTTTCTTTTTTTTGTATGAGGCACAAAAGCCAAAATTAATTTGTGGAAAAAGGTGTATTTCCTTCAAGCATGCTAACTACAGATGACATTGGTGGTCTAAGAGTTGGCGATGGATTCTTGCAAAGGAGTGCTAATTGCAACATTCTCACCAAAAATATAACTTATCCAATCCAGAAGATAAACAAACTCTTCGTTCGGCTGATAATTTGTGTTTCTTCAATTAATTTTCTTTCTTTCAGACCTTCAATTATTAATAATGAATTTCCTATTGGTAAAGATCTAATTGTGTATGATTATTCAAAAAAGCTTGTATCTTTGAAGGTGCCATGAAATGAATCCTTCTTCTTCTCTCCGATTTAATTAATTTTATTTAAAAAACAAAAAAAAAAGTTTTTTTTTAAAACAGAGATAAGTTACTGGCGGAATTTTCTGCCACAAAGTGTAGGATCTGTCTTGTCAATTATTGGCGGAATTTTCCGCCACAAAGTGTGGGGATTCTGCTTTTCAGTTCTAGACGAAGTTATTGGCGGAAATTTCCGCCAAAAAATTTACTGGCATATGATTTATTGACAGATTGATTCCGCCAGGAAATATACACTTTCTGGCAGAATTTATCACTTTGTGAGGGAAAACTGCTGCCAATAAATAAGTATTTTCTTGTAGTGCGTATTAACTGAAGCATATTTCGGTTTCTCTCAACCGACCGTTTATGTGTCAGAAAACCTAAGAATACTAGCCCTTATGACAGCGAAAATGAACAAATTAAACCGAAGATTACATTAAGATTGAGCTTCAATTTTCTCCCCAACCCTAAGCATACGTTCCAATCTTGATTTCAAGCTACCAATTGAGGGAAAAACGGATTTGGATCGTGGAACACTTTGGGTAGTGTGATGATGAAGAATGAGAAGTGATGAGCTGATGATGAAGTATGAATAAATAGAGCCACGCATTCGGTTTTTAGAAACTGCAACATTTAGCAAGCGGTTTATAGCAACCGAATTTACCATTCCTTCAGTTCATAAAAACCGAATTTTGTTGCTCAAATTTTACACAATTTCTAGGGGCAAAATGAAATTTAAGGGGGGTAAAAAAGAAATGCGGGGGGCCTAAAAAGAACCCTTCTTATCAAATTGGAACCTTGACAAACCAATGGGATGTTAAAACAAATAACCCAACACAACAATCATCAAATCCAAACCATTAATCATCAAAGAGTAAGACAATTTCCAATGGTAGTACTGAGTACGGTCTTGCAAGTGAATCAGTCTGTCGTTGAGTAATAATTCACACTCTACTGAGTAGAATGAGTTCGTATCCACAGGGATCGCGCTAAAACTACTAATTTATTTAAGAAACTATGAGTTGCATCCGCTTTGGTTTGAAAGTTTGGTTTTAAATTTAGAAAATAGATTTAAGTTTAGACGTTCAGATGAGAAAGGTAGGTTAAGTGCTTCGAATCCCTCCCCTAGTCCTGCTTGGTAGCTGGCATTATATCGTTGACTATTCCTTTTTATTACATGGCGAACTAATCTAAGTGCCAAAATCTCTTAGAAGAAAAACTCGTGTTAGACACGTTGTCACGTTTCCTATCTAAGTGATGAGGTGTTTAGTAAATTATCGTGTTATTCATTAGTTCTCTAAAGCCCTCAGCAGCACCCATACGTGTGACTGTTTGATGAAGCTAAGCCTATTATCTATTTGGTCGGGACTATCAGTTTAACTTGTGACCGAATAACAATCCTCTAAACGTTCCCCAATCAGTAGCTAAAAGTCGGAATTACGTCGTTAAAACATAGATAATAGGAATAATAAAACTGAATAGAAAATTATATAATCTTTATACAAAATTACATCTCTCAAGCATTCCTAAGGGAGTTCATCTACTCACCTAACTCAGAGGGTTTTAATTACTACTTTGCATAATTAAATTACAAGAATTATAATAATGCATAACAATAACCTTGCCTGGCGGAGGAAGTTACCTTTCCCGTTGAAGGGAAAGTTTCTTCCTAGAGAGAACTTCTCTGCCCTTGTGCTACTCCTCCTTCTTGCTCCTTAGAGAGTTGTGTTTTTCCAAATTTCTCAATGGATAATTGTGAATGAGGGGAGCTCTATTTATAGTTTTTTAGTGGGCTTGGGCTATTCCATCGTGGCCACGAT
Organism: Trifolium repens; assembly: GCA_030408175.1. Classification (NCBI taxonomy): domain Eukaryota; kingdom Viridiplantae; phylum Streptophyta; class Magnoliopsida; order Fabales; family Fabaceae; genus Trifolium; species Trifolium repens. The sequence continues at coordinate 28,038,988 of CP125851.1, forward strand.
GGATCCATCGTGGCACGATGAAAAATTCAGAATTAGCTTTTGGATTCAACATGAAAAGGGTAGCTCTTTTTCTTAGTTTTCCAACGCATATTCGCACGTCTCAATCCGATACTCGTAGTTCAAGTTATGATCCGCGCACTGTGAAGGTGTCTTGGAATTGAACCCCTGTGTGCCATCGTGACCACGATGGATCTCATCGTGCCACAATGAAGTGAATTTGTTTCAGATTTTCTGCGCCTGTTTCCTTGGTCACTAAGACTTCCCATCGTGGCACAATGGGATTCATCGTGGCCACGATGGAGGCACAGTGTTTATCCACTTTTTGTTCTTTTATCCCTTTTTTGCATTTTTGATGCATTTTCTTTAATTCTTGACTTCTTGGACAAGTAGCTTCACTTCTTTAGATTCTTGCCTTGTAATTGGTCTTGAAAGTGACTAGAACTAATATAAACTAATATATAAAACATCATAGAAATTACTATCATCAAGTACCTAATTCAATAAGAAGTGGTATTTATTAATTAGGTACTACAATTGGAGCAAAATATATTTTAGTACCTATTAGGTATCACTTCTCAAATAAATTATCTCTCTCTCTCTCTGAGATGTATGTTGGAACAAAGTGGGTCTGACATGAACCTCTAGAATTTTAAGTAGTTTTGATGATAACAAAGTATTAAAATTACAATTGGTATTACTAATGATTATTCTAGTGTGCAGAATTATAAGTTAAAATTCATTCAGAAGCACTATGAATAACAAGAGAGAAGCCAAGCTATAAAGCTCTGAAAGCGTATCGCTGTTCATCAGAAGCTTAAATTTTGCATGCTGAAGAAAGTGACTCTGAGGATAAAACAAGGCTCTGAAGGACTCAGAAGCTAAAAGACCTCAAGAAGCTATGTCAACAGCATCTGAAGCAAAAGGAATTTACGTCACTCAAGAACTGACATAATCAGAACCAATGATTGAAGAACAATCTACTTCAAGGCTCTGTCACATCCACAGGAAGGAATATTCGTTAGTACAACGTTAATCTTATCCATAAGTGGAGCGCATTTGAGGATCGTACTATCGTACTATTATTACTCAAAATGGATGAGTGATAATTTGAATTGCAAGGTAGTGGAATTGGATTTCTTTGCTAAAGAAGGCAATTCACAGCTAGCAATTGTACGAGCAAATTCCAGCTGGCACCTTATCTCTCTACAACGGTCATCATCTTCCTTCAAGTATAAATAGAAGACTCAAATGGAAGAAATGACTACGGTTCTATTACTGCGTTTAAGGCTCTGAAGCATTCTGACATTATTGTTCTATCTGTCGTTCAAAGTCTTAAAGCAATTTGCGTTGTATTTTGTAAACACCTCTGATAGTATATCAAGTGTTCCTTAACATTCATTCTTATTCTTAAGTTTGTTTGAGAAGTCTCTTGTTAAGTTTAACTTGAGCATTTGAGAAGTCTCTCGTTTAGTGAAACTTGAGCACCTGAGAAGTCTCTTGCAAGTGTGCTTGAGCAATTTGTAATCTTAAGTAGATTATAGTGAAAATCTCTTGTTAGTAACAAGGGGACTGGAGTACTCTCAATTTGTGAGAGGAACCAGGATAAATTTTGTGTCTTTCTCTCTTTCTCTCAGCACCCGTTTATTTTGTGTTTATATCCGCTGCAAACTTAGTTTTATTTCGAAAAAGTTTTAATTCTCAAAACACAATTCAACCCCCCCCCCCCCCCCCCCTTCTTGTGTTTTTCCACCTTCAATTGGTATCAGGAGCTAGGTTTGTTGCCTAACTCACCTTACAGTGAAACAGTAAAGATCCAGGAGGAAAAACATGTCTGCTGAGAAGAATCTCAATGAAGTTCCTTTTGACTATGACTCAAACTCTCGACAAAGAAGGTCATCTGATAAAGTTCCTTTCTTCAATGGAACTGAGACTAGCTACCCGTTCTGGAAAACAAATATGTACAGCTATATCATGAGTATTGATTGTGATTTATGGGACATGGTAGAAGATGGAGTGAACTTTGAAAATATGGACTTAGAAGGTGTTGTCAGTTCTCAGAACAGGAAAGCTTTTACACCGACTCAAAAGCTAGAGTACAAGAAGCATCACTCTGTAAAAGGAATGATGACTAATGTTATCTCACATGATGAGTACCTTAAAATTGGAGATAAAAGAACTGCAAAGTCTATTTGGGACTCCTTAAAATCCAAGTATGAGGGCAACAAACAAGTTAAGGAGGCAAAGGCTAACTTGTTGGTGCATCAGTATGAGCTGTTTAAGATGAAGGACGGAGAGGACATTGAAACTATGTTTTCACGGTTTCAAATTCTAGTATCTGGACTTCAAGTATTAGACAAGAGTTATACTGAAGCTGATCATGTGAGAAAGGTACTCAGAAGCCTACCACCAAAATGGAGACCCAAGGTGACTGCTTTTCAAGAGTCTAAGGATTTGGATACAGTATCCCTTGAAAGCTTGATTAGTTCATTAAAGAGTCATGAGATGGAACTAATGACTGATGAATCAACCAAGAAGATGAAAGGGATAGCCTTAAGCTCTAAAAGTTCATCAAAGGCTCTGAAAGCTAAAACTGTAGAATCTGAAGATGAGGCTTCTGAAGAAGGTCAAGAAGTTGGGTCTGATGATGAAGAAGAGATGGTGCTGATGGCTGCTAAGGTTTCACAATGGGCAAAACGAAGCAAGAAATATGCAGGCAAATTTGGAGGATCTTCCAAGAGACTTAGTACTGCTAAAGACAAGAAGGAAGATCAAAACAAGTGTTTCAAATGCAACAAGCCTGGTCATTTCATTGCTGATTGTCTAGAAAACAAAAGTAGATCATCAAAGCAAAGCTCTAGCAAAGAAAGATATAAGAGTAAAGTCATGAAGAGCTTTCTGGCAACATGGGAAGATCTTGACAAAGACTCAGACTCAGATGGTGATGAAGAAGCAAATCTAGCACTGATGGCAACTACCTCTGACAGAGAAGACTCTGAAGCAGGTTCAGACTCTGAAGATGAGGAAGAGGTAATTGCTAAACTATCTAGAACTGAATTAGTAGATTCTCTTAAAGATGCCTTAAAAATGCTCACTAAAAAGGCAGGTGAATGTAAGGTCCTGAAAAAGGCTTACAATAACCTAACTGAGAAAATGAACATAATAGTTGAAGAAAATGAGTCTCTAAGTAGTAGAAACTCATTTATGGAAACGCATTATGTTTATGATGATAAGGTTCCTCCAGAGCATGAATTTGCTCTGCAAGAATTTCTTATCAATGGCATGAAGAGAAGTAAGATAGCTTCCTTAATATACCATGTTAGTAGAAACAGAGGTGAAGGTCTTGGATTTTCACGTTTTAAAGATAATCCATTACTTTCTAAACCCTCTAAAAGTGACAATTCAAAACCTAAGGCTGTATTTGTTAAAAGCCAATCAGAAGCAATAGGTATACCAGAACCTGAAAAAATAATTGTGTCAGAGGCCAAGAAGCCTCAGACTCTGAAACCTTCAGAGCTTAAGGTTTCCAAACCTCAGACCAATGTCAAAATAAATAAAACTCTGGTATATTCTAAAGCTAAGCACAAGAGTTATACAAAGCCTAAAATTTTTTCAAAATGCTTCAATAACTCTAGAGCTCCTGATAGGCCTTATAAACAAAAACAATCTAAGGTAATGAGGACTAACTCTAAAGGACCCATAAAGGTATGGGTACCAAAGTCTGAGATTGTCTTTGCAGCAGATCTGCACTCTAAGAAGGCCAGAGCAGCATTCTTGGTACCTGGACAGTGGCTGCTCGCGTCATATGACAGGAGACAAGCATATGTTCCAAACCCTGACTCTGAAAGAGGGAGAAACTGTGGGATTTGGAGGAAACCAAAAAGGGAAGATCACTGGTACTGGTACAGTTGGTAATTCTTCTCTCTCTATTAAAGATGTTTGGTTAGTTGATGGCCTCAAACATAATCTACTAAGCATTAGTCAATTTTGTGATAGTGGATTCGTTGTTAAGTTTAATAAAGATGCATGTAATGTAATCAGAGAGTCTGATGAGTCTGTAGTGTTCAGAGGCTTAAGGAAAGGCAATGTTTATAAAATCAATTTGTCAGAACTCTCAGAGCAAAAGATAGTTTGTCTTCTATCTTTGAATGATGAGAAATGGGTCTGGCACCAACGCTTATGTCATGCTAACTGGAGATTAATCTCTAAGCTTAGCAAACTAAGTTTGGTTAAAGGCCTACCCAATCTTAACTATCATTCAAATGCTCTGTGTGGTCCTTGTCAGATTGGAAAGATTTCAAAAACCTCTTTTAAACCCAAAAACATTGTCTCTACCTCAAGACCTCTTGAATTACTTCACATTGATTTGTTTGGTCCTGTAAGTACAGCCTCAATCAATGGAAAGAAATATGGACTTGTTATTGTTGATGATTACAGTAGATGGACTTGGGTCAAATTTCTTAGAATGAAAGATGATGCATATGATGTGTTTACCATCTTCTGCACACAAGTACAAAGTGAGAAGAGTCTCAAGATCTTAAAGATCAGAAGTGATCATGAGGGTGAGTTTGAAAACGAACCCTTTGCAACCTATTGTGAAGACCATGGAATTGTCCATGAGTTCTCAGCTCCTAGAACACCACAGCAAAATGGTGTTGTAGAGAGAAAGAACAGGTCTTTACAAGAGATGGCAAGAACCATGATGCATGAGACTAAACTTGCTAAGCACTTCTGGGCAGAAGCTGTGAACACAGCTTGTTATATTCAAAATAGGATCTACATCAGACCTATATTGAATAAAACAACATATGAACTCTTTAAAGGAAGAAAGCCCAACATCTCTTATTTTCATCAGTTTGGATGTACCTGTTACATTCTGAACAATAAGGCCTACAAAAGAAAATTTGATGCCAAAGCTTGTAAGGGAATCTTTATAGGTTACTTTGAACGCTCAAAGGCATACAGAGTATATAATTCTGAAACTAACACAGTGGAAGAATCTATACATGTTAGATTTGATGACAAAGAGCCTGACAGTAAAATGTCAGAGCAAGACAATAGCTATGCAGGTGTTCCATATACATATAACAATCCAGAACCTGAGAAAGCATCAGATGCAAATGAATCTTTAGAAGCTGTATTGGAAGAAGTCTCTGAAGAAACATCCCCAATAGAAGCATCTGAAGAACATGATGACATCTCAGAAGATGATACCCAAACAAGTGCTGAAACTAATGAAGCTCCAAAGAGAAAATTCAAATACAGATCATCACATCCAGAAGATCTTATTCTTGGAAACAAAGAGAGTCCAAGAAAAACAAGATCGGATTATCAACAACATGATTCACTTCTAGGACTCATATCTATGATAGAACCTAAGAATGTTGATGAAGCTCTTTCTGATGATGGATGGATTGTAGCAATGCAAGATGAGCTCAATCAGTTTCAAAGAAATGATGTGTGGGATTTAGTACCAAAACCAACACACAAGAATATCATTGGAACCAAGTGGGTATTTAGGAACAAACTAAATGAACAAGGTGAAGTGGTACGAAACAAAGCTAGACTAGTAGCACAAGGCTACAGTCAGCAAGAAGGCATTGACTTCACTGAAACATTTGCTCCAGTGGCAAGACTGGAAGCAATCAGGTTATTATTATCATATGCAGTTAATAATGGAATAACCTTATACCAAATGGATGTTAAGAGTGCCTTTCTAAATGGTGTCATTTCTGAAGAAGTATATGTCAAACAACCCCCAGGTTTTGAGGATTTGAAAAATCCTGATTATGTTTATAAACTTAAGAAATCACTCTATGGTCTCAAACAAGCTCCAAGAGCTTGGTATGAAAGACTGGGTAATTTCCTTTTAGAAAATGGTTTTCAAAAAGGTCAGATTGACAATACATTATTCAGAAAGACAACTAAGAAAGACATCTTAATTATTCAAATATATGTGGATGATATAATATTTGGTTCTACTAATGCTTCCTTGTGCAAGAATTTTTCAAAGCTGATGCAGGATGAATTTGAAATGAGCATGATGGGTGAACTAAAGTTTTTCCTTGGAATTCAAATCAATCAAGGAAAAGATGGCACTTACATTCATCAAAGCAAGTATACAAAAGAGCTTCTGAAGAAGTTTAATCTTGAAGACTGTAAGACAATGTCAACTCCCATGCATCCTACAAGCAGCTTAAGCAAGGAAGAAATTGGAAGCAAAGTAGATCAGAAGCTGTATAGAGGTATGATTGGTTCTATACTCTACCTAACAGCTTCTAGACCTGATATTTTATATAGTGTATGCTTGTGTGCAAGATTCCAATCAGATCCTAGAGAACCTCACATAACTGCTGTTAAGAGGATCTTTAGATATTTAAAAGGAACTACCAATCTAGGACTTCTTTATAAAAATTCCCTAGATAGTAAGCTAGTTGGATTCTGTGATGCTGACTATGCTGGAGACAAGATAGAGAGAAAATCCACTAGTGGAAATTGCCAATTTATTGGTGAAAATCTCATATCTTGGGCCAGCAAGAGACAAACAACTATTGCTTTGTCTACAGCAGAAGCAGAATACATCTCAGCTGCAAAATGTTGCACACAGCTTCTCTGGATGAAATATCAGTTGGAGGATTATAATATAGCTGAGAGTAGTATTCCACTATATTGTGACAATACTGCTGCTATTCATTTATCTAAGAACCCAATTTTGCATTCCAGAGCTAAACATATTGAAATAAAACATCATTTTATAAGAGATCATGTTCAAAAAGGTACAATAGATATTCAATTCATTGATACTGAACATCAATGGGCTGATATATTTACTAAACCTTTAGCTATTGAAAGATTTGACTTTATTAAAAAGAATTTGAACATGCACTTTATCTCTGAAAAAAATTAGCTCTGAGATGCAAAATAAAATTAGCATCTGAAGCTCTTTCAGAGCCTCTGATAATTTAGAGTCTCCTTTGGGAAGCTCTAAATAAAACGGGTTCTGAAGAGTAACAGGTTCTGATGAGGTGTCAGATACAAATGAGTTTGGCTCTGAACTAAACGGAAACGAAACGTTTAGTACTAGTAAGTGTACTACAGTTGTCTGTACACGCGTCAGCTATATTTAAATCCTTTCAACACGTGTCTAGATCCTGACGGGCAGAGAACAGTTAATGATGATCATGGCAGTTAACTCTAATATTTAATTTTTAAAACTGCTCTCGCTCCCTCCCAATGTTTGCTTTCTCTGTGTATGTGTGCTAGTTACTATTTATAGGTCACTTCACTCACATTGCACAACTTTTACACTTAATCACTTCCTACACAACCCTAGACCTTACAGAAATCCCAAATTATCTTCTTCTTAATATTCTGAAACGATGGCTGCACGATCATCAACCGTGATTGTTCAAGAACCCTTCAATCCTGTTTTACCACCCATTATCGACCTTAAGGCTCAAGGAAAACTCGTCTACAAAGATAATGAAACCGACGCTGGTCCTGATGCTTTTGTTTTTAACACTGAGAAATTTGTGGACTTTGAGAGTCTAAAAGCGAACGGGATTGATGTTCAAAGTCTTTTCTTCGACCAACAATGGAAGAATTACTTTGAGATGCTGAATGGATTTGTCTATTATGACATTGTAAAATACTTTTGGCAAAAGGCAACCGTCTTTGATAGGGCGTGTGCTGATGAAGAAGTAAGAAAGATAGTAGCAAAGAACAAGTCTCTACAAGGGAAAACGAGACAGCAACTGGGTTTGAAACCTTATAGGGGAAAGAAAATAAGGTCAAACATTCTGGGAATCAACCTTCTGATCACACAAGAACACATTGCTAAGATGCTGGGATTGGATAATAAAGGAGAAGATGTGGATATATATGACGAAAAGAGCAAGCATCTGGAGGCAATTAACCAGGACCTATTCATGCCTGGTTGCTCAAATAGAGATTTTGGAAAACTCAAATTTATGAAGCACCAGTTTGGCTTTGCTTTCAGAGTTTTTCTTGCCTCTATTGTTACTAGAGAAGGAGGGTTGGACACCATCTCCATACAACACAAACACTTCATCTGTATAACGCCCCAACTAAAGTATCTAGAATATTTAGTCAAGACATAAATAAATGGATCTGAGTACAATAAATTGAACGAGATAAACAGAAAATAATTCTTTACATCAGTTAATGAATTTAAGAAATACAGCGGAATAGAATAGAATTCCAAGATATACAAATAAACTAAAACAAGGAAAGACTAAAATCGTCTAATGTGATGATCCAAGCCTCGCTACAATCATCAGCTCCATCCTGGTCCTTGCTCCAGTTAACCTGTCTACCTAAAAAAATTGATTTGGAGTGGGGTGAGACTACTAAGCCTCAGTGAGTCCTACTACCCACCTAAAGGCGACTACGCCGGGGCACCTAAATCAGTCGTTTCAAATACTAACATACGAAACATGATATCATAATAACAGAATTTAAAAGTGTAACACAGATAAACAAACTCTTATTCATTTTAACCGCAAGGATTCTCCGAGGTGAGCATATCTCGGAGGCCTGCCTTGTCCGTCGATCGGATCGATCACGGCATACAGCTCACAATACATAACCTGATGGATATTCCCATTGGGAGTCCATAATGCGATATAATAAATCGCTCATAAGTGACTGACACTAAATTCTGTTCTTACTACCATAATTCCCAAAATCCCGGGGAGCATACAATCCTAATTAATTTCTAGGTTATGCCCTACAGATTATCTGTGCTTAACATGCTATTCGACATTATGTCAATCACATCAATGCAAGTTATCTGACTCTGATGAGGGTATAAAACGAGTGTGTAAAGTTTCAAAAATAATTATGAAATTATAGGCCTTTCTGTTCAAGCTCGCTCTGGCGAGTCACTAGCTCGCTATGGCGAGATTATAGGTCCTGACCTAAATCAACTCGCTGTGGCGAGCAGTAGCTCGCCATGGCGAGTTTCATCAGCCCAGAACCCAGCTCGCCATGAATGCTCGCCAACTACTCGCTGGAGCGAGTTCATGCAGAACTGCCCTGTTTTTACAGAATTTATGATTTTTCAACTAACACCTACAATCCTCATTTTAGACAGTGCATCAACATATATTAACATAATATAGAATAGAATGGAGAGGAATTTGGGACTTAATCCCTCTCACACAACATTTCCTAAAATCCTAGATTAACATGCAATTTATTTAATTTAGGGGAAACTAGCTAAACTAGCCTAAAGAACCCACCTGTAGATTGAAGCTTTACACTGATGCAATACTCAGCAACAGCCACGAACCTTTCAGCAATGGAACTCACTTGGACCCCAATTGGTAACTCGAATAAAATGGAAAGAAACGGGTTAAAGAGTGTTCTAGGATCTACTGAGGTTAAAGAATTGAAATAGTCATCTCCAGTCACTGAGAAAGGAATAGAAGGGTTGGGAAGCAGCTTACCACAGATTGTGAATTGGTTACAGGAGAGGATGAATACATGCAGCTTCAGCTGCTATACTCGCCGGGCGAGTAACTGCTCGCCGTGGCGAGCGCGACAGAGTTGGGAACAAGGTTCTGCAGAACTTCCAACTTTCCATTCCTCCATGCTACCCATACCTTCTAACCTCCTCCAGACTTGTGTTTCGACAGAATAAACACACATGCACAAGTAATTTCAAGTGAGGATGAGGAGTTTAGGATTATGAGTCTCTAAACACCAAAAAGGGGTGGAATGATTAAGGAGTAGAAGTAGAGATTTTTCTTACCTATGAGAGAAATTCAGGAACTAAGAAACAAGGATTCTCTGATTGCATGCATGTTTGATCAAAAACTCATGTTGATACGGTGGTAGTAATGGCACGGTGGTTAGAGAAAATCATAGGAGCTCAATTTGTTGTTCTTTGGCGTGAGGAGGGAGAGAAAGAATGAAAAACAAATTCTGAGAGTAGTGGGATAAGCTTCTACTGCTGAAGCTTGTCTCTAAAGAGAAAGTAATGGTGTGAGGCGTGTGGAAGAGGAGAGAAGGGGTGGTGTTTGCTGATGAATTGGAAAAATGAATGGAAACAAGGGTCTTGGCTAGTTCTTATAGACATAACAATGCTTAATTACCAACTTGTCCTCCTCCTACTTCCACCATTTACCACTTAATGCATTAGTGTTCAATAATTCCTTCTCTAACTTGTTCACTTAATCCCACTTTGAGTCCTAAAATTGCTTCTAATTAATATTCCTTTATTAATTAAAATTTAGGGATGTTACAATCTACCCCCCTTAAAGAATTTCGTCCTCGAAATTTGAAATTCCTCCATTCCATACGAAGGTAGGTTGTTTATGTCTGCATCTGTAACTACACTTCGTCTATTCTTCAGTTAATAACATTTAATCCCTTGGAATAAAATTTTCCTCTCTCAGGGGTTATAGGCTAAAGGTTATTCTCACGTTCTTAAGGTTACAGTGCTGCGCACTCTGATTCGATGTCTTACTACCAATTACACTCCTTCCATTCCCAATGGAATTAGTTCCAGCTCCAACTGGTTTAGAGGGTCGGTATCTGGCCTGGTATAGATATTGTCGTGTCCAAAATTTCTCAGTCAAAATGTCGTTCTCCTTTCTGACCACCACCATGCTTTCCGTGTTAGATGTACCTCTATCTCACGTGTTGTGTAATTACTCCGGAGTCGATCGAGATATAAAACGAGTGGGAAACTGCCTAAACACCATTGGTCCTTCTGCCAACGAGTCAGACTCATCCGCAGACGAACTTATAGTTGTCCGAGAAAATCCCACCTACAATCTCTATCCACCCCGACACAACACGATGATCGAGTTGTACATTTGACACGCGGATGCACTTAGGTTCAGATCATTTTTCAGGGTTACGAGTCAAACTTGTTTGAAATCCTTTGCTGGTAACTAAGGTATGGAACCTGGCTAGCTGGAAGCATAAGGTCCGAGTTTGTAACGCTAAGGCTGATTTGAAAGACTCGGCTTAGCACGGTTGATTGAACTATCTTAACAGATCACTAAGGATAGAAAAGGGTTTCCAGATGAGATTGGCGTAATACTCCAAACGAGTAGTCAACTCTTATACTTATACCAACTAATTACTGGCAACTAGACCTGGAATTGGAATGCTCTGGTTCAGGCGTTCAGACTTCTATACTTGATCTCACGAGATTATAGGAATTGAATCATGGAAATTTGGAATGTTCGGCAGGGACACTCAAGGTTAACACACTGATCTTACATGGTTAGGAGCACGGAGTTAGCAGGTTTGATTCCTTGACACTGCTTTCACTGGTATAACTTAATTCCACTGATTTAGGGGCTGGTCCAAACTTAATTCTGAGTTCGACTGATAAGGCTACGAAAGATAGGTAACTTAACTTTATTGAAGAGCATGTTACTAGTCTTGAGTGCACGAAGTTTAACTGATTTGCGGATACTGAGCTGGATAAGTTTTACCGGGGTGGTTTAAAGTATGTTGATTGACAGATTGAAAGAGCGGGTAAGAAACGAAACTGAAAGTATTCTTGACTTTCTCAAGAATAATTAACTTCTGCAAGTGGATGGAGCTACTGATAACACAACAGGAAAGAAACTGAGAACAGATAATTTGAGTACCTAAGAGTGACGTTGATCACTATTAGTTTAACCAACTAGCTTCGAGGGAATTTAGAAAGTTGCATCCTAACTGAATTTAGGCACTGCGCGTGATTGTCAAGCCATTAAGGCACGAGAAGAATTTGTCCAACTGGAGCATGATTAGACGGGTTAGAGAATACACTCGTCCATGGTGTTCCAAGACTTGCGAATATTGAATTGAGCATTGTTTGGTTCGATGACTTGCTGAGTTAGGATCCCTAGATACATGGACAATTGAAGATTCGTATTCTACTGGTTTATACTTATATTCTACACATCTAATTCTTCTGCCAGTCTCTCATGTTAGGGTAACTACGTTCCCACTCAATGTTTCTTGCTGACAACTTCTCACCGGTAGGTCCAACTGATTCACATAGGCTCTAAATTGGCAGGGTTAGTTATGAGGGAATGTCGGTGATGGCTAATGCTAGAGTTAAACTTAGATACTTGTTTTTGCATAACTAACACATATCTAAAGATTGATCTAGGTGTTTGACGTCTGCTACGGCCTGCTATTAATATTGGTTTCGCACTGAAATGGTAGCTCTACATCACCTATATCTAGTATTAACATTCTAAATTATATTCTAATTGGCTGGTTAACTAACCTTACCGGTCTCTCATCTCAAAGGTTCTCATATAGGAACTTGCTTGGTTATTGGTCGAACTAATGTTAAATTAGATTTATCAAGTCGCGTTTCATACTATTCGGTACTACGCTAGTGGTAGAATATGGCTGGCCAAGTCTAAACCTCAATCGGCTAACTAACTGGTCCGTAATATAGGATTACTAACCTAGGGACAATTGATGGGCAACTCCCGAGGCACGGTTACTGATCCTGCTCACTTCTTAGCTGGGTGGTCATATGTGTGAGTTTCGTTTGGTTAAAGTTAAAATGATATTAATCTGAATCATCGGTCTCTTAACTATCTAATGGCAAGGCTGAGACGGTTTGACCTTGGTGGCTGATTGTGCTAAGGTAACTCTCAATTGTTATTACTAATCAAAATCTAGCCTATGATGGTTCGATGTAATTTCAAGTATGGAGCGATAGGCTGGTCTTAATGAGGGCATCTAGTGGTAGTTATCTCAGGTGTTCACCTAACAGGTTTTGCGATAAGGAAATATTAAGGTACGGATGATGAGGTTCCCTATTCTTAACAAGGTAATTAAATCGGTCAAAGTTCTAGGTCGCTAGTGTTTGGATGCTGATTTAATGATCTTAACAAACCTATTTAGATGACGGTATTGCTAGGGAAGAATCTAACTTTGATGTGAGTCAAGGTTTTACTGGTGTGACAAGGTCCTATTATTGGTTTTATTGCTAAACTATTCGATACTAGTGTTCCCGGAATTTTGTCTGAAGAGTTCCCAAAAGGTTATAAGGACTCCTAACTGTTAACCTAGTTTAAGTTTGAGTTTCTAAAGTTTGCTGGTATGTTGTTAAGAACTGATGGGGTTGGAAATGGAGTTCCTAGGTGTTATACTAAATGTAACTTAACTTTCAGTGGTGAGTAGAAGTGTTCTTACGAGTTGGAAGGTGAGAGTAACTTTAGTTAAGGGCATTTCTAAATGATAACCTAATAAGGTGGCTTGAGGAGATACTGGAATGTGCTTTGTCCCAATTGAGTTCTTCTAATACGGTGATATCTATCAGGTTCACTATGCTGGGTTGCTATTTCAGAATCATATACTGATTGAACTTAATATGCTTTCTCGGTTACGGATGTTGTTTACAAGGATTCTAATGGTTACATCAGTCATGGTTAAGTTTCTAATAGTTCTACTACACTTATGGGCTTGATAGAAGGGTACACTCAGTCCAATTTCTTATTGTCTCCTAATCCTAATATCATCTCCAGACGTAGTTCCTCAACAACTCTTATACTCACAAGGTAGCTGGGGATTGTTTATTCCGAATTCAACCAAGGTAGAATGATAAGATACACAAGGGGGCTTGAGACTGTTCACCATGGCTAGGAATGACTGAACAGAGAATCACGTTGCAACAAGCAGTAGCAGCAGCCTGCTAAGCTCGCTGCAGAGTGTGCTTGCTCGCTAAGCGAGTTAGGCAGAGTGCAAAAGAATAATTCTGGGGTTCGTCCAATTCTCTACCTTGCACAACACTCTAACTCCCAGTCATATACTAACTTGAAATTAGGGTGAGTTTTGATTTACTGCCTACTGTTCTAGGGTGTTGATTGGCTCACGAGCTTGGCTGAATTCAGGCTCTCACTAGGATGAGGTTACTTACAGGTTCAGGGAGTTTACCTGACACACTTTGTCAGTTGAATACTGTTGTGTACTACACAATTCAATATATGGATACACTTGCATTCCTTGTTTACGTACACAACTTACTCCTGTGGCACCATCTGCCACTGTACCATTATTCTCTTATAAAAGTTTCCTTCAACGGCTGCTCCGCGATTGCATCTTCACTACGATCTTAACGCTGAGATTCCAGAGTTCACCTCAGTTCTAAACCATAATACCCTGCCTACCATACACAATACTGAGTTGATCAGGCTCAGCACGCGATGGTTTCAGCGTAAACAGTCTAGATCCAAAGGGTCTGTATTACTTAGGAAAGGATTGGAATGACTCATGGCAAGGTCCGACACTAGATCGACCTGCTCTGATACCAATTATAACGCCCCAACTAAAGTATCTAGAATATTTAGTCAAGACATAAATAAATGGATCTGAGTACAATAAATTGAACGAGATAAACAGAAAATAATTCTTTACATCAGTTAATGAATTTAAGAAATACAGCGGAATAGAATAGAATTCCAAGATATACAAATAAACTAAAACAAGGAAAGACTAAAATCGTCTAATGTGATGATCCAAGCCTCGCTACAATCATCAGCTCCATCCTGGTCCTTGCTCCAGTTAACCTGTCTACCTAAAAAAATTGATTTGGAGTGGGGTGAGACTACTAAGCCTCAGTGAGTCCTACTACCCACCTAAAGGCGACTACGCCGGGGCACCTAAATCAGTCGTTTCAAATACTAACATACGAAACATGATATCATAATAACAGAATTTAAAAGTGTAACACAGATAAACAAACTCTTATTCATTTTAACCGTAAGGATTCTCCGAGGTGAGCATATCTCGGAGGCCTGCCTTGTCCGTCGATCGGATCGATCACGGCATACAGCTCACAATACATAACCTGATGGATATTCCCATTGGGAGTCCATAATGCGATATAATAAATCGCTCATAAGTGACTGACACTAAATTCTGTTCTTACTACCATAATTCCCAAAATCCCGGGGAGCATACAATCCTAATTAATTTCTAGGTTATGCCCTACAGATTATCTGTGCTTAACATGCTATTCGACATTATGTCAATCACATCAATGCAAGTTATCTGACTCTGATGAGGGTATAAAACGAGTGTGTAAAGTTTCAAAAATAATTATGAAATTATAGGCCTTTCTGTTCAAGCTCGCTCTGGCGAGTCACTAGCTCGCTATGGCGAGATTATAGGTCCTGACCTAAATCAACTCGCTGTGGCGAGCAGTAGCTCGCCATGGCGAGTTTCATCAGCCCAGAACCCAGCTCGCCATGAATGCTCGCCAACTACTCGCTGGAGCGAGTTCATGCAGAACTGCCCTGTTTTTACAGAATTTATGATTTTTCAACTAACACCTACAATCCTCATTTTAGACAGTGCATCAACATATATTAACATAATATAGAATAGAATGGAGAGGAATTTGGGACTTAATCCCTCTCACACAACATTTCCTAAAATCCTAGATTAACATGCAATTTATTTAATTTAGGGGAAACTAGCTAAACTAGCCTAAAGAACCCACCTGTAGATTGAAGCTTTACACTGATGCAATACTCAGCAACAGCCACGAACCTTTCAGCAATGGAACTCACTTGGACCCCAATTGGTAACTCGAATAAAATGGAAAGAAACGGGTTAAAGAGTGTTCTAGGATCTACTGAGGTTAAAGAATTGAAATAGTCATCTCCAGTCACTGAGAAAGGAATAGAAGGGTTAGGAAGCAGCTTACCACAGATTGTGAATTGGTTACAGGAGAGGATGAATACATGCAGCTTCAGCTGCTATACTCGCCGGGCGAGTAACTGCTCGCCGTGGCGAGCGCGACAGAGTTGGGAACAAGGTTCTGCAGAACTTCCAACTTTCCATTCCTCCATGCTACCCATACCTTTTAACCTCCTCCAGACTTGTGTTTCGACAGAATAAACACACATGCACAAGTAATTTCAAGTGAGGATGAGGAGTTTAGGATTATGAGTCTCTAAACACCAAAAAGGGGTGGAATGATTAAGGAGTAGAAGTAGAGATTTTTCTTACCTATGAGAGAAATTCAGGAACTAAGAAACAAGGATTCTCTGATTGCATGCATGTTTGATCAAAAACTCATGTTGATACGGTGGTAGTAATGGCACGGTGGTTAGAGAAAATCATAGGAGCTCAATTTGTTGTTCTTTGGCGTGAGGAGGGAGAGAAAGAATGAAAAACAAATTCTGAGAGTAGTGGGATAAGCTTCTACTGCTGAAGCTTGTCTCTAAAGAGAAAGTAATGGTGTGAGGCGTGTGGAAGAGGAGAGAAGGGGTGGTGTTTGCTGATGAATTGGAAAAATGAATGGAAACAAGGGTCTTGGCTAGTTCTTATAGACATAACAATGCTTAATTACCAACTTGTCCTCCTCCTACTTCCACCATTTACCACTTAATGCATTAGTGTTCAATAATTCCTTCTCTAACTTGTTCACTTAATCCCACTTTGAGTCCTAAAATTGCTTCTAATTAATATTCCTTTATTAATTAAAATTTAGGGATGTTACAATCTGGTTCTTATACAAGAAAGTGAAAATTAATCTTGCCAAGACCCTGTTTGAACATCTGTGCTTAACAATAACCAAGAGTAGAGCAAAGTCACCCTCAAACATTCATCATCCAAGACTGATTTCAGAACTCATAAGGCAAACCAAGCTTACTGACATTCTAAGTGCAAGAGAAAAGCTTAGAGTGTTTAATACTGCTAAATATGATGCTAATGTGCTGGTAAACATGAAGAAGAAAACCAAGGATGAGATCATCAATGTCAAGACTCCTCTACAAGCAATATATGAAAAGTACTTCTGGTGTGATGGGTTTCCCACCATATCAGAACATGATAATGAGGAGGTAATCAAGAATTTTTTGGAGATTGTGAGAAGAGAAACTGGGGTAAGGATGCCCAGAAAATTTGTTGTCAGTGTCCCAACCTGGGATATTTTCAAAGGACCAAAAGAAATCACAAGGTCGAGAAAACAACCAAGAACCACTGAACAAGATATAGTTGAAGAAGGTTCTCAGGACCAAGCAAAAGTTGATGATGATGATGAGATTGAACAAGGAGATAGTGGTGCTGGAGGAATGGCCGCTGAAGGGAAAGATGTAGCTGCTCAGAAGGAAAAGAGAACAAAGAAAAGGGGTGATAGACCTGTTAATGCTGAGGAGGATCAACCAGTCAGAGCCACTAAAAGAACAAAGACAGTTATAAAAAGAAAGGTTGCTGACACACTCCAAGGTAATACCTCTAAGCCTAATACTAATAGTACTTTTAATGCTCAAACCTCTACCTCTCAACCTACTAAAGAACCATCTCTCATAGACTTCACTAAACCCATTAGTGTAGTTCTACCTGATCCTAAACCATCATCATCATCATCATCATCATCATCTGATGAAACTCTTTCTGACTCCAGCATTGACTCTACTGAGTTAATTGCTGAACTTGATAAATTAGAGAAAGTGAAAGAAAAGAAAAAGAAACCTGTGAAGAAACATACCAAAAGAACCACCAAGAAGCCCATACACATCGCTTCTGATGACGAACCCCCCATCATTATTGATACCTCAATTCTTGATCAACCTGCCAACACCTCATCTGTCCTTGACCATCTCACCCAACACCTATCTGGAGATGCATTCACTCACTCCAATCCAAATTCACCACCTCACTTTCCTTTTATCAACACTACTGCTGATCCATCAATCCAAGGACCACCTAATCAAACCATACAAACTCCACCTTCATCCCTTGATAACATTTCACAACAAAATCCACCCACATTCACACCAGTCCAGGATGAAACAATTGCTCATTCTGTAGAACAAACACAACAAAAATCACCTCATCTCTCACCAGTTCACAACATGCCTGAACAACAACCACCATCACCTCCACCCGAAATTTGCACTCCTACACCTTCCCCTGAACCTACTCCAGAACTTATCTATGGTCCACTCAATAAACCTTTAGATGAAGAAGAGCTTGCTGAGCTTACTGACTGTATCTTTAAAGCAGAAGAGCAACTCTTGAAAAATGCCATAGATATTGATGATGAACCAAGACTTCCACCTAACCTAAGTAAAATCAAAATCATTGAACTTAAGAGAAAGAAACCAGAACCAACCATTCCCTTTGACCCAACCAAACCCTTCTTCAACTCTGCTTCTGAACCAAATCTTGAGCTATTAAATAATGCTATTAGTCTTAGGTTCAAGAGATTTAAACAGATGGATGAAGAAGTTCTTGTCTTCCCTTCTGACATTGATGCTGAAGTCAGAAAGATGGAGTACTTGTTCAGTCAATCCTTAAGGATTCTAGGTACTCATCTGAAGAGCAAGATACAGGGTAGAGGAATGGCTGCAGTAAGAAATTTGTTTGATTGTATTGAAAGATCACGTGCTCCAAAACTCACTTTTTACAATCATGAGGAAGAGCAAAATAGACTGAATCTTCTGACTGCCATAGAAGAAAGTCTCAGAACTGCTAGTGCAAATGCTAATGCTTTGGTTTCAGAAGAGGTTGCATATTTTAGGTCTGTTGAAGCTGAGCAGGCTAGGATAGCTGCTGAAGTGGAGAGTAAGAGGCTTGCTGATGAAGAAGCCCTCAAATTACTGGTAGATCAAGCTGTTCATATTGCAGAAGACATTGAGATGCCTGATCAGAACCAAGTTGGTGAAGCTTCTAATAAGGGAAAAGCTTCTATAATTGACACAACTCCTCCTGTTTCTCCAAAATTTGAACCAGGCTCTCCATCAACCGCTATTCCTCCTGCTGTTCAAAGTGCTTTAGACAACATAAAATCTGAGTTGGCTGAAGACATAAAGGATGAGATAGATGTACTCAGAATTGATTTGAGATCTGACTTGACATCTGCTATTGCTGCATCTGAGGAAGCTACTCACAGAAGAATGGATACCATGATGCAAACTCTTCTTAAGGCCATATCAGATATTAAGAAGCCCTAAACCCATATTTGAGCACTTGTCTTGTTTTATTTTGACTTTGGTTCTTATGTAATATTTGAAAATTCCTTTTTGTTCTTTAATTAAAGTTTGATTTTTCTTCTTGTGTGTTTGTTTGTTTGTTTGATTGATTGTTTATTTTATTTTGTTTTTCAAAATGAAAATCATATACTCTGATAATGTCTGATACTCTTGTGGATTCTGAACCTAGTGTAAGATGTTGGAGAACATCTTGTTTTTAAACTTATATAGGATTTTGAAAACCTAAGGTTCCCCCACATCAGTATTCCTGTTTACTCATGAAATAGCTTCTTAGTATTATAGCCTGTTTATAAGCGGGGCAACAATACCGTATGAGGCGTGTCTGGTAACTGGTTTTCTGACGTTTGAAAAGAGTATATAAAAGAAACACGCTCAAAAGAAAGAAATTTATAGCAGGAACTCTTTATTAAATTTATTGAAGAAATTCTTTATTACATAAGATAATGGGATTCTACTTAGAATCAACGTCAGCAGCCTCAGGCTTATTCTTCTTCTTATGCTTCTCATCAACATAAGAAAGTAGGTCACGCAGGGCTTGCTGAGCTTCAGCTTGATACTCTTTGTATGGCTTGTCATCATCATATGTCCATAAGAATTCTTCCAGGTCAGAGCCTATTTCTTCAAGCTCTGACTCTGTCAGAACCAATTCTCGCTTGTTTCTTTCATAGAGATGCCTGTTTTCTTCGCAGCGCCATGGCTCTGCTTCCTTCTTGATCACCTTCTTAGATCCTGAAGCATCCTTCGTAGCTTGCTTTTCCATTGTGTGTTTCTTACGATGCTCTTTGATTATTCTGTATGAATAAAATGAGAAGAATCATCTCTTTTTATAATGCTCTCAAACTTTCTTGTCTACCTGGGAATCAACACCATTCATTTAATGAATATAGCTGTATCCACTTTTTTGACTTGAATGTCTTGTTTTCTGAGCTTTTTGACTGATGACAAAAGGGGGAGTAAGAACAGCGTTAAAATTAATGATAATTGATCTCTTTTACTGCTAAAGAACTGAAACTGTTATACTCATATCAATTTATATCCCTTCTGAACTATAGTTATGTGTTTTATTCTGAACCATTATTGAAAGGGGAGAAAATTTAAGAACCTAAAATTGATTTCCATAGATAATATAAGATTAGGGGGAGCTTACAAACCTAACCCTATGGATTATCAGACTCAGGGGGAGATTGCAAACCTTTGAAACCTGAAGTCAACATAATTAAATTAAATCAACAACAATTGAATTTTAATGCTTTAGTTTGTCATCATCAAAAAGGGGGAGATTGTTGGAACAAAGTGGGTCTGACATGAACCTCTAGAATTTTAAGTAGTTTTGATGATAACAAAGTATTAAAATTACAATTGGTATTACTAATGATTATTCTAGTGTGCAGAATTATAAGTTAAAATTCATTCAGAAGCACTATGAATAACAAGAGAGAAGCCAAGCTATGAAGCTCTGAAAGCGTATCGCTGTTCATCAGAAGCTTAAATTTTGCATGCTGAAGAAAGTGACTCTGAGGATAAAACAAGGCTCTGAAGGACTCGGAAGCTAAAAGACCTCAAGAAGCTATGTCAACAGCATCTGAAGCAAAAGGAATTTACGTCACTCAAGAACTGACATAATCAGAACCAATGATTGAAGAACAATCTACTTCAAGGCTCTGTCACATCCACAGGAAGGAATATTCGTTAGTACAACGTTAATCTTATCCATAAGTGGAGCGCATTTGAGGATCGTACTATCGTACTATTATTACTCAAAATGGATGAGTGATAATTTGAATTGCAAGGTAGTGGAATTGGATTTCTTTGCTAAAGAAGGCAATTCACAGCTAGCAATTGTACGAGCAAATTCCAGCTGGCACCTTATCTCTCTACAACGGTCATCATCTTCCTTCAAGTATAAATAGAAGACTCAAATGGAAGAAATGACTACGGTTCTATTACTGCGTTTAAGGCTCTGAAGCATTCTGACATTATTGTTCTATCTGTCGTTCAAAGTCTTAAAGCAATTTACGTTGTATTTTGTAAACACCTCTGATAGTATATCAAGTGTTCCTTAACATTCATTCTTATTCTTAAGTTTGTTTGAGAAGTCTCTTGTTAAGTTTAACTTGAGCATTTGAGAAGTCTCTCGTTTAGTGAAACTTGAGCACCTGAGAAGTCTCTTGCAAGTGTGCTTGAGCAATTTGTAATCTTAAGTAGATTATAGTGAAAATCTCTTGTTAGTAACAAGGGGACTGGAGTACTCTCAATTTGTGAGAGGAACCAGGATAAATTTTGTGTCTTTCTCTCTTTCTCTCAGCACCCGTTTATTTGTGTTTATATCCGCTGCAAACTTAGTTTTATTTCGAAAAAGTTTTAATTCTCAAAACACAATTCAACCCCCCCCCCCCCCCCTTCTTGTGTTTTTCCACCTTCAATGTATAGTGTACATGAGCCATTTAGAATTTTTTTAAGAGGTGTTGGGTTGGAGGGATTGAATACTTATTAAATATTATTATTAAAAAAATTATAAATGAGTGATGTGTACATGTGAGATCCATTTAAGTGCAAAAAATTGGAGAGCTCGATTGTGGATGCTCTAAAGCAAACATACTCTCAAATTATTGAGAACTCAAAGCGGAAGCAACGAGTAATTCAAGGTGGATCGAACCATGCTCTTGATATCAAGTTAACAATAGAGATACAAAATAGAAAAAGATAAAGCGGTTAGGGTTCCAATATGAATTGCATAACACTAACTTGAGAAAATAAGGGTTATATCAATCCTAAAATGACTAAACTACTAACTTAGAAACAGAAGTCCAATATCCTAATCCCACTAATATTATATCTAACACATACCTAATAATGTTTAAGCAATGACTGCGACTTAATTGCATAAAATTTGCAAGGAATAGGGTTTACGCTCCTCTTTCATAGTTTTACCACCCTCATGAAGGTGGAAAAACACAAGAGAGAGGGGGTGAATTGTGTTTTAGGTTTTCTAAATTTTTTCAAAACATAAAAGTATGCAGCAGATAAAACACAATCAAAGAGGTAAAGAGAGAAAGAGAGATAACAAACACAAGAGATTTTTATACTGGTTTCCCTCACAAATTGAGAGTGTTTCAGTCTTCTGACATTTTCAAGGGAGTTCACTATAATCACAAAAGATTACAATTTGCTCAAGTACAATAGCAAGAGACTTTCAATGCTCAAGTTCACTAACAAGAGACTTCCCTTGCTCAAGCACTTAGCAAGAGAATTCACTAACTTAAATGAGTTTAGAAAAGTAGGATTTAAACACTTGATACACTATCAGAGGTGTTCACAAAATACAACTCTTACAAGACTTTGACTCTTAATTCTAAGTTACAAAGAAATCAGAATTAAAAGTGTTTAACAAAGTTTTCAAAGACTCGAAACTTCAGAGCCTTGTATGTGTGTGTAGAACAGTAGTCATTTTTTCAAATGAGGTCCTCTATTTATAGAGAGAGATTTGAAGTTGATCGTTGTAGAGAAGATAAGGTGCCAGCTGCAAATGATCAATCCTTGTAGTGGAAGTTTGATTCTTTGCCAATTGAGAAAATGCAATTCCACTACCTTGTCCGTTTGAATATTTGCCTACCAACCAATCGTTAGTTGGTTTAGTGGTGATCGATCCCCTGCAACTGCGATCGGGAGGGGGCTGGAACCACTTGATGCCAAAACTGACCCCTGAACCAGATTAAACTGGTGGTGAAAGCCTAAAAAAAAAGAATATTGCTCTACCATTTAGAGTAATAATAAGACAATAGTACAATACGCTCCACTAAAGGATAAAGATAAGGTACAATGATTATTCCTCAACCATGTAAATGTCATAGCCTTTTTTTATTATTCTTCAATCATTTGGACACAAATGACGTCTTCTGAATAGCTTCTACTGATTTTGATTCTGAGAAGGCAGCTTGTGAAGGTCTTCTGCTTCTGAGATCAATCAGCTTTTGATGTGTCTTCAGAGTCTGATGAAAGTTGCTTCTAAGAATCTTTCAGAGCTTGATTTTTTAGGTAGCTTCTTGATAAGTGCCAAAAAGTAGTAAGATTTCATATATAAACATTGGCATTTATTAACTTGTTTTACAAGTAATGTATATAAAACTCCCTAAATTATGTAAATATTTGCTTTTGTGCTTATTGCATCTATTATGACTAAATCCCAACTAATCTTGTAGGTTTATGGAGTTAAAGACAGTTTTTGAACAAAAAAAAAAGATTTTGAGTTTCCAGGACTCGCCAAGGCTCGCCCGGCTAGAAGTGGCGAAACCAAGTCAGAGAGAAATGGTTTTTTTTGGCGAAGTCTGGCGAAGGTTGGGGAGAAGCTCGCCAGGTCTCGACCGGCTACAAATTGAGACAGCTGGCTGTCAAGTGGGACACGTGTCAACAAACTAGGGATGTCAACGGGACAGGGAATGTGCGGAGGCTATTTCCCCGCTCCCCAAATTTTTCCCCGTCCCCGATCCCCGCCGCGGGGGAAAATTCCCCTCCATCCCCATCCCCACGGATCTCCACAGTATCCACGGAGCTCCACGAACATAAAAATTTAACAAAATTGCTATACATTTTAATCAAAAGCACGACACTAAAATCTTATTTTTTCTTCCTTTTTTTAAAAAAAATACATATTTTGTATCTTTCATTTTTTTTTAAATAAAAGTGCATTTTGCATCAACAACAAAAAAATGCATAAGTACTTTCTAATATTTCTTTTTGTAAAAAATAAGTAAATATCTAATTGAACTTGTTGCCACCATTCATAATCATAACTTTTATAACGTATTAATTATTATTTTTTATAAAAAAACATATAAAGCTATATAATTATATATTATATATATAATTTAAATAATATGGTCGGGGTCGAGGAATCCACGGTGGCGGGGGGACCTTCCCCATTCCCCTCCCCGAATTATCCACGAGAGAATTTCTCCCTCCATCCCCGTCCCCGCGGGGAAAAATATCCACGACTTTGAATCTCCGTACAGATTATCCCCACGGATAATCTGTTACCAGATACAAATTGACATCCCTACAACAAACCCACATCTGAAGAAACTGGTTTTCTAGCCCGGCAAAAATTTTGTCGCCCGACGAGCCTGTATTTGCTGATCTGGTATAAATAGACATCAATTGCAGAATTTTGAGATATATCATATTTTTTCCTGCACTAAAAACAACAGAGAAACCCTAGAAGACAGATTCAAGGGGATTTGAAGGTGGATGAACAACAATAGTTGAAGAATCATTATTGATATGTTTGTTCATCTCTTTTCTTCTTAATCTTTTATAAAGCTATCATGAAAATGAATAGCTAATTTCTCTATTGTTGGGATTAGATGTAAATTACTCTATTAGTATGTATTTATCTTGATCATGGTGTTATATATATTCTAGTTACAATTCAATATTGATGTTATCCTTGTTGTTATTGTTTTTATGTTTAGATTTGAAATGATATAGGAATATATGTTTTGAATCTTGATCTAGGATAACATCTATTAAAAGCTAAGATCTAGGAATAGACTTAGATTTAATATTCACTTAAAGTATTGGAACTTAATGTTATTATATCGATTAATCACTGGAGGGATCGGGGTTTGATAGTTATAATAGATTTCTCGAAGTTATCTGGGAACAGAAACGTTTGATGAGTAAATACGTGATGATATTGATGAGTAGTTTGAATATGTATAACTGATTAAGGAAATGCGTATGAATGAGTCAATTTAGTCTAATTCCAGCAATTATTCTCTCTGCCAATTTATTCAATTTTACCACTATTATGTTTTTGCAAGTTTTCATAAACAAAATCTTAAACACCCTTTACTTAAAATTATATTAATTGTTGAACGACATCGATATCGCATCAGTCCCTGAGGAGACGATAAAAAATATACTTACTTTTGTACTACAACACTTCTCATGGTTTTCAGAGCTTCTTTCCATGCTTTTGGTGTAACTTCTCTACTCCATTGTTTATAGTGTTTATGAAAATTTTATCTTGTGATCCTGCACACTAGAACAATTATAATTAGTAACACCATTTGTACTTTTAATACTTTGTTATCATCAAAACCTTAAATCTACAAGAAGAGTTTTGTCAGGCCCACTTTGTTCCAACACCTCTTCCCACCTACGATATTTTATCAATAATTCCATACTCTCTCAAACACTGGAAAAATGGACCTAGATTGTCTTTAGTTGAAAAAACACACAGTTTCACGTAATCTTAGCCATTAATTTTGATCAGACGATTTAAATTATACATTAACAAAATCAACTCAATTTTAGATGGGCCCGTTAGCATATCGTAATTACTGCATCTGTTACACCCCCCTTCTAATAAAAAGACTTAATTGCAATTCTAATTTTTCTATATTCACAAATTGGTTTTTACATTTTAAAATCACGCAATTTTGATCATTCCATCCACACAATGGCGAAACTAAATATAAAAATGAAAATGAAAATTTTTTATATTGTAATTTCATGAGTTTTGGTAACTACATGTCTCTGCATCATCGACTTGTATGCAACATCATCTCTGCAACATCGGCTCATATGCACAATCATTTCATTTTTAAGTATAAAGATTTTACAGAGGGATCAAAATTGAGTTATTTTAATGAGACATCACAACAATGATTTACATTTCACCAAGCGTGCGATTCCATGAATAGTTTCATTCAACATTGTTATGGAGGACATAACTTCTTATATCACTGTTACAAGGCAATAGTCATAACACAAATCCCTAGCGATGAAACTTTTGAATACAAATACAAGGGTGAGTAGAATAAGAGGACCAAAATTATAAATAATACAAACAAATAATATAAAGGTGAAAATTTTAAAAAGAAAAAGAAAAAGAAGAGGAAGCAGCTCAACTAATAAGAGCAACTACAGTGGGCGTTGCTTCATTTCAAGTCCGCCAGCATGGAAGGAAAAATGCAACAATTTTTTGTCTTCTTGTGGAAATGGTAGTGCGCCAGGTGGAGGCAGGAGCATCATGATGCAACGGTCGTTTGGCAAGTTCATCAATAAAATATTAATATTTTGCTTTGAGGTATTAAATAGCAATAGCATCATGAAGCATATTACCGTTTTTTGATTTCCCAGTTTAGTTTGTTACCGTTCTATCATATTACCTGCAACTTAATTATATTCATGTTTTTACAAATTTTTTTAATAATTTCAAAACTAAATTTACCTATAAATTGTGATCAATTTTCCTCTTATAATTTCATCTCTTTGCTTTCAATTTCACTCTCAAAATTTTAACTTCTCAATTTCATCTTATTGTTTCAAAATATCTTTTGTTCATGTCAAATGGATCATAATCAACATAATTTCCAAGAGTCTTTATTTAATATCATGCAAAATTATCAACATCCTAATTCTCAAAATTCTCAATTTCTATCACCGCCAACCAACCCCAACATATTTTTGTCGCCACCAACAAACCCCAACATGTTTTATAGACCTCAAATAAATACTCAAGGTGTAGAGTTTAATCGCAATGAATGTGAAACACCGATCGGATCTATGTCAAAGTGTCAAGTTCCACAATTTTCAACTCAAATTGGCCTTGAAAATATTAGGCTTGAAGATGGTGAAAGAAGTTCTGCTAAAAAAAAAAAAAACCTCGAGAGCTATTCACAAGGGATGAAGATACATTTCTCATTCAATCATGGCTCAATGTTTCAATGGATCCAGTTGTGGGAGTTGATCAAAAAGCAGTTAGCTTTTGGTTAAGAGTCACTGCCAATTATAACGAGAATCGTGGACAATCTAGAGAGAAGGAACATGGTCAATTAAAATCTCGATGGCATCAAATAAATAGCCGCGTTCAAAAATTTGTTGGGTGTTACAAACAAGCTGTTCACGGAAAGAAAAGCGGAACCTCGGAAAAAGACATCTTGATCAATGCACATGCATTTTATACTCAAGATATGGGTGAACCATTCAATCTTGAGTATGCATGGCGATTGTTAAAAGATGAACCTAAATGGATGGGAGAATCGCTTGAAACTTCTTCAAAAAGAACAAAGATTTCTGCTAGTGGGGCATACTCATCATCGTCTAACCCAGAGACACCTTCAAGTTATGAATATAACTCAAAAACTCCAATAGAACGTCCAAAGGGACAAAAGGAAGCTAAAAGAAAGGGTAAACCAAATGCAAATGCAACTGAAACATCTTTCAAGGCCGTACATGATACAATCGGTAAAAAAGTGACAACTATGGAAAAATTGGCACAACTTAAAGAGGAAGAAAATATTTTAAAAAGGGAAGAGATGGAGTTTAAGGCAATGAAAATCATCATGTCAGACACATCCAAGATGAATGAGAGTCAACGTCAAATTCATGAAAAATATTGTAATAAACTCAAATAAAAATATGGATTTTAGTTAAGATAAAATGTTGTAGTATTATTAAAATTAAATATTAAATATTATTTATGTTGCATCAACTCATGTGTAAAATGGTCATTAGTACTACTTTAATTCATAATAAATTTATTTCTCCATCTTTATTTAAGTTTCAATAAAATATTAATATGAATAAAATATTAATATGTAATGTTAAGTTATGAGACCCAATATGAGTTCTTTAAAGTTGCACTATTGGAGTGAAAAAAATATGAGTTGCTTTAAAATGATGTGGCATTAACGGGATCCACAAAATAACTTTGTGGAGATTGCACCATTGGAGTTGCTCTAAAAAACCTCAATTCAAAAGGAATGCTAATGTCTCAAGTTTCATCATGCTTCAAGTTTCAACCTTGAAAGAAAGAAAAAATACCCCATAGTACAGCTTAATTTTGAGTTAATTACCATTTTTACCCATTCCTTTATCACTACCTACCTTCATTACCCTTTATTCTATACTCTCTCTCTATATATATTAATCTCCATGATGTCTCCCTCTCTCCCAAACAAAATTTCATTCACAAGCAAAACTTCAATTTTTTATACTATAAAAAAAGAAAACCCCTTTTTTATTTATTCATTCAATAAACTCATTTTAATTTTTTCATATATTTAATCAACGCATCTAATTAATACTCTTCCTTCTTCGATCTACTTGTTTCTCAGTTTCAGAGCTCTTCTCATTCCCCCAAACTACACTTCACCTTTTTCTATTTCTTCATTTCTTTTTCTTCTCTTTTTTTTAACCCTAAGTTATTCACCTTGTGCCATTTTCATTTTAATGAAGAACTAGTAAGAACAAAAAAAAAAAAAGAGAGAATCAATTTTTTTTTTTTTTTTTTGTGATTGATTGGAAAAATGCGTGTGAAGGAAATGCACCCGTTGTGCTGCATCTCATTGGAGAGTCCAGGGATCGGAAGTCATTCACCGGAGCCAGACGCGGCGGCGCTTTCAAGGACGAGGAGTTTACCGGCGAGTGGATCTGACCGCATTGGTCGCCGTGGATCAGAGGCAACGGTTGCCGGTGTTCTTTACAAGTGGACTAATTACGGTAAAGGATGGAGATCCCGGTGGTTTCTCCTCCGCAATGGCGTACTTTCTTATGCTAAGATCCGGTGGCCGGAGAATCTTAATCTGTTCTCTTCAATCGACGATGTTCGCTTAATCGGAGATGTAACTGCTAACCGTCTCGCTAGAATGGATAGAGACGCCGGGAACGCTGTTCGCCGGAGGAATCATAAACCTTCGTCCTCTTCTTCTTCTTCTTCTCCATCAGTGGTTCATCTGAAGGTATAAACACTAACAAACGTAACCGCTTCAACAATTAATTATCATTAATATTTTTTTTTTGATTTGTTAAATTAATTATTGATTTTGTTTATGATAATACAAATTTAATTAATTAAAAAATGTTTGATGATATTTGGTGCTGTGAATATGTGATCTGAATCACCCGTTATACTGTGGGTCAGGACATGACTTGGTTTTGCTTTAGCTGTGTCATGTTCAACATTTTGGTGCTACTCCCTCCGGTCTCATATATAAGAAACAAAACAAAAAAATTTAAAGTCTTAAATATAAATAAAAGTCTACTTCAATTATTAAGTTTTATGACATTATTCTAATTTCAACCAATAAATGCAATATTTTACATTTTCCAAGAAAGTATAATGTGTTTTTTCTCCTCGGTTAATGTATTTTAACTACTTTTTTAAAGGAATAGTTTTTTTGAAAATTTTCTTATATACAAGACTAGAGTGAGTATCTCACTTGCTACTTCCCCTGTTGAGGAAAATAATTTTAATTTTAAAAAAAAAAAAAAATTTCATTTTAACTCTCCAATTTTATATTTTTTTAAACAAAACTCTCTCCAGTTTCTAGCAAAGTAGGATTGGTAATTTGAAATTGTGCGGAAGTATAGTATAGTCCGATTAAGAATAATTTTTCTGAGAATCAATCAATTTTAAATTCTAATCAATCGAGCCAGAATCAATTTTATAAGTCTAAAATTAATTCTAGCTGTTTTAGAATTGAAATCAAACTTACATTTACTTGATTAATTTTATACAATTAATATTTTATTGTAAAATTTTAATTGGTGGACCCTGATTGATAAAGTTTTATCCAACTTAATTAAAGTTGAGTTCAATATTTTTATAAAATAATTTACCATCCATTTATGTCCCATAAAACTCGATGAATTGATCTATTAAATTGTGCGATGATACCTGGTTTATACAAAATACCAAAAAAATAATAAAAAATTACGTGGAATACTCCCTCTACTTCTATATATAAGAAAAAATTGACTTTTTAGATTCATTGTAGAATTAATGTATCTAGACAATAATATAGTTTAAATACATCGACTCTACAATGTATCTAAAAAGTAAAATGTTTCTTATATATAGGACCGGAGGGAGTAATTAAATTACTAAAGGCAATGAAAAGATATCATTTATTTCCGGTCATGAAAATAATATAACCATGATTATGCATGAGATTCAGATTGAGATTGTTCCTTGGCCAGTGTAAAAAAAATGGTAATGAAATTTTGATGTCCGAGCAACAAAGTGGAAATCCAATGGTTTCTAGGGTGGTTGAGATTGATTTGAAAATTCCAAGAGTTTTTATTACTCCATTAATTGAAGTGTTACAGATTTAACTGGTTGTTAATGTAGAGTGGGTCACATCAACAGGTGGCTGTGGAGGGTAGGGATAGCCTACACAATTGTGAGAGAGTGCATATCCCTATCCTATGCCAT
Source organism: Trifolium repens (assembly GCA_030408175.1). Lineage (NCBI taxonomy): Eukaryota > Viridiplantae > Streptophyta > Magnoliopsida > Fabales > Fabaceae > Trifolium > Trifolium repens. The sequence continues at coordinate 28,069,201 of CP125851.1, forward strand.
TTACTTCCGGTCACGTCAACACTCTCTCTGCTTTTCATTCATTAGAAGGAATTGCTTCTTAAATTGTTTCTTCCTTCCCCCTCTTACTTTTTTCATCACCACACCATTTTTTCTGCAAATCTTACCTTATCTCTTGCCATTTTAAGCCTTATAAAAAGTTCAATCTTAATTTTTTTCAGCAACTTACTTCCACCGGTTAATTTTGAAGCAATCTTACAAGATGGGTAAAAACATTTTCAGTTTTTGTTAGTTTATTTTAATTTTTTAAAATATATAATAATAATATAATTAGAGATAGATGGAAAAGTAAAAGCATAGGAGTATATATATGTAAAGGCCCCTCCTTCTATTTTGTCTTTGTCAACAGAAATATATATATTTCCACCTTGATGGTGGGGTATATCATCTTGGTCCATATTTATTTATTTATTTTCTTTTATTTAAAAAAATAAAATTAAAATGGGCAATCAATCTTTTTCTTCTTGGATAAAACGGGGAAAATCTAAAACAAATTGAAGACAGTATAGTTTTTTTTTAGAAAAAGTTATATTTTCACATCATTACATTCAAAGTCGAATCAAACTGGAATCAAACTCGAATGATTCTAGTCAAGCAATGGTAGCGTCATTTCATGATAATATACCCTTGATAAGGTAATTTCATTTTCAAACTTTGTTTTCTCAACTAGGTGGGGGCTCTTTTATTTTCTTCTCCTTCTCCTTTTACTAGTTTAATGTTTTGCTGCAGTGTTTCATTAATTTACTCTAAAATAAATAAATGAAAAAACTTTATCTTGTCAATAAATCATACCACTATATAGTTGTTTATAGTTATACCTTGCTTTTATTTTGGAAAAAAATAAAAATAGTCAAAGTGGTGATGTTTGTTATCTTGGTTGAATTGTATATTTTTCACAGATCTCGTCGTTTAGAGAGAGCAAATCAGACGACAGAAAATTCTATATATTTACAGCAACAAAGACACTTCATCTGAGAACTGATTCAAGGAAAGATCGTGTGGCATGGATACAAGCTTTGGTCTCAACTCGTAGTTTGTATCCAATAAGTGGTCATCATCTATCCCTTCTACCATATCATATATCTGTATCTACTGAGAGGCTTAAGAAACGATTGCTTGAAGAGGGTAGCAGTGAGAATCTTGTCAAGGAGTGTGAGCAAATCATGCTTGCAGAGTTTTCTGAATTACAAGAACAGCTTAAAATTCTTTGTCAAGAAAGATCAAGTTTGTTTGATACGATTCGACAGTTGGAGGTAATTTTTTTTTTCATTACTCATTTGCATATGTATGCTTTTGAATGCATAATTTCTTTGTTATATAGCTTGAGCTTTCATTGCTTTAAACATGGTTGGTTTGTCATATTTCCAAGCTCCAACGTTTTCTAGCTCCTCAAAATGTATTTTGACTAATAATTTTACTATGATATTTAGTTTACTATGAGGTTTCTAACCATGGATCTATGAAATGACAAAATTTGTATAAAATGATTTTTTTTGGAGATAAAGTTTCAATTTATCAATCGATGTACATTACTTAGTGTGTGTTTGGATGAACATTTGTCAAATCAAAAGTGATCTAAATGAATTATTATAATTTATAATTGTATTTGAAATGAACTAATGTATAAACTTTTTAATCTAACACAAAAAATATTTTTTATCATTTCTAGTTAAACGGAGACAATAATTTTTAAATTAAAAATCCAAGATTTTCATGAAATCATGAGTGAATATGATTCTAAACTTCTGAACAGGAATCTAAACATACTATGTATTAGTGCATAATTAGATTAGGGAAATGTTTGATGTGCGACACCCTTTAATTTATTTGATTTTTTATATTTTGTTGGATGACGACGATGAGTCATACTACCTCCGCCCCTAAATATAAAATCCCTTTGAGAAAAACACGGAGATTAAGAAAATTGATTGTGATATTAAATTTATTGATAATTGATATCTTTTTTACAATTTTATCCTTTAAGAGAGAGAATTAATGTTTTTTAGTGTATTTATTAGAGATTGTAGAAAAATATGCACTTTAATTAAGGGTATGTTGTGGTAAAAAAATATTAATACCCTTGAAAATATGAAAGAGATTTTATAAAAAGGGACAAAGAAAAATTTCAAAAGAGTTTTATTATAATTAGGGACGGAGGTAGTATAAAAAGACTATGCTAGGGGCTGTCAAAAGGTGTATACTTATTATGGGGTACTGTCCATGTATAAGGACTCATTAGATTATTGTTGTACTTCTGACTAGGCAGAACATATGGACATTTACTTGCTTAATGTATATCTATAAGCTACTAATTTCATGTTGCAATTCAGACTAAAGTTTTGTTGTTTAATAATAGAACATGAAGGGGGTCAAATTACATGTCATTTCAAACCACATGATATGTTTGGTTCATTTGGTCATGCATTTGATCTGTTGTTTTTGCTAGAAACCACGTGATTAATTTGAACCTTTGATGATAGCTATTTGTTTTCTAGCCCCCTCATCCCTCCCAAAGAATTGTTATAACTACAATAATATTTGTATACCCTATATTCCTCAACATCCATTCAAACACACCTCATTTTATCAATATCTCTTTCTTCTTATTACATCACTCTCACTCTCTCTATGTCTTTCCCTCCTTAAGATGTATGCACCTCCCTAACTTTCTCAAACTTGCTATTTTGGCCCTTTAACTTTCATAATTGCACTTTAGACTCTTAACTTTACCCCTTTTGCAAAAGGCTGGTCCCCACCAATTTTAACCAAGACAGCGCACACGCGGACAGTGATTCACATACAACGTTAGTATGTCATGTGAGTCACTGTCCACTCTACTATCTATCCAGTTTCCTGATTACTTTCTCCATGTTTGCATGTGTTTAGTTTTCTAGGCGTGGAAGCTCTTATTCTTTATATATGACTTACTAAACAAATTTTTTGTTACTGATCATGAACAGGCAGCTAACATTGAACCTGAGGGCTCTACCTTGCATGACAGTGAATACCAATTAACAAAGAATGGATTTTCAAGTCTCGGGCGTGGAAAATATAGTGGTACCATCTTATATGTTACTTATTCTTGCAATTAGTATGATTTATCTACTATATGCCGTGAGGCTTATTTTCTCTTTTGATATGATAAGCATATACTTGTATTTATAGGGCCCTATTGTTCTGTCTTATATCAACATGAAGAATATTCCTAACATCATATTGTTCCCAAACTCGTTTTGAATTATTGAAGGTTCTACTATTTGTTAGACAGTATATTTTGAAGTGGCATTCTAATATGGGCTTTCAAAAAAATGTCTAAAGATATACCTTTACCATTTTTATTTAAATAGTGAATTTTATAATTAAAAAGCTAGGAAAGAAATATAATATTTTATTAAAATTTAATAAAAATGGTAAGGATTCACTTTTGGACCATTTTCTTGGGATCCATATCAGATGCACTCATAGTTTGAAATCTTCTTATTTTACTGTGATTCAAAGCATATCTGTTTTTGTCTTTAATCTCTGTACATATATTTTGTTATTATTATATTAACTATAGTAGAAATGTCTAGAAATACTATTATAGAGCATTATGAAGTCGTTTGATATATGTAGCCAACCCAATGTAGTGAGATGAGACTTGGTTGTGGTTTTTAACGTATCTTCTAGATTAAAATTCACATGTATTTCTGAAATCCAATTGATAGAGTGTTGGTTTCTTCTGTAAAGATATAATTTACTTATAAGCCAATAAATGTATGAACAGAAATTTTTTTCTAAGGGAACTGAAGGTAGATTTTCCCTCCGTCCTATATCGAGTGTCACTTTTGAATTGTTGTCATAAATATGCAGTGGAATATAATTTATTTCGGAATGGTGCACATACTATTATTAATTTAGACGTATAATTGAAGTGAAAGAATTAATGTTTTATTGAAAATATAAAGCGATATATTCTGGAAATGTTTCTTGTTAATATGACACTTAATATAAGACAGAGGGAGTAGTTAACTCAAAATCTGATTCATTTAAACAGCAGAAAAGATATTTGAATAGAAAATGCTATATTTATCTACGGATGATTCCGAATGCAGTATATTTAAACAATCTGCAACCTTTGATATAAAGCGATATATTCTGCTGTTTATTCATCTATGGATTATAAATTTGTTTACAATCTGCAACCTTTGGTATATATGATCCCATGCTTTCGGTACTATTATTTAGTATTATTGTTCACATATACTTTTGGCTTTCAGAATGCAGTACAACGGAATCATCTGACGATATTGAAAAACAAGAGGTAGAAGAAGTGTCAGAAGAAGATGAAATCTCATATTATGATACTAGAGACTATTTTACAGAACCTAGTTTTAGTTGTGGGTCAAAAGGAACTCTGGATCAAGTGAACATGTCCGGGGAAGTTGTTAGACAATGCATTGATATGGAAAACAGTCATGCTGAGACAATGAAATATGATGATTATCGGTATCCTCAGATATCAAGGCGAAAAAAGCTTCCAGATCCTGTTGAGAAGGAGAAGGGCGTTAGTCTTTGGTCAATGATCAAAGATAATGTGGGCAAAGATCTCACACGTGTATGCCTTCCTGTATTTTTTAATGAGCCAATATCGTCCCTTCAGAAATGTTTTGAGGATTTGGAGTACTCTTATCTTCTGGATAGAGCTTATGAGCATGGAAAAAAGGTAATGTATACACAATATTGCTCTATATTATTCATTATTCATTAACTTTCAATGCAAACATAACAAATTTCCGTACTTAATTGTCCTAAATTGAATTTATGTAGTATCCTTAAACTTACAATGAGTTTTAGCCATTTGATTGGAAATATTGGTAGATTCATACCTGATACATGCAAATATAATTTTGTTTACGCTGTTACATTTGTTAGTTTAATATGATACATGCAACTATACTTGAACATAGATTCAAGGCCAATTTTATTGTGCACAAATAACATAAGTCTCGCCATTGATAAAATGAGATACGGTGTGACGTGACTTGCTGATCGAATTGTAGAAAACAAACTTATGCATGATGCAAGATTAGACTCATTAACTTGTGCACATTAGAGAAAACGTAGATTTGATGGAAGAATGTAATTTTAATAAAAAATGTCAACTGTTTTCTGTTTGCTTTGGCTGCAGGAATTGGACTCGTTAATTTGTGAATTTAACATAACTCAAGTAGAATTCTAGTTAATAGGTTTTTAAAATTGACTATACCTCGATATTTTTTTTGGAATTTGTATACTGTCGGAGTTTATCAATTGCCTCATAGTCAACGGGTGCAGTTGCCCACTCCAATGGACTTCTTTCAATTACCACGAATCCATAGAGTTTTGTGCATGGGAATTTGTTTGAACCAATCATTTGGCATAATTTGATAATTTTTTTAAGCTTTTCCTTAATTCAAGTCAAAGATGATATCATTTAATGCTATTGAGTGTGACATTTCAACCTTTTGAATTGTATTTGCAGGGAAACAGTCTCCTTCGGGCACTGAACGTTGCTGCCTTTGCTGTTTCTGGATATGCATCTTCAGAAGGTCGTCATTGTAAGCCCTTTAATCCTTTGTTAGGGGAAACTTACGAGGCCGATTTTCCTGACAAAGGAGTTCGTTTCTTTTCTGAGAAGGTTGGTGCCTAATTATTTATTGGAGACTAGATTTGGCCGAGAAGCTAGTAGTGTAATTAACTTGGGCTAAAAAATGGTTTCATATAAAGTGGATTGCAACTTGTTTTCGTTTGGATATCTGTGTATTTAGCAAAAGACAAAGTTTAAGCTTTTCTAAAAGCCTTTTAAATTTAAAAGGCCAACAGACATGGGATGGTAAAAAAGTTTATTAGTGAAATTTCAAACAAATTTGCTTTCATAAGACATTACATTTCTTACAAGTTACTACAAGCTTTAGAAAAACACAGATTTATATAAACTTGTTAATTTGTGTGAACACAGGTTAGTCACCATCCAACTGTTGTTGCCTGCCACTGTGAAGGTAGGGGATGGAGGTTTTGGGCAGACAGTAACATCCATTCAAAGTTTTGGGGAAGGTCAATTCAGCTTGACCCAGTTGGAGTTCTGACCCTAGAATTTGATGATGGTGAAATATTTCAGTGGAGCAAGGTATAAATCATCAAATGACTCTGTTTGGACTTTGGATTGGGATTATTATACCATATACTATTGCTATAATATGAATTGTTGTTGTTTCTCTTATAGGTTACAACTACAATTTATAATCTTATCCTTGGCAAACTATATTGTGATCATCATGGGAATATGGAAATTCGTGGTAATCGCCAATATTCATGCAGGCTCAAGTTCAAAGAGCAGACGATTCTTGACCGAAATCCTCGCCAGGTAAGAGGTTCTACTAGTACTTTATGACAACTTTACATTCTAATCTTTTGTTTCTAATCCATTTATTTACTCTAACCCAGATTGTCATTTAGTTTAATTTTTGTTTAATTTTCCTGCAACATATGTTTTAGGGTAAATTGTACTCCATGCATTTTGAGAGAAATTTCAGTTAAAATCATCACATGTGTTGTCTACATTCTATTAAAATCTTCATTTTACCTTTTATAGTTATATTGTTGTATAATTGATAATATAGGAAATTATGTGCTAATGATATTATGAGCTAAAAATAAAGAAAAAATATTGATTATAAAGGAAAAAGAGCATACCAAGTTTGATTATATTTAACTAAAATTGCAATTGCGTGTGGCTGGCTACATTCCAAATTTCAGAAGGAAACTTATCTTTCTACGTCCTTTCTTTTAATTAGGTAACTGGATTTGTTGAAGATACAATGGGAAAAAAAGCAGCCACATTATTTGGCAAGTGGGATGACAGCATATATTATTTTGATGGTGATGTGAATGTCAAGCATAAAGATTACACTTCGTCAAATGGAACCTTATTGTGGAAAAGGACTAAGCCACCACCGAATTTGACTCGGTACAATTTGACATCATTTGCCATCACACTGAATGAGCTTACACCAGGACTAAAGGTATAATGAGGTATTGAATCATTATTCGATATAGGTTTTGATTTTCCTTTTTCTATTTTTTTTTTGCTTAAGTAGTCTAGTAGCGGCTAGACTCACACACTTTAAGTGTGGAGAAACGAGGAATCTCGGATTCAAACCCTGACGACCCCTCCAATAATATCCCTGGTAGCTACTAAATGAGCTACACTTACGGGAATATGCATGTTTAATCCTTTGCTATATAGCCTTTTCTGATGTATTTAATCACGAATTAAAGGAGAAGCTTCCGCCCACGGATTCCCGGCTGAGACCTGATCAGCGGCATTTAGAGAATGGGGAATACGAGAAGGCTAATATGGAGAAACAGAGGTTGGAAAAGAGGCAAAGAATGGTATGTTAATTTAAATTTTTTTTTCTCTGTATTTTATAAGACACATGCATCATGCATGCATTGAATCCTTTTTTTTTTACTTCTGTTGTATTTGAAGTTCTTGATGCAAGCTTGAAATTTTTCTTGCATACTTATATATTCTGATTCACTTGTACTTGTTTTTTGAACTACTGTATATTTTGCCCATAGATATTGCCTCTTTGTTAAAATCATGTTTTTAATTATCATCTTTATACCGATAAATAATGGTCATGTTTTTTTTTGCAAAGTTTCTTTAACCTATATTTGGATGGTTTTGCTTTGCAAAACAGTCAAGGAAAATGCAAGAAAATGGTTGGGAGCCTAGGTGGTTTCGCAAAGAAGGTGAAAATGGAACGTTTCGATATACTGGCGGATATTGGGAAGCGAGAGCTGTAGGAACATGGGATGGATGCCCAAATATATTTGGTGAATTTCAAGAAAGCATCACTGATTCTTTTGATGCCTCTTGATATTTGTTCAGGTAAAGTAATTTACATACCAAAGCATGTTGGATACTACACTAACCTTAAAAGTTGTTTATGTTTGATACTTTTCCCTAAGCAATCTATATAACACCACTCCACACGTGAGAGCACCTCAACTTTTCGAGTTAATGTTTATAATTAGAGAAATGTTTGTTGTCCAACAGCATAAATGCGGTACAGATACACTTTTGGTTTTCTATTGATTTTTTCTCTATCTTTTGAGTTAAATCGATGTATTTTTATATGTTGTCCATTTTTAAATGTCAAATAACATTCTTTTACAAAATTACGATGACACCATGATTTTGTTAAAATTTCAAAATATAGTATTTGCTAAAACCAAGAAAACTGGCCGTGATTTTGCCAAATTTGTCACTAATCCAAACATACACACAGTCAAAGAACAAGTTCACAACATAATCATGCTCTGACAATGACACTTCTCTTAAAAGTACATGTTACTATAATAGACAATGACATATACTAATACTATTGCAGATCGATGATACTGAATGCAAATTGATTAGTCTGTGGGGGGTTTTTCTTGAACCTTCTTGCATGGCGGGCCTTTTTTTATTGAATGCAAGAGATAGCAGCCTTTTGGTACATTTGAAAATGAGGCTCTTTGCTGGTTGGAAAGATTTCGTGGATTGACCGTGTTACGACAAAAATAATAAGGGAGGGAATAGCAAAAATAAATTCAAGCAATTCTATCTCAAAGTTGCTTTTGTGGAATTAAATGACTTCAATCATCTATGTTGCTGCTGAAGTTGTAATTTTCTTAACCTATTGGACAAAAGCAATTATCAAGTACACAGTTCTTTGCTGTGGTCAACTGAGAAAATCTCAAACGGAGGCTGTTATTACTTCACTAGATGAGCATATATATGAGCAAAGAATTAAGCTTAGCAAAAAAAAGTTGATAGATTAGGATGTTGTTGTGTTCAATCGTCAAATCTTTTTCTTGTTTTTTTAAATTTTGTTAGTATGTAATTATTTGGGGTATTAGTAAATGTAAGTTTCTCTTCCCTTTAATCCTGATATAATAACTACTGACATAGCCGAAAGGCTATATATCGATTTATTTCAGATTTGTTAGCATTTTCTAATCAATAAATGGCGAGATTTTTATTCTCGTTTTGTTTTAGGTTTGTAGCTACTCTTTCATGTGTATTATGTTTCATTTCATGCACATACAAAAATAGAAATGAATACCATGACATTGTGAAGCCTGCATAGATAGATTGTAGTAAAAGAATATACTAGTGATATTGTGTGGCATTACCAAAGAAGCTGTGTATATCACAAAGAATACTTGGCTGAAGTTAATTAAAGGGAATTATCAAAAGATAGTTATTGAATCCTTACCCAAAAAAAAAGATAGTTATTGAATTGGATTCTAAGTTTTAATATCTTACTAGAAGATATTCATCTTCTTAATTATCATAGCACCAACCTTCTAAACTATTTTTGACAGATTCTAAACTAACTTTTGACCCCACTCTTTTGATTGTAATGTGAGCCAAGATCGAGATCATCTTGGTATAGCAAAAAAGAGAGACAACCAGAAACTACTGAGGAGACGGTAGGTAGTGAGGGGACAAAGAAGAGTACACAACGTGAGAGTGAAGGCGAAGGGATAGAAGGGATAATTAAATGAGATTAGATAGAAGGTGCGGGTTGTTGTTAGACATGGCAATGGGGCGGGTCAGAGACGGGTTTTGTCCTCCCAAACACAAATTCATAAAGTTTGGGAAAATGTACTTTTCGCACCTCCATGTTTTCTCCTTCACCCCTGAAATGACCATAGTACCCCTCGTCATCTAGAATGCGAGCACTTTTCGCATTTTAAGTAGCGAATGTCAATATTTTATACTCAAACTGAACGCCAGCACTCCCATGGATGAAAAAATCATGAAAAAAAAAGTTCGCATCCTAGTGAGGGAGAGCGAGCACTGTTCGCATCCTAGAAAGCGAACTCTTCTTTTCACGTTTTTTTCATCCATTGGGGGGTGCCGACGTCCAGTTTGAGTATAAAATATTGACACTCGCTACTTAAAGTGCGAACTAAAACGTAGTTTGCTACAGAGAGAGCGAACTCAGTTTACACGTTCTGGTAAACTACCAAAATATCTCTCACTGCTACTTAGGCAACAAACTCAATCTACTAGGTAGTAGTGGGTAGAGCTGTCAATTTAGGGGGCCAAGCAAAATTGGGCCCAGCCCCAATATAATGGGGGTTTTTTACAAGGATTTTTTTTTTGTTTTGTCGTTAATTTTTGTTGTTTTTTTTTTCTACCAGTAATCGGTCAAAACTTATATGTTAGCTATACATGTTGTTTAATACATCTTATAATTGACTAACAAAAATTTTCTCGTGTTAATTTATTTCTTGCATTTTGTATTTAATCGGTTTAAGATATTAGTCTCTGACTTTGTGTGTGAAAAATATTCAATTTACATTTGAAAAGTAGGAGTATGCATTTTTGTGTTAGTTTTAATTTGTTTGCCAAAAACAACAAAGAGTCTAAACAAGGGGTGGAAATCCCCATTACATCAGCAAGTAAAAAATGACTAAATTTTACCGGACATAATTAAAAAATGACCATAAAAATTATTTAAATACTTATAAATTGAATTTAAATTCTTTCAAAAATTCATTCTTGAATAGAAATAGTAACTCATTAATTACCCTGCTTAAATATAACTTATAAGAAACTAGCGGGCCAAACAGGCATGTTCCGTGCCCGTTTGTGTGATATATATTTTCTATTATGCTAACTTATATGGTGAAGATTATTGTAAATTATTTGCACATCTATTTTTTTTATGAATAGATGACTTTTGAAAAACAACAAATTAAGTCACATAAAGACGTTGAATTAAATATAAAAATACAATTAAGTGAAAATGCAGATATTTTTTCATATGAATTTGTAATGCCCTAAACTCATATAAACTCAATTATTAAACTGTAACGCCTTAAATCTAATTTATAATATAAACTCACATTTACCAAAAAATTATAACTGTATGAAAACTATTTTCTAGGTTTTAATTTTCCAAATGTCTACACATCATTAACAAAAACACAAATTTTGTCATTTTCTAATATATGTGATGTTTTTTTTATAATAATGAATGACATGTTTTTCAATATATGTTTTTGTAACACATTGTTATGCATTAACAGAATAACCGTGGTTAATGACATCGCACATAAAAAACCTTCTAGGATGTGTGGAAAGGCTCTAGTTGGCAAGATTTGTCAATTGATGGATTTGGATTGGGAAGTGGTTGTTAAGCACACTTACCGCGAAGCGAATGGTTTGACAGATGCTCTAGCCAGGCACAATTTTTCTGTGAAAGATGAAGATTGTTTTTTCCAGGATTGTCCGAGTTTTTGTAAGCACATTTTGGATGCTGATGTGAAGAGGTCTGTCTCCCCTAGAAGTGTGTTTGTGTAGTTTTCTGCTTTCCGGGCGTTTAGCCCTCTTTGTAATAAAAAAAAAAAAGAATAACCGTGTATTTGTGTGGTAAACTGCTCACCATCCATTCCATGAATTTTAGAAGTCGGTTACATTTGTCCTTCCTCAAATCATATACTCCATCCGTTTCTTTTTAAGTGTCCGTTTTGAATAATAACAGCAAATTAAGAAAGTTAATTTTTTCACTTTATTTTCTTATTATACCCTAATTTTAATTCACCAATCAAATCCTATTTTTTTGCATACACTTTCTCTTTTCAATAAACTTAATATATTATGCACACAAAAAAACAAAATTTAATATGTTATGTACAAAAAAAAAAATTTAGTTTTCCAAATGTATAGGAGAAGTGAAACTAAGTTAAGGGTAAATTGGGAAAACAAAAAAGCCAACCCAAAAACTTGAATCCCCTTTATATATTGTTATAGACCAATAAAATCCTATTTTTTTGAACAAATTTTCTCTTTCCAATAAATTTAATATATTATGCACACAAAAAAATATAATTTAATATGTTATGTACCAAAAAAAATAAAATGATTTAGTTTTCCAAATATATAGGAGAAGTGAAATTAAGTTAAGGGTAAATTGGAAAAACAAAAAAGCCAACCCAAAAACTTGAATCCCCTTTATATATTGTTATAGATAAGAAACACCTTCAATTAGCCGATTTAAACAAAATTACAAAATTTCTTTATTATGTAATATGAGTTTTTCTCTTCATTTGCCAATTCATTCATCCATATTTGCTTAACATTAAACTGGATCTTTTAGATCTCTTGGACTTATGAGAGACCTAAAAGCTAGGGCATTTATCTCCTGCAACTCCCCTGAATTATTTATTCAACATTATTGATCAATTTTTCTTTTCTTATCAAACATTATTGATCAGTTTGCTTATCAAAAAAAAAAAAAAACATTATTGATCAGTTTACAAACAAAGAAGGCCCTACTATATTTTTTAAAAATTATTAATTAATTCATTATTAAATTTTAACACGATGAATCACAGAATAGATTTATTGGACATTATTGTTGGACATATGACATTGTAAATAGGGATGGAGGAGCCTTTAATTCTCAAAATGTTGATTCCCATGGTTGAAGCAAGATCCTATCATCCCAAATTTGAAATATTTTCATGTGCATGCATATTGCTAAATTCGGTCTTCCGATACTAGTATATTTTTTGGGTGGGACATGCTAATTAATTCACCTATATAGATATCCCTAAGCTAACATGTTTAAGAAGGGATTAAGAAGATGCAATTTTCACATTACAATGTTGAAATCACCAAATTATAATATATTATAAGGAATACATCGAAATTCGCTAACATTGCAGGGAATAAACACTATTTAATGCCTTTTTTTATTATAAAGAGGGCCAAAATTCAAAAAAGAGAGTACTACACAACAATCATTCAACGGGTAGTAAAGGACAAGACTCGTGTATGGTCAACAAATAATTCAAATTACAACTAATGTTTAGTAAAACATCTGCACATCAATTAACCTCCTTATAAAAATGTGTGATCTCTACCACCCAATTCCTCTCTATATTAAAAGCGGCCATTGAATCAATGTTCAACTCCACCGCTCGATCTGGAATAATAATTTTGTTGATAGGTTTTTATTTACTTTTGTAACTAATTATTTTAGTGCCAAATTCTTTTGTTAATTTAACTCCATATATTTATTATGATTAATTTATTATTGAAAACTTGATATATTTATATCCATGCACAAAAGAATAAATAGTGGGTGATGTGATAGTAAAAACTGATGGGGAATTAACACACAATAATAATAACAGAGCAATGCGTAGCAGAAATAAAATTCCCCAAACTTGTAAGAACCTTTGAGGACCAACACACAAATAAAAGGCAACCAATAAAGCAAAATAAAGACACTGAAATTTTAACGTGGAAAACCCTCGATGTGAGAGTAAAAAACTACGGGTCGTCCAGACCAAAGAAATAGCTCCACTATAATCAAATAAGGGTACAAGAGAGTCTCAAAGTGATGCACAAACAAGTGCTAACAACCAATCAAACTACAAAGCACTAAAGCTTACAAACCAAGAACAAGAAGATGAAAAAATTCCCAAAATTCTGATGCCTTGCGAGCACGATTTCTCTCGGCTCAGAAATCGTTTCGACGATCCGAACGGTCAAAAGATAGCCCCTGGAGCTGCGAACCGGCCCTCCAAATTTGAGTGAAATCCAACGGTTAACGAATCAGGAATCGACGTTTTACTACAGCTGGTTTTGTAAAAACGGGAATAGCTTTCTCTCAACTTTTCTCTCTTTGTTGATTGTTGTCTCTCACAATATTTACTCACTCTTACAACCCTAATAAGACCACTCTCCACTTATATAAGTGAAACATAATGGGCCACCAAACTTGGACTTTTATCCACATAGGAAGGGAGCCCAAAACCCAACAAATCTCCCCCTCACAACTATGTGGAGGAAATCGCCAACCCGGCGATATCACAACATGCATCAAATTTCCCTCTTGGTAACGCTTTGGTCATCATATCTGAACCATTATCATCCGTATGAACCTTAGCTAGCTCCAACAACTTAGCATCCAAAACATCACGTATCCAATGATACCTCACATCAATATGTTTGGACCTATTATGAAAAGTTGGATTCTTACCAAGATGAATAGCACTTTGACTATCAACAAATAACACATATTTGTCTTGAACAAAACCAAGCTCCTGCAAGAATTTCTTCAACCATAGCAATTCTTTGCATGCTTCGGTAATGACAATGAACTCTGCCTCTGTAGTAGACAATGCTACACACTTTTGCAATCAGGATTGCCAAGCGACAACTCCACCTGCAAATTTAATCATGTAGCCCGAAGTGGACTTCCTTGAATCAATGTCACCAGCCATATCTGAGTCAGAGTATCCTTCTAAAGTAGGCTTATCTCCTCCAAAGCAAAGCCTCATACAAGTAGTACCACGGAGATACCTTAAAACCCATTTTACGGCATTCCAATGCTCTCTACCTGGATTTGACAAAAATCTACTGAATGTACCAACATCATGTGCTATATCTGGTCTTGTACACACCATTGCATACATCAAACTACCCACAGCAGACGCATAAGGAACACGTTTCATATCAAACGTTTCATCTTCACTTGAAGGACTTTGTTTAGAACTCAACTTGAAATGAGTAGCAAGAGGAGTGCTTACCGCCTTAGAGTTTTCCATCTGAAATCTCTGCAACACTCTTTTGATATAGTGCTCTTGTGACATCCAAAGTTTCCTCTCCTTTCTGTCACGCATGATTCTTATGCCAATAATCTATTTAGCTGCTCCCATGTCTTTCATGGCAAATGACTCGCCCAACTGCTTCTTTAACCTGTCAATGTTAGAAATATTTTTCCCTACAATAAGCATATCATCAACATATAACAACAGGATAATGAAGTCATCATTAGAAAATTTTCTAACAAACACGCAATGATCTGAAGTAGTCTTCTTGTACCCTTGATCAGACATAACAGACTCAAACTTCTTGTACCACTGCCTCGGAGCTTGCTTCAACCCATACAGACTCTTTCTCAATCTACACACATAGTCTTCTTGGCCTTTAACTTGAAAACCATCGGGTTGCTTCATGTAGATCTCTTCCTCCAAATCACCATGAAGGAAAGCCGTTTTCACATCCATTTGCTCAACCTCTAAATCAAGAGTAGCAGCCAAACCCAACACAGTTCTAATTGATGACATCTTTACAACAGGTGAGAAAATTTCATTAAAATCAACACCCTTTCTTTGGCGGAAACCTTTCACCACTAATCTGGCTTTATACCTTGGAGACTCGGAGTTACTCTCATGTTTAACTCTATATATCCACCTGTTTTTCAAAGCCCTTTTGCCTTCAGGCAACTTCACTAAATCATAAGTGTGATTATCATTCAATGATTTCATCTCATCATTCATTGCATCCAACCACTTTTGATTTTCATCACTTTCCATGGCCTCTTGAAAACACTCAGGTTCACCCTCACCAGTCAAAGTCACAAACTCATCAGAATTATACTTTGTAGAAGGTTGTCTCTATCTGTTGGACCTCCTAAGTTGAACTTGAGATGATTCTGGAGCTTCACCAAGATTCTCATCCTGTGACATATCATTCTCCTCATCATTATCAGCTGGAATATTTATCTCTTGTCCAAGTTGTTGATTTTCAACATAATCATGTGGCTCATCATTCTGATCCTCACCACCAGTAGTATCCAGATTATGAACAGGCAACCGAACCGGATCAACATTAGACAAACTGATATCTTTCTTGGGTGTAGTCTTCTCCACCTTATCAATGTCTTCAATAGTTTGGTCTTCCATAAACACCACATCGCGGCTTCTGATAAGTTTCTTCCCTATAGGATCATACAACTTGTAACCAAACTCATCCTGCCCATAACCGATGAAGATACATTGTTTTGACTTTGCATCCAACTTGGATCTTTCATCCCTTGGAACATGCACAAAAGCCTTACAACCAAAGACTCTCAAATGATCATACTTGACATTCTTTCCAAACCAAATTTTGTCTGGAACTTCACTGTTCAAAGCAACAGTAGGTGTGAGATTAAGAACATGCACCGCCGTGTACAGTGCCTCACCCCAATAATGTTTAGGCACCTTAGCTTCAGAGAGCATACATCTAACTCTCTCAAGAAGTGTTCGATTCTCTCTGCTAAACCATTCAACTAAGGAGTTTTAGGAGGAGTCTTTTCATGTGAAATACCATGCTGCTTGCAATAGACATCAAATGGACCACAATACTAACCACCATTGTCAGAACGAACACATTTCAGCTTCTTGCCTGTCTGTCTCTCAACCAAAGCATGGAATTCTTTGAACTTCTCCAACACTTGGTCTTTCGTCTTCAAAGCATATACCCATAGTTTCCTGGAACAGTCATCAATAAAAGTAACAAAATAAAGTGCACCACTAAAGGATTTTACCTTTATTGGACCACAAACATCAGAATGTACCAATTGAAGTAACTCTGACTTTCTTGAGGGAGGATGCTTCTTGAAGGATACTCTGGTCTGTTTACCAGCCATGCAATGAGAACATTTCTCCAAATCTACATTCTTTAATCCTCGAAGCACATCCTTTTTGGCTAAAACATTCAGCCCCTTTTCACTGATATGACTAAGCCTTCGGTGCCACAAAGATGCTTCCATGTCGATAGCATTCACACTGTCTCTAGCAACCAAAGCTTTTGTCCAATACAATTTAGAATTTTTCTCCCCTCTAGCCACAACCAAGTTACCTTTGCTGAGTTTCCACTTTCCAGAACCAAAGTGATTATCATAACCATAATCATCAAGCATATGCACAAAGATCAAATTAAAACGGACATCAGGAGCATGTTTGACATCCCTAAGCAACAATTGCATTCCCATGTTTGTTTGCAAACAAACATCACCAATACCAATGATCTTAGATAGACCATCATCACCCATCTTCAACACTCCAAAATCATCAGGAGTATAAGATGTGAAGAACTCCTTCCTCGGTGTAACATGCAATGTAGCACCACTGTCAACAACCCACATGCTCTCATCTGATACAAAATTAACAGACTCATGATCACGAAGAATAACAAGATCATCATTGGTAGCAGTAGTAACACGGTCATCATCATCATGATCCCTTTGTTTATTCTTATTCTTCTTGCCTTTGTTATCTCTTTTCCACTTAAAGCAATTCTTCTGTATATGTCCTGTCATATGACAATAATGACAATCCACATTCTTGTATCGCCCTTTGGACTTGCTTCTGCTATTCTCTCTACCACCCTTCGGTTCCTTTTTCTGACTTCTCCCCCTATTTTCAGTGACAAGTACCTCGGATTGAGATGAAGTACCTTGTGCCTTCCTTCTCATCTCCTCATTAAGAATACCACCCTTAGCTGTTTCCAAAGAAACAACACCTTTAGGAGCAGAACTTGTAACAGAAACCCGAAACGTCTCCCAAGACTCTGGTAAAGATAGCAATAAAAATAGTCCCAACAGTTCATCTTCAAATTTGATACCCATTCCTGACATCTGATCAAGGAGCCCTTGAAATTCACTCAAGTGGTCTGAAATAGAAGTACCCTCCTTATACTTCAAACTTATGAAGCTATTCAACAAGAACAATTTATATTATTCCCTGATTTAGAGGCATACAAGGACTCTATCTTCTCCCACAAAGTTTTTGCATGAGTCTCATTAGCAATATGATTGTAAACATTATCTTCTACATATTGCCTAATAAAACCACATACCTGTAGATGTTCAAACTCTCATTCTTCATCAGACATATAATCCGGCTTTGTGGAACTAAATACCGGTAGATGCAATTTCTTCACAAATAGTAAGTCTTTCATCTTGCCGTTCCATAAATGGTAATTAGAACCATTCAACAACATCGTCTTCATATTTGTAATTGACTCCATCATTCAAACAAGTAATAATGCCCTTAACCAAGAGCTCTGATGCCACTCTGATGGGGAATTAACACAATAATAATAACAGAGCAATGCGTAGCGGAAATAAAATTCTCCAAACTTGTAAGAACCTTTGAGGACCAACACACAAATAAAAGGCAACCAATAAAGCAAAATAAAGACACCGAAATTTTAACGTGGAAAACCCTCGATGTGAGAGTAAAAAACCACGGGTCGTTCAGACCAAAGAAATAGCTCCACTATAATCAAATAAGGGTACAAGAGAGTCTCAAAGTGATGCACAAACAAGTGCTAACAACCAATCAAACTACAAAGCACTAAAGCTTACAAACCAAGAACAAGAAGATGAAAAAATTCCCAAAAACCTGATGCCTTGCGAGCACGATTTCTCTCGGCTCAGAAATCGTTTCGACGATCCGAACGGTCAAAAGATAGCCCCGGAGCTGCGAACCTGCCCTCCAAATTTGAGCGAAATCCAACGGTTAAAGAATCGGGAATCGACATTTTACTACAGCTGGTTTTGTAAAAACGGGAATAGCTTTCTCTCAACTTTTCTCTCTTTGTTGATTGTTGTCTCTCACAATATTTACTCACTGTTACAACCCTAATAAGACCACTCTCCACTTATATAAGTGAAACATAATGGGCCACCAAACTTGGACTTTTATCCACATAAGAAGGGAGCCCAAAACCCAACAAAAACTTGATCGCAAGTGACTCTACGAATCTTAAAAGAAGTTCAATTGATAGCATCCTAATTATAATTTTTGAGTTGAATTTAACTCAATCTTATAAAACTAATTAAAATTCAAATTACCTCCAAATATTAACATATATATTTTCAAATCATCATTCACAACTTAACATAATTCGAATTTTTCAGCCCTACATGCATGCATCGAATTCTAGTGATGTGGCTAATATGCCATATTTTGTTTTTTCTATTCAACACTAGTGACACTGTCAATTTCTAGTGAAGTCACTAATATGACATTCTTTCATTAGGTATTAAGTACTAGTGACATGGTGTCAAGTTTCTAGCCGAATATGATTTTTTTTTTTTTTGTCAATATGCATAATGATTTATTGAAGAATATGTTATTTGAACAACTATTTTGACAATTTTGGGATAATTTGATTTTTCCCCTTTTTTATTAGAAAAATACAATAGAGAGAAAATAAAAATATAATATGAATAAGAAAGAGAAAGTTGTCAAAAAGTTATAAGAGCAGCTACAATGGATGTTCCTTCATGTGTGTCCGCCTGTATGGAAGTGAAAAAGCTAGCATTTTTTTGTCTTCATGTGGAAAAGTTAGTCTCCCAGGTGGAGGTGTGTTCATCATGAAGCAACGGTCCTTCGAAAGTTCATTATTAAAATAATACCGTAGTATTTTGTTTTGAGGCAATTACATAGGCCTAGCAGTAAAATTGTTGCATCATTAAAATAATTATATATTCCATAAATAGTGGGACCCATTGTGAGTTCTTTTGAAGTGCACCATTGGAGTAAAATTTTAGAAAGTTCTTTACAATGATGTGGCATTGTGGGGCCCATTCAAAGAACACAAAATGAATTGCATCATTGAAGATGCTCTAAAGTATTCTTCCATTTTCTTGCCGTACAAATCATTTATCTTTTCAAATTAGCAACACATCTGTAATAAAAACTATAATATTTATAACTTTACAAATTCTATCTCAAGTTACATTTATTCTTCACATTTATATGAGAGTTTTGATAAATTGTATTTATTATTTCATCCGAAAAAAAAACTACAATAATATT
This sequence comes from Trifolium repens, assembly GCA_030408175.1. Classification (NCBI taxonomy): domain Eukaryota; kingdom Viridiplantae; phylum Streptophyta; class Magnoliopsida; order Fabales; family Fabaceae; genus Trifolium; species Trifolium repens. The sequence continues at coordinate 28,088,911 of CP125851.1, forward strand.
TATAAGAAAACTTAAAAGATATATATTATTAATTACTTTGTTACAACTACTAAGGAAAGAGTAAACCTATGCATGATAAGCTGTATCTGCATCCTCTAATTCAATACCTTGTTCAGCAAGTCTTTTATCCTTATAAACATACCAATTAGCACAAATCAAATATATAACCAAATTCAAACAACTCAACAAAGCCAAAAGCCAATAGAAGTCATAGAGTTTCCCTTGATTAAGATTATCTGCAAGCCATGGCTTATGCTTACCTGTCACTTTATGCACCAAAGTAACCAATAAAGAGCTAAAGAAAAATCCCAAAGACAATGTACTCAAAAACAATCCTGTGCTCATAGTCTTCATCCCTTTAGGACATTCCCTTAAAAAGAAATCCAATTGTCCTATATAAGTAAATGCTTCACCTGACCCCACAAAAAAGAATTGTGGGACCAACCAAAACACACTCATTGGAATCTCCGAATGAGGATTATGTGTCAAATTATGTAAATGTGCCATTCTCATACGTTTTAATTCAGTGAGTGCAGCTGCAACCATTGCAAAAATTGAAAAAACTAAACCAACACCAATTCTTTGTAAAGGGGTTAATCCTTGTGGGTTTTTGAAGATTTTTCTTGTTATAGGAACAATGAGACGATCATAAATTGGGATTGTTAAGAGAATGCTACCAATGAAGAAAGCAGTGAGTGATGCTGGTGGAATTTGAAATGATTTTCCTATGTGACGATTCAATGTTGTTGCTTGTGATACTGAAAATGTGGTCATTTGTGCATATACTGTCCAAAACATTATGGTTGTGGCCCATATTGGTAACATTCTTAGAACTAATTTTACTTCTTCAACATCTGTTAATGTTGATAGAGACCATTTTTTTGCCACATTGATTTCATTATTACCATCTGTTTTTGGGTCCTTGATTGCTGCCTTATCCAAAAATCTGTTCCACCCATTTAACAAAATATCTAATTAAGTATTCAAACTTTGAATTAATTTCAAAGAATATAAAACTTTTAATTTGTAATAGCTGTATATATATGATTTACTAAATAAATAAAAAAAAAGAAGCTGTATGAACATAATTTATGATATTTTTATTTTGGTACAATAATATATTATGATATTATAGATTAAAATCAACTATATGGTATGAAAATTACTCTTCCTTACTACATTATAAATATGAATCATATGTTTTTTTTTTCTTCTAGCCCAACCACCTAATTAGAATTTTTTACTTCAATAAGGTTTATCCACTAATAAGCTATGAAGCATAGACACTCTTCGAATTAGGCGTGTTTCAATGTCGGATACACATTGGTTTTCGACACCGACACTTATAATTATATTGAATTTTGTCATTTTTTAAAATTATTATCAATGTTGACGTGTCATGTAAGTGACGTGTCCAATTTCCGTGTATGTATTTGTGCTTCATAGCCAATAAGACCATTTAGGTCTACTATAGGACTAATCATGAAGTCAGTAACATATATAATCTAATTTTATTTTTTCATTAGATGAGACTATCTTTTTTAAATAGACAACTTCAAAAAAAGAAACTGTGTAAATATGAATCTAATTAATTAAATACTACTATAAGGTTTTAGTATCTAGCAAAATCAAAAGTATATTTTGTTTGTTTTGACAGAAATATTGGACAAATCACAAACCATGTCCGTGACAGAGGAAACTGTGTGGGAGAGAGACAAATTAAGATGATCAGAGAATACTGTATATAATAGTAGAAAGTGTATGGAGGACAAATATTGAAGTGTGAACATCCACTAAATACAACATTGCCTTCAATTTCCCCTCGTGATTCTATCTATGCGCTTGGATTCTGTTTGATTCCTCTCAGTTTTACACCGACACTAAATTAATTATTTTTTGTCACAAAAATGAATGTGAGAGCTGTGATCTCGTGGATAACATGATATATGTTTCTATTCCATTTTATTCTCTGCTTGTTTGTAAATCAAGTTTATAGTGTATAAGTAAGATTAAGTTTTTCACTATGCATAAATTTGTTTTCATTATTACATCAACAAATTATACTTGTGATCAGAATATTGACTCAAATTTACAATACTCAAATTTTCCGTAGTAAAATTATAGTGTAACTATATATGGTTATTGGTAATTTACTACGGGAAATTGTTGAGTCTGTGAATTTGAGTCTAGTCATAAGTAAAGGTAATAATAGGGATCTAGATCTCCTGTTGTAACTGCTTCACGCACAAGTAGTAAAAGATTTTGGCTATAAATTTTTATCTGATTTGTATTGTACAAGCATTCAAATTTTATCTTTTTTAATCACATCCATCTATTTTAATCAAATGGTCACAAACATTTATTTTGTTTGTATTAAATCCAAACCCCAATAATAGGGACCTGATTTATTTTGTTCCACGTTGATTTAAATATGGACCGTTTATTTTAAATCAGACGGTTTAGATTATACAGTTGTAAAATTAACTGTAAATAATCTCGACCGTCGATTACAGATCGGACGATCAGAAACAGTAACGACGTGACGTGTTATCCAATCCCCAATAATAGAGAGAAGAAAATGGATTGTCTACGCTGTTATGAAATCTGAAGTGTCAGATGAATTATGAAACTAAGATGATCCACTTTCAGATTTAATGTATAGGGACAATTTAGCACAGTGAGATAGATACAAGTCATTTGATTAGGATTGAATAGCTAATTAGAACATGTGCAAGTGCTAGGTGAACGCGTGACGGTAGAGAATTTGAATTAAAGAGAGTGAGTGGGGTAACGTTAATTTGGCATGCAGGAAATGACACATATCTAATGTATGACTAATCAAACATAAAGCAAAAATAAAAGTCTCCACTACCCTACAAACAAAGCCAGAAAATTCATTCTACTTCTATGTTCAACTTGTGGATCTACTCATGTCCAAACAATTTTATAATTGTCCATTTCGTGACTCACATTAGGGTGCCCAATAATGAAGTGTACATGTTCCACATTTTAACCTATGGTTGCTGATTAGATAGTTAACTATTCAAATCATTGTTCAGTTAGGAGGAATATGCTTCTCGCAATTGCAGAGATTGATCTTCGAACTTTGTGGAATTCAAATGAACGAAAAATTTTCCCTAAAAGTTTTAGCGCTACTTCATGCTTAGACCAACGATTGAATCCAAAATCTTATTAAGTTTTAAAAGATTTGTATCATCTTATCTTAGCGTTTTTGGTACATCCATTTAAAATTTTAGCTACTAAATTACTTAACAATTTTTTTTAGGTACATGGAACCCACCAATAAATATATGTTCATGATTTGGGAAAATTGGATTAGATAATTTGCATACAATTAAATAATTTGCATACAATCAAATAAATTAGTTAATTTGCATACAATCAAATAATTTATATTTTAAAACAGTTTTTATTGTTATTTAATATAAAATTTCAATGTTAAAATATAGATCAAATCGACAAGAATTTTCAAACAAGATGCACTCACCTAGCTACTTGTAACTATACTGAATCATGGTCCATGATTTAGGGTAGCAAACCATCACAACAATGAACTTTTTGCCCCATCAAAGCCTTTCTCTCCGAAATATGTCACACACTTCCTTCAATTATTCATATTTCTACCAAATGTCCAAATCAAATTAAAGACCTTTCTAAAAGTTTCGTTTCCTATTCAAATTTGTATGTATCCTAACAAGAGTCAAACCACATGTTTATTTTTTGTTTTGCCCGCTCTTTTTATTTTTAATATATTAGATAGCTTAATAGATAAAAATTTCACTCGATAAGTGGGGTATTAGGATTCAAATCTAACTATTATATATATAATATAATGTCCTACTAATTGAATTAAGCTCACGGCCGAAGACAAATATGTTTTTTATTTATTTATGGGTAAAATATGGTTTCAGTCCATACTTTTATGACGTGTTTTGATTTTCGTTCCTGTAAAATAAAATCAGTTGTTTTTATCCTTATAATTTTTTTTGTTTTTACTTCCTAATGGGCAAAATTTTGACATTTTTTTAGCATAATATGGACATATATAGGTTTAACATAATATACAGATATAATTATATAGACCATTTTGAACAAAAAAAATAAATTAATATTGACATTAAAATGTCAAAATTTTGCTCATTAAAGACTACAAACAAAAGAACGTTTTTTGTAGGGACAAAAACAAATGGTTCAGTGGTGATTGAATAATTATAGATGGTTCAGTATTTAATTCCTAATGGGCAAAATTTTGACATTTTTTTAGCATAATATGGACTTATATATGTTTAACATAATATACAGACATAATTATATAGACCATTTTGAACAAAAAAAAAATAATATTGACATTAAAATGTTAAAATTTTGCTCATTAAGACTAAAAACAAAAGAAAGTTTTTTTAGGGACAAAAACAAATGGTTCAGTGGTAATTTATTTCTCAAACTCAATGACATCATTCTCCTTTATCAAAATAATCAAAAACTATCGATCGTTAGTTGGTTCAGTGTTGATTGGCGCTGAACTTGGTAGGGAAGACCACAGTTCGATCCTCCGTAAATGTGATCGGGAGGGGGCTGAAACCACTTAATGCCAGAACTGACCCCGAGCCAGATTCAACTGGTGGTGAAACCAAAAAATAAAACACAATGGTTTTATCGTTTATTTTTTTTATGTTTGTGGACTCCAAATACTCCGGAGATTTTTCCATTATAAAGTTAGAAGCTTTATATAAGTTGAAATCACTAAATTGGACGCAACAATTTGTTAGTTCACTACTTGGAAAATGATTTTCTAATGCTGACTCAAGGAGACGAATTCAGATCAAACTTCTTGGAAAATGATTTTTTGTTTGCCCAATTAAGTTTTCAACTTATACATTTTTTTTTACTAAAAAAGGATTTTTAATTTTTTTTTACTTATGCTTGGAAGTAAGATTTTATTATTAATACTGACTCAGTATTTAATTCCTAGAAAAGATTAAGAAAACTCAAATCTTCAATCTCAATAATTATAAATTGTTGAATACTCCAAGTAGGTTGGTTGCCCATTTCCCTATATTGAATTATTGAATTCACATACAAACCCTTTGCATAAAGTCACCATCGCAATTAATAATTGGTTCCCCAACACTAGAGAGTAGAGTCCAAAAATTTAGACAAAAAATAACTTTCTTTTGCTAGTGATTCTATTATTTCTCTCGATAAATAATGTGATATAAGGAGGGATGTGAATTTAACCGTAAATTGAATCTGAAGATGGAAATTTTTTCTCCATAGAGATGAGGGAGAAAGTCCTCCGAGAGAGGCTTTTGGGATGAGGATAACATTTTATCCTCCGTTCCGCAGTAACTCTATCCCCAAACCATACTTTATTAAAATAATATGTATATGTTTATATTCAAGTATTTTATATATTTTATTTATTTATATTTTCATTATACATATAAATTTATTGATATATAATGTTTATTATTGTAACAAAATTCGCACAATAATGTCTTAATTTATATACACTTCTCATAAGTTAGTTAAGAAGATAATCTTATTCGAAACACCTTTATTATTAAATTTAAATACTTCATTTAGTATGAACACAAATCTTGATTCAATATTTTGTGGGAGACAAACTATTTCACTAAATCCAACTAAATTAACTGTATAGTACTCAACTAAATTAATATGCTGTCGCAAGTATATAAAATATTGAGTAAATTCATCAAACATTTTTGTATAAAATTTTAACAATATATTTGAACACCCTAATTTCTTAACACTCGTTCAACGTCTCATTTTCTCTCTATCTCTTATTTGATCGCATCAACATATCACATTATATTATGCAACTCTATATTCCATTCTCTCTCAAGGTGTGTATATCACATGTATGAGTGTTAAAATAATTTTTCATAAAACTATCCAAACAAAACAACCAAAAGTATATTAATAACCAAAAATGTATGACAAAAAAGATTAGTAAAGAAAAAATTCTTACCGAAATTGTTTGCTATGTGGCAACATTTGTTTCTTCTTCCTCGCCATTTCATCTTCAACATCATCCAAATTATACAACGACGACGAATCACACGGCAATTTCAGCTTCCTTTTCCTCCACGCCGCGACATAAACCACCGCAATTTGAGTCAAAGGACTCCCAACAAGTTTCTTAAACCGATATCTTTTTGTTCCCCACAAGAACACACAAAGTGCAACAACAATAGCACATACACAAATTCCATAACCCCAATCTCTTCCAACATGATCTTGTATGTAAACAAGAATTGTCACTGCTGTTAATGAACCAATGCTTATGAAAAAGAAGAACCAGTTGAAGAATTTCACCATATGGTTTTTTTCAACATCGTTTGAATCGTCGAATTGGTCGGAACCAAAACCAGAAACACTTGATTTTAAACCTCCGATTCCAAGTGCTGTTACGTATAGTGCTATGTATAGAACTGTTAGTTGAGTGTTGTTTGCTGGTTCGCATGATTTGAGATTGTTATGTGTGCATTTTGGTGGATGCAAGCTTGGAATTATTGTTGATATTGTCAAGATTGTCACACCCTGGTATGTTTATATCAAATAAATTAAATTTTATATTAAGATCCAAAATTGAAATTTAATGTAAAATATGAAAATGGGTGAATTTGATTTATAAAAAAAAAATAGAATTTATTTTAGTCTTAACCCTCATATTTTAAGAGTAAAGAGGCATTGATAATCTCAAATTCAGACAAAAGATAAATAAAATCTAAATAAATAAAAAATTTGATTAATAGTTGATCCTTAGGCCGGATACTAAATTTTCAAAAATAAATAAATAAATATTTGAAAGCAGATATTTTAAGCTGTTTTGCTTAATTTGAAGTTTATTAACTAGTTTAGAGCAACTAATTGGTTTTAGAAAAAAGTAGTTACCACTAAGTTTTTTTTTTGTCAAGTATGCTAATGACTAAAATTTTCAGAGTTAAGGTGAATAAATGAGATGACTAAGATTCGAACTCCGGTAATATCCTACCATTTGAGTTAAAATCACATGACCGTAAACATTAATTAAATTTTAATTACTAGATTAACACTAAAGTTAGAAACAGAGAAAATAAAATTTATTTGTAATTTACTTTTCAATAAATTTAGTCATTATCCTTAAAAAATTAATTAGTCATTATAGATGATTTCATATTTTTGTATTATCAATAATTTAATATTTTTTACTAATTATATTGTTTGAAGGTAGCAAAGAGTCTTACAATTGCTTCAACAGTTGCAAAGATGGCTATGGTGAGGTATCTGTGAAAGAATATTGAAAATATTAGTGATAATTAAACACATATAAATCAAACATATTCAATAAACATAGTGATTTATTTTTATTTAGCATTAAGTGAACACAAACCTTCCAATAAAAGTGTCAGCAACAAAACCACCAAGTAAACAGAGCATAAAACAGGTTCCCATGAAGTTGGTTACTGTATTAGCAGAGGAAGCATTTCCTAAATGCATAGTACCAGTCAAATATGTCACCAAATTTACAGCTATGCCCATTGTTGTTAACCTCTCACATGCTTCTACTCCTGAAATATCACATCACAAAAACTAGTAAACACCGGAACGGCCGAACCTAAACGATATGACGTGCATGTTTAAATTGACGGTAAATTTATCATAATGAGTGTCATCGTAATTTTAATAAAAAATAATAATAAGTATCAACAAAATTACAGTATCACACTGATTTCATGAGTACTATTATATTCCTTCCAGTATTATATGTCAGTAAATTTTTTTTCACATTTATTGAATAACTGATGTATTTAATATATGTTATGGGCAAAATACTTTAGTTATTCAATGAACCTGAAAAATGAATCGTTTATATATGAAACCAAAGGAAATCTAAGGTAAAAGAAAAATTATAGAGCAAAAGCAAGTACCTAAGATCATTGCAGATGATGTCCAACCACCAGTTTTGGACCTTTCTGCTGGATTTCCCTTATAGTCCCATGCATCTTGAATGGTTTGATCCTGAGTTTGAGGGAGAGTACTCATTTGGATATATGAGTGGTGAAGTGAAAATGGCACCAACAGAAGGAATTATAGAGGTATGGCACAAGGGGCTAAAGGTCTTGTGACTTTTTATATACAAATATAGAATGGTAGGAGACAATTGATGACTAGGATATTAAATATGATACATACAGATACAGCCTATGCCTAACCAATCAATTACTTATTAAAATCATATGAAATTTTGGAACAACATGTCAATTATATGAGGTAGAATAATTCAGTTTATTTATGACAATAATTTTAGTTTGAATTCTTATCTATGATTAGGTTGTTTGGATTTTGTGTTGGGGAAGGAACCTATACAGGATATATTTTTATATGTGAAATACTATTTCTAAATTTTGATAAATGCTCTATATAGAGTTAAATTGTAATTCAAAATTTATCTTTATCCTTAAAATAAGGAATACATTAATAAATTATTAAATGATAAAAATACTCTAACAAACTCAAATACACATTCTAATAATAAATTATTTTAAATGTAAAAATGAACATAAAAAAAAATTTAGATATAATATTTTCAACACTCTTTTTGACTAAATATCTTTTGTTCATCAAATTTGAATTTTAAGTGGGTTTCTTCTTTTTATTTTGGTTGTAATCCTTATAAATATTGCATCAAATTCGAATTTCAAGTTGGTTTCTTCTTTTACCGTCATTGAATTTTATTTCTTTTTGGCCAATTTTAAATGAATTTTTCTATTATGTGCAAGTGAAAATTTGTACGAAATTCAAATAATAAATTTGTATTAAAACTTATGCATTTTATATTAAATATATAACTTTTTAATAATTAATTGTTATTTTTCAATAAAAATTCACATATTGGAGAAACCCATTTCTAATTTGTCTTGTTATACCTTATGAACTTTGTGGTAGTAACATCATGCTTTTTTTATGCATTTTAGGTGGAGAATGGATTGTCTCCTATACATTACTCCCTCACACCTTTTATTTTAATATATATAATTTTAATTTTAAAAAATAAATGAAAAGCATGGATTGAACTGCACCCTCTCAATTACCAGAGAGGATCTATTCTCTTTTAGGTGGGTTATCACTTACATATTCATTCCGCTCCTTAACCCGAAATTTCTTCAAAGCACATCCATATGTATCTCCACAATCTTCTTTCAATTCAAATCCTTCATTTTTCTATTCTTCATCATTAATATGATCATTCTTCATCAAATCTAAAATAATTCTTTTGGTTGTTCTGATATTTAATCATACAGATTCTACGTTGCAATAACACTTTATAGTTTTTCTCCAATAACACACTTAAAATATTTTGATCAATTCCGCGAACATCATCAGAAATTAGTTTAAAATCTCCTTAACTTTAATTTTAATTAAAAGAAAATATAACTAGATTCCACCATTTATCTATGTGATTTTCTTTTGATAAAATGTTATTAAAAATAATAATTAGGTTCCACCATTTTTCTATGTCACTAAATAATTAATAAAAAATTAATTTAAAGGCAATTAAACTTGTTATATCATTTATGTCCGATACACAAGCAATTTATACTGGTTCCCCTCACAAAACAAGAGTACTTCAGTCCTCTTACACTTCCAAGAGATTTCACTATAATCTCACTAGATTACAATTGCTCAAACACACTTGCAAGAGACTTCTCAATGCTCAAGTTTAACATCAAGAGATTTCTCAAAATACAAAGTATAAGAATGATGATTATCAGACACTTGATATATTATCAGAGGTGTTTACAAAATACAACTCAAATCACAAGACTCAAATTTTAATTCTAAGACTTTAAGAACAAAGAACTAAAAGATTTGACAGATTTTTCTAAGTGTCGGAGCTTCAGAGTCTTGTGTGCACGTAGAACAGTCGTCATTTCTTCAAATGATGTCTTTTATTTGTAGAGAAACATTTGATGATGACCGTTGCAGAGAGATAAGATGTCAGTTGTGGATTGTACTATTTTTGTGTAGTGGAATTGATTTCTTTTCAAGGAAGGTAATTCCACTACCTAGCGCCTTTTGAATATTGCTCAACCATTTTGAGTTAGGGGTGCTCATGGTTCATGAACTACACTGAACTGAACCATATTAATGGTTCCGTTCATAAAAACCATTTTGATAAAAACCAGTTTATTTCTCAAAGCAGTTTCAGTTCGGTTCAGAACCGGTTTAGTTTTAGATAACTAGTTTTTAACTGGTTTTCTAATAGAACCGATTTATTTTTGAAAAACTGGTTTAATCCGCATGTTTTAAAAAACCAGTTTTGGTGTTTTTTTAAATAGGAATTGGATTTTAAACTATTTTTCAATTTTTTTATAAAAAAAATGGATCATAATCTTATAAAATTCCAAATTCTTACCAATAATCCGAATAAATTTTTACAATATTTGAATTAGATCAGAACCTCCATTTCCTTATTATAAGATGTTTTTGAATTCATCTCGAAGAGTATTTTCAAAATATCATTTTTATATAATTTTTATTATCATACAATTAAAAATATGTAACATCCCAATTTTATTTAATAGAAGAAAATTAAATAGAGTTAATTATCGGAGCTCAATTGGAAATATTCCTATTAATTAGAATGATAGAATTATGAAGAATATGAGTTAATTGGTAGTAAGTGGAGGGACATAATGGAAATTGTCCATGGAAAGGGGTTTATAAGGGATCAAAGCATTCATTCATTCATTTTTCATTGTTCATTTCCTAAAACCTAAAGTCAGGAAGCCTACACTTCCCTCTCCTCTCTTCCACGCCTTTCTTCCTTACCCTTACCAACATCATCACCTCACTACCATTTAAGGAAAGTTGAATCCTAGTGTTACAAAGAATCCTCTCATGCCACTCCCTCCCGTTTATCTCGAGCCCTCTCACACTCTTTTCTTCAAACTCCATTCCAATTAAGGATACTTTCAGAAGAAGGAAGTTCTGCAAGTGCTCTATGGAGGATTGCCATGAATCATCTACTCAATTTCTTACAAACAATGTATGGTTATGATTCTTGGGTTTTCTTTTCCTAGATTTAACTCAAAAACCCAAATCCTCATCTCTTCTGTATTGGTGATGCATGTGTGAATAAAACCTTCGTGGTGACTGGTATAACCATTAAGAATCAAGGGAATGAAGATTGGTGTTGCAGCAGCAAGCAACAGAGCTGTTTTGCTGTCAAACGAAGCACTCGCTTAGCGAGCTGATTCCCTCGCCGCAGCGAGCTTAGCAGAACAACAAAGGTTGTTGCATGTGTTCTCTTTCTCCTGTAACCATTTCAAAACCCTTTGTAAGTTATCCCTACCATTTTCTTGTACTCTTCTCAGTTCTGTTGTTGACCGTTCCATTTCCTATACCTTACTAAGATCTCAAATATTCATAAATTCACTTCTCATGTTGCATGTGAGCTTTATGAGTCTTGGACAAGGAAATTGGAGTTTAAGAACTTAAAGAACAGCTTGATGGATATTTTCGCAAGTGCACGAAGTATCGCAAGTAATAATAAAATCGATCCCACAAGGATTGAGATTATTCAACAATGGATAATTGGCTTAACTAGTAAATGTAAAATTAAAGACATTAAAAGGGGGGAGTTTGCATACAAATTGTTGTTTCAAACGAATATAGGAATTTTATCAAACGGTTGGCGGACGATTGAATCTCTTTGGTTCATCTCAAAGTAATGTGCTTGGTGAATCATATTCTATACTCATTAATTACTCAACTAGTTTCATAGATTGAATCAATAAAATGATTAATCCCAATCTTTTGGATACTAATCCTCTCACTTAATCACAATTCTCCAATCTCTTGAATGAATTTGTGTTTAAGTGAGGTTTTCACAAACATTGATTCCTTAATCACAATTAATAATCCTAAATCTCTAAAGTGATTATCAATTGTTCAATCATTCCTAGGTCTATAGCTAATTTTCATTCTCATGATAAATCAACTATCAAATTCATCACACAATTTCGTCAAATTACATGAAGCATTAAATGCAAAGAATAATCAATAGAAACTAGATCATAATCCTTCATATAGAATTAAGTTCACATGGTTCAAACAAATTACATTGAGAATTCCCTAAAGATTCAATCTAAAGATCTAGCAAATCATGGTGAAAAGAGAAATTACATGGAAAAGAAGAGAAGATTTCATCATCACAAGAAGTTTTGGAATGTTTCCACCCTTTGTTTCTTGCTTGAATCCACTTCAATTGAGCTCCAAGAACCTTTTCTTCATCCAAAATTCGTAACCCTTTTCCATTTGAACAAACCTCCTTTTATAGTGCAAGTAAAGGGTCAAAAATGGGCCAAAACAGCTTCCAGTTCGCCTCCCGCGAGATCTGGTTCGCCTATGCGAACTTTTCAGACAGCACAGTTCGCTTGCGCGAGATCTGGTTCGCTTGTGCGAGATCCTACGCGAACTTTCCAGACACCCCAGTTTGTTTGCGCGAGACCTGGTTCGCTTGCGCGAGATCCTACGCGAACTTTCCAGACAGCCCACTAAAAGACGAAAAAACAGCATTTTCAGCTTTTCTTCTTTTCCAAGCTACCTTTATTCTAAGTCTTTTGCACCTTAAATATGTTCAAAACCACTTCAAAAAACCTCTAAAACACCATTGAAATGATCTTAGAATGTAGAAATGACAAGATTCATCACAGCTCATTAACATCTCAACACCTCAGAATCCCTTTCTCCATCATTTTCCTATATTTGAAGCAAGTTTGGATTTCAACTCAGATTTGGGGTTAAATTTTAGTAGCTGTATCAGAGCCCAAATTCAAGTTTAAAGCTTCAGTACAGGTGGGTCCTATAGGTTCTTAACCATAGTAACATGTTAGAGCTTAGATTTCCCTCAAATATGTTATTGCATGCAAACATAGGGTTTAGGATCAATTGAATAAATGAGAAGGAATAAATCCCAATTCCTACTCCTATATAACCTAATTTATACTGTATAATATGTTTAGAATGAAGTTGCATGAAGATTGTAGGTATTCTTTATAAAGATTCATGTTTTGCAGAAATAGGGGCTTTCTCTATCAAACTCGCCGCAGCGAGTACTTGCTCGCCGTAGCGAGTTTAGCAGGGACATAACCTGCATATTTTACTTTTTTAAAAAATATCAAATGCTCGTTTTATATCTGAATGCAACTGGGATTTCATGAACATGTTTAATTGTGTAAAATAGATTATATAGTCAGAGAATAACTTGTATATTTAAATTTATCAGTAACATGCTTAGGTTACCCTGGGTGGGATATATTGGTTAGAACTGTTATAATCATTTTATTAAATGGTAATTATATGCCATGTTAATAGAATTCCTCTGAATTCTGTTTTTTTTATTATGTGAGCCAACGTCGGAATCCGAGCCTCTGTTTCGGTAGTACGCAGAGTCAGGCACCCGAGACCGGCTTGCCTCAGAGTGTCTTTGAAGAGTCATTTGACAAGATAATAATAATGTGTTACACCTTTATTTATTATTGATACTTTTGTATGTAAAACAGTGAACTTAGAATACTACACTATCTAGGTTCCCCCGGCATAGTCGTCATTAGGAGGGTAGTAGGACTCACTGAGGCTTAGTAGTCTCACCCCACTCCAATTCAATTTTTTTTTAGGAAGACAGGTGATTCAGAGCAAGGACCAGGAAGGGGACTGACAGTCGGAGCTGAGCTTGGGTTGTCAGAGCAGAAGATTTATTTTTCTTCCTTGCTACATTTGCCTATTTAGTATTCTTTGTTCATTTCCGATGTGTCATATTTGAACTACCTCGTTGTATTCCTATTATTTGTACATTCAAATCAATTATTCAGTAAATTTATTGTACTCAGATCCATTTATTTATGTCTTGACTAAATATTCTAGATATTTTAGTTGGGGCGTTATAATTGGTATCAGAGCACGTCGATCCAGTATCGGACCTTGCCATGAGTCATTTCAATCCTTCCCAAGTTATACAGACCCTTTGGATCTGGACTATTTACACTGAAACCATCGCGTGCTGAGCCTGATCAACTCAGCAATGCGTATGGTAGGCAGGGTATTATGGTTGAGAACTGAAGTGGATTCCGAAATTCCAGCGTTAAGTTCGCAGTGAAGATGCAATCAAGGAGCAGTTGTTGGAGAAGTTCTTATAAATGGATTTAGGAACGGTGGCAAATGGTGCCAAGGGAGTAAGTGATGCAAGGATTTTTAGACGTAGTAAACGGTGGAGATCAGTAGTAAGAGGTAAGTCTGGAATTTGTAATAAAGTGGTCCTGCGAATGAATTACTCTTGTAACGTAACAAGTCAGGAGTAGAATTGCAGCTTGAAGGAATGCAAGTGTATCATTATACTGAAGTGTGAAGCGCACAACAGTATTCCACTGACACTGTGTGTCAGCTAAACTTCCTAAACCTATAAGTAACCTCACCCTATTGTGAGCCTAAATTCATCCAGGTTTGTAGACCGAGTAACACACGGCTATAGCAGTCAGTAAACCAAAACTCCTTCCTAAGTATTTAGTCGTCCAGTGCAAGCGAGGAATTCACCTGTGTTAGGAAAACTTAGGTAGACCTCATCCATTGTCCCATTAATTCCTAAGATTCCAACTCGATTAGACTATTCCAAAATTATCAAGCCTTAACTGTTCTCAATGGAATGAGTACACCCCCGTTGGAAACCAAAGATTTTATTGGATCACTAGTGGTTTAGCCTTAACTAGTATAGCGATTAGAATCCTCTTTTGGCAGTACCGTACCCAAGAAGACGCATTAGGTACCATCACCCTTATGTTCCTAAATTAGTAATTCAGTGTAGTGGATCTGACAGATACCTTGTAATAGAAATTCAAATCGAACTACCTAAGCTAGAGAAACCAAATTAAGAAACAAGCGCATTCCAATATTTTTCAAGTCACCTTATTAGGCTACCCTTTAGAATGCCCACTAATAAGTTAATTCAAACCTTCGATTCGTAACAGCATACCTACCTTACAGGATGTCAAGCTTCAATTAGTATAGCAATTAGAACTTCTTTTAAAAACGACATCAGTCTTTAGCAACAAACACAGCCAACCATCAGAGACCGAACATTGACTAGCCTTAACCGTTAGGAATCACTTACAACACCATTAGGCACATAAGACAATTCAGGAGAACTCTTAAGTCGGAACTTCTGGAGTATTATCATAGGATAGTTTAGTAACCAGACCAGCAAGAGTTACAAGCCAAGTAGCAACGACGGTAATAATAGTTGAATCAGGGCACCGTACTTAAACATTTTTGAGACCACGACTTGTTAACTTAACACTTATGATACTACCTTTAGATGTCAGTAAATAGAACCAGCAATTGCACCTAACCTTCGTAGGATAAGTCTTAATTAGAATAACAGTTAAGCATTACTAGTAGCACAATTAGTCGCCGAAGTCAACCGTTGAATATTATCCTTGGATAGCTACGAAGCCATTAAATCCAATTCAACATTAGTTTGACCATTCACCAAGCGAGTTCCTATATTATAACCTTTGAACTAAGAAGCCGGTAAGATTAGTTAACCAGCCAGTTAGGAACTGTTATCCAATTACCTTTAGACTAGTACCATGGAATTGTAGAACCAATTAGCTGTCTCTATTATAGGATTAGGTTAAACCAGCCATACTTTATCAATACCTTAATGCCAGCCAGTTAGAATATCATTTAGGATGTTAATACTAGATATAGGTGATGTAGAGCCACCATTTCAGTACGAAACCAATATTAGTAACAGACCGTAGCAGACACAATTTGAATTGAGTTAACGAGCGGTAGTCACATTTAAAGACATCAGACCCCTAGATCAATCTTTAGGTATATGTTAGTTACGCAGAAACAAGTAGCTAGATTTGACCTTAGCATCTGCCATCCGCCCGATATTCCCACATATCTAAGACCTTCCAGCTAAGAGACTATCAGAATCAGTTGAATCCTTTTGCGAGAATTTGTCAGCAAGGAACTTGAACGAAAACCTAATTGCCGTAACCTGAGAGAAGAAGGAGAATGGTGGAACATCAGTCGGGACTCAATAGGAGACCAATCATCAATTACCTTTCATTCGTTCTGAACCCTCGTTCAGCCAACTCGTCGAATCGAGCAAGGTTCAATTCTACGTTCATAAGTCTTGGAACACCATGAACGTGTGTACTCTCTAAACTGTCTGATTACGTCTCAGACGAGTAATTCTCATCATGTTTTAAATACTTGTCAGTCAAGTACTACGCACAAATTCAGTTAGGATGCAACTTTCCAAAATCATCGACGTCAGACAGTCACACAGATTGTGTAGAACATTACTCCTAAGTAACCTTATTCAATGCCTTCAGTCTTTTAGTCATGTCGTTAGTAACTCCATCAGATTCGTGGAAATCAGTCACTCTCGAAAACCCACGGATAGTTTCAAATTCAATCTTTCGCTCGTTGGTAGATCTGTTAATCAACATTCTCAACCGTTCTGATGCAAATGACTTAGCTCAGTATCAGCAAATCAGTTAAACTTCGTGCACTCGAACCAGGTAATCAGTTCTTCAATATAATTAGTCATCTATCTCTTCGTAGCCTTATCAGCCGAATTCAGAATTAAGTTCAAATCATTTCCAATTCAGAGGAATTAAGCTCTACAAGTACAATCAGTGTTGAGGATTCAAACCTTCTAGCTCTGTGTTCCTAACCATGTAAGATCAGTGTGTCAACCGTGAGTAGCTCTGCCGAACGTTTCAACATTCAAGAATTCATTCATGTAACCTTATGAGATCCAGTACTAACCAGTTATCTCGACCAGAATATTTTAACTCCAAGATTAGTTATCATTAACCTGTTCATCTAAGTGAAAGAGTTAATTACTCGCTTAGAGTAAAAGTTGCATTCTCATTGGAAACCGTCCCTTAACCTTAGTGAGCCGTTAGCTAGTTCAGTAAGTTATCTTAAGCCAAACAATTTGGTTCAGCCTCAGCAGTACAAGTTCAAACCTTAAGTGTTCAACTAGCCAAGTTTAGAACCCGACTGTTTAGCCAAGTTCCATACATTAGTTATCAGTGAAGGACTTCAAACAAGATTGACCATTAACCCTGAGAGATAATCTGAACCTAACGCAGCTGCATGTTAAATGTGCAACTTGATCACTGTGTTGTGCCAGAATGGATTAAATTGTAGGTGGGATTTTATCGGATAACTATGGATTCGCCTGCGGATGAGTCTAACTCGTTGGCAAAGGAATCTGTAGTATTTAGACAATTTTCCACTCGTTTTATGTTTCGATCGATCCTGGAGTATTTAGGCAACACATGCGATACAGTGGTACGCATAACATGTCAGACACTTTAGTATTGGGAAAGGTACTATATGTAAGTGCACCAGTTCATCCTCATGTTTTAATAATTGTCAAAACACATGAAAATAGGATTGAACATATTTTGGCAACATTACAAATGACTTGACAACAAAGAACTATTTTCTAAAACTTGGAAAACTGACTTTTAGGTATTTTGTATCGATACATACATTGGTGTATCGATACAAATGTCCTGAAACTACTTCTATCTGATTTTGGGTATTTTGTATCGATACATACATAGTCTGTATCGATACAAAAATGGTTTCTCAGAGGCAGAGAGTCACCTGTGCATCGAATCATGCTTGCATGTATCGATACACATGTGAATGCCCTCAAAATCCAGAGAGTTGATGATGTATCGAATCATGCTTGCATGATTTGATACATATCAGTCAAGAGTTTCAAGATTCTGATATTTGTATCGATACACACCCGTGTTTGTATCGATACAAAGGTCAAAAATTTCATTTTTAACGTTGGTCAAAGCATTTGTATCGATACAAATGATCATTTGTATCGATACATGTTTGAAAAATTATGCCCAAATTTGCTCATTCTATTTTCACTTTAAATAGCAATGTGTGTGATCCTTTGTTTGTAACACAACTGAGAAAAATCTAGTGAGAACCAGTGAGAAAGCAAGAGTGCTTTGAGAGAAACACTTTGGATACAATTTGGGTGAAAAATTGGGATCAAAGTGTATCCTTCACAAGATCATCATCTTCCATCAAGTTGCAACAATTGAAGATTGAGTATGGGATCAATCCAATAGAAGTTGTACGCTTGGTCGATAACGTTCGGTAAGATTCGTGGTGAATCAGAATCGTGATCGGGTTGATTTGCGAAGGAGGTTTGGTTGCTCGCTAGGGATTCAAGATTGTTCGATATCTTGAAGGATCAATCGAGAAGAATTGAAGGACTCAGCTGGACGATTGTTGCAAGGAATTGCACGGGTAAAATCGTTGGAATCAGAGGGTGAAGATTCGTTCGTCGATTGAGGATCAATTGAGAAGAATTGAAGGACTCAGCTGGACGATTGTTGCAAGGAATTGCACGGGTAAAATCGTTGGAATCAGAGGGTGAAGATTCGTTCGTCGATTGAGGTTTAGCATAGTTTTACTTTTGAGTCAATATAGGTTTATTGGATTCATTGTAAATTGTGCACTTGTGTTCAAACTGTTTTTTAATCAATAATACTCTCAAATAACCCGTTTGGTTATTTGGGAGGAGACGTACCCGGCCGACCGCGAGGACGACACGAAAGCCGGGGAACTCCCTAATCATCTCTTGTGTGTCGATTCGCTTTAAATTCTTACTTTACGCAATTCGCTTATATTTTGAGTCAATTGAAGTTTTGTGTTCGTAAGTGTGCACAAAGGTTCAATTGCAATTATCTTGATTGTGATTGAATTTGAATATCGAATCGTATAACTTGCTTGGGACTGTTTTTGTTAATCGATTAAATTTGGATATTTTGCATTAAGCGTTCCGATAATTTTCCTAGTTCGTTCAAGGCTATACTATCTTTCCTTTGGTCAAAAGGTGCAAAGTAGACTACCGATCCGGTGGTGCTTCCGCGCATTGTTTTTAATCAAATAAATTTTTAAATTGTCGTTGATTAACGAAGCCACTTATTCAAACCCCCCTTCTAAGTGGTAGCCTAGTAGTCTAACACTATAGCAGTTGTAAATGAGAATAATCATAGGAAGAGGGATTTTGGTTCGTCATTACCAATGTCAGACCTTTAGGTTCAATTAACCATGTAAACTTAACCAGTTTCACCCGTATTAATGTGTACCTAACCAAGCCAGATACCGACCCACCAAGTCAGGGCAGTAGTGGAGTTAATATCAGTCAAGATGGAAGAAGTAAAGGCAGACGATACGAGGGGATATGTGAATGTGTTCAGGGAATTACAGACTAAGATGGTAGCGACGCTGTCAGAAGGTGATAAGTAAGTATCCAAATCAGAGTGCGCAGCGTGAGACTAGTTGTAAGTGTGGATGAGTTGACCGACTTTTAGCCGACGACCTTAAAAGAGGAAAATTTTATTCCAAGGAATTGAATACAATTGACCGCAAAATAGGTGAAGGTTAGATCTTGGATGTGGAATTTAGTTGAAATTTTGAATTTCGAGGACGAAATTCTTTAAGGGGGGTAGATTGTAACATCCCAATTTTATTTAATAGAAGAAAATTAAATAGAGTTAATTATCGGAGCTCAATTGGAAATATTCCTATTAATTAGAATGATAGAATTATGAAGAATATGAGTTAATTGGTAGTAAGTGGAGGGGCATAATGGAAATTGTCCATGGAAAGGGGTTTATAAGGGATCAAAGTATTCATTCATTCATTTTTCATTGTTCATTTCCTAAAACCTAAAGTCACGAAGCCTACACTTCCCTCTCCTCTCTTCCACGCCTTTCTTCCTTACCCTCACCAACATCATCACCTCACTACCATTTAGTCTTCACATGTTTAAGGAAAGTTGAATCCTAGTGTTACAAAGAATCCTTTCACGCCACTCCCTCCCGTTTATCTCGAGCCCTCTCACTCTCTTTTCTTCAAACTCCATTCCAATTAAGGATACTTTCAGAAGAAGGAAGTTCTGCAAGTGCTCTATGGAGGATTGCCATGAATCATCTACCCAATTTCTTACAAACAAGGTATGGTTATGATTCTTGGGTTTTCTTTTCCTAGATTTAACTCAAAAACCCAAATCCTCATCTCTTCTGTATTGGTGATGCATGTGTGAATAAAACCTTCGTGGTGACTGGTATAACCATTAAGAATCAAGGGAATGAAGATTGGTGTTGCAGCAGCAAGCAACAGAGCTGTTTTGCTGTCAAACGAAGCACTCGCTTAGCGAGCTGATTCCCTCGCCGCAGCGAGCTTAGCAGAACAACAAAGGTTGTTGCATGTGTTCTCTTTCTCCTGTAACCATTTCAAAACCCTTGGTAAGTTATCCCTACCATTTTCTTGTACTCTTCTCAGTTCTGTTGTTGACCGTTCCATTTCCTAAACCTTACTAAGATCTCAAATATTCATAAATTCACTTCTCATGTTGCATGTGAGCTTTATGAGTCGTGGACAAGGAAATTGGAGTTTAAGAACTTAAAGAACAACTCATCAACATCTCAAAACCTCAGAATCCCTTTCTCCATCATTTTCCTATATTTGAAGCAAGTTTGGATTTCAACTCAGATTTGGGGTAAAAGTTTAGTAGCTGTATCAGAGCCCAAAGTCAAGTTTAAAGCTTCAGTACAGGTGGGTCCTATAGGTTCTTAACCATAGTAACATGTTAGAGCTTAGATTTCCCCCAAATATGTTATTGCATGCAAACTTAGGGTTTAGGATCAATTGAATAAATGAGAAGGAATAAATCCCAATTCCTACTCCTATATAACCTAATTTATACTGTATAATATGTTTAGAACGAAGTTGCATGAAGATTGTAGGTGTTCTTTATAAAGATTCATGTTTTGCAGAAACAGGGGCTTTCTCTGTAAAACTCGCCGCAGCGAGTACTTGCTCGCCGTAGCGAGTTTAGCAGGGACAGAACCTACATATTTTACTATTTTAAAAAATATCAAACGCTCGTTTTATATCCGAATGCAACTGGGATTTCATGAACATGTTTAATTGTGTAAAATAGATTATATAGTCAGAGAATAACTTGTATATTTAAATTTATCAGTAACATGCTTAGGTTACCCTGGGTGGGATATATTGGTTAGAACTGTTATAATCATTTTATTAAATGGTAATTATATGCCATGTTAATATAATTCCTATGAATTCTGTTTTTTTTATTATGTGAGCCAACGTCGGAATCCGAGCCTCTGTTTCGGTAGTACGCAGAGTCAGGCACCCGAGACTGGCTTGCCTCAGAGTGTCTTTGAAGAGTCATTTGACAAAATAATAATAATGTGTTACACCTTTATTTATTATTGATACTTTTGTATATAAAACAGTGAACTTAGAATACTACACTATCTAGGTTCCCCCGGCGTAGTCGCCATTAGGAGGGTAGTAGGACTCACTGAGGCTTAGTAGTCTCACCCCACTCCAATTCAATTTTTTTTAGGAAGACTGGTGATTCAGAGCAAGGACCAGGAAGGGGACTGACAGTCGGAGCTGAACTTGGGTTGTCAGAGCAGAAGATTTATTTTTCTTCCTTGCTACATTTGCCTATTTAGTATTCTTTGTTCATTTTCGATGTGTCGTATTTGAACTACCTCGTTGTATTCCTATTATTTGTAAATTCAAATCAATTATTCAGTAAATTTATTGTACTCAGATCCATTTATTTATGTCTTGACTAAATATTCTAGATATTTTAGTTGGGGCGTTATAAAATATTAATCGTCAAAGTTATATGTATTGAAATGTGTGAAATAATAAATTTTAAAAAATATTAATCGTCAAAATTATGTATTTGAATTAGATCAAAATCTCAATTTCCTTATTATAAGATGTTTTTGGATGCTTCTCGTAGAGTATTTTCAAAATATCTTTTTTTTTATAATTTTTATTATCATACAACTAAAGATATTAATCGTCAAAGTCATGTATTTGAATTAGACCAGAATCTCAATTTTCTTATTATAAGATGTTTTTGAATTCGTGTCGAAGAGTATTTTCAAAATATCATTTTTTTTATCATTTTTATTATCATACAATTAAAGATATTAATCGTCAAAGTTATGTGTCTTGAAATGTGTGAAAAAGTCAATTTTAAAAAATATTAATTGTCAAAATTATGTATTTGAATTACATGAAAATCTCAATTTCCTTATTATAAGAAGTTTTTGGATTCTTTTCGAAGAGTATTTTCAAAATATCATTTTTTTTATAATTTTTATTATCATACAATTAAATATATTAATCGTCAAAGTCATGTATTTGAACTATATCAAAATCTCAATTTCCTTATTATAAGATTTTTTTGATTAGTCTCGAAGAGTATTTTCAAAATATCATTTTTTTTATCATTTTTATTATCATACAATTAAAGATATTAATCGTCAAAGTTATATGTATTGAAATGTGTGAAACAGTCAATTTTAAAAAAAATTTAATCATCAAAATTATGTATTTGAATTAGATCAAAATCTCAATTTCCTTATTATAAGATGTTTTTG
Organism: Trifolium repens; assembly: GCA_030408175.1. Taxonomy (NCBI): domain Eukaryota; kingdom Viridiplantae; phylum Streptophyta; class Magnoliopsida; order Fabales; family Fabaceae; genus Trifolium; species Trifolium repens. The sequence continues at coordinate 28,111,497 of CP125851.1, forward strand.
GATTCTTCTCGAAGAGTATTTTCAAAATATTATTTTTTTATCATTTTTATTATCATACAATTAAATATAGTAATCGTCAAAATTATGTATTAAAAGTGAAAATATTGATAAAACATAAAAAATATTAAATATTCTTTTTTTTATATATATATAATAAAAACCAGTTCATAAATTCAAACTGGTTTTAAACCGGTTATAAACTGAATTGTAATTATTTTTAAAAAGTGGTTCAGTTCAAAACTTTATCAAATAGTTCAGTTTAAAATATGGTCCAGTGCAGTTCGAACTACAGTTTCGTTCAGTTAACTGCATTTTTGAACACCCCTATTTTGAGTAATAATATTACAATAGTACAATTCTTCCAAACGCTCCCTTTATGGATAAGGTTAACGTTGTAATCCAAAGAATATTCCTTTACTGAGAACGACAGAACTCATTATATGATTTTTCTTCAATCATTTGATCTTATCTGTCAGTTCTTAGAAGATGTACATTCCTTCTGTTTCAACAGCTTCTGACGAGTTAGCCTCTGAATGTCTTCTCCTTCTGAATGTCTTCAGAGTCTGATAGCTATACTTCTGAAAGCTTCTCAGAGCTTGAAACTTAATGAGCTTTTGATGATGTTCCGATGCTTTTCTGAATTTCTTAGCTTGGCTTCTCTGTTGTATCGTTCATAGTGATCTTCTTAAATTTTATCTTATAATTCTACACACTAGAACAAATATTAGTAACACCGATTGTAATTTTAATACTTTGTTATCATCAAAATTCATTTTGACTGGGAAAGTATTGTCAGACTCACTTTGTTCCAACATATTTAACAATTTTTTTTACTCAAAAACTATTCATTCATTTAGAAAATAGTATAAATGAACCAATGCTAAAACTTAAAATTAAAGGACGAGTCTACGAGGAAATTTATAGAACTCGTGTTAATATCATGAAATAGAAAAATACCTATATGAATAAAATCAAATCAAAAGTGATTGAGCACTCATTTCTCCGAATTTAAAATATTGACACTTAAATCTATAATAAGTCAAAGTTGTTATGTCAATCTGAAACAAACGTACACCACAATAAAATGAAAAACAAACAACAACGTAGGGACATGGGAAAAAAAAACTCCACACTCAAACAACAAAGTTTTGAAAAAACACAAGAAAAACTTTATATATGAAAACCATTTATCTTTAAACTTTAATCTTATATATATATATATATATATATATATATATATATATATATATATATATATATATATATATAAAGCAATGCATTGAACAAGTCAAAACTATAAAACTCTGAAAATGGCATTTACCGCACGAAGGTTCTGGTACTTTGGAGGAGGTTCAAAACACGAAGAAGATTGGTCTTTAACGGTGGTACATATACCTATAAAAGAAGTTAGCACTCCAACGCTCAAGTATATGCATGATAAATGTGAAGAATATGCAAGTAGTGAATGAATCATATCTTGGTGTGACATGTAGTCACACTTATATAGATTGAGACATTTTAACCGTCTCTAGTTGATTTGTCACAAACATTTATAGGCAGTCAAAAGCCGCCAATAAGTGGCAAAAACCGTCAATATATGCACATTTCTTGACGGCCAAAACTCGATGGTCCGTTCATGACATGAACATAGTCTGTTGAAGCAATCGTTGTTGAGGTCATTGGACACTAATGGAATGGAGCGGTGATAGGGGTTGCGGCCCTATCTCAAAATGATTTAATCATCTTGGTTGTTAAAGTCTACTAATTGGCAGTGATAACATTTAATGTGGAATTCTAAATTTAAATTTAGGTCACCAAATTTTCCTTGTGTGTAGGGCATGAGCACGGACCCACCACAACCCGGCTCGAAACCGACAATCATTAAGATTCAAAATATTTTTTCCCTTCTCTCTCTCTCTGTCTATATATATATATATATATATATATATATATATATATATATATATATATATATATATAAAGCAATGCATTGAACAAGTCAAAGCTATAAAACTCTGAAAATGGCGTTTACCGCACGAAGGTTCTGGTACGTTGGAGGAGGTTCAAAACACGAAGAAGATTGGTGGTATATATATATATATATACCCTTCGCTTTGTTGTTTTTATCCATCTTTGATATATGAGAGAAATGATATATTTTACAAGCTTGTAATAGGTTGATGAAGGAAGTGTGAAAGATATTCTAATATATATTCTAGATCTATTTTTATTTTTATTTCAACTTCTCTTTTACTTGATCTATTGTTGTCTTTAGATCTACAGATTTGAACAAAGTAACAACATCTCACCCTCTTTGTCATTCAAGTTCTTTTATCCTTCTCTATCTCGTACATAATGCAACAAAGATAAGAGGAAGGCTGAGAGATGAAACACAGATAAGAGGAAGTTTCATTGTACTAAATATCCCATTTTATTAATTTAATATCTCATAAGTTGATTTGTTTTTGTCTATATAATAGTGATTTTTTTCCACCATCAATATTTGGCCCACTGGATCGCCTAATCTGGTTCGGTAGTCAGTTCTTACATTAAGTGTTACAGCCCTCTCCGATCGCAATTGCAGGGGATCGAATCTCCTAATAGTGACTTTTTTAAATCTTTTCTCTCATTTACAACAATTATTAAAATAATAAACTAATCTCTATTCTAATTAGAAAAATTATATTTTTAGACTAAAAATTGTTTCAAAGCCTAAAGAAACATTAAAACTATTAATTTAAAATGTTGATTTTTCTCTCAAATAATATATAACAAACATACTTTGAAAATGTTAATTTAGTGAATTGAGCAGATAAAAAATAAATTAACATGGAGAACTCCATTTTTCCCTTACACTTGATATTTGGTCACACATAAAAAAATGAAAGTAACAACAAATACAATGTACAAATACAATGTACAACTTTTATAAAGGCTATCTATGTCATATATTTAGCTAATGTGAAATTTTTAACAGAAAGTTTTGGATGGATACAACAATGTGGTCCTTTTATTTAGTCTCACATACATATTTAATAAAAAATATAAAGAAAAAATAATTAAATAGTTTTTATTTTTAAAACAATAAAGTAATATATATTTTTATTACAATCTATCTATACATTTAGAGTCTGATGAACAAAATTCTTTTTCTAATTTGTTTGTTAGTCCAATTATGTGATATTGAAAAAATTTGAAATCTTCGGTCAAACTCGATAGTTTTAGTCAAATTTTAAGACCCTTTTCACTAAAACTAGGATTCCGATGAGACTTTTATTACGATCCGTCTATACATTTGGAGTCCGATGATCAAAATTCTTTTTCTAATTTGTTTGTTAGTCAAATTAGGTGATATTGAATGGTCGGATTGATAAAATTTGAAATCTCCGATCAAATTCGGTAGTTTAATCGTATTCTTGTAAGTTTTATATATAATATTTAGTTTTATATAAGTTATGTATAATATTTACTAACTAATTTAATTCGTATATTATTCTCTTGTCAAAAAAAATTCAAATATTATTCTCTTATGATTAATCTAAATATAAATATTAATTTCATATCATATAAAACTGATTTCATATTATTTAGATTTATCTTATACAAATATATTACTAAATATTTGGTTTTTTAAAAAGTTTTATATAAAATACTTGGCTTTATATAAGTTTTATATAATATAAAAAACTTATATCATGCATATGTTTTTTTTACTAAATATCAAGTTTTATATTATAACTTTTATATAAAAAAACATATATACTTTTTTAATAACTATTAAGCATTCTATAAAAAAAATAGAAGTGAGAACTTGTTTTTTCCATGGTTACAAAGCGTGTATAGTTAGAACTGCTCCTGCTGTGCAGACTGCTGCATTAAATGTTTCCCAGGGGTTTTACCCCTGGCAAAGCATTTTTGTCAGAAAAGCCATATCTACCCCTGGCATAACACGTTTCCCAGGGGTTATACCCCTGACACAAACGAAAGTTGGAGACAGCTCACGCAATGCACTGACACTTTAATTTTAAAACCTATATTTTTTTCCCTCTCAACTATATTATTTTCCCGCCTAGGCGTTTCCCAGGGGTATAACCCCTGGCAAATCATCAAAATATCAAAAGTCCTGGTTTCCACTTTCCCAGAGGTAAACCCCTGGCAAAAAGCATTCATTTCCCAGGGGTGTGTGCCCCTGTCAAAAAACCCCTGGCAAGTGACCAGATTTCTTGTAGTGTATGTATTTTAATATAATAGTAAAACAATGAAATAACTAAACACTTGTCCCCATGTTAGTATTTTTCTAGGCATAGAGTTTTGTAATTAACATGGTACTATTATTTTGCTTCTTAAAAAGAAACATATTAAATTCAACCTTGTATATTTCAAGAATCAAGAGTAGTATTTCAACCCGACATAAATATAAAATAAAGGGTAAATAGATTGATACTCTCTATGATGTGGACAAGTTTTGTTTTTTCTCCCTGTAATTTTTTTTCTTTTGATTCGCCTCTTGTAAAGTAAATTTTTTTGGTTTCCCTCCTTGGGTGCAAGGAATCTGCACTTTTTAAATCGGTTGAACAGATTAACCGTTTTAAAAAACAACACTTTTTAAATCGGTTTGAACAAAATAATCGATTTAAAAAGTGCACCCAAGGGGCGAGTCCAAAAAGTTTAACATTACAAGGGGCGAGTCAAAAGAAAAAAAATTACGGGGGGAAAACAAAACTCGCCCACATTACAGGGGGTATCAACCTATTTACCCTAAAATAAAATATCATTGTAGAGGTTAGAGGGGTTAGATCAGGTGTTTATATTCCCCAGCTTGACCCAAACACTTGATCGAAATAAAAAATGCAAACCAATTTAAAAGAAGCAAAGACGAATAAAATCGGATGTAATTGGATTTTTTAGATTTGCTGCTGTGAAAACTTGAACTAGATCAAATTTTCATATTCCCTTGTCAAAATAAAACTAAACCGAATCCAATTGTATTTGTATGCATACATTTTTATGTTTATTTATTTTATTATTACTAGTTTTTTTTAAGTTATTCATTACATTATTATTTATTACTATGAGATATGCTGTACTTAAATTTTTAATAATACTTATTATTAGTTTAATATGGAGAAATTATTTAATATATTGTGAACATCTTTTACTCTGCATTATGATAATTGAAAGTACACTAATATTTATTAAGGTTATTTTAGTAAAAATAATATATTAATTCTCTCTTTTTCACTTTTTTTAATATATGTATAAAATGATCAATTAGGTCAATAATTTTAAGACGGTTGGAGTATTTTGTAACATTATCTTTTTATTTTGCTTTAAACATATTTTTTGTTATTTTGTTTTATTGAACCTATTTTTTTTTTATCAAATAATTTAGTGATTAAATTGACATACACCACAAATATAAAAAACAAGTTCTAAATACGAGCACAAATTTCTATAGGCTTAATTCATACTTTGGTCCCTTATGTTTATTTTAGCGCTCAATTTGGTCCCTTATCTTTTAAACGTCTCAATTTGGTCCCTTATTTTTTCTGAAGTTCTCAATTTGGTCCCTCCCGTCAAATTTTTCACTATTACCATTAAATTTGGACACGTGTCATCTGTCCAAGTGTGCCACGTGTCCAAAATTTTAAAAGACAAGGGACCAAATTAAGAACTGCAGAAAAGATAAGGGACCAAATTGAGACTTGCAGAAAAGATAAGGGACCAAATTGAGACTTTTAAAAGATAAGGGACCAAATTGAAACGTTTAAAAGATAAGGGACCAAATTGAGCGCTTAAATAAACATAAGGGACCAAAGTATGAATTAAGCCAATTTCTATATATCAGCATCCTTATAAATATCAACTGAATTGTTCTTATAGGGTAATTCAACCTCCTGATTTACTTTAATAAAGTGCCTCTTCAACAAAAATTATGATGAGCGGCGGTGACAAATGACAATAATTTTTTTTGGTACAATTTCATCCTAAATCAAATCATTGACGTTGTAAAATAAACTGTAATTAACAATTCCATAAAAAAATATTGTAATTAACAATCATAGATTGCAGACTATATGGCACCCATTATCCATACATAATTAATAGTTTACTCAGTTAAAATGGCCACATGTTACAGGTGTTGTAAGTAGTGTATATGTGACCGAATCAAATCCTTCTGCCAATGAAAGTGTTTATACCTTGAACCAATTAGTTCTATGTGGCGGTGTTAATCTAGATAATGAAATACTAAAATTATGTCCAAGGTTAGATCACAAGTTAAACGAATCAACAAAGTTGGGTTTGAATAGATTAATATGGACGGGTTCAGATTAAATTTTCATGCCCAGCAAAATCCATAATTAACCAAGTTCAACCTATAGTAATTTCTAATATTTTTTTTTTGAAGAAGTTAAATTAGTTCATCTAAATTGACATCAGAGAGAATCGAACCTAAGACCTTGAGAACACTCTCTTAGGCCCTAAGCCAATACCACTAAACCAATCCAACTGGGTTTAATTCCCAATATTATTAGAAAATTGCTCTTTAGGCCCCTTTCATTGCTCTCGAGGCCCCAAATTCTGATAAAAATGCCCTGGAGAAGGTATTCAGATTATACATTCCGAAATTAAACCAGTATTTGAGGAAACATAACATGATTCTATTTCTCATTCCTTCAATGTTTCTATTTCTCATTCTACTTACATAACATGATTCTTCTGTGTTTCATTTGGATATAACTCAAGTGAAAGAACAACCTTAGTCGACATTTTCAGAATATTTCATTTTCTTATGCAATTCGGTTTGTCAATGATTTTCTATCAGCTAGAAGCATTTTTTCCTTCACCATGAATTGAATTCATGGAAGCAATTCACGGAATCAGTGAATATTAGGAATTCACTAGATTAATTTCTACTAACTCAAATAACAATGCTGATTGATGGAGGAAAAATAGCTTGAGCTAGAAGAAGGTAGAATGTGAAATGAAGAGAGAAATTATTATTGATTAAAAAATGAGTTCAGTTTAGTTACAAAGTAGCCAAAACTTATATACAAATTAGAGTGAGAACAAACTAACTATAACTGCTCTAACAACCTAAGTTAACTAACTGTAACTTCCTAACTGATTTAAGTTGACTAAGCTAGTAGACTAAACTAATCTATATTTTGTCATGGGTAGTTCACATAGTTTCAAGTTTCAAGTTTCAACACTCCACATGTTTATATATAATAGGTGTTGTGCTTATATGGCTGTTCCAACAACAACCAATTGTAGCATGAAGTAAAATGGAGTTTCAGGAAGAAAAATGAAGTTTCAGGAAGCAAAATGGAGTTTTTTAAGCGTTTTTGGAATTTACGATCCGGAGATAAGCGTTTTCGGAATTTACGATCCGAAGCTGTTAGCATTCCCCCTGCATATATCTTTTTTCTAATTTTACCTTCAACTTTTCACTTCATCTATCTTTTCTCTGTTTTTTTTATTTAAAAGAGAAATAAGAAACAAAGGGAATGAAGAACACGATCAAAGAGATTGAGATATGAAATTCTTATTACTTATGAGTTGTGTTTGGAAGAAGAAAAAGAAGGAATGAAAAACAGGAGATATGGTTACAAAGCCAAACAACCCCTTCACAGTGAATTTCAATTCATGGAACACAAAGTTTCAGGTTTTCAGCAAGTAAAAATAGAGAGAAGACACAGTAAATTCTTTAACTTTTGAAGCAGAAGCAAGCAGGGCCGGTCCCGAGATTTTGGAGGTCCGGGGCTAATAATAAAAATGGACCCTAATAAAAAATATAATTTTTTTACAAAGAATATCATATATTTAAATTATAAATGGTATAAATAACATCAAAAATAATTATTTATCCGTGTAACTAAATAAAAAAAAAAAATTCCACAACATTGAAATATCATTATTTCCTAAAAAGAAATATTTTTAAAAATATTTTATATAATGTTCGGTATAAATGAACATTGATATGTATTATTCTCATAAAAAAAAAGCATTAACATATATTATTAAAATTCTCTAGATTTTGTTATAAATTAAATAGATGTTTTAATGGTCATTTATTGACACCAACCTTATTTGATGTTATAGTGAGCTAATCCTCCCACACCACTTTTATACTGTTGCAGATTTCTTAAAAAAAAAAATAAGAACAACAAAATGTTATCACAGGGAGTCGAACTCGCATCCCCCTGATCAACATAATATCACACAAATCCACACGCCCCTGAACCAAGGGCTACTTCGTGTCTAATCTCATCCGCAATAATACTTAACTAATGTTGTATGTGATGGGCTTGAAAAAAAAATAGTGAGACCCCAAAAATCTTGAGGCCCTGGGCTGTGGGCCTGGTTACACAGTCTCAGGGCCGACCCTGGAAGCAAGGCTTAGTGACCCGATTTATGGATGCATTGATTTCATAGCTCTGCTGCAAAGGTTAACGATGGAACTTCAATTGGAACATAAAATCCGAAGCTAAGCATTTTTGGAAGCTATATTCTGAAATTTTTTTATTTCGGATTGTAGAATTCAAAACAAAGTGGGCTCCAAATTAAGGGTATATTGGAATTTTTGGGGGGTCTGAGAGCAACTAGGGGGGCCTAAAAAGCCTTTCATATTATTATTATTATTTTCTAACCGTGTATATTTTTCCCTCATGAGCTTAGACTTGTCTGTTAGTGATTTATTGGGCTTTATGCTTAGATCAAAATGAAAAACTAATTCACATAACATACTTATTATATTCCATTCCATTCTCAATTAGTATTGCATTCATTCTGAAAGTTTTGAGATTGAGAGATTTGAAGGAGAGAATGACGAACTGAGTTGAAACCCTAATTTTTGCTGTTGCCATCCTTCTCCATCAACCACTTCATCTCTCTCGATCTATTTTATTATGAAGACTCATTAAAATAGAGAAAACGTAAAGTGTTATTGTTGAGACAAAATCCATTTTGATGTTTTAAAGATAACAAACCCTTAATTAAATTTTAATTTGATTCTGATCATTTTGTTATCTAACAAGTGCTTTTGAGTGATGTAATCTAAGACAGCTTTAAAGGATTAATTTTAATAAGTTTCACTCACAAGATACAAACAAAACATCATTTGAAGATTCTGCCCAGGAGAACGTTCTCAGAATGACACTGAACCATGTTTCTAAGTTCATGTGATTAAGGAATAATCACTTTTCAGAAGTCAACTTGGTAGAAACAAGAAAGAAATTTTTCATGGAAGTAAATGCAAGATCATAACAGTGCATAAGTCAATTAAGGCAAGGAATCATTTTTGAACAAAGGCTTATGTTCAAAGAAGCACTTTTAAGGAATCAATAAGTTCAAATGTTCAAGACAAGGCTTCATGTTATTAAAGTATTCCTTCAAGAGTTAATCTAGACCAATGAAAATGATACAACACACTGAAGTGATGCTGAAGACATGGGAGTGGTTATGGTGCATAACCTTTTTCCTTATGCACCGTGCATAAATAATGAAAATTACTTAATGCACCCCCCAGATTGCTTAGTGCACCCCCCAGATTTCTAGCCACCCCCCAATTTCTAACGCACCCCCTAAAAATCTGGGGGGTGCGCTAAGTAATTTGGGGGGAGCACTAGAAATCTTGGGGGTGCACTAAGCAATTTTGGGTATTTATGCACGGTGCATAAACATGGCTTATGCACCATAACTTATGCCAGACTTTATGTACTTGCAAGGACAAGTGAATAGTTGCTCTATCTTCATAGACTGAAGCTCTCCAGCTGCAAGACAACTATCAACAGCTCATTTAATCACGTGTGATTTTATTCATGAGCTTGGAGAATGATCAGAGAACAATCTCCCAGTTTAATTTTGCCAGCAAAGTGTCCAAACTGTTTGATATTTGTCCAGCCATTTGATGAGCTGTTTTAATTCAAATTGAACACTTTTGCAACGGCTATATGATCAGGAATATCTCAATCAAGTTCCAAGAACTCAGATCATCATTGTACGTTCTGCCCTTCTGTCAGAGAACAATGGGAGAACGTTCTGGGAAGATCACTTTATGAGACAGATTTTTCTCTTTCATATCTTATGTCTCACAACGGCTATTTCTTCACTCACAACGGTCATACTTGGAGCTCAAGACATCAAGGAGCCTCATCATCTATAAATAGCACGTTGATATCATTTGAAGAGCAAGAGTTTCAAATTGCAAAAAGCCAACATACTTGTGTGACCTCCATATCACTTTAAGCTCTTCTTTATACACTCATACTTCCAGCTCTAGAACTTAGGATCTAAATCCATTTGAGCATTTCTGAGTGTATTTCATTTGTAAGCTATACAACTAGTTTAGGTTGCTATAGGCTTGTTGATTCACAACTTATTATCATTTGTAAGATATTGCTCAAGTCAATTGGTGATAATTTATTGAGTGTTGTTGTTCAAATCAGTTGGTGATAACTGATTTGTGATTGTTTCAAATCAGTAGGTGATTATTGATTTGTGATTCAGATTAGTTGGTGATAACTAATCTGTGACTTAGCCTCGGATTAGGTTAAGGGACTTGTTGTAATCTTGGTCTAGATTATAGTGGATAATCTCACGCAAGTGGGGACTGGAGTAGCCCATTATGTTAAGGGGTGAACCAGGATAAATTGCTGTGTTTGATCTTCTCTTTCCCTACTCTTTTATTTGAGCAAACACATCATACACAAATCACTTTACATTTTCTTATCGCTAACTAGTTTTGTTCTCAGAACGTTCTCACAAGTTTTCTGTGTTAAGTTATTTGTGTTGATCATAACTTGCAGCCAAATTTTTAAAGGTCACAATTCAAACCCCCCCTTTCTTGTGACAAACTTTGTTACTTCAGTTATGACAGAGTAGCTAAAACGCATTTTCATTTCTCTACATTCAACTCTCCATCTCTGAAAACTCAACCAAACATTCTCTCAACTCAATCACTCTCCTTGTTCTTATTCCCTTCATCATGTTATCCCAATCTCACATTTTCTTTCACAATTGTTCAATTTTTCTTAATACAATTGTTGCACACGCCTTACCAAAACTAAAAGACCGTTTGTTTTAACTTTTTATAATTGAAGTTTGTGGTGATGTTTATAGGTTTTCTCTACAATTGATGTGTTTTTTTGTACTTGCAAGTTTTAAATGATTCAAAATTGTGTAAACCCGCCCATTTAGATCGACATCCGACATAACCGTATACACAACCGAACGGAGATGGGCTTGCTTTTTCCACCCATGGTTTAATATTCAGATTAAAGATTTTTTGACCGGAATATTGTCCACCCCCTAATTTTGTCTCATAAAGGGGTAGCCACACAACCAAGACATTGAGTTCAAATAGTTAATGAGATTCTGATAAGTGCCAAAAAGTAATAGAATTTGATATGAAATTAAGGCACTTATGGAATTGGTTTGTAAGATATTCATATAAAATTCCCCACTATATTGTAAATAGTTATGATTATTAGTAAAATGATCAATTTTAGCTTTTTATACCTAAGTCCAACTAGTTTTGTAGGTTTGTGAGCAAAGAGATTTATTCTGACCAAGGAACAAAGGCTGGAAGTATTCAGAGTCTCGCTAGGCAAGGGAATAACGAGGCCATAGCGAGAAACAACAAAAATAAGGCAAGGAGTCCAAGGCAGGTCTCTCACTAGGAAAGGAAGAAGCGAGGTGATAGAGAGAAAAGCCCAAAAAGGGGCAGGGAGTTCAAGGCAGGTAGCTCGGCCAGCGAGATCCCTCGCTCAGCAAGGTCACAACGAGAGTGGCGGTCAGTGGCCCACGTGTCAGCAAACCCACTGGTGAAGCAAGGCTTTCTCGCTAAGCGAGACCCTCCTCGCTTAGTGAGCCTATTTTTCAGATATGGTATAAATAGAAATCAGAAAAAGAAAAATTCATTCAGTTCTTACACGACCTAAAACAGAGAGAAAACATCAGGAGACCAGATTTAAGGAGATTTGTTGATCTACAACTTTTGTTGAGGAATCAACTCATAGATGTTTTGTTCATCTCTTTTCTTCTCATATTTGTAAGATTACCATGACTATGGGTAACTAAATCTCTCTATTGTTGGAATTAGATGTAAATTACTCTATTAGTATGTGTTTATGTTGGTCATGGTGTTATATATGGTTTTAATTAATTAATCAATCTTGGTGTTATCCTTGTTTTTATTGTTTTAATCTTGGGATTTGAATTGTTATAGGAATATACTCTTTGAATCTTGAACTAGGATAATATATATTAAATTCTAAAGTCTAGGAACACTACTAGAAAACATGCGTTTAGCAACTGATTTAGCGACCGATTTAACAACCGATTAAAATTAGTAGCAAAAACCCTGGTCGCTGATTTGGTCACAACAGAATGGTTTAGAGTCAGATTTAGAGACCGATTTAAAATTTATAGCAACTGAATTAGCAACTGAATTTAGAGACCGAATTAGCGACTGATAGCAGCGACCGATTTAGAGACTGGTTTCTGAGAATGGTTTAGAGTCAGATTTTACGACGCATTGTGCGACGCTATTAGCGACTGATTTAGTGACCAATTTAAATTGGAGACTGATTTTGTGACCAGTTTTAGCGACTAAATTAGCAACCAAATTTATTTAATCGGTCACTAATTCGGTCACTAATTTTGCTTTTTTTATTTAAAAAAAAATGTGTAGCCCCAGTAATATATATATATAAACATAACAAAACACATTAGTAAATTAAATTCTTATAAAGCTCTGCTTAATATTATATAGAAAAATTACAATAGAAATAGTGCAAATCAAGAATCACACAATTGGTTACACAGAAATAATACATAGACACGTTATATTTATAAATATAAAGCTTAGTTTTTTTCAATTCTAATACACTCTGTAACTAGAGACTCCAGGACCTTCATAGTTTCTTTCATACATAGCTTCCTTTGACTCATTTTCTAGCAAAAAAAAATTCAATCAAATCCAAGATGCAAATGGAAGAAAACATAGCAAATTAGGAAATAGTAAATAATTACCTTGCAAAGAGATAATCCAATATTGACTATATGCATCAAGTGGAATTTTACCGTTACATAGAGAATTTTCAGTGATTTCCCTCTTGGTAAAAACTCATACTGAGTATTCATTGCAAACAAGATCCCGTCAATGAAAAATCATAAAACAAAAAATCTTCAAATCCAAATACAATTTGCATTTAATTTAATCAAGCAGACATAACCTCTCAGTCCAAATTTGTGTTTACTATATATATATATATCCTTGACATGAAAATTAAGTACCACCAAAGATTAATCATGACATTTCTACTCTCTTAATAACAAATGTAATAATTAATGGGAACTCTTGTAAATAAAACATTGAATTTCAATAAGATATGCATTTTAGTTAGTAATATGGATGTGCAAACTTTGCTAACAGTAGTGTAGTCTACTGATTTTGATAGAGCCTGAAATTATAAATGTAAAACAATTATCTTCACACAAAATTCGTAGATCATTATGCAAATCAAAATTGACATATTGATACTACATATGAATTTGCATAAATCAAACCATAAGCAAAACATGATTCATAAATAACAGTCCTTACCTTCTTCCTTCGAATAATAGCAAGCGTTCCAATATATAATCCAGTTGTCAATAAAAAAAAGGATTTGAATTGGTACTTGTTAAATATCTACAGCTCAAAGTTCTGTCATTGAATAAGCTTTGTAAGTTAAAGTTAAATGCAGCATGACAGACAAAAAGAAGGCAATTCTCTAGCAGACAAAAATGCACCATAAACGTTGCAAGGACAGTCAGCTATGTATCAGAATTGATCGAGCATCTAAACTAAGCCAAGCATTTTAAGTTTAATAGAAAACAAAAAATGTTGCAAGGAAGCATGTTATTGAACAGAAAACTTTTAATGAGGTTATGATTAAAATTATCATATGGACATGAACTCAAGCAAATAAAATTTAATTAAGGCAACTTCAAGTATATCTGTAGTTAAAAAAGACAAGGGTTTACCTTTGGAACTCTCTGATTTCTTCTAGAACCTTCTCCTCATAAAGCAACGATATCTTCTAGATCTTCCGATCACGTGCTTAAAATTTTCCTTAACTTTACATTCTGGTTTCGAACTCCTTCAATTATTCCTAAAACTACCACATATCATTATCTAGCTCTTGTTACATATCATTCTGATCCCAACTAGATTATTACCATTTTCTTTTATAAAAGTAAAATGAAAGGACATGACAACACACAAATTATGAAATAGCATAACAGAATCCAAATAAAACATGGAAGTTGCAATCTATTAACAAATAAAAACTCATTTAAGGTTCAAGGTTCACTACATGTCCGAAAAGAATGACAAGTTCTTATGCAATGGCCCAGACCTGACAACCTCCTCTACAATTTTTTTGTAATTGGAAATAAAACATATGATTGCAAAGATGGAGGACCGAGGATCGACAATGGTTGTCTCGCAGTATTGTTGGACTGTGTGGTAAAGCAGTGGATCTTTGTTATGAAATGGACCTGATTCCTAAAGAGTGAATAATTTCTACAACTTTTTGCAGCAAATTTCTCAACCAAAATTCTCAACCAATGGATTAATTCAATGGTTGAGATATAAGACAAAAAAATATAAATGACACTAGTCCATACATGGCACACACAATTTCACTTTTAGTTCTTATGGCTTCTACATTTTGCTTCAATTATCAGCACTCACCCTCATTCCCCCTCATTCCAAATTTAATAATCTTTACCCCTTGCGCATTAAGGGTACTTTACAGAAAAATTGATTAGCCATGGAAACTTCTATTCTCACCTAATAAGCTTCCAAAAGCAGCCTTACAAACTGGAACAAATTTTGAATCCACCTGGATATCTACTATACTTAAGTTCTGTTACAAGAAAAACAGAAAATCAATTATAATAGAAAGGAATAGCAATAAATCTAAGGTTATACGAATGTCATTAGTAAAAGAGATAACACTTATGGTGGCAAATAGGAGTGGCCAAAATAACTGTTGAACTGAACCAAGTTGTACCAAACCGAACCATTATAACAGTTTACGAACCGAACCAATATTTGAAGCATAGTTCTCGGACCAAACCGAACTTCTAAGAACCATTTACTGAACTGAAAAAATCATTCACAAACACAAACCCAACAACACACAGTGCAACTCCATTTGAACTAAAATAAATGAGGGAGAGAACCAACAAACAAGTAATTTGAACTACTTTACAAAAGGTTGCTCTGATCTCTTTATATCCCTTTTCTCTTTTTTTTCTATTAAAGTTTGTGGTAGTAGCTCCATGCTACTCCTCTTTTGCTTAAAAAAAATACTATTGAGGCCTAGTGCAAGCTTCCATAACATGATTTTTTTAAGCTAACTAAATATATTTCAGTTAGTGTAACAAAGCCAATATATAATTTTCTCACCTTTACTTGTACGGTGCAACTCACATTTTAATCAAGTTATGACTATAAACTTTAAAAATAACCTAATATATTTGAATACATGGATAGCAAGTAGAAAAAAATAACCTACACTCATGTAACAACTAACCACTTTAGTTTGGACTTTAATATTACCTTTGTAGGTAGTATTTTTTCTATCCTCGAAGCTTATATATCTAAAAGTAAATAATAATTCTGATCGGAGCTTACCACCATTCCCATCTATTAACAATGAAAGGAAATATCACCCCATAATTTTAACAAGAGACATCAACTTATGTGAGCATTTACAATGAAATAAGATGACCTACGATCAACTAACTCTCAATTTGTCAGCAACCGAGTGAGCTAAGCCCTGTTCTTATTTAATATTAGTAGGAAAATAACTATACTTCACCAATATATACTCAACCATTATCCATTAACATTAGTTACATCATTCTAAGATACGCTAATCAAAAGATTTATTTCAAAAACTCATGTTACAAACAAAATCGTAACATCAATATACATAGGGAATTGAATGTAGCAGCAATAGAAGAATTACCTCACCAACTCTCTTTGCTATTACGATTGGAGTGAATCCAGTCCCACCAACAGCTTTACAGAACAAAACAAAAACAGCAACAAAATCACAATCACCAACATTCAAATAAGCGCTTAAATTGATATGAGAACGAATTCAGCAATAGAATGAAAGTAACTAAAAAATTGAGTTCAATAACCTAAAAAATTGAACGCTGTTAACTGAACGGAAGAGGTGTGATTGTGAATTGAAGAGTTGCAATGTTGAATGGAGGAGTTGCAATTGCGACGGTGAATCGAGAAGAAACGATTGTGAAAGTTAATGTACATCATTCTACATCTATTCCTCTATTTTGTGACTTGAGGAACTGTGAAACAGTTTGAAAGTGATTATGATTGCAATTCTAACTTGAGGAGTTTCGATGTTGCGATTGAGAACGGTGAGAACCCTAAGAGGAATCTATTCTTTGAGAAAGTGTGAAAAGGAATTTGATATGAAGAATGAAGCGATTCACGATTGTGAAAAGTGAAGAAATAGTGAGGAAGAGGGAGAAGCGATCGTGTGAGAAGGATGGTGAAGAGTGAATCTGTGAGGATTGGGATGGCCAAAATATTCTGCCCCCCAATACCCCCCAATACCCTCCCTTTAGGACAGTCAACCGGACAGAATCTGGCACAGCAGGTGGTGCCACTGTCAACGGCGCCACTTGACTTGGGGTGTAGCCAGTCAAAGTGGCGCCACCTGCCAAGACTGTACACGTCGTCAGCTATTGTCCCCTGCATGCACAGCACAACTTTATTTTGTTTTTTTTTTCGTTTTTTTATATATAATTTTTGTTTTTAATCAGCTATCACCTCATTCTATAAATACCACACTCTATACTTTCATTTTTCACTAACAAACTTCATATTTTTTCATCTCTCTATTTTTTTCACTCTCTATTTATTTTATCATAAATACGGCATCTTCTTCAAATGTTCTTGATGAGTATTTAACATCAACCACTCATATGTTTTCTGTGAAATTTAATGGCCGCGAGGAACATTTTAAATTAGCGATTGGCAAATTGAGTTCTCTTATTTCTTTGAAGAATAAGATTCAAGAAATATTTCTCTTCAAAAATGGTGAACAAATAGAAATTGAGCATATGGCCTATTTAGATTCATGTACGGACATCACGAGTGACTCTATTGTTGCAACATATAAAAAAGGCTTAATTCATACTTTGGTCCCTTATGTTTATTTAAGCGCTCAATTTGGTCCCTTATCTTTTAAACGTCTCAATTTGGTCCCTTATCTTTTAAAAGTCTCAATTTGGTCCCTTATCTTTTCTGCAAGTCTCAATTTGGTCCCTTATCTTTTCTGCAGTTCTTAATTTGGTCCCTTGTCTTTTAAAATTTTGGACACGTGGCACACTTGGACAGATGACACGTGTCCAAATTTAATGGTAATAGTGAAAAATTTGACGGGAGGGACCAAATTGAGAACTTCAGAAAAAATAAGGGACCAAATTGAGACGTTTAAAAGATAAGGGACCAAATTGAGCGCTAAAATAAACATAAGGGACCAAAGTATGAATTAAGCCTATAAAAAATATTGGGTCAAGTTGGAGAATGATATGGATGTTCAATCCATGTTTAGGAGTGTCGAATTTGAAAAAGAACCACATCGTTTGTACGCGACCTTAAAAAAAAGTAGTTAAGTTATTGTTAAATGTGGTTTATTTTTTATGTTATGTAATTTTATTATGTTTTTTGTTTGTGCAATTTTATTTTATGTTTAGTGTTGTCGAATTTGAAAAATATGAACATTGTTTGTACGCGACTTAAAAATATGAATATTTATATTTATAATATTATTAATAATAAATATACTAATTATTAATAATAAATATGAATATTTATATTTATAATATTATTAATTGTGATTGAAAAAATTTATTTCAGGTACATTGCTCCGGGGACAAGGTATGATGGTGATGTAGCGCATAATGTAAAGGCTGCTACAGCATTCATCGATCGCAGGACACCTCAAGAGGTAATATATACTCTCTCTCCTAAATAGTGTATTTTTTTCCTAAATGCATATATTAACAAATATTTAATCTTTTTTTTTGACTCATTGACAGTTTGATTGGACTCCCTACAATATTGGCCAATGCCTATATCCGGCGGACATTGCCAATTGGTCATCAAGCACGTTTCTCATAAATTTTTATATTTGTGAGTACCATCAGGCTAACAGAGTCCCACGCCAATTTGGATTTTCACTGCCGGCATCGCAGGACACACAAATCATGACACGTTACCATCAATTAAGCTTGCGGAATCGTGTTCATGATTGGGCCATAGAATTTGAGGCCGAATGCCTGCATTGGAATAACCGCCATCTCTATGTTCTACAAGGAGAACAAGTTGCCGATGTACCTCATGTGTTCCCAGCCGAGGATCTTGATCAATACAGAAGAAATTACATGCCATATCTGTCTGGAGATTATTTCTTGAACGACCCGCGCCCACAACCATATGTCCAACCACATGATACCACCGCACAATCTTCATCCCAATATCAACCTTCCCCACAACATTACAGCGAACAACCACAGCCACATACCCCTCTTCCAGACCTATCATTATACACCCATCATCAAGAATACACCAACATCCCAGACCAACCATCGTATACACCACAACAACCAGATACCTCATTCCCACAACCATCACCATATACCCAATCCCAATCATATAATGAATCTGATTTTCTTACCCCGTTCAATCAAACGCGTAATTTTTTCAACATGAACTTTGAGTCACCGGGAACTCAGCGTTTTAATGAAAATTACGTACATATTTACGACACAACCCCCTACCAACCCACAAACCCCAACCAACCCAAGAAATCTCCCAAGATATGATGTGGATACAACAAACGAACGAATTTGTAAATTCAACGTGGGCTGCGGTTCCAAATTCGACGCATGCTCATGGTGGTCAAGGTTCGTCATCGGCTGCGGTTCCAAATAATCCACCAACACGAGTCCATAATTTTTTCGAATTGGAATTGACTCGACCTCAAGTGGAGGAGGATCAACAACAATATGGACGAGGACATCGGCAAGGTTTTCCTCCACTGTGTGGCACTGGTTCACATAGAGTTAGACCTGGTGATGCTGATCAACATTAGAACAATTGTAATAAAATAATTTTTTTAATATATAATATTTATATTTTTTATCATTTAATTTTCTGTTATCATAACATTTTATCATAAATTAAATTTATTTATTGCCATTTATGATAAAAAAAAATAGAGAGATGAAAAAATACGAAGTTTGTGAGTGAAAAATTAAAGTATAGAGTGTGGTATTTATAGAATGAGGTGATAGTTGATTAAAAACAAAAATTATATATAAAAAACGAAAAGAAAAAAAAAAAAAACAAAATAAAGTTGTGCTGTGCATGCAAGGGACAACAGCTGACGACGTGTACAGTCTTGGCAGGTGGCGCCACTTTGACTGGCTACACCCCAAGTCAAGTGGCGCCGTTGACAGTGGCACCACCTGCTGTGCTAGATTCTGTCCAGTTGACTGTCCTAAAGGGAGGGTATTGGGGGGCGGAATGGGAATTTTTTGCAAAGGGGGGGTATTGTGGGAATTTTTATTAAAATAAAGGACACTTTGGTAAAAAAATCGAACAATTTTTAATTTTAATCTTAATCCTAATGATTAAAAGCTATATATATGTGTGGAGAGTTTTTGTCACAGCATATGGATATATATCCGGTGCATCAATATAATCCTTGAAAAAAAATAACATGTCAATATAATCCTTCTTTAAAAAATATCATCAAAACTGTCAAATAAAAAAAATAAAAAACATCATCAATATAATTGTCGTCCCAAAGCTTGAAAAATTAAAAGGTGATTATTGACTAGGACCCATTCACAATAAGTAGTCGGTGGAGGGGGAAAAAATAGAGAAAAATGTTTTCGCTGAAAAGAATAATTTTTTTTATAGTGATTTGTAAAAAAATTAATTTGCGATGGATTTTCTAACGCTAATTATTGGTCTCCAATTCGGTCTCTATAGTGACCGATTTTATGGTTGCTAATTATAGGTCTCTAATTCGGTCTCTACAAGCGACCGATATTTTGGTCACTAATTATTGGTCTCTAATCCGGTCTCTATAATTATGTAGCAACCAATATAGTGACTAATTTTTTTTTTTAAGTTTACGTTCAAAATATCAGTTTCTAAATCGGTCTCTATAATGACCGAAATTTTTTGATCTCTAAATCGGTTGCTAAAAGCGTGTTTTCTAGTAGTGGAATAGATTTAGGTTTAATATTCACTTTAAGTATTGAATCTTAATGCTATTGTAGTGATTACTCACTCGAGGGATCGGGGGTTGATAGGTGCAATAGATTTCTTGTCGTTATCTGGGAACGGAAACGTACGAAGAGCAATACGTGATAAAATTGATCTGTATAATTGATCAAGGAAATATATATGAATGAGTCATTGAAATCCAACCCCAGCAATTCAATCTCTCTGATATCTTTAATCATCTTTTACCGCACTTTAGTTTATACAATTTCGCAAGTTACCATTTCGTTACTAAACATCTTTGAAACCCTTACTTAAAATCATACTAATTGTTGAACGGTATTTGATATCACACTAATCTCTGTGGAGACGATATAATCATACTTACTTTTGAACAATAATAGCTTTTCTTATGATGAATTATTCGGGAGAATTCTAGTTCGATTCCTGGTAAGAACAATTTTTTATCAGAGTGTGGCTATGTTTGGTAAAAAATAGCGGATAACTAATAAGCTAGCTTATGGCGGATGAGCTTATTAATTAACTACTATAAAAACAGTGTTTAGCTACCGATTTAGAGACCGAAATTTTTCGTCGCTTTAGAGACCAAATTAGAGACCAATTTTTTTATTTTCAAAGTAAAAACAAATCAGTCGCTATATCGGTTGCTATTTAATTATAGAGACCGAATTAGAGACCGATAATTAGCAACCATTAAATCGGTCGCTTTAGAGACCGAATTAAAGACAATTATTTGGAGTTCAAATGCAACAAAATTTTGGTCGCTATATCGGTTGCTATAGAAACTGAATTAGAGACCGATAATTAGCAACCATAAAATCAGTCGCTTTAGAGACCAAATTAGAGACTATTATTTGGAGCGTCAAAGCTAAAAAAATTCGGTAGATATATCGGTTGTCGTAGAGACCGAATTAGAGATCAATAATTAACGACTAGAAAATATGTTGCAAATGTTTTTTTTATCATATCATAGTTATCACTAAAAAAAAATTAATCAAGTATTATTACTATAAATTTTTTTTTAATCCCTTTAGTTGCATAGTTACATATAGGCATGGCAATAAAACACATACCCGCGGGTACCCGCCCAAACCATACCCGTTTTGACGGGGAAAACCCGAGTTGACTGGATTTGAGTTCGGGTTTGGATTTTCCCCGATTTCAAAAGATGGGGTTGGGGCGGGTAATGGGGACATTGATACCCACCCCAAACCCGTCCCCGAACCCGCCCCGCTTATATTAAAATTAGATTTTACCTCTTTTAAAAATAGAAATTCTTAAACAATCTCTTAAATTACATTCATATGTTTATTTTTTATCGTTAATTTGAGTATTAAACAAACTATTTTCTCTATTTCTTTTCTTTATTTAAAAAAATATCCTTGAAACAAAATAATTTTTGGGCCTTTAACTTCTTTTTTTTAATAAAAAAATATTAAAATGCAATTCAAATTTATGTGGGAAGAGGTATAACGGGGATACCCGAACCCCGTCGGGATACCCGATCCCCGTTGGGTTTGGGTTTGAGGTTATACTTTTTATCCCCGCTTGAAATTGGTCTCTAGCACAAAAAACCCTTCTCGTCTCAGTTACTCCCTGTGTTACCCTTCTCGATTATGAATCAGTTCCCTAAAACCCTCAAATCAAAATCTCAAAATCTATTCTTCTTTTTTCATTCTTCTTTCCATCGTTCTGGTAATTTCTTCTCTTTCTCTATTTCTCTAATCGATTTCTTTGTTTCTATAACCAACAATGATTTCTGATTCTTTTCCAATTTTCAATTACTTCTCTCACTTTAACAAATTCAATGTATCGCATGACTTTCTTGTTCCGTGTACAATTAGGGTTTAGGGTTCATCTCAGTTTCCACGCAGTTACTATGTTTCTATGCTTTTACCCCAATTTCGTTTTTTTTTTGTAGTGAATGATTTGCTTTGATGTAATATTTGTGTTTCTCAACTGTTTTGTCCATAGTTTATTCCAAAACCCAATGATTATTAGAACACATGAATGAGATGGTAGATTTTATTAGAACTGCTACAACTAAAATTAAGGCTGAGAGAGAAACTCTGTTTTTTGCTCAAATCATTGGTTTCTTTTTTGTTTCTATTTACAGGAAACGAGTTTTCATGACATACATAATGTTACATAGTCTAAGGTTCAATGTTGCATTTTGTTCTTGATTTGTAGGCATATTATATGATACAAAGATTGCAACCATGTCAACAAGTGATTAGAAGATTGAAATTTTGATTTATTCTGTGTATCAAAATGAGATGGAGTTATTGAATTTTATGATGGCAGTCACAATACTTTTATATAACTCACTCATGATGAAAAACTAATTCTCTTTAACATGATTAATCTAACTTTGATTCTTCACTCTAGATTATATTTATTTTATCTTCTTGATTAACTTTATCATAGGATTAGTAACTTGTCTATATAGGTTAGCTCATTAAATTATGAACTCATTCTGGTAAACAAGTGTTGCATCATGCATAGTCACTAGTTGTTGCATATGTAAGTGAAAAGTTTATGATTTGATGATCTGATATTTATACCTTGAACTCCTCATTTTGACTTTCCTAGTACATATTGTCATGATATGTTGCTGACGATGATATTAGCTTTAACGGTTCCATGTGGATCTTGTTTTCTAGCTTTAAACTTGTAGCTTCATTCTATGGTATGTTATAGATTTTTTTAATGTTTAGTTTTTTGTTCTTTGGTAGCAAATGTGATGTCTTGTCTTTGTTTTTCTCTATCAGCTGAAGTCCAGTTATCCTCAGTTTTGGAGAAAGAATTGCTCCCATGAGTCATAAAAGGAGGGAGGTGGATGACATTCTAGAGAATTGCCTCTTTTTGTCTGTCATGCTGCATTTAACTTTAACTTAAGAAGCGTATTCAAGGGCAGAACTTTGAGCTGTAGATATTTAACAAGTACCAATTGAAATTCTTTTTTTATTGACAACTGAATTGTATATTGGAACGCTTGCTATCATTCGAAGGAAGAAGGTAAGGACTGTTATTTACGAATCATCTTTTGGTTATGGTTTGATTTATGCAAACTCATATGTAGTATCAATATGTCAATTTTGATTTGCATAATGATCTACGAATTTTGTGTGAAGATAATTGCTTTACATTTATACTTTCAGGCTCTATCAAAATCAGTAGACTACACTATACTGTTAGCAAAGTTTGTGCATCCAGAATGAAAAGTGTAATTTATTATTTATTATAATGAAATAATTACTTTTGCATCTTTTAAGTTTTACTTTTTCAATGAAAGAATAAGGTTTACAAATGTTGATTAATTGTAGCTATAATGCTTGCTACACAGAGTTTTCAATTAGACATAACTGATTTTATTGTGGCTGGTGTTATGGACAATATGTCTAATGAAAATGTTATTGACGGCAGTGATGGTGTTGCTACATTAGTTTTGATGAGCGGAGACAATGAACTGAGGTCAAAACCTCAGGTCATTGCGAAAATCACTAGAAATATGGTGTTGCTCAAGTACATAATTTATTTAGATATGAATACACCTTGAGGAAGTTAAAAACAAAAGACAAATGGACCAACCATACTGCTATTCTCATTATTTCTGTTTGATATGTTGGTATGTTCATGTGATGTGAATTGTACATGATCCAAATTTATGCTACAAGTGGGAGGAGCTGCTGTGTCAATGCATGAAGTTGTCAGAACCGAAGGATGTGTGAAGATATACACTAAGAAAGCCATTGATAACGATGGGCATCTTTTATATAAGTATATTATTCGAAAAATAAATTTATGGTTACAATGAGTTTAGGTCTCTCTGGGTACATAGTTGTAATATGTACATAAACCTTTGATCTATATGACTATAGAAAAAAAAACATTAGTTATTGTTTAATATTATGCTAACTTAGGCTAGGTATAGATTTAATGTAATAATGGATATATTTTATATATGAAATTTTATAATAATTTTTAGTTTAAATTTTTTTTTTTTTTTTATAGGCATAAAACAAGCTAGCGACCGATTTAGTGACCGAATTTTTAATAATATGATAAAATCGGTCGCTATATTAGTCTCAAAAATAAGTCACAAAATCGGTTGCTATTATGAGTCACTAAATCAGTTGCTATAGCGTCAGACAAAGCGTCCAAAAAAACGTCGCAAAGTCAGTTTCTAAACCGGTCTCTAAGGTTGGTCGCTATTTCGGTCTCTAAATTTGGTTGCTCATTTGGTCCCTAGAAAATTGGTTGCTAATTTGGTCACTAGAAAATTGGTTGCTAATTTGGTCAGAACAGATCAGCGACCAAGGTTTTTGCTACCAATTTTCATCGGTTGCCATTTCGGTCGCTAACGTATTTATCGACCGATTTTCATCAAAATCGGTTGCTAATTCGGTGGCTAAACGCTGTTTTTCTAGTAGTATTGCGGATAGCTTATAAGCTAGGTTTTAGCTTAAAGCGAATAAGCTAGCTGGTTGAATTTGTAGTGTTTGGTAAAATTAACAGTTGAACTAGCTTATAAGTTTGAGATGACATAAAAAAGATATGTTTAATTAATATTTTATTTTTTTCAAGTAAGATGATAGGGGTAAAATTGGAAGAAAAGATAATAAGGTAGCTATAAGCTCATAAGCTACTTGAAGTAGCATTTGAAAAATAAGCTATAATACCGGGCAATTCTCTTAGGACAATTCTCTAGATTACCAAAATACGACAGTATTTAATTTTTATCTATCCATCTACTATCGAAAAAGCTAAAACATTATAATCAAAATTCAAAACGTAAAGTCTTTAACCCCTTATTGTATTACGTGAAAGCATGAGAGCTTATAGGGCCGGCCCAATATAATATAGGGCCTAAAGCGAATATTAAAATAAGGTCTTTAACTTTATAAAAAGTATCATTTTAATTTTAGAAAGATATTGATTATCTATATTATTTTTTTTTACAAACGATTATCTATATTTATTTAAATAAATTTTATTGTGTAAAAAATATATTTTTAGATAACTTTTTTAAGCATATTAATAATAATAAAATTAAAATATGAACTAGCAAAAAAAAAACACGATTGAACTTTATTTTATGTATGTTTTATTGCATAAGTTTACCTCTAATTTAATTTTTTATTTCAAAATATCTATTTTACCAAAATTTAAATAAATTTTATATTCAATATTCATATTGCAAAATTAAATTTAAGTTAAAAAAACTTTATTTTTAAGACCAAATTTAAACAAAAAATATATATGGCCAAAGTTGGTGATAATTATTTTCAAGTCTCTTTATGTTATAGGATAAAACGATGGTTTAATGTAAAATGTAAATAAAAAAGGATAAAATCATGTTTATTAGAGTTAAATCAAATAAAACTCTACAACTGCATAGCAATTAGTTAAAAGAACAAAGTTGCCTTCCAAAACAGTTTGAAAAGGAAAAAAATAACTAAAATTGAAGCAAATTTGCGCCAGGGGTGATTCAAGCAAGAGACCTCCTTGAAACTTTACACGCCGACACGCCAACTGTGCTATGAACGTTTTATCATATAATTTTACGTGAGGCCTATATATAATAAATATACAATTATTTGGAGGCCTAATTCACTTTAAAAAAAATCGGTTTTTTGTGAGGCCTAAAGCCCTAGCTTGAGCTGCTTGTAGCTTGGGCCGGCCCTGCGTTATATGATATCGAATCCATTATGATAAGATGACCTTAGAGGCTTAGACCATCCTAAGGCAGTCCCTACCAAGATGGACACACTCTATCTTCGCAAAAAAATAAAAAAAAATTGGTTTCATGCACAATTTCACATAATATTTACTGCTTAAAGGGCATCTTATAGTATATTTGAGATAATACAATCAGACAATTAGATGTATTATTTAGACTAGACACACAAAGAATCGGCATCTGTAATTCTAATTAGAATTTGAACATTAGTTTGCTATATTGTAAGAGTTTCTTCCCTTTTACTAGACTCGACACTCTCATTTGTATCTAATAAACTCATTATCTAAAAGTTCATGTTAGATGTCAAAATAACAAATAATTTATGGTTGTTGACTTGTGATGTTGTGTTGAGTGTGAGGAATGAGCTTGTTCATTCGTGTTGTTTGAGTATGATTTTAGTAAAATGTTAGGTTGAGTAAGTCAAATTATAGTGGACTTAGTAAATTTAATAAACCGATCAATTTAATTCATTGGCTTATTGATTTCAAAATTGAAAATTGAGAAGGGGTCAAATCTAGGTTGATTGTCTTCGTTTTTTTTTTTTACAAGAGATTGTCTTCGATTTAGGGCCGTTTGTTTTTTTTTTTTAAAATGGGTTTTATAGTGTTACATAATTTTGTGTAAAACAAATTTACAAAGAAACTTTTTATAAAAGGTTCAAATGAAAATTTAGTTTGAATAATTATTTTTAAAATGTTATTTTAGGTATTTTTTCATTTTATTAAAACTTCTTTTGGATATCAAAATTTCTAAAAATCACTTAATTTTGAAGCTATTTAAAATAGATTTTCATAAAAATCATTTTTGAAATACAACTTTTTGAAAAAAATTATGATTTTGACTATGTTTTAATCTTCAAATAATGTATGTTTATGATATATAATGTCAAAATTAGTGAATTTTAAAAAAACTAATACAAAAATACTTGTAATATTTTAAAAAACAGTTTTATAAAATCTATTTTTAAAAATAAAATAAAAAATACATTTTTTTAAAGCTGAAACAAACGGACCCTTAGTTTTTTATCCAAACCAACTAATATTAAATAATCTTTAGTTTAATTTAGTTTTTCAGTTTGTCACACCCCCCCCCTAAATGTATGAGTAGGGTGTGGGGAGTTGGGGGCGTACGAAGTACAATTTGGTATAGTAGGAAGTAAAATGTTTGTTTTTATTTTATTATTTTTGCTAAAGGGTCGGCCCATTGCAAATTATATTAGTGTGGGCTAAATATATTGAAATAAGTTGGATCAAATTTTTATTTCTACATTGACCTATATAAGAATAATGACCTATAATTTTGAGTTTTGATGGTAATAATATATTTGTCTCTCTATGTAACTCCATT
The DNA here is from genome assembly GCA_030408175.1 of Trifolium repens. Lineage (NCBI taxonomy): Eukaryota > Viridiplantae > Streptophyta > Magnoliopsida > Fabales > Fabaceae > Trifolium > Trifolium repens. The sequence goes on from CP125851.1 coordinate 28,138,943, forward strand.
TTATCCTTTAGACAGAAAAATTCAAGCTCTGTATGAATCTCGCTATCATACTCTCGACAAAAATGACCAATAATTATCTGGACAACACAAATAATCTAAAAGTCAAAGTCAACACATATTATGGATATAAATTGGAGAACTTCTATCATTCTCTAGGGCAACCTCTATTTATTTTGGCAAGAAATCTCATGCGAAAGCATTATGTCATCAAAGGTTTACTTAGTCACAAAATGCTTTATATCAACGAACAATCATATCACACCAATTAGCTATAGTACAAATACATGATCCAGTAACAATAGCCAAACACCTTATTGCCGATCAAGATAGAAATAAAATGAGGCACACCACCCAACAATTATATTATGAGAAGACAAGCTAAAACAACATTGTTCACAAGGAAAATTCAAATCAACAGTTCAAATTTCAATTCCTATATAAAAACAATCAATGAGTTGTTGTAAACACAATACTTAAAACTTGTTTTGCCACACTTTTTCTTCTTATTTTCTCCTTAATGGTATGCTTGGTATGAGAGAATTTGAGAAGAGAGAGTTAGAGAAGAGAGAGTTATAAGATAAATGAGGTATTTCTTCAGTTCGGCAGAGCAAAGAAAGAGAGAAGAGAGATACAACTTTTCTATTTCTCTTCTGGTATTAGGGGTGAATATCGGTTCAGTTCAGTTTGGTTTCGGGCTCAAACCACTGAACCGGACGAACCGACAGTTGGGATATTAAGGCCCATTCCGAACCACTTTAATGCTCGATTTTTTCGGTTTTCGGGTTCTCGGTTTTCGGGTTCACCGGTTCGGTCGGCTTCGGTCCGGTTCAACCGGGTTGATTCAAATATTAAATTTTTTTGTCCAATATAATTATGTTACTTTTTGTAGCATTTTTTGTCCAAACATCAATATTTTTCCTTTTCCTGGGCCTTCAAACTTAGCACAAATTGTTGGGCCATTATTTTTTTTTTCTTTTTTTATCTCTTCTCTTTCTTTTGTGCCAAACAACATATCAAATCTATTCTATTTCTCTTATGTTTCTCGGTTCTCTTACTCTCTCTCACCTATTTCTTTCTTCTCACTTTCTTCTCACAACCAAGCACTCCCTAAAAAAAAGGAAGGCCAAATAGAGTTTCTGCAAAGCCCTTGGCAAATTAAGCAACTTTTATTTTAGGCTTAATTGCACATTTTGTCCCGTATGTTTATTTTAGATTTGAAGTTGAACTCTTATATTTTAAAAGTTTCAAGATAGTTCCTTATGTTTTAAACTTTTTAAGTTGGTCCCTCAAGTTTTAAAAATTTGAATTAGTTAGTCCCTATTTAATCATTTTTATAGGACTAACTAATTCAAATTTTAAAAAATTGAGGGATCAACTTGAAAATTTTAAAACATAAGGGACCAATTTAAAACAAAATAAACATAAAGGACCAACTTGAAATCTAAAATAAACATAAAGAACTAAATATACAATTTAGCTTTTATTTTATCTAAAACTAAACAAAAGTAGAAGGTGTTAAAACCAACTTTGAAATAATTTTTCGGCAACATTATGCTCTTCGAATCATACTAGACAATGTTTATATACTCTTACAGTATTTTTTTTGTCTTATATTATTATTATTATTATTATTATTATTATTATCATCTGAACATTTCTTGCATTTTTTCTATCAACACTTGTTACATCTTGTCTTTAAGAACTGGTCATAATTTAATTTTTATCCCACTTACCACTCTTTTATTTATTTTATTTTTTTCAGTCAATTATTTCTATTTATTTTAAACCACAAACCACAATAGATCATTAGATAAAAATACTATATTTAAGTGGTCTTTCATTCAATAATTGATCTTTTATTTTTAAAATGTTTATTCCGTTCCACTCAATACAATTAAATTACTTTTTTTTATGTACAAAAAAATACTTTTATTTTTTAAAATTTCTTTAACAACCATTTATGCTTTATTCATGAATTTTTAGTAAAAACTTTGGTGTCAATTATCCTATTTATTTCCTTAACAAATTATTTAATATCACAATTAATGAATTTTTATACATTGTCAGTATAAAATTATTTTACAGATGCATTTAATGACGTGTTCACATGTTGTTAGCCTGTATTTTCGACAGGCATTAATGAATTGGAATGAGATGATGAAATCTCATTTAATGTATATTATTGCCTTTTAATATTCTCTTGGAAACTGATTCTGGCAATAAATCAAGAGAAAATCAAGGCATTTGACATCAAAGACTTTTAATGTGCAAAGTTGCTTGTCAAAGCCTAGAGTTCTGTCGAATTCGACAGAACGTGTGTTGTCTGAATAAGCTTGTCGAGTTCGACAAGATATTATTTGTGTAAAAGCATATTTTCGACACTAACTGGTAATGGTCGAAAATTATATATATGTATATATATGTACGTGTGTATGTTTGTTTGTCTAACGTACTGTGCAGAACGAAAGAAGCGTACTCTGGACTTAGCGAAATATTCAAAAGTGAGTAACGTTTGAAGGGTTCGCCAGGTGTCCAAGGAATTCAAATTCAGAAGACACGTGGAGCATAGTTAGGCAAATTGTAGTTTTATAGCAGTTATGTTAGTTTGTCTATAAATATTAGTTTCTCATATGAGAAACGGGTCCACAATTCATAACACATGCAAATTCCTTAGAAATTCAGAGTACCCATGTCAACGAGCGAAATGAATGCAAACAGGAACATGTACGAATCTGTGTACCAATCTTTGTAAACATTTTTACATTGTCAAATGCAATTTACTTTTCAAGTACTGATTACTTGTTTTCCTTTAAAATTTGTCTTTTAAGCTTTCTGCAAATTTAAAGCTTTTCGGCAACTTTAAACATTCTGCAATTTATTTCATTGCATGCTTTACTTTTTCAAAGTCTTTTCTTTAAACTTTATTTGCAATTCATTTACAAGTTTTCTGCAAATTTAAACTTTGAAGCATTTTACTTTAAACCAAATCATTTGACTTCGTCAAATGCTGTTTACTTTTTATCAACTTATCCGATTTAACCCAAAGATATGAATATGTTTTCATCATCTTCCGCACAATCCATATGTCCCAGGATTCACTAGTTGATCCTTCTTGTAATAATTAGACTAGCGGTTGTTTACTAAAAATCGGGGTAAACAAATTGGCACGCCCAGTGGGACATCTGGATTGTGTATTTTTATTTAGTGGTTTTTGAAAATTTTTCTTACAAAATTTGTTGTTTGGTGTTTGTACTTTGATTGTGTGTATATTTGTATATGCATTCGAGGAGTGGTAAGTCCCTTCCAGTTTTTTCAAATATACCAAAGCGTCCTCGTTCCAGAATGGTGAGACCACCAAACAATCCTAACCCCAACAATAATAATAATAATAACAATAATGGGGCAGAAACCAATCCTGTTCCAAATTCGACAGGGCAACCAAATCAACCAGTATCTGGCAATCCTGGCGCCAATCCTACTGGTGGGTCAACAAATCCTGCCCTGAATTTTACAACTTCTGAAAGTATCCCAAGCAATAATCCTAATGGTGGGGGTACAAACCCTATGATAAATTCCGGAACCGTTGGTGCAAGCACCAGTGGATCAACAATGTCTGCCACTACTTCAAGTATGGCAGGAGGGTTTGTTCCTCCAAATACGAATGGTGCAATGATGACACAAATGAATGTATCATCCATGCCAACGAATGTATCACACATGCATGGGTACACAGACGGTAGTCAAGTTGGTGGAACACCGTCACGACCCCCATGGTTGCCCAGAAACCCACAATTTGGAATGCCAACAACGACGATGGCAAGCCTGTATAATTGGCCTTCGATAGAAAGTTCTCCCTCATCTTCTGCGATGGGAAATAGGGGAAATTCTTTGAACTTGACAAATAATTCTATGAATGTACTTAGGCAACAAATGGACGAAAGTAACCATGACATGGTGAACGCGTTGACCCAACAGATTGGCACAATCTTCAATCCTGTGTTACAAACAGCCAATGACAATTATTTGTTGTTAGTCAATCAAATGGGAAGGATGGCAGACTTTTTTGGTGCTCCTGATGCTCCAAATAACCAAAGAGTTCCTCGTGCAAACCCGGAGACTCAAACAGAAGTCCAAGCCCAACCCGTGCGCATTGAGAGAGAACAGCCAGAACCGGAAGTAATTCTGGTTAATAGAAACCAAGATGCTGATAATGTTCTTAGGAATGTTCGACAAGAAAATGTTGCAGGGCAGAATAACTTGGCCAATTTGGTGGAAAATATCTTGGCCCAGAATGGTTTGAATATCGGGTTGCATAGGCCAAATTTTGTGTCAGCCTTGTCTGAATATGTATTGCAGGCAGAATTGCCAAGGGGATGGAAAATTCCCAAATTCACAAAATTTGCTGGTGATACTAATGAGTCTACTGTCGAACACATTGCCAGATATTTGGCAGAGGCAGAGAATTTGGCAAATAATGAAGATTTAAAAATGAAGTTTTTTCCCAATTCCCTCACTAAAAATGCCTTTACGTGGTTTACCACACTTCCCCCTCATTCAATTCATACCTGGACTCAATTAGAAAGGCTATTTCATGAACAATTTTACATGGGACAATCTAGGATTAGCCTCAAAGAATTAGCCAGTATGAAACGTAAAACTGCAGAAGCCATTGATGACTATCTGAACAGGTTTCGCCTCCTTAAGGCAAGGTGCTTTACTCAAGTGCCTGAACATGAATTGGTTGAGATGGCTGCTGGTGGCCTTGATTATTCCATTAGAAAGAAGTTAGATACTCAACATTTAAGAGATATGGCCCAACTAGCAGATCGTGTTCGACAGGTCGAACGCCTCAAGGCTGAAAAAGCCAGAAATTCTAAGTTCCACAAAAAAGAAAAAGTGGCATACATAGAAACTTATGAAAGTGAAAATGAGTTCGACGATGATCAGGAGTACATGGAAAACAATGAGGTTAATATTGCTGAATTGAAACCAGGACCTCCCTATACTTGTAAAATGTTAAGACCATCAAATGGGAAAAATCCCGTCGAACCAAAAAATGATAGATTTGTTTCTAAGACATATACTTTTGACATTACTAAGTGTGATGAAATTTTTGACTTATTGGTTGCTGGTGGCCAAATAATTGTACCAAAGGGTTTGAAAATTCCACCTTTGGAACAACGTAATAAAAGAGGTTTTTGTAAATACCATAATTTCTTGGGTCATAAAACCTCACAATGTGTTCTTTTCAGGGATCTGGTCCAGAAAGCCCTACAGGAGGGAAGACTCAAATTTGGCGAAAAGCCAAAATCCAAACAGCGGGTGGACGAGAATCCATTGCAGATTGCCGATGCTGCCTACACAGAGCCCTTTGAGTGCCTAATGATAGAAGCATTGAACCTCATTGAAGGAGGGCAATTGGTTTCCATTCCTGAGGAGGAGTATGAAAACAAAGTGGAGGAAGTATATCCACAAGCTGGAGAAACTCTACTAGATTTCCTTCAACGCTGCAAGGAAAATGATGGCGAAGCTACACTGTGTCCTCATTGTAGTGCCATGTTCGACAAGAAGGCTGCTGCAGGCCTTAACAAGTTTTTGCCTCACAATCAGAACAGAAACAATTGGCCAAGTCAAAGGCCAACTTATTCCAATGTTCTGAATAGCCAACAGGCACCTGTACATCAGAGGTTGGGACCACAAAAATCATTTGTCCCCTCAAACAGGACACCTGTCAACCAATGGGTCCATGGAAAGAATATGGGCTATGGTCAAAGGAATATGGAGAAAGGGAACTCCAGTAACAACAATCCCAAAAAAGATCCTGAATCAAGGAAGTATGATTACAGGAATAATTACAAAGGGAAAAATCCCATGACAAGATCCCAATGGCGTAGATATCAACGCCAGAAAAAAGTGGCTGCTCAAAAATCACAAGTTACTACTAATGGTAATGAGGAGAAGCCTATGCAATTGGCTAAGAAGCCAATGAAAGAAAGGTTAGGAGAACCAAAAGCTGAGTCTTCAACTACTAACAACGTCGAAGACGAGCACATGGAGGCAGATGACTTTTTAGATTCTGAACCCGATCTCGACATAATAGTAAATGTTGTGTCCATTCTGCCAAGGGAGTTCGACGTCTGTTCTGAAATAACAGATGAAGAAGAAGAATCTGGAATGCAAATGGCCCTTCATAGGCCAGTCTGTTACTATGTCACAAGCAATGGTGCTTTGGAGGACCAAATGGCCACATTTGAAAGGCCAGATGAAGGCATGAAAAGTCACTTGAAGCCTCTCTTCATTCAGGCAAAGGTGAATAATGTCGGAATCAACAAAGTACTAATAGATGGTGGTGCCGCTGTTAACCTCATGCCAGAATTTCTGCTAAGAAAGATTGGCAAATCTTTGGTGGATCTTCATCCTCACAACATAGTTCTGTCAAACTATGAGGGCGAGACTGGTTTCTCTTTAGGAGCAATCCAGTTGGATGTGGTTGTCGGAAGCACTATAAGGCCAACCTTGTTCTTGGTTGTGGCCTCTAAGGCAAATTACAATCTACTTCTAGGTCGAGAGTGGATTCATGGAGTGGGGGCAGTTCCATCTACCCTGCACCAGCGCCTCATTATATGGCGAGAAGATGGAGTAGTCGAAAATGTTGAAGCAGATCAAAGCTACTTCAAGACTGAAGTCCATCATCTGACGAAGCACTCCTTCGACAAGAAATTGGCGACAATTGCACCATGCACTGAGAAGGACTTTGCATATCGCCTAGCAGGAAATGGTCACCATGCAATCAAACTGGATCCCACACATGGTTTCTTGTGGGAGAGAGAAGATGGAAACAGCGAGGATGGCGAGTATGAAGGCCACAACTACCCAACTGGGTGGGATGTCAAAGAGGATTACTATGTCTGAGTCCCAAACATGGGCAAAGATTACGGCCTACATGGCTGAAAACATAATCAAAATGGCTTTGGAAGCCAATTCGTTATCAGAAAATATGGCTATTGCAGCCAACGATATAAAACTTGGCAAAAATAAGCCAGAATTGCAAAAACTGGATTGCATCTATGATGACGAACCCTTAGGATTTGAAAAAGGTCCAATCAGTCAAAGTCACAAGATGCAAGCACAGGATCCTTTGCAAGAAATTGACCTTGGAGATGGTCTGACGAAAAGACCAACATACATTAGTGCAAACATTCCTCCAGATCTGAAGGCAAAAGTGGTGCAGCTTCTGTTGGAATTCAAAGATTGTTTTGCTTGGGATTACAATGAAATGCCAGGTTTGAGCAGAAAATTGGTGGAACATGAACTCCCAGTTCGACCAGATAAAAAACCAGTGAAACAATTACCTAGAAGGTTCGCACCAGAAATAATGTCGAAGATCAAAGAAGAAATTGAAAGGCTGCTGAGGAACAAATTCATCAGAACTGCAAGGTATGTCGAATGGTTAGCAAATATAGTGCCAGTAATTAAGAAAAATGGTTCTCTTAGAGTATGCATAGACTTTAGAGATTTAAATAATGCTACACCAAAAGACGAATACCCTATGCCTGTAGCAGAAATGCTAATTGACTCTGCAGCCGGATTTGAATATTTAAGCATGTTAGATGGTTACTCTGGCTATAACCAAATTTTCATTGCTGAAAATGATGTACCCAAAACTGCCTTTAGATGCCCAGGGGCATTAGGCACATATGAATGGGTAGTGATGCCCTTTGGTCTAAAAAATGCTGGGGCTACTTATCAAAGAGCAATGAATTTAATTTTTCATGAATACATAGATGCGTTCATGCAAGTGTATATTGACGACATAGTTGTCAAATCCTCATCAAATGAAGATCATTTAGATCATTTGAGAAAATCTTTTGAAAAGATGAGGAAATATGGATTAAAAATGAATCCATTAAAATGTGCTTTTTGTGTTAATGCAGGAGATTTCCTTGGGTTTGTTGTGCACAAAAAGGGTATTGAAATAAATCAAAACAAAACGAAGGCTATTATGGAGACCAAATCTCCAACTACAAAAAAGCAACTTCAGTCCTTACTTGGGAAAATCAATTTCTTGAGAAGATTTATTTCAAACTTAAGTGGTAAAGCTCAACCATTCTCACCACTGCTTCGACTCAAGAAAGAAAGTGTTTTCACTTGGGGGCAAGAGCAACAACAAGCTTTTGACGAAATCAAGAGTTATTTGTCAAAGCCACCAATGTTAATGCCTCCAATAAGGAACAAATTCATGAAGTTATATATTTCAGCATCAGATTCGACGTTGGGTAGCATGCTTGCCCAAGAAGATGAAAATGGTGAAGAAAGAGCCATTTATTACTTAAGTAGGGTTTTAAATGATGCTGAAACTAGATATAGTAGTATTGAAAAATTATGCTTATGTTTGTATTTTTCTTGTATGAAACTCAAGCATTATATAAAGCCTGTTGATGTTTTTGTTTATTCTCATTGTGATATCATCAAACATATGTTATCCAAACCTATTCTGCATAGTCGAATTGGAAAATGGGCCTTAGCCTTAACAGAATATTCATTAACTTATAAGCCTTTAAAGGCAGTTAAAGGCCAAATTGTGGCTGATTTCATAGTAGATCATTCTGCATTAGAAACTCCACAAAACTATGTAGATTCAGAACCTTGGAAATTATATTTTGATGGTTCTAAACATAAACATGGAGTTGGAATTGGGATTTTAATCATTTCTCCCTCCAGAATTCCCACCAAGTTCAAATATAAAATAAACGGGTTCTGCTCAAATAACGAAGCAGAATATGAGGCTTTGATAACAGGCTTAGAAATTTTACTGGACTTGGGGGCAAGAAATATTTTGATCAGAGGCGATTCAGAATTGGTGTTGAAACAATTGACAAAGGAATATAAGTGCATAAAAGAGCACTTGATGAAATATTTTGTCATAGCAATTTCTTTGTTAAAACGTTTCGACCAAGTTATTTTTGAACATGTACCTCGCATAGAAAATCAAGAAGCCAATGATTTGGCTCAAATAGCTTCTGGTTATAAAATTTCTAGTGAAAAACTAGAGGAGTTGATTGAGATTAAAGATAAACTCATTGTTGATCAACCTCCTTCTATGGAATTGTCAATGCCAAAACTTGTGGGGGCAGATGTACCACAAGATAATGGTCAAGATACCACCTATAACTCTGACGAAAATTCAGAAATTTTTGAAATTTTTGCCATTGACAATTTATCTGATAATGATTGGAGAAAACAACTTGTCGAGTATTTGCGAAATCCAAATGGAACGACCAATAGAAAGATAAAGTATAGAGCCTTGAGTTATGTCATCATTGGGAATGAACTAATGAAGAAAACACCTGAGGGAGTTTTGCTAAAATGTTTGAGTGAAACTGAAGCCTATTTGGCTATATCTGACGTGCATAGTGGTGCATGTGGATCCCATCAGGCAGGCCATAAAATGAAATGGTTGTTGTTTCGACAAGGTGTGTATTGGCCAACAATCTTAAAGGATTGTATAGAATTTGCTAAAGGTTGTCAAGAATGCCAAAGGCATTCAGGCATACAACACGTACCTGCAAGTGAACTCCATTCAATAGTAAAACCTTGGCCTTTTAGAGGATGGGCTCTAGATTTAATTGGTGAAATTAAACCAAGTTCGTCTAGAAACCAACGTTATATTTTGGTTGGTATAGATTATTTTACTAAATGGATAGAAGCAATTCCATTACCAAATGTTGACCAAGAAGCAGTGATTAGTTTTATACAAAGTCACATTATTTATAGATTTGGTATACCTGAGTCTATTACTACAGATCAAGGTTCAGTTTTCACTGGACGAAAAATGGTTGAATTTGCTCAACAAACTGGTTTTAAACTCTTGACTTCTACACCATATTATGCACAAGCAAATGGTCAAGTGGAAGCTGCTAATAAGATCATAATTGGTCTGATTAAAAAACATATTGCCCAAAGGCCCAGAAATTGGAATAAGACTTTAGATCAAGTCCTATGGGCATGCAGAAATTCTCCAAAGGAATCAACTAACACTACACCTTTTCGACTAACATATGGGCATGATGCAGTCTTGCCAGTCGAAATACACCTGCAATCAGTTAGAATCCAAAGGCAGGAAGAAATCCCAAGAGATCATTACTGGGATATGATGTTAGACGAACTAGTTGATTTAGATGAAGAGAGAATAAAAGCTTTGGAGATGTTAACTCGACAGAAAGAAAGAGTTGCTAGAGCTTATAACAAAAAGGTTAAATCTAAAACATTTAGTGTTGAAAATTTGGTTTGGAAAGTTATTTTGCCAATGGATAAAAAAGATAGAGTCTTAGGCAAATGGTCCCCAAATTGGGAAGGCCCTTTTAAGGTTGTTCAAGTTTTTTCAAATGGTGCTTACGAAATTGAAGAATTAACAGAAGAACAACGTTTGTTAATTATAAATGGTAAATACTTGAAGAAGTATAAACCAGCGTTGCAAGAAATAAAAATTAGCGAAGAATAAAATTTAAGATATGATAAACAATGGTGATCATAAAGTTGTTCGCCACAAAATGGGCATTGTCAAATTACAAACCAAAAACTTCGACAAATTGTTCAAAAGTAAAACTAAAATTATTACAAGTTAAAATTTTTCTTCAAATCTTCATACAAACTCTTGAACGAAGAAACCTCTTTGTCGAGAACCTTGCTTGACTTCTCCAGATTCTGAATCTCTTCTTCCACTGGCGCTGAAGCACTAAAGGATTTGATGCCCTCATTAGCCTCTTTGTCAATCCAGGCTTTAACAGCAGTAGTAAGATTGGCCTTTGCTTCGTCACGTTTGATTTTCTCTGCATCAATCTTAGCATTGAGACTCTGAATCTTCAAGTGCAATTCTGCAATCTCACCCTCCCAAGCAGCAATGTTCTAGTTGTATTCAGTCAGCTCAGCATTCGACTCGATCTCCTTCTCAAAGCGTTCGACATTAGCCTGAGCAGTCTTGGCCTTTTCGACCAATGCAGCGTGAGCATGGGTTTGAGCTTCCAGCTTCATGGCATTCATTTTCTTCCTTTGTATGGCTTGAGTAAAACCATCAATGAGGTTTTCAAGTTGAATAACCTTACTAAGTGTGGCCTCATCTGTCAAAGGATTATGGAGCTTTTTCAAGAAGCCCAAGTGAGAAAATGCACTGCTAGGGTTTGCCTCAATCAAGGCAAAGACATCCTGATTGATGTAGTCTGTGTGCAATTTGAGGAGCAAAGAATCCTGCCTCACTGTCGAACTGATTTCTGTATCAGAAGCTGTCGAACTGCTGTGATGGGAAGCACCCTTGCTTTGGTCTTTGTTGCCTTTGCTTGATAGAAGCATCTTTAGTGCTGCAGCAGGATCAGAATCCTTCATAGCGATGAACTCCATTTCTGACATTCCAATGTCAGCAGATAACTTTGATGTCGAAGAGACAGGAAGAATGTCAAAGCCTCCTTCAGTGGCTTCAGGCATAATATCGTCGTCAGCGTCAGTCTCCATCTCGACATCAGTGTTTTCTGATGAATGGGTAGATTCAGTGAGTTGCACAGTTATGGTTTTCTCAGGTTCAGGATTATTGGTGGGAATTTCTTCATTCTCTTGACTTTGACTATTTCCAGTTAAATCGACCTCGACGCGATTGGTGCCAACGTCTTGGGCCGAATTTTCCTCATTGTTAACAGGTGTAGTGGTGTTCTCTTCATTACCACCCTGTTCAAAAACAAAATGAATTAGAGTCGGAAAGCCATAAAAGAATGTACATGTGGGGAGGTCTAAAAGACAAGGAAATTTTACCTGAGCACCAGGGTCTTGCAAACTTGGGTTTATTTTTTCCCGTATGGGACCTCCAGTCGAAGGAGTTTCGACGTTGGTGTTTGGTTGATCCTCAACAGAAGGATCGGAAACTGGGATTTCAACATCCTTTTCTGTCCCTGCAGAAGGTTTAGGATCAGACTTGACCTTCTTTTTCTTCTTCTTTTCAATCTTTTTCTTTGGGTTTGGGGGCATGCTCGCCTCACTAGTTTCGACACTGGCCTTTCCTTTGTCTCTTTGGCCTTCTCCACTAGGGGCAGCAGCAGTTGGATTGATAGTACCAGCAGGCTGAAAAGGAAATAAATATTTGCTAAAACAAGATTTTAGTTGAAGCTAAAACAAACTTAAAAGAGATGTCGAAGTCAGCTTACTGTTGGTTCATTGATGGTGAGAGCTTTTTGCTTTTTCTGTTTGGTAGGCCCTCCAGCCTCACTCGACGCCATTAGATTTCTCTTGCGAAGCTGCAGTTAAAAGTCGAAAAGATTAAGAATATGGCTATGAAAACTAAGAAGAAAAATAATGCTAAGTTAAAAAAAATTTTAAGACTTAGTACCTTGGCCCCAGTATTGGGAAGTGTCTTCTTCTGAGTTGCAGCAGGAGTAGTGGTGTCTGTCGAAGTATTGACATCTTTGGTTTTAGAAGCACCTGGTGTCGGAACATGAAAAGAATTCACGTCAGCAAAAGGTTAAGAAACTATAAACACTATAAAAAATTATTTTGTTCAACAACTCAAGGTTACCTTTGCCTTTGGGAGTCTTTTGCTGAAGAGCGTCGAACCCAGCCTCTATTGCTTGCAGAAGCACTTCATCACTTTGCTTGGCATGCTTCTCATAATGCAAACTCCACCAGGTGGCGAACTCAAAAGTACATAGGTGAGAAATTCCAAAGGCAATAGGTGTGAGCTTATAGGGTCTTCTTTCCTCAGCGAGCTTCAAACGTCGCTCAAAATACTCGACAGACATTCCAGAATTACCCAAAACAATGTCATCTTTGTTCTTGAATAAACTTTTTGGCCTGAACTGACTTAGGCCAAATTGGCGAGCAACCAAGTTAGGCTGGTATCCAACCAAACCTAAATTCCTTCTTTCAACTCCTTGTCTGGAGGATAAGATGGTAGGGTTCAAGAACATGGTCCAAATGTTGTTCGTATCCTCCTCTTCTTTTGGATTGGTAGCAGGGAATGGCCTTTTAAACCAATCAGGCCCGACAGTCCTTTTGACGAATGGAGTATTCTTTGGAGTAATTTCGTCAAACTCAAGGAGAGTCTTGAAGTAGTGAAGGAAGAGTTGGCGAGTGGACAAGTTTGTCTCTCTATATCTCAATAAGGCCAACCTAGCGCCTTCTGATTGTCGAGAAGCAACAGATGGTTCCATATGAGAGAGAAGAAAGAGTTTGAAGTTTGACTCAAATGTGGCATTCAGCCAAAGTTGCAGAAGCCAGACAGGTCCAGAGAAAGCGAATTGTGATCCTTTCTCAATCTTCTTGAGCATATCACTAGCTTGCCCCAAAGAGTCATAAAGGGAAGCTAAGATGAACCTTCCTAAGGCTACATCTAATCCTTGGTGAAGTATGATGGCGAGAGGAACAAGTCTCTTCACCACTTGAAGTGAACCAGTGCACAAAACAAAGTGTGATAACCAATAAGTTAAGAAAGCAATGTGTTCTTCATGAGAAACATCATCGCTGCTAAGATCATGAAAAGTTTTGAGGAATCCTGAGAAGGATAAAACTTTGAAGTCAAATTGGTGATTGGGGGTGGTGTACTTGGGGTCGAATGTAGGTCCTGTTGGTCTTAGGCCAGTAATGGCAGCCACGTCGAATAAGGTCGGGGTCATCATTCCTGCTTTAAAGTGAAAGGTGTTGGTAGAATTTTCCCAAAAATGAAGGGCAGCTATGAGCATTTCTGCGTTGTACCTAGGTCCCTCTCTCGACAATTGAATTAAGTCGAATATACCACTCTCTTTCCATAAAGTGGCATAGTGTTTTTCAACCTTGTTAAGCCATTTCAAATAACCCTCACTAACTACGGGTGCAGATCTAAAAGCCCTATGGCCCGTTTCAAAGAAACTCATGTCGAAGACAGAGTTGACAAATATTTTGGGCTCACAAGTAACATTGAGAGGAAAGATGTTACTTACATCCTCATTGAAGTTGTCGGGTGAAGGAAGAGGCCCTGCGAAAGCAAGAGTTCGACCTCCAAGCTTGTGAGGAATCATCAATTCCTCTCCCCATAGAGTGTCTTCGACGGAGGTCATATCCGGTTCCGACACGAACTCCGAATCATCAATGATGATTAGGTCTTTATCATCAACAGCGTAAATCATTACGTTTCTGGAGGAAGAAGAAGCAGCCATTGTTGTTCTTCGTGTTCTTGATGTTCTTGAGTTTGGTGATGAAGATGAACAGTTAAACAGTGAGCAGAACGCCAAAATCACTAGATTCAACTCGTTTCTTGCTCAAATCCAAGAGAGAAAGCAGTGATGATGAACGGAAATGTTGGACGATTGCAATCACTGGTTTAGATTTCTCAGGAACGCAAGAACAATGCGCGATTTGAGGATTGTTTGATGTTGGTTCATGAAGGAATACGTAGAACTCTGTTCTTTAGAGAGAAAGTGAAGAGTTGAAGTTTCAGAAAAGTGAAAGTGTGGAATACGTTTGCTACTTATAGGCACTCCAAGTTTGCATGTATCTGGTAACTGAAACATCACCACTCTTCCATCTCAGTTGTTCACATTCTGCCACGTGTCCCACTATGGAACTAAAAAGTTGGAAACCATGGTTTGTGGGGATTGAGGTGACAGTTATAAATATTGTCATGATTAACAATAACTTGATGTGACGTTTACGCCGTCTTTGATAAACGTGCAGAATTGGAAAAGGTGAGTATTTTCAAAACTGTCATTTCTTTCTTTCGTATTCGACATGCAGTCGAAATTGGCATTTTTGAGGGGGCAATTTGTTAGCCTGTATTTTCGACAGGCATTAATGAATTGGAATGAGATGATGAAATCTCATTTAATGTATATTATTGCCTTTTAATATTCTCTTGGAAACTGATTCTGGCAATAAATCAAGAGAAAATCAAGGCATTTGACATCAAAGACTTTTAATGTGCAAAGTTGCTTGTCAAAGCCTAGAGTTCTGTCGAATTCGACAGAACGTGTGTTGTCTGAATAAGCTTGTCGAGTTCGACAAGATATTATTTGTGTAAAAGCATATTTTCGACACTAACTGGTAATGGTCGAAAATTATATATATGTATATATATGTACGTGTGTATGTTTGTTTGTCTAACGTACTGTGCAGAACGAAAGAAGCGTACTCTGGACTTAGCGAAATATTCAAAAGTGAGTAACGTTTGAAGGGTTCGCCAGGTGTCCAAGGAATTCAAATTCAGAAGACACGTGGAGCATAGTTAGGCAAATTGTAGTTTTATAGCAGTTATGTTAGTTTGTCTATAAATATTAGTTTCTCATATGAGAAACGGGTCCACAATTCATAACACATGCAAATTCCTTAGAAATTCAGAGTACCCATGTCAACGAGCGAAATGAATGCAAACAGGAACATGTACGAATCTGTGTACCAATCTTTGTAAACATTTTTACATTGTCAAATGCAATTTACTTTTCAAGTACTGATTACTTGTTTTCCTTTAAAATTTGTCTTTTAAGCTTTCTGCAAATTTAAAGCTTTTCGGCAACTTTAAACATTCTGCAATTTATTTCATTGCATGCTTTACTTTTTCAAAGTCTTTTCTTTAAACTTTATTTGCAATTCATTTACAAGTTTTCTGCAAATTTAAACTTTGAAGCATTTTACTTTAAACCAAATCATTTGACTTCGTCAAATGCTGTTTACTTTTTATCAACTTATCCGATTTAACCCAAAGATATGAATATGTTTTCATCATCTTCCGCACAATCCATATGTCCCAGGATTCACTAGTTGATCCTTCTTGTAATAATTAGACTAGCGGTTGTTTACTAAAAATCGGGGTAAACACATGTTTATAAACACAATACATATTGTATTAATATATTATTGGATGCATGTGTAAAATAATTTAACACCGACAAAGTATATTACTTAAATCCTTTTTATATATTTTTCTATGTCCTTTTTTATATATAAAATAACATTTATTTGAATATATTAATTTTTGTAAGAAATCATTTCGGTTTTATTTGAATGAATCTTCAAATACGTACTTTATAACATTGAAAGGAGTATTTGAAACCAAAAATATAAAAATAAGAATTGTCAAACATCTTTAATTTTAGTTTTGAAGGTTTCAATTTTAACTCTAATTTTAAAGCAACTTTTACGTCTAAAATAAGTCGGACCAACATATTCTTAAAATTAATTGTGTGACATAATTTTTTTTATTGAATATCAATATAAAGCTATTTTATATCGACAATAAATATTTATTAAACTTATTTTAAAAATATTTTTTTTCACAAAGTAAACAAACAAATTATTTATAGATAAAAATAGATGAGGAAACGGGGAAAGTGGCGGTGGAGTCCGTTTTGGTGAACCTTATTAAGCCCGTGACTCTCTAATTTGCCAGGAATTCATAATAAAATGATATTATCATTGCTATCACTACTATATCATTAAAAAACTTTGCTTTGCTGACCAAGCTGTGGCACAAACGCGTGGAAAACTTTGATTAGCTAATAATAGTTGTTTTCGATCGGATCGGGTAAAAGTCCAATATACATCAAGACCCATTATAATGGGATAAGAGTAAACGCGTGGCACAACGACCACGGGATCAGATGCCTCTACTATCCAAACATGCTCCCAAAAGCAAATGACAATTCAGGTGTTATATGTGGCTGATCCTCTACACATGGAGACCTTACTATACTGTAAATCATAATATTTTTCTATGTAAGCTTATTCATACACAAATCCCTAGATATGAGATATCTGTGTCTTCAGTTTCACACTCTTTATTACCTTTTTTAAATACAGACTATAGCGTTGAAGTGCTAACATTTTTGCAGGTACATTTTACCCATAAGGTCCAAGTCCAAGAATTCACCTTATCATCACCATCTTCCATTCTAAACAATTAAATCTTCACCGGCTAAGACAAGCATTTTCTGAGCAACCAGATCAATAGTAAAGAGAAAATAGAATATGCTCCGACAGTGTAAAATTATTTTATACGATAATCCAATAACAATCATGTATCCTGTCAAATCACTCGACAACATTCATTTTAACGGTATGACATGGAGAAATATATAGATGATTCATATTAAATGCTATTGTTAAATTAATTTACACTCACAAAGCATATACATTAAACTCAATAGTAAATTAGTAGTTTAAGCAGGCTAATTTGAATTTTTTTTTGCACCCTCTGGTTCTTAGGGAAAAGCGCCCTCTATAGTTCAGAGTTCAACCACAATATTAGAAAAGTTTAACCAAAAATTATTTTTACTAGGAGTCGAACTCGGGTTCTCTGAATGATCGATTCCGGGGAAGTTCATTAACTACTTATAGACTTGACCTAAAGGATTAATGGAGATTTTTCTATTATTATTGTGATATGTATGCATGATATAAGAACATATAATATGACAATTCAACGCAAGTAATTACGGTGTGTTCTTTACGGGCTTTGTTGTATAGGCTTCTACTCTAGGCCCCTAGTATTCCTAGACATTTCTGGTTTCATTTTTCAATCATAGGCCCAGATGACAACAAATTGGTGAAAGTAAGTAATTAACATGGTGCTGAAAAAGTGAAATTATAGTTCCACCTGTTCAATTATAATACTAAAACACCAAAACTATAAAACACACATGATAAGTACATTTATTTTTCGGTCAAAATGAATCAAACATTAAGCAGTAAGCACACCAAAACCAAACCCACCTGATACACCCAAATAAAAAGAAATGATATTTGTATCATTGCGATCGTTTTAGAGATTTCAACAATCTCATTGACTTTATTTTTTAGGAGCAATGATATTTGTATTCCTAATTTTTCAACACTCATTCAACATTTATTTAAGTGTATGACTGTCTATGAATTAGTTTCCTTATTTTTAAAGTTTTGCAATCGAGAAGTTCGAAAAAGTTTTGCAATGGAGAAGTTCAAAGATAATGTGAGACTTTTTTTTATTAATAATTTGCGACATAAAATGTTTGTTTGATCTGTAAAATAAAAATATTGGACAAAATAGTATAGGATATTACAAGACAAAACAACATATGATAAAATTTATGGTGTTAAACAAATTTTGTCTTTCTACGATGTTTGGTGGAGAAAATGTTATTTTGGTATTTTAAAAAACTTGTGCAGAGGACAAAAAGTTGTCCAGTGGTTCGGTGGAGGACAAGAATTTAAGTTTTTGTCTAGTCTCTTGGCCCTCAATTTGTCTGATCTTAGAAACAATTTTGAAATCAAACACAGAAGAGCTGAATTTGTCCTGTCTAGTCTCTTGTTTTTTATCACATGTTAATCAATACAAATTAAAAGTCTCTTAAAAAAATTACAAATCAAAAGTAGAAAATTTTGTATTGAAAACAATAAATTTTAAACTTTTAAGAAATTAAATCATGCATTAATTTTAAATAAAAATTATATTAAGACAATATTAGCATGACTTTTAAGACAATATTAGCCTACTTCGTATATTTTATTTTTGCAAAAACACTTTGTGTGTTTTAAATAAAAATTATATTAATTTTGGACACACATCTTACATGATTTTAGAAATATTTTTCACTAGCAGTACTAGTATGTTAATTTTGAAAAATAGGAAACCGATTGATGTCAGTCCCCATGTCACTTGTGTTCACAACCATCCAAAACCTAAACATAATTCAAGGTCTTACTCTGCCAGCTAAAACTCACTCTTTCACATGTTGCTTCACTTCCTCAATTTATCCTATAATCCCATTTGATATTTTATAATTATTATTTAATTTGTCCTTTTACTTCTTACACAACTCACCCCACATGGTATACTGCAAAACCTCACAAGCACTATATAAACCCCTATTCTTCACGACTATAACTCACACTCTCCTCTTAAGCTCTAGTAGTTAATTAACTAGTATTTGCAACATTTAACTAGCTATTACTACAAGAGTTTAATTAAAATGGCTTCCAAAACCTCTTCCTCCCTTGCTATTTTCCTCACAATCAATGTTCTCTTCTTTACACTCGTCTCATCTTGCGGGACATGCGGCTCTGGCCCATACCCTAACCCAAAGCCAAAACACACACCAAGTCCAAAACATTCCGGTGGCTCGAGCCATTCAGGTGGAGGAAGCCATTCAGGTGGGGGCTCTAGCCCTTCAGGAGGCTCAACCCCCTCTGGAGGCTACACTCCACCTGGTGGCTCTAGCCCTTCAGGCGGCAGTGGAACCACCACATGCCCACGTGATGCACTCAAACTCGGAGTATGTGCCAATGTTCTAAGTGGATTGTTGAATGTAACTTTGGGCCAGCCACCAGTGACACCATGCTGCTCACTCCTAAATGGACTTGTTGATCTTGAGGCTGCAGTGTGTCTTTGCACTGCCCTTAGAGCTAACATTTTGGGGATAAATCTTAACCTTCCTATCTCACTTAGCTTGCTTCTCAATGTTTGCTCAAGGCAAGCACCACGTGATTTCCAATGCTCCTAAATAATTCATCATGCACGGTGTGATCATAGCAACGTATCTACTTTAATTTACTTCAAATTTCTTGTGGCTTAATTATTTTTCGTTATTTTCCAAATTCTATATTTGATCTCTTAGTTTGAGAGATGATCTTCATTGTAAAAGTGCATGGATGATTAACCACTCGTTATATTATTCCTTGGATTTTAGTGTTTGTTTTATGTGGTCAGATTGTCATGATAAATGTATTCCCAATACAATTTGCTAGGGAAAAATGATGAATAATTAACTAGTGTTATTTTTTTTTTCTGTTGATCATATGAAATTATATATTTATATATTTTTGCTTTGTGTCTTTGTCTTTCTAATTTCCATTCAGTGCCCGACATGAGGAAAACGAATATCTAAAAAAATATATAATACTATGTAAGCGCTGCAATGAGTCCGTGACTAATATATGGTACTATATATTAAGCAATTAATTATGCGTTTAAATTTTTTTTTTTTTGACAAAATATACGTTTATATTTAAGGATCCCTTTATTATATATTAAAAAATTAGTGATTTTGACGTTCAATAATTTAATGATAAGTTTTTAGAGATTTTTGTAGTGATAAAAAAAGTAGAATTTACTTTATGTTTATTTATTATAATAAAAATTATATTTTTTAATAAAATAATCTCCAGTTTGTTTGGATACGACATGTAAATTAAGTGATTTTTTTTTAAAAAAAATAACTTTAATCTTTTAATACTTGTTTTTTCTTTCCTCTAAAAAAGTTCTATTTTTTGAGAAGTTACTCTTAACCGCTTCTCATTTTTATTTGTTTTATGATTATTTTTATAGTTTCGTCTCAAAATAAGTGTCACGGTTTGACTGTGTGCACTATTACCTTGACTGTCTTTTTTTACAAATATATAAAGATAAAATTATCCCTCCGGTCCTTTTTATTAGTAACATTTTGATTTTTTTTTATATTTTTTATAAGAAACACTCTTCAAATTTATTATTTATTAAATATACATTTCGATTTGTACCCTTATTAAATAAAATAAAATAAAATAATCTGTTCCAATGCTATGACATTAATTAAAATGACATATTTCCCATGTTAGTTCAATGTTAGCTTTGGAATAAAACATGAAGTTTTAGAACCATTAATGAGAAAAATGGATTTCCTTAGTTTGTGTGGTTTTTTCAAATTATTTCTTAAAAGGACCGGAATTGAAGGAATGCAAAACTAAAGATATTAATATTTAAAATTAATTACACAATTATGTTATGACAAATGTGGTAGTAAAATGCAACACTTATTTTGGAATAGAAATAGAAGGAGTAGTTAGTTTTTGTTTATAAACATGCATCGAAGCTGGGAGCAAGAGGGTAGTTCAACTTCAATTTGTGTGTGCAAAACTAATTAGCGACATACTTCCACAAGATTTAGTGCACTGAATGAGATAAATACACACCAATAAAAAAATTAATTGTTGTGAATTCGATAAAACCACACTAATAATCTTTTAGTGTGTGGGGCAAAACAAATAAGCAACCAAACAACAATGAACCAAACAATAATAATCAACCAACGAAAGTTAGAAAATTATGAAAGCGATAAAGAACACAAATTAAATTGTTTATCCAGTTCGGTGTTAATGAACCTACTCTGGTGGAGAGAGCTCTCTGTTCCACTATCAAAGTTGTTCCTTCTTGATTACAATGAGATTTACATGAGTTGCAAGAAATTAGAGTTGTTCCTAATTTCTACTTTTTTTCCAAATTTCTTCCTGTGACCAAGAGATTTCAATGATAAGTGATTCCAAGGTGATAAAATGTTTCTCCCAATCCTAGGATCTTCCCAAGATGTTAATCTATTAACCCTGGTTTTTGTCGGCTCAAAATAACCCTAAAACCCTGTTCAAAACGCAGCAGAAAAACAGAACAAGTATTTAAAACTCGAGCCCGCGCGCAGGCGCAGCCTGTCTGCGCCCAGGCGGAGATGACAGTGGCTCCAGCTCCAAAAAATGCACTATTGCGCCAAGGCGTAGCCTGTTTGCGCTCCGGCGCAAATCCAACTGCAAAACTTATTTTTCTGCATCTAATTTTCGAGGCAATCCCAACATTAATCCTAATTAAATCACCATATGCAGCACCCAAATTAAACCAAGACAATTGATATATTTTAACAAAATCAAATGTCATAACTAGAAAATTTATAAATATACTCTTCCGGCCTTGAAATATATGACTCCTAGACTTTTTTTCAACAACAAATTATTTAATAGCGTAAGAGCATATGGAGAAAGAAACAAATAACAGAGAGCCAAATATAAAGATTTACCTAATAGTAAAGGTACATGTTGGCTCTAATTCTCACTTCCACCTATCGCGATCATTGTTCATTGGAACCCCACTAATTAAGTTTCACAATTCCATACAATTGTTCTTCCCAAACAAAACAAAAAAATCCCACAAGAACTCCCAAAATAATCCAAGAACTCATCTCAATTATATAACATGATTTTTGAAGGGACATATAACAAAATGCCTAGGGAACACTTCACAAGAGCGCGACCCCCACCGGTTCACACATCAAGCCAAAACCGAGTTGACTCGTCGTTCCTAAGAACTTTCTTAGCAAACTTAAAAACTGATGATGTTCTTCCCTTTAAAAAGTCCCAAGAAAACAAATATCATTCCACCAAAGAGACAACAACTTAGAAAGTGAGTGAGTATTTTGCATCGGTTTTTCTATATAAGAGCCGTTAAAAGGTGTTTCTATAATTAGTGTAAAAGGCAATCTTTAATATCAATTTCTAATATAGAGGATTGATTTTGTCATTTAAAAGGAGTTGTCATTTAAAAGGAGTTACCAGTTTAGCTTGATTTTTGCATGTATTTCATTTTATGTGTAATTATCTAAAATAAATCATGATAATATTTTTATGATCAAAATTCTTTCTAAAAATTCTTTCTAAAAAAGTTTTTTATAGCAATCAAAGCATGATATTTATTTATTTGTAAAAAAAAAAAGGCTAATGAGTACATTTTGTAACATAATATATTGTAGACATGTTTGTAACATAACATAATAATGTCTTTAGTCAAAAAAAATAATAATAATGTCAATATTATTAAACTAGATAGTTTATTTGAGTTCGAACTCAATTTTGCAGTTGTTTATATTTTTATGAGAGATTGAATATAGATATTATCTTGCCCATTTAATTTATATTGTTTTTTAAGTTTCTAATTAAATATATTAATTTTTTCTATCCGTGCTACATTGCGGTAGTAATAGTACTGGTTGGATGTTAATGTGAAAATTCAGCACCATGTGACACTAGCTTCTCATGTGGCAGAACATGTCAGCAAGGCTCTATGCAATTTTCTATTTGCCATGTCAAATTTTTTGGATTGGGAAATGATGTCAAAACCAAAAAATAATAGAGGAATTTAAAAATCATGGACAAATATTAGATTCAGCTCATAATTCATCTATCTGGTCTCTCATTTCTCCAAATAATTTCACTTTATTCTGCTGGAGATCTCATTTAATTTTTAAGGTCCATTATTCCTTGGGTTGTACCAATATATATATACAAGGTTTTAAAAAACGGTCGCGGTCGCGTCTCGGTTACGTAAAGGTTTTCGCGATTTCGGTCGGTACAGGTGTTACGACACTAATTGCGCTCGTCGCGGTGTGAATTAATCGCAATTTGTTCTTTAATATAAAAACGGTGATACACAGTAACGGTATCGTTACATGCAAAAACCGTTTTGTCGCGGCCGTTTTCGCGGTCGCGGACCTTTATTTAAAACCTTGTATATATATATATTTTGGCAACTTGATTTGTGCCAACTTGATTTCTATCCACAAGTCATTATTTATAATTTGATTTTGATTTTGATTTTGATGTTTCAAGTCACTATTAGAAACATTCCATCAAAATGTAGGTACAACTCAATAAATACACTTGTTTATTAAATGTGAAATTTTTCATTTCTCCCCATTTAAAAGTGTGTAAATCTAGTAACTATATACTATTAGAAAAATAAAATAAAAAATATTCCATCAAATAATTAAAATTAGAAATTCATTCAAAGACTTGAACTAGAAATTACAGTTACAAATACAACTGCATTTGCAGTAAATGATGAGTCACTACTAAATTAGCAAGTAGCTAACAACACTTCATCACTAATTAATCACAACATAAAAAAAAAAAAAACAAACACACATTTTGATGAATTAATCAAGATTAACACTACTTAATTAGGAGCATTGAAAATCAGTTGGTGGAGTCTTCTCACAAGCATTAAGGATCAAACTAAGTGAAATAGGAATATTAATGTCAATTCCAAGAATGTTAGCTTTGATTGCAGTACAAAGACAAACCGCAACTTCAAGATCAACTAATCCTGCTAACACCGAACAACATGGATGTTCCGGTGGCGACCCAACTATAGCACCGATTGGCCCGTCAAGCAAATTCGCACATACTCCTAATTTAAGTGCATCTCTAGGACAACTCTTAGTTGAAGGGCTTGTGTTTGGGATAGGAAATGGATTTGGATTTGGATTTGGATTTGGTTTTGGACAAAAGTAACAACCATTTGCCATAACAAAGAAAAACATGTTGATTGTGGTGAAAAGAACAAGAGTTGAAGAATATCTAGAAGAATTCATGATTAAAATTTGTCACACAATAATTAGGAATTAAATATATGAAGCTTAATTACAAACTGTAATTGTGTGAAGGAAGTGTGATTGAAGATGTTATTTATAGTGTAAAAAGGTAATTGTATTTTTTGATGTAACAAAAAACATGTGAACCAACCAAGCTGTCGTTTGTTACTTTGTTTTAACTGGTAGTGAAAACGAATCAATATAAAATAATAAAATATTACCACTTTCCAATAATAAATAATATTTTGTCTTACAAAAATAATAAATATTATTTGTTTAATTGAATAAATGATATAGAGCAATTGGCATGTGAGTATAGTACTCCCGTGAACTTCATCTCATGATATGATGTGCAAGGAACGACCTGTTAATTGATTCCTATTGGGAGGTTTTGCTTTGATCTACCACTGTTTTTTTTTATTGACATATTATTTAGTAGTATATATAGTACTATAGAATAAGGACAACTTTTGTGCATTACCCTATAACGACACACATCAAAATTGTAAAAGATCCTTAGATCAATATGGTTTTCCCTTTACCAAATCATGAAACTATGTTCATATGTTTTTAAAATGAAGTATATTTAACAACCTTAGTCTACTGTCAAAAAAAAAAAACAACCTTAGTGCAAGTAAATTTGAAGTTACATGCTATAATCTATATTAGAATGCCGGTGCGGGGTTAGCATAAAATAATAATACTTTTTTGATTTTAAAAAAACAGCACAGCGCAGCGGTGATTAATTCAATTAAAAAGGAGTACCAGAGATTCAATCCGGATACGGAACAAAATAAGTAAGTGTGTGTTTCGTTTGGCGGTGACAAGAATTGATTTTAGTAGAATTGATTTTAAGCGTCTGTTTGGTTCAATTGAGAAGGAGGGGAGGTGAGGGGAGAGATTTATTATGTTGACAAAATTACCCTCATTTTTTTATTAAAATTCAAAATTATCCTTGTTGGAATATTAAAATTCTAGGTTTTATTTTTTTTACAACAAAAAAATTTAGGTTTTCTACTCATTAGATTTTTTTTTGTTATATATCCATTAAATTTTTTTTTTGACGTAATATATCCATTATAATTTAATCCTTATTTTGAGTTTATAAGGTTAAGAGTAAAAAAGTAAATTACTTCTCCAAAATTTAAAATATTCCCTCACCTCCCCTCCAAAAACTTCGAACCAAACGGACCCTAAGAGAATTGATTTTAGTTAAAAGTGAGTTGAATATAAATTGATTTATGTTTGAATAGACTCTTCCAAAAGTGATTTTTATGAGTTGATGTTGTTTGGATAGGTTGAATCAAAATTGATTTTAAATATGTAATGACCAAATTATCCTCTGATAGATATTCCATTCTCATTCTAGTTCTAGATAAACTTATCTAAAATCATGAATTTTAATGTTCACATCACACTTTTTTTTTCCTGATTGTTCACAAATTTATTATAAAATAATATTGATTTATAAGAGTTATTTTTAATATAATAGAAACTACAAAGGGTGTAATGAAAACAATATTGTAGCACTACAAGAAAAAATGTGTTTAGCAACGGTTTTGGGACAGTTTAGCAACGGTTTTGGGACAGCTGCAACAGTTTTACCAACGGTTGTCAAACCGTTGCAGATTTGAACGTTGGTAGCTCAATTAGCGGCGGTTTGGAAAACCGTTACACAAATGGCCACAATAAGTTTAGCAGCGGTTTGAAACCGTTGCTATTGATGAAATGAAAAACAAATTTTGAGCCAGTTTTGCAGCGGTTTGAAACTGCCGCTATATTATTTTTTTATTTTTTTTTCTAGTTTTGCAGCGGTTTGAAACCGCCGGTAATTATGAAAAAAAAATTAAAAAAAAAATAATTTTATTTACATTTTACTTATTGTTTCAACTGTATTATTCATAATAGTACAAACCTAAAATTATACTTATACACTAAAGTCATTCAATAGAGTTAATATCATACATCTAAAACCATAAATCATACATATAAACCATAAAGTTACAAATTTATATACTTATACACTAAACAATTACAATTATATCATGTTATCATTCTACCTAATGTCTCCAAATGCACTGGAAGTATCATACATTGCTTCTCATCTACATCCTGCAATAAAATCAATAAAGTCTTGATACATTGAACTTGTTTAAAGAATAGAACACAGTCACGCGCGTGAGTGTTACTTAATTATGCATAAGTAACTAATTGATGATGGTTGTTAAGCAAACTAGCTAGCTATATGTCCTTTGCATTGATGGTTGACACCAACTTTTTCCTCAGTAATATTGTCTGGTCCAGACTACATAAACAATTCACTAAAGCAGTTATAACAATTTTAGCGATTTTGAGAGTGAAACAAAAGAAGGGGATACATTGATATCTGATTCTCTTAGTCTTACCATGGTGTGTGTTTTTGCTGACCCTGTCTGGCCGTCAGCAAATATACAAACATTGAATCCATCCAAAGCTATATGAATAAGAGGTTGTGTATCTGAGAAAACCTCCCCTGCATGTACACATAAAGAGCATCAATCATACATGAAGCAAACACAAGGAGTCAGCAATAGGTGTTGTGGTGCAGTGTACCAAACCTTCATGAACAGAATTTAAATATCAAATCAATTTCTTAACAATGGCTGGAAACAAGTTCTTTGTGACAAAATAGTAACATTTAACCAAAGAAGGATGTAAGCGAGAACATAATTATTCATACAATGAATCAAATTTATTTATGAAAAAGAAAAGACATTTCACAAAAGGAAAGTAACTCAGACCCAACAAATAAATGATAAAGGAAATAGGACAGCAGGAATAATAAAACCAGCTTAACTCACAATGAGATTCTACATTTGAATCTAATCCAAATCCACCATCATAAGACTTAAAAGAATAAAGGAAAAAGAAGGACATCAATTTAATTTATGTCTGAAGACACACACACATGTTCCTAGAAACAATAGTACAAATATCACTTATTAATAAGCCTTTTACTTCAGTGGAAACAATACCAGATGCAAAAAGAAATATGAAGTACCTTTTACAACTGATTCCAATTTTACCAGAATTAAAAAATACAAAGACATAACCTTTTACATCTGACCATATTAGCCCCAGAAGCAAATGAAAACGCGGTGGCAATCCTGTAATTATCATAAAAATTGTCTAAATTGATTTTAATTCTGATCATTTTATCCAGATGTAAAAGGTCTTTGTGGAGTTATTACTTTAGTCGATACCTCACGCAGCCAGCTCACAATCTCCTTCCTCTCTCATTCTCGTCCTCGCGAATCACACACAGAAACCCTAACGTACTCTTCCTCTCGATCTCGTCCTCAATCGCTCTTCCTCTCTCGTCCTCAATCAATCAGGTATGCTCTTGCTCTCACTCTCACTCGATTACTCTCTAACATTCTCACTCGATTACTCTCTAACTCGATTACTCTCCAATCTCTTCGTTAGATTCTTGTTGCACATATTAGATTCTTCTCCGTCAAGCTTTCTGATAGGTGGACAAAGCAACAACAACGAACGACTTTGCCTTATCTTGTTAAAATTGCTGATTGTGATGATGTTGAGGTTTATGTCGAGACTTTGAGGTTGATGTATTGTAAGGATCTTCGGAAGAAGCTAATGAAAGAGGATGTTTCCAAAGTTTTGGGTATCTTAAAGGTAAAGTCTTTTTCTTATTATTTTGTTGGGTTTTTTGTTGTTGTTGTTGTTTATTGTTTAAGTTTTGATCTGTTTCATTAGATTGATTTGATTGATAATGTAGTATACTGTAGGATTAGGTTGATGATACTATAGCACATTTGAATTTAGGATTTCAACTGTTTGTAGAAAATTATAATTATAGACTATTGAATAATTTTGATTTCAGGTTATTATATTAGTGGTACTTACTAACTAAATGTGGAACAGTCAAAAGGCATTTATTTTTTCTAGTTTGGATTTGTGTGATTCATTGTTTTATGAGAGTGAATGAGTGGATGTTTTTATTGTTTTATCTTAGGTTTCGGCTGCAATTGGATTTGATGCTGGGATTTTGTCTTGTTTGGAGTACTTGGAAGCAGCGCCATGGGCAGAGGATGAAGAAGACAAGGTGGCATCGCTCCTGTCTGAGTTCCGTCTTGAATCTGTTGGAGCTGGGGAGGTTTTGAAGAGGGTTTCTACTGATGTTGTCAATGGAAATGAAGAGGGGATTGATAATGAAGAAGTCTTGCTTAAACTTAATCGTGTGGTTCTTGAAGGCAAAGATGAAAAAGCCAGGCGAGAGATGAAAGGCTTGGTGTCGAAGATGCTCCATGAGAATTCTTCTCAGAATGATCTTCGGAAGGAGTCATTATACTCGGCATGTGATGATTGTATGCAGTTGCTTCGTCACCACTTTTTGCGGGCCGCGGATTCGGATCTATAGGATGTGAGTCAAATTGCACGACAAGCAGATAATTTGTATTGGATTTTGGATTTTTGATTGATAGACAAATTGCCGAAGATTGGAGAAAATATAACTGAAGGTACACCTGATATGCATGAAGCTATTGATGTAAGTCTTAATTGTTGCTTAACATTAAATTAGGTGTCTATGCTTCTTGTGTGTTCTTATACAATAGATATGTTTTGCTATTACGTACTAACATGACATTTGGCTAACGGTAATCTAAATATACTTTTAAACAGAGTATAATTAATATTTTTCTCGTAAAATGGCCACTGCTTCTTATAAATGATATCTTTATATATTTTCCCTTAACAGTGCTATAGGGAAGTGACTAAGGGTATGTATGGAGATCTTGGCAAAGTTATGGAAGGATACAACCAGTGGTATGATGGAATAGGGATTTTCAATTTATTAATGTCTTTATTCATTAAATTAGATTGATAATCTTTCATTGTGCAGGCCACAAAATCCTCCAAAGTTCAGAGTTCTTATGGAGGAATATATAAGTCTTTGCAAAAGGCATGCTTTTTCCTATCCTATTTATCTTTTCTGTGGTGTAAGTTCCTTCGGCTAAAGTTGTTTTTCTTATGTTGTTCTTTTGGTTTGAGCAGATCTCGCAAAGAAAATAATGCGCGGAATTGCTTTTGGTCTTTTCAGTTGCATGATTTCACCTCTATTTTATTTCTGTCATATTCTTTGTCTTTATTGTTTTATACCTTTATTTAATTCAACCTCATTTGTGTTGTGAAACTGCTGAAGGTAAGAAACCTATCTGGCGAATAACCAGAGATGACACTTGATGCTTGATTCTTGATGCTTTGCCTGGATGATGACACTTGTTATTGTCACCTTCTATTTTGTTGGAAATAACCAGAGAGAATACTTGGAACTGTTTTCCTTATCACACTTCATATCTGTTATGTGATTTACACCTATAGGCTGATCATGTTTTTGACCTCTCATTTAGTGGGAATGTATGGCACTCTAAGAGGAAGGAACATATAAAAGTGATTGTGAGATACATAACACAATTCCATGACTGCTTCACCTTCCTCATGCATGTTGTAGCAAGACAACTTTAGTTTCATAGAAATTTTTACTTGTCATTGTGAAACTAAAATGTCATAAAACAAAAGTCATTTGTTTGATTGAGCACTAAGTTTTCTTGTTATATACTCCACACTTCGAATTCGTGGTAAGTGGTCATAGCATCTGTATAGTCATATCTTTATCAAACGCCACAATGTTTAGTACATCATGTTCCTTTGTCAGTGTCTCTTACTTTCTGGGCCGGTCTGTAATGATTTTAGATGCTTGATTTCTGGTCTGTAAAGTCAACCTGTATTATTATACTATTCTTCAGTAGTATTATTTTGTTTTTAATTCTTGGAGTGCAAGTTTGTGAGCTTGCCGGCCAAATGGGCAATATTGTCATCCTATAGACTCGGTTCAAAAATTGTTATGCATGATTGTGAAAAGGAAAAAATATTTGCCCATACACTTAGAACATGATGCGTGTGTCACCAATTTTAAGATGTCGCCAAAGTATATGAAAGACTTATTGGTGGGTGATAATTGGCTTGACTTTTTAATATGTATTAACTAAATGTCATTCATATGTAGACAAGGGTACAACCCAACGGCAATGACTGTGGATATTATGTAATGAAGAATATGATTGACATTGTCTCTGCTAGTGTTACAAACAAATGGGCGGGGGTATTATATTTTGCTTTATTCATCTCTTGGATTCTGAAAGTGTTTCGCTATTCTGTGTTTAAGGAGTAATTCATATTTGGCTCTAGAATTTAAGAGTTTTGGTTTTCTGTTTTAATGTTCTTTTAGTAACTATGTAATTTTGAAGTATGACATATACTATTATCTTGCTAGAATGTCATGACAGTCTAGAGGTCTACAATTTTTATGTATTGGATTATTTGCTTATCATATATTAATTATATTGTGCAATCTTATGTTCAGCCTTGCTTCTAATTATTCATAATTATGTTGTGGTGAGCTTGCATTTTGAATTTGCTTGGTCTGGTGTATCTTTAGTTAGTTGAATCTTGTTAGTAATTTTGCTGTCTTTTTTATTGACTGCACTGGTACTGTTTTGAAAATAGCCTAACAAGCTCTTGGTACTGTTTTGATTGACTGCACTGTTTGGTTCTGTTGGTAAATTAATTTATCAAAGTCCTATGTGTACTATAAGTGGCTAAATTAATTTATTTACATATTGTAGGTGTTCAATGATCCAATGTCATTAACAGATGAGGACTTGTATGAGATTCGAAATCGCTGGGCAACTTGTTTTCTTGACCTATATAACCTTGAGAATGATTATGACGGTGGTGATGAGGAAGGGATCTAGGTTGGTGTGAAGTTATTATGTGACTTGTTTTGATACTGCCGCAAGTTATTATGTGACTTTATTGTTTTGATTTTGGATATTGAATGGTTGTATAACTAATGACATGTTACTTTGTATTTGTTATGGTCGTATTAACTTAATTTGGATGTACTTTGAATGCGGTGGAACTTGTAGTATCATGTGCTCAATTTTTAATTTTGGATCGTTTTTATTGTGAAGTTACATATGTTTATTTGCAAGTTATGTTTTGGATACTAGCATATTGGTTAAAAAAAATGCAGGATTATAAAAAAAAAAAATATTTGAAGCTTTTACATCTGAGGACAGTTTTGGCAGATGTGAAGAGAGACGCTTTTACAACTGTGAAAATGTCAAGTCAGATGTAAAAAGTCGAATTAAATTTTAAAAAATAATTTAAAATATGATTTTCACATCAGCGGAACAACGAACCAGATGTAAAATGTGCACTTTTTACATCTGACGGAGCCAGTTGTAAAAAGTGTCCAACTTACTATAACTCGTAGGTTTATGACTGACTTTTGCTAGATGTAAAAGGTGTTTTTCGCTAGATGTAAAAAGTGTTTTCTGCACTAGTAAAAATGCATACAACCATGAGATAATATTAACTCTTTTTCATCACTAGTTGATGCACTATTTTCACAAACCTGACAATGTAATATGCAATCCTTTATTTTTCCTTGTCCCTGTCAATCCAATTATCAAGCATGAAAACAAATGGCAATTGCAAAATTTAATTAGTTAAAATAATATGATATACCAGAATTATCAATTGATTAATATGATATATATATAATATGTGAACAATTGTATACATTTAAATAGATTGTACAATATAAAGTAGCTAAGACATGCCAATCTTGTCTGATTGGGATTATTCTCCATCGATTGAGCCTTGAGTTACTACATTAGCTCAAGTGGAACCACCACATCTTCAATCATTCTTCTAACCTGCAATGAAGATTATAAGTTAACAAAAAGCATAGCAAAAGACATGTTCAGCTAAAAAGTAAAAAACTTGAATTCATTCTTTCCCTTTTCAATTCCAACACAAATCTAATCTTACATCATCTACCAATAAACACTTACACAAACACCTCATGGAATCTAGTCAATAAAATTTCAACACTATCATTGGATCAAAGTGGCATTACTCTAATCAGCTAACAAAATTGAAAAACCATTAAGTGACGGTAAATAAGGTTGCATTAATATGCATGAACCACAACTATGTACTCTGCCCTGAACCTTTAAGCAAGCAGGACCACTCCAATGAGAATTCACATTAAGTCACATGACAAATCTATGAAGAAATCGGTCTAACTCAGGTGAAGACATAACAGATACAAAATTAATATATATGAAGTTATGAACTGACAATCAATTTAGTGAAAAATTGATTTTAGGGTTAATAGGTCGTTACCCCCCTGCTAAGTGGGCGTGTTTTGCAATACCCCCTTACTAAAAATTCTCTAAAGATTCCCCCCTTGCAAAGTTTTTTGTTTAGGATTCCCCCCCTAAATCCACACCTTGTCTGCTGACTAAGCTAGAATCTACACGTGGCAAGCCGAATCTGGACACGTCAACTGCCACGTGGATTTATTTAATTTAAAATTTAATTTTAATGCCATGTCAGCAGCCACGTCATTTAAAGAAAAAAATTAAAAAAAACAGAATATAACATTTTAATTAGGGTTAATAGGTTTCGTCATCTCCAACGGAGAAACCAGACCTCCAAGTTTGACTCCAACCGCAACAACGATCGTTTTCGCAAACTTTTTCTCCAATTCAAAACGCCAACGTTTGGATCAAATTGAAGAGAAAAAACCTCTGGAAGATTCACGTAAGCTTTTTCAACGTCTATGGACTGACGAAGACGAGATGGAGCTCTTACAAGGTCTTCTCGATTACACAACGCAGAGAGGTTCCTCTCATCACAACGACACCGCTTAATTCTACGATCAAATCAAATCGAAACTCCAACTCGATTTCAACAAAAACCAGCTCGTAGAGAAGATCCGAAGGTTGAAGAAGAAATACCAAAACGTTCTAAACAAAATCAGTTCCGGTAAGGAATTCGTCTTCAAAACCGCTCACAATCAAGCTACTTTTGAAATCTCGCGCAAGATCTGGAACAACGTGGCGCCAATCGGCGGTGATATTGCCATTGACGACGAAGAAATCAACCTCAATCCTAGTCCCAACCCTAACTGCAAGATATGTTGTTGTTAATACAGCAGAAACAACAACAACACCTACAATTACTACTACTCCTAATACTAATCCTGCCGTTAATGCTAATAATTACAGTAACAATTGTAGTAGTAACATTGGGAACAGTGTAGCAGGTGTGATTGAAGAGACAGTGAGGAGTTGTTTATCGCCGTTGTTGAAGGAATTGATGACCAATGCAATGGGAGGACCGTTCGGAGCAAGAGGCGGTGGCGGTGGTGGTTTCGCGATGAATCCGCTGCAGTTGATGAATTTAGGTTTTGGAGAAGTGGTAGATGAAAAATGGAGGAAGCAACAGATTTTGGAATTGGAAGTGTATTCAAAGAGATTGGAATTAGTTCAAGATCAGATCAAAGCATCTATTGATGAATTGCGTTCTGTTGGTGGATCAACCTTTTAGTTAATTTTCTTGTTTTTTAATTAACTTAGTGATTAGTGTTAAAGTTATTGTAATTCTTCAACTTTATCTTCTTCATGTTTAATTTATATACAGATTTGCTTCCTAATTTATCCACCGACATGGTTGATGAATGAATTGATACTCTATAGTTTAGCAGAACTTTTTTTTAACTTTTTAAAATTCGTTTATTTATTTGGATTGGCAAATTCATTTTAAAATTTTTATTTTTTAATTTAAGAACAAATAATTAAAATGTTATATTCTGTTTTTTTCTTAATTTTTTTCATTAAATGACGTGGCTGCCACGTGGCAGTTGACGTGTCCAGATTCTGCTTGCCACGTGTAGATTCTAGCTTAGTCAGCAGACAGGGTGTACATTTAGTGGAGGAATCCTAAAAAAAAAACTTTGCAAGGGGGGAATCTTTAGAGAATTTTTAGTAGGGGGTATTGCAAAATACGCCCACTTAGCAGGGGGGTAACGACCTATTAACCCTTGATTTTAAAATTCTGCAATCTCCACATGACAAAAATTGATTTTGAATGAATAATTTCAGTTAAAAGTTATGTTTTACAAATCTTATCTTACCAATAAATGCGTAAAATCTTGCCGATGAATGAGGAACTCTTCAATAAAATCAACAATCCTGTACAAAAAATAACTATAAAGTAATTTTCTAAATAGACAGCTTGTCAAGGATTTTGTTTCATCTTGGGTCATGAAACTAATTTGTGTAATATTATTTGACATGTTGCTTTTGTCATCCATTTCACTTGTTCCTCTTATAGATGGACCGTTTGGTGATTAAACAGAACTAAAATACGTATGAAATCTCAAAAGTGAAATACATGCTAAATCAAACCAAATGCTAATCAGAAATTGAACAATGAGAATGAGAAGAAATTGAACGCTAAACCCTAATTTACTAATACTATGACAGATTTAAAAAAATTGAACACTAAACACTAACTATCACAGAACACATCATTCAGTGCACATCAAACCCTAATTGTTATGAAATCAAATCGTTTTAGGAAACTTACCACAGATGAATTTGAGCCACGTGTGTCGAACAACCGATAATCTGAAGAAGGATTGTGCAAATCAGAAAATTGAGAAAATCGAAAAATACCTTCTAGCAAAATACAGTTTCGCGATCTGCGAAAGGGGAGATGAGAGATCGAAAACTGCATGAAGGTGAGAACGCAAGAGGATTGTCCAAAGACCAGAGGACATATAATCTTACTGATATTATATGGTTTATGGCTTAAGCATTTAAGTTCATGAAATTCTGTTATGGCTATCTTTACAAGTTAAAATTTGCAAACAGAAAGGAGTGAGAAATGGAGAGTTTCTTGATCTGGTTCCAATAAATTAAGAAGAATAGAGATGTATAAGCTTGCCTTAGCAAGATAGATCCAATTCTATCTTAGAAGGTGTTTGTGCACCTACATTAACGCTTTAAACCAAAATTGCTATATGATTAGAAAAGATAGTAAAAACAAACACTTTACTAATACAATTGCTCGAAAACAAGAACAGGAACAAAAACTAGGTTTTCAAAACCAGCCTTCATTATCTCATAAGTTAATAAACTAATTACCAACAAAATTTATATTCTCTGGTTCGAATCCTATTAAGATACATTCACGTGAAAGTGGATAAATTTGAGTGTAAAAATCACATTTAGAGACAAAAACTATAACTACTGATTTGAAGTTAGAATCAATTCTTTTTTTTTTGGTACAAAAGTTAGAATCAATTCTAATCACTATTAGAAACACTAAACATATCAAAATCAATTTTAAGTCTTAAAGAATCACCTTTTGGCTCTCCCGACAGTGAATCCAACACACGCACTAACTACAAATTAAAAGAACAGGAGATTAACAAACACAATTGTAAGAACATGAAGTACAGAAATCAATGCTAACAATATTGCCCAAAACTTGATTTTTCTGCTACTTTGGTGTTTAAATTTGACTTAATCGTTGATAGTGTGACTTTGAGAGCTGAAGAGATGAAGTTACTAACCTTGGAAGTATAAGAAGAAAAACAACCAAAACCGCTGGTAAACCAAAATAAACCGCCGGTTCACTAAAACCACACCGGCGGTTCACCAAAACTGTTGCTGTTATTTTTTTGTTTTTATATTAGCAACAGTTCTACAAAATTGTTGCTATCTATGTGTTGCAAATAACAATTTTTTTTTGTAGTGTAGATACAGTAAAAGAAAAGATTATTTTCTTGAAAAAAATTACAAGTTTCAACAATGATAAGATAATCCCTAACTCTTAAAAGAAAAAAAAAGATAAGTCCAAATAGTACAGATCTCTGTCATGGTCATCATACAAATTCACCGACTCATTGTCTATCACAAACTCACACTCTTTCCTGCAAGCAGCAACAATTTCTCACCAGAAATATTCTCTAATCCTTGTTCCCTTCCTTCTTCCTCATTAACAACAACATTACAATGGCAGCAACATGCAGACACTTACAAAGGGTAATAAGGGAAGACAGTTTTGGGAAATAAAAAGTGAAATTCAGAATTGATTCTAGTAAACGTAGAAGCTCCAAATCCTAGCTTCAAAGAGAATCGATTTTGGCTCCCTAGAATTGATTTTGGATGACAATACCAAACATGAATAATTTTCACTTTCACAGTAGGAGCAAGAAAAAACGTACGTTTTGGGTCCTAGAAGCCAAACCATAACTCTTTTAAAATAATATACGACAATTTTCTTGATATAATTCATATGTGCAACACATCACTCATAAAATAGATGCTATTTACCTTACCTTATGTTTTAGCCGAGAACTATTTCTAAAAGTGACTTTTAATGAGGTCAACGGTACTTGCAACCTTTACCTCCGAGTAGTATGATAATATTATACTCCCTCTCTCCTAACTTTAGTTATTTTAGAGTTTTGTACGTGAATTAAAAAATAATAAAAATTGACAAGTTAATTGATTTTTATCTTTACTTTATTAAGAAAGATATACCCCATTTAATAAATGTTTTACTCTTTGTTAGAATATAAATGGTAAGATATGATTAAGGGTGCGTTTCTTTAAGCTTTAAAAAATGATTTTTTTTTTAAAATCTAGAGATTTTTTTTGTAGAGATTTTAAAGAAAATATAAAGCTACTTTGTGTTTGTTTACAATCATAAAAATCTTCTTTTTTTAAAAAAGAAGTTCATACACTTAGATTCTTTAGTTTTAAAAAAATAGATTCTTGAAAAGCTATTAGAAATAGCTTTTCATTTTGGGGCTAAAAATAATTTTTTTAAGAAAATGATTTTTTAAAAAATCTATAACAAACACTATCAACATTACAAAATGAATTTTTTTAAGAAAAAAATAAATTTTTTCTTAAAAAACTCCCAAACAAACACACGCTAATTGTGTCTTAATTTCTTAAAAGAACCAAAGTTTTTGGACAAAACTAAAACACCAAAAAGACTAAATATTTGGGACGGAGTGAATACTATTTCTTGATGTCCAAATCGCCAAAATAATTGAATGTCAAATTAAAATTAGACATCTCTCATTTACTTGTCACAGTAAATAATGTAAACAAAGTATATTGGGTGCGTTTGTTTAAGCTTTAAAAAAATGATTTTTTTTAAAAAAAAAATAGAGATTTTGAAGAAAATCTAAAGCTACTTTGTGTTTGTTTACAATCATAAAAATCTATTTTTTTAAAAAAAGAAGTTCATACACTTAGATTCCTTAGTTTTAAAAAAATAAATTCTTGAAAAGCTATTAAAAATAGCTTTTCATTTTGGGGCTAAAAATAATTTTTTTAAGAAAATGATTTTAAAAAAAATCTATAACAAACACTATCAACATTACAAAATGGATTTTTTAAGAAAAAAATAGATTTTTTCTTAAAAAAATCCCAAACAAACGCACTCATAATCACAGTACACAAGTTATAGCTCAACTAGTAGAAATGTTGAAATTGATAGTATTGAGTGTCATGAACGAGGTTCGAACTCCGATCCTTCCTCCA
Source organism: Trifolium repens (assembly GCA_030408175.1). NCBI lineage: Eukaryota > Viridiplantae > Streptophyta > Magnoliopsida > Fabales > Fabaceae > Trifolium > Trifolium repens. The sequence continues at coordinate 28,176,576 of CP125851.1, forward strand.
CTATGTGTGTGTGAGTTTTCAATTGCTTATCATTTCGTCTAGTGGCGTAATCAGAAAATTTTCATAATCTGGGCAAAATCTCAATTCTACACTAAAAAATCTTAATTTTAAATAAAATATCTTTGTTTTACCTTAAATTAATTCCTAAAAATAATTCAATTTTACCCTATACTAAATCCTAAAATATCAAAATATTTTGGCCGAATCCAGACTGATTGGGCCTTAACTCTGGCAATAATTTCGTCTATCTAAAAAAGAAAAGTATATAAATCACAAGCAGGGCCAGTCCATAGCCTATACAAACTAGGTTACCACATATGAATTAAAATTTTGTCACGGTAAATCGTGCTTAAATAGAGTCTTTACATATTTGTCACGATTCAACCGTAGTTAAATCGGATCAATACACATTTTGGCAGTTGAAGCCTGACTAAATTAAAACACCTACACATAGTTCCCAAATTAATATTACAAACAACAAATGATTGGTTGCCCTCTATGAAGTCCTGATACTATAAAAATGGTGAAGTATCGTGTCCGATACGTCTTCGATATCGATACTCGTCCGATACTCGTATCGGAAAATATCGGTTAAATCTTTATTTTTAAATAAAAAAATAATATCTGATACAATCCGTGTTTTCTGGTGAATGTCAAACTATTATGTTGTTACACGGGTAACTAACTATGTCTTTTTTTGGATAGTACTGGTGATGTTTTTTTGGATAGTACTAATGATGTTCTTTTTGTATAATCCTTAACTTAAGATGTATAACTTAAAATATACTAGTGATCATTATTTTTTAGGACAATATTAATGAGACACAAATACTTAACTTAGTATTAATGATTTAATTTATTATAATTAGTATTTTTTGTCTTTGTCACTGTTCTGAAGTCACTATGGTGTCGTACTATATAACAGATTGTTAAGTATTTGGGTTTGTCCCAAAATTCTAGTATAAGAATGGATGTTTTATGTTTTTATTTGGTCAGCTGCAGGACCTATATAATTGTCTGCTATTGCTACAAGATGAACTTGTTAAAGAGGCTTGATGTCATGGCTATTATATATTTTTTGAGCTATTATATGTCTTTAGTTAGGACTGATGAACCCTTGTATGTTGAGCCTCAAACTGTTTTGCTCTTGTGCAAGCTGATTGGCTTGTTTGTACTCCTTGTACAATGAACTATTGGCGTTTATAATAATAATATAAATAATAATAATAATAATAATTTTTTGTCTTTCAAAAAACAATTATCATTATCAATATTATTGATTTTAGTCATGTTTATATATTGTGCATTTATATATTTAATTTTTAAATAACGTATCGCGCCAGTATCAGATATGGATTTTTTTAACTTTTCCCATATCGGCGTATCAATATCGTATCGTATCTGTATCGTGTCGCGTATCGGGACTTCATAGGCTGCCCTAGATCGAAGGAAACAAAATCATGTATGACTCAGCAGCATGATTCATCTTCTAATTCTTCAAGCAACACCCAAATTCATTCAAGTAACCGGGCCTTCTAATAATCCTTTTGGGTCAGCCCATGGTACTTTTGTTTTGTGTGATTTATTTTTGCCGCTCTGGCGCTCTACAATTTTACTAAAATATTTATATTCGCTATTTGGGTAGCTAATACATCCCAAAAACATCTTAGTATAGTTGTTTTTAAAACGTCTGCTACATAAGTAGTGGATCACATTTTTCAAAAGATTCTCATTTTTATAATGTCCACTATTTATGTGGCGGAAGAATAAAACAAAAAAAAAGTAGGGCATGCGAGAAACAGGTAAGATGGACGAAGCAAATCTCTTGTTTTTTTTTTTCATTGGAGTTGGACTTGCTGCAAGTGCACGTCACTTTTTCTTTTCTTCTTCTTCTTCTTCTTCTAATTTTCAATATTATAGTTTATACTCAACTAGTGAAAATTACTAAATTATTAAATGAAATCTTTTTTATCATTAAGGGCCCGTTTGTTTTGATTTTCTTTTAAATGGATTTTATAGTGTTACATAATTTTGTGTAAAAAAATTACAAAGAAACTTTTTATAAAAGCTTCAAATGAAAATTTGGTTTGAATAGTTATTCTTAAAATGTCATTTTAGGCATTTCATCATGTTATTGAAATTTTTTTTGGATATCAATATTTCAAAAAAATCACTTAATTTGAAGCTATTTCAAATAGATTTTCATAAAATTCATTTTTGAAAAAACTTTTTGAAAAAATTGCGATTTTAACTATGTTTTGATCTTTAATAATGTATGTTTAGGTTATATGATGTCAAAATTAGTGTTTCAATTTAGAAAAAATAAATATAAAAAAACTTGTAATATTTTAAAAAACGGTTTTACAAAATCTATTTTAAAAAATACAAATAAAAAATTCATTTTCTTAAAGATGAAACAAACAGACCCTAAAATCGACCCAATTAATCATTATTTTAAATAATGTGCAAAACTCAAATAAAATACCTAAAAATGAGGCGATGGGGAGTAATATTTAAAACTAAATCCTTAAGTCAATAAAACCTTGATGCTTTGTTAGTAAAAATGGCTCACAAATTTCAATGGTGTTGGAGCATGGCGTTTATGCATCTATGTTCTCTCTAATCTCCTGCTAAATTTGCATAACTGTTTGGTTTTGTATCCGTTTTGCTTCTGGGTGGTCTTGGTTTTGTTTGTTTCATTTTTTGCTTGGTTATGTAACTGTGATATAAATATGTCAAAAGTAAGTTTGATGCTTAATGTTGAATTCGTTTAATTTAACTTTAATTTTGTACTGAACTCGAATAGGTATCCGATACAAAGACCAACTAATCGAAGGGAACTAATCCCACCGTCCACTTGTGGGGGCCATATTTAAAGCCAGAGACAATTGAATCTAAGACATTCACAAGAGCAAACTTTAAGGACTCAAGCCAACACACTCAATTGGGTTTCCATTTTCTTAACATTGATATCAAATTAACCAACAACATGACACATGTAGTATATATATTTGGATTTATTAACTATTTACTCTAAGGCTTTGTTTGCGAGTTTGGAGGGGAGGGGAAGGAATGGTTTTGAAAAAAAAGGAAGAAACAAGTGGAAGGAATAGAGAAGTTTGGGAGGGAAGGAGCTTGGAGGGTTATTTTTTCTTCATAACACAAAAACCCCCCAATTTGGGGGAACTCAAAAATCGCATTGGATGGGGTTTGGAGGGGGCTTGGAGGGTTTATATAAATTCTTCAAATTTAATTAATGTTGTTATGATATTCTTAAATTCATAATATATTAATCGTAAATATTTATTTGTCATTCTCTATAAAAAATACTTTCTCAAAAAATGTAAAAGATTTTTCTAATTTTCTCTCTATTTCCCTCCCTCCAAAGCCCTCCCCTCCCTTCCTCTCCCTTCCCCTCCAAACTCGCAAACAAAGCCTAAGAGCATCTTCAATAAAGGTATCAAAAGAAGTTTCATAAACTAATAATGATTCGTATCTTACTTTTTTTTAATTATTGAAGTTCCATGACAGGGCATAGAGGGTATCAAAATTGATGATACTGTACCTTATTTAAGGTATCGTATCGTCAATTTAATATTACTCTTTTTTGTATATCAAATTAAATAGAATGAATTACTTGTTAGTAATATATGATACTTTAAAGTGGTATCACCATTTAAGCAAAATATGTATGAATTGCATAAGTATTACATGATATTATAACTTATAAGGACCACATTTTTGAATTATATGATATTCAAAGTGGCATCAAGATTGAAAATGTTATAAGAGTTTGAGATGAGACAATCGCCTATATAAATACTATAAACTAGTATGATAGCCCGTGCCGTGCACGGGATAATTTTCTTTTTAAATATTATTTATGTGTTTGTTTTGAAATATTATTTGAGTAATTTGGTTTAAAATTTTATAATAAAATGGAGATATATAGTTTTTGAGTTATATAGGTTTAACGGTGTTACAGAAAAGAGCGAGATAGAGTATTCATTTGCTTCCCGTTCTACACTATTAGGAGTTTTTTTTTTCTCATCTTCATCCCCGGGACTATATAGAAGCTCTATAAATATAAAATAATTATAAACTTTACGGCCTTAAGATTTTTTGGCAGCATTGTTTTCTATAAAATTAAAATATACCAAGATTCTTTGATTGCGATAAATTCCCTCAAGGATGGTTGTCTGCTAAATCATCTTCAACCGAGTTTTTTATTTTATTTTAAAGGTTGCCTATATCCTTTTTTATTTTATATTATTTAGAAGGTTGTCTATATTTTTTTGCAAATATCTATGAGATTAATTTTATTTAGTTTATTTGAGTATGAAAATACAATATATGTTTCAGAATGTTAGATGAGCATAGTGGAATGTAAAGTACTCCCTCGTTCCCCGTTCAACAATGCTGATAGATTCTCTCTCTTTATCTCCCAAGACTTTGTAAGGACTCCATCAACATAAAATAATTGTAAATTATATATTATTTTTCAAATGAGTTTTTACATACTTTGACCCCTGATCCTATTCTTAGATTTTTCTTGTCACCGTAACACAAAGAATTAATCTTCACGTGTGAGCGTCAAATGGAAAAAAATCTATCTGTAAATCTCCACTCACATTGATATATTAACATCTTTGGAAAGGCTTGAACGAAAGTTTATGGAAAGTTTAAAATTGCAATTATAAAAAAATTCTAAAGATTATAAAAAACTAAAATTATATTAAATTATTTTAGGTTTTCCATAGATTCATCAGCTGAAGCTAATTCTAATGAAAGTGTGGCAGACACGAAATATGGATAACTCTCGCAATCATAATTCAAATTTAATTATTTAAGGTGCATTTTTAATATTGGAGGTGAAAAGTGTTACGCGTTTTACATTATACACCAATAATAAATTCTCTCTCTCTCTCTCTCTCTCTCTCTATTTCTATATCTCTCTGACACGATAATTTTCATGTTTTAATGATATTTATTTACTTATGTTTTTTTTAAGGTTGTCTATGTCGCAAACTCGCAAACAAAGCCTAAGAGCATCTTCAATAAAGGTATCAAAAGAAGTTTCATAAACTAATAATGATTCGTATCTTACTTTTTTTTAATTATTGAAGTTCCATGACAGGGCATAGAGGGTATCAAAATTGATGATACTGTACCTTATTTAAGGTATCGTATCGTCAATTTAATATTACTCTTTTTTGTATATCAAATTAAATAGAATGAATTACTTGTTAGTAATATATGATACTTTAAAGTGGTATCACCATTTAAGTAAAATATGTATGAATTGCCTAAGTATTACATGATATTATAACTTATAAGGACCACATTTTTGAATTATATGATATTCAAAGTGGCATCAAGATTGAAAATGTTATAAGAGTTTGAGATGAGACAATCGCCTATATAAATACTATAAATTCATCGATGAATTTATTCAATTAATATTTATACAACAAACTTATAATTTAATTGAATGAAGATTAAACGACTAAATGTAGACAAATTATGTAAATTGTGTTCACACAAATTATTTTAAGAAAGTACTGGTGGATCCCATTTTGGTTAAACCATACCCGTGACTCTAATTTGTCCATACTTCATAATATGATTACCATTATATTATCATCATACTAATACAGTACTTATACAAACTAATCATATAAAATTGCTTAGCGGGATAAGTTCCACCGAGAACATGCCATGACCCAAAACGCGTTGAAAACTTTTATTTGCTTTTAAAAGTAATTAGCACTCAAAGGTCACAGGCTAATCTGAAATAGATTTAGATTTGTTTTAAATTAATAAAATTTTCAAGTCAATAATAATAGACATGTCTAGAAAGGATTAATAAGAATGTAATGTAAAACGGTTTTAGGAATAAAAAATGAATATGAATTTACGATCAACATTTGATGGACTCTAGCTAGTTAATTACTTAAGTAGGCTTATCTGGCTTATTTTTTTCAACCCTGAAGATTTTGTGACGCAGATGACATAGAATTAGCGAGAACAAACAAATAACACAAGTTATAAAGCTTGGATAATACATACATTATATATTGCCTATCTTAAAAGGAACCGCAAAAAGATAGCAACGACAACGAGAACCAACAAGATAGTACTCAAAAATCAAATCAAAATATAGTAATAATAATAATAATAATAATAATAATAATAATAATATGACCAATATATATACATATATAGAGTCATAGACTAGCTGATGATTGAGAAGTGATCTTTGTATATTCATGTTATAAAGAAGTTTTTAATTTGTTTTTGGTACATAAAGAAGTGTTATAACTTTAATAAATCATAATAGTAACTTTAGAAAAGTAATTATTTTGAACATTCCTTCGAATTAGTTATTATACGTACTATTTTTTAAATGACAAACTATATTATTTATATTAGCAATGAAAATCAAAAGAGTACAAGGAGGCTTATAAAAAAAAACAGTACAAGGAGTATTAGAAGTATTCAAGAACAAATAACAAAGAGCAGTGCTATATACCGCGAAGCAAAAATTAGGAAATGTAGAGAGTAGGAATTAAAGAGAGATACAGAGAGAGAAATAAACTCATGTGCTTAAGCATGATAATGAGAGGAATTAAAGAGAGAGAGAGAAATCAAAGTAGAGTAGGGGGAACAAAGGAAAGTTGAGTAATGAAGAAAATGAGATAAGTTTTTAATATTTCACGAGAAAAACATGAAGAAAGAAAAATATATATTTTTTCTGCTCTTACTTGATTCAATAGAAAATGAGATGACAAATGTAAAATGACAAAAATTACCTTCAATAAAGATTGCCAATGATAAAAATGTAAAATATACTCTCAATATTCAAAAACTAATTTAGTAGGAAAATAATATGTTTTACCAAGAGGACATCACCCTAAATTTTAATTAGAATAAAAAATGCATAAAATTGCAATTTCTTTTTTGCCAAACATAAAACATTGCAATTACAAAGGGTTAAAACTTAAAACTAAAAGTGGAGAAACCATTTGCACTCTCATTTTGTCCAATTTGGAGAATTGGCCATATGTGGGGGCTCGAATATATGTTTTTCTTTTCTTTCCGTGTTTTCTCATTCATTAAACTTAGAAAAGTTATTTAGAATCGAATTTCAATTTCACCTTTTCACTATGTTAAGTGCCTTCCCAAAAGATACATTGAAATTTAAAACGATAAACTCATGTGATACATAATGTATATCGTGAAATATAAGCACAAATGAGCAGTTAAATAAAGTTCATAATTTTTTGTCAAAACTATCTTCTTTTTTCCCAAGGTTTTAAATAGCGGTCGCGGTCACGGTCGCGGTCGCGTTAAGGATTTCGCGATTTCGGCCATTACGGTTGTCGCGTTACGGATTACGGTCGTCGCGGTGTGAATTAATCACAACATTAGACAATCTTATTAAAATTATTATACTATAATATATGTATAACAACTTAAATGTGAGATAAATGTATATATAGTTTTGATCTAGAAAAGAGTTGAAAAAAGATACTCCTTTATAATGTATGTTCATATTTGTACTAAAAATGTGATTTTTATTGGAAAAAATGGAAGTTTATATCTATTTGCATTTTGTCGCGGCTGTATTGCGTTTCGTTGCGGCCGTATCGGTGTTTTGTCGCGGCCGTATCGGCGTTTCGTCGTGATTTTCTTTCACCATGTAAAAACGGTAAAAAACGGTAACGATAGGCACCAAAACCTTTTTGTCGCGGCCTTTTTCGCGGTAACGGACCCTGATTTAAAACCTTGTTTTTTCCTATATATGTTCTCTTTATTTGAGCTAATTTATTTGAAGTACACTAAAATATGAACACTTCTTTCAATTGTGATTTGAACTTTAATTTGCTAAGTTGTAGGATAACTATAACAATGTTGTTAGACTCAACTTCGGTCGAATATAGCTACCTTCTTTAAATTGATCTGCTATCATTCAAATATATCCTGACGATATTTATCCTTATGCCATAAAAAAAAAATATATATTCTTAATTTTCTAATAAAGTAAATTTAGGATGATGGAATTGTTCCCCAATCTAAAAAAAAAAACCTTAAAATTTACATAATACTTACAAAAATATTTACATTTACCCCTCCAAAATAAAATTTAGATATCCTTAATTATGATTATGTGTGTATGAGGTGAATATTATTCAAAATCCAAGAGCTTTGATAATTGATGTCAGTCACACATCAACCCACAAGTATCCAAACACCTATTTTATGGGTATATAGTATATACTCTGCCAGCTAAAATTAATGTCCTTTTACATGATTGCATCATAATCTTAACTTATCTTAACTCCATTTAATTTTTTTAATATAGCTATTATTGTTTAGGGTTAGTTCCTACCCAACTCAGCCCACTTTGGCATGTTCCAAAACACATCATGAACACTATATAAACCCCATTTACCACTAAATAATCTTCACATCCACTCTCCATCTCTAAATTAAGTTCTAAAAAAGAGTAATTTAATTAAGATGGCTTCCAAAACTTGTTCCACTCTTGCTATTTTCCTCACAATTAACCTCCTCTTTTTTTCACTTGTTTCAGCTTGTGGTTCTTACAAATGCAACCCTACACCAAACCCAAGCCCAAAACCAAAGCCAAATCCAAATCCAAATCCTAACCCAACCCCTTCAAGTGGATCATGCCCACGTGATGCACTCAAACTTGGTGTATGTGCCAATGTCCTAAATGGATTGTTGAATATAACATTAGGTCAACCACCAGTGACCCCTTGTTGTTCCCTCCTAAATGGCCTTGTTGATCTTGAGGCTGCAGCATGTCTTTGCACTGCCCTTAAAGCCAACATTTTAGGCATTAATCTTAACCTTCCAATTTCACTTAGCTTGCTTCTCAATGTTTGCTCAAGGAAAGTCCCACATAATTTCCAATGTGCCTAATTAAGTGTGATAATATGGGGTATGCACAATAAATAAAATCATATATCAATGTGTCATTTGTGGGGTTTCGTTTGTTTTATGAATTCTTTTGATGGGTGTTTGTTTATTGTACGTGCATGGATGATTATTAACGGCTTGTTATAGTCTTTCCATTCACTATTTGTTTTGTATTGTCAGAGTATTACAAAAAATAAATTCCATGGTTTTGTTATATGTAATCAAATCGTAAGGGAATTAAAGATTGTGAGATGGTGTCATTTATTTGATTGAGAAATTATTTATTTATATACACATATTTGTATGTTTAGGGTCTGTTCAAAAATTAAAATACAAAAATCTTGTGTAATAAACTTTTTTTAAAATGGTAGTTTTGAAAATTGATTTTATTTTTTAGTTTTAAAAAACTTAAAAGTTAAAACTAGTAAAAAATGCTTCACTTTTTAGTTTAACTTTTCAGGTTGTGAAACCTAAAATTGAAAACATGCTAGTCCGAGGTGGAGTTGTTCATGGGTTGGGGAGGGCCATGACCCACCTAAAATCCCAATTTATATATATATATATATATATATATATATATATATATATATATATATATATATATATATATATATATATATATATAAAATGCGTTGCATTTATAAATTAATTTTCTAATATGTTCTAGTGGTAAACATGATTTTATTGTAAAAAAAAATGGCTTATAGAAAAACATTATAAACACGCAGTGGCGGAGCTAGCCCGAAATATTGGGGGGGGGGGGGGGGGGGGGCGCAAAAAAAATTCTAATTTACAAATTAAATATGCAAATTATATTGTATGCAAAATATTTAAATTATAATAAAAATATACTTGATTATAAAAAAAAATTAAACTACTTGACATTTGATCCCCCACCCTTAAAATAATATATTATTCCTGAAGCACAACTTGAAATCATATATAGATTGAGTAATTCAATTTGGATGTTTGACCTCTTTATGGATGTTTGCTTCATACTTCAAAAAACAACAAAACTAAAGAAAACAACAAATCTGTCAACTGTGAGACTCGAACTCACGCCAACAACATGTAGGACTCGCTTCTGAACCAACTGAGCGCATCACAACCTTATCACATGTTTGCATCATATATTATATATAATATTATCTTTAACTAAAAAAATGTACATATACCTACAAAAATCGAAAACTTTCGATTTTGGGGCGGGCCGTGGCCCTGCTGAGCCCATGAGTAGCTCCGCCCCTGTAAACACGGCCCTTCTTAACTCCGCCACCGGAAGGAGGAGTTTTTATATTAATATGGTATGTACACTTGTAATTCTATTAAACTTCTATTTTCGCAAAAAATGAACAGTGACCACGAGCACAACCCAACATACCTACATATAATGTGTGAACATTAGATGCAATAACCAGAAATCTAAAAAACTGACGGAACGACCGTCAACACGTAATAGTTCTAAGAGCCAACGACTCCATGCAACGAACAACCATATGCAAAACAACTATTTCGAGCAAAACAAATATATCAAACATCAAACTTAGAGAATGTCGAGGATATCAAACCAATTCTTAAATCAACCAAATGATTAATGCAAATATTAAGGCGGCACCGGTGTGGAACCTTAACCCTTGAAACTTGTAGATTTCAACAAATCTAAAAACAATTAGATATCTAATTAAGAGCGGGCGGGAACATGAATGGAGTACCTATTCAGTGTCGTGGAGAATAACCCCAACAAATTCAATCTACAACACAAAAGACCACCAGATTTAACCCATACTGGGTCGGTCCCGAGTATTTGGAGGCCCTGTCCGACTCTTAAGACTGAATCCCTAATATAAATTTTTTTTTTTTGAAAGAGTCATTCTCTATTCAAATTATAGTAATTAACATCCAAAAGGGACATATTTTAATCAATAACATATATCTTCAAACTAATATCATTGTCAACTTTCTAGTAATGTCGCTTCTTTTTTTGTGCAATAAAATATTTTTAGCTGTAACAAAGTCATTAAATTTTTTATTTTGCATATATAAAAATTTTAATAGACCGATTTAAAAAAATTGAGGCCCCTAAGTGTTTGAGGCTCTGCACGGTGGCTTACTTTGCACACTCACAGGGCGGGGCCACGCCTGAACCCATACACAAGTGCAGGGACGATTTTTGAAAGTAAAAGAACTAGAATGAACAACCAAACACAAGCAATAGACGATTTTGTGGGTGGTTCAACAATCATCGATGTGAACAACCACAACTAAGCAGAGAATGAGAAAAATAAAGCCACCAAAAGTGTTGCCCCGCCTTCGTCTCCAATACCCAATTGGCGACAACTTGGTAGAGAAACAAACTAGATTCATCATGTGTTGCAATGAAAAGAACACATGACCAAGAGTTGAAGTTCACTACGGCAACACCGGTTGAAATACAGTCCTTAGGGTGCGAGCAGTGGCGGAACTAGGGGTGGTTTGAGGTGGGTTACCCACCTCCAAAAAATATATAATTACTGAAATACCCTTGATATTTTTATAAAATTACATGTGTATATTATATATATATATATATATATATATATTTGTTTGGGTGCTAAAATATTAAATTGGAGAGTTAGTCTAGCGGATAATTATACTATTAAATTCTCGTCAAAAAAATTATGCTATTAAATTGTTGAAGGTTGTGTCCACAAATCCTAACTCAACTTTTAGAAATGTCAAAATTGATAGTATCGGACATCATGACTGGGATTCGAACTTCAATCCCTCCATTTTGTATGTTGAGTTTCCAATACTTGTCATTTCGTCTATCTACTCAAAAAAAAATATTGTTTAAGTTTTTGAGGTTCAACTCACCCTCCAAGATCAAAGCATTGTCTTGGATCACTAAAGCAAGGACATTTTTTATTAAATTGCTTTTCATATATGTACACATCAATAAAAATATTCTCATTTTTATTTTTTCTAAAACAAAACCACAATTATTTTTAATTAAAAAAAATCATTCTCTTGTTTTTAGTATGTATGTAATATAATAAAATATGGAATTTTATTAGTAAAAAAAACATTTTGTCTACATCCAAATTTATCAATTTTGTCTAGTTTTCACGTTTTATATATTATGTATGCAATCAATATTAACAACATATTATTTTATTTTGGTCAAAAAGAAACCATATTATTGAATTTACCTTCTTCTTTTTCTTTCTTTTTTGATTAATTTTTTTCGTTCGAAAAATGACTAAAATTTATATTTTTAATTAACGCAAATAACAAAAACGACTAAAATCTAGAATATAATCAAAGAGTTGTATGAACCAATGTTAGTAGACAACGTCGTGAAATAGAATAAGTAAAAAAAAAATAAATCCATGAAGTTATGTTATATCAATAACAAAGAGTTTTTATTTACCAATCGTTAGTTGGTTCAGTGGTGATTGGCGCTGAACTTGGTAGGGAGAACCACGGTTCGATCCCCGAAGGCTGGAACCACTTGATGCCAGAACTGACCGTCGAACCAGATTAAACTGGTGGTGAAAACAAAAAAAGTAACAAAGAGTTTTATGTTAACAAATAGATTAAATATTCTAATAAAATTTTTCAAAATGACCATTAATATTTTTTATTACACTATAAATAAGTTCTACTTTCTCATTATTTTTATTTAAAAAAAGTCAAATAAAGCTAACAGATAAAAAGTATTTGACTGACTTGACCAAAAAAAAAAAATTTGACTGATAATAAATTAAAATTTAGAAAAACAATTGTTTTAAATTTTCAGTCAAAAGAATTAATTTTTTTTTTTATAATTAGTTAAAAAATTAATTTAATTAATACATAGATAACTATAGCTATTATTGCTTGGGTTAATTCCTACCCATCTCATACCACTTGGTATGTTCAAAACACATATGAACACTACTATATAAACCCCATTACTTCTACAACATCTTCACATCCACTCTTCTTCTCTTAATTATGCTCTAATAGTACTTAGCCACTACAAAAGTAATTTAATTGAGATGGCTTCCAAAACTTGTTCCTCTCTTGCTATTTTCCTCACAATCAACCTCCTCTTTTTTTCACTTGTTTCAGCTTGTGGTTCTGACAAATGCAAGCCTACACCAAAGCCAAGACCCAGCCCAACTCCTTCCAGTGGCTCATGCCCACGTGATACACTCAAATTTGGTGTATGTGGCAATGTTCTAAGTGGGTTGTTGAATATAACAATTGGTCAACCACCAGTGACCCCTTGTTGCTCCCTCCTAAATGGCCTTGTTGATCTTGAGGCTGCATCGTGTCTTTGCACTGCCCTTAAAGCTAACGTTTTGGGCATTATACATGTTGACCTTCCAATTTCACTTAGCTTGCTACTCAATGCTTGCTCAAGGAAAGTCCCACATGATTTCCAATGTGCCTATTAAGTGAGATATGGTGTGTATACACAAATCATATATCAATGTGTCATTGTGTTATTTGTGGGTTTTTTGTATTACAATAAATAAATTTCATGTTTTATTATATATACTTTTTTTTAAGTATCTCCGATGCAAAAGATTATATCACATTCTAAATAGATTAAAATAAACGTACGTAAGATTGAGTGACTTAAAATCTAACCCAGTGAAAATAAAACATACAATCTAATTAGGTAAAATACGACAACTTGAAAGGTAAAGAAGCCATAAATCCTAATTAAAAGCAAACAACCACAAACCACTTATACAATCTAGCTGGCTAACCCACGTATGAACTCGGATCCAAATTGCAAAAAAATATGGTGTGAATTATCTTGTACCGAACCTAATTCTTGAGAAAAGTAAATGAACTTGACTCTGTCAGTACGGAAAATGGTCCAATCACTCCAACTTACTGCGAAACTACGTATGCAGATCTTCCAAATTGCGACGCTAAGGCTCTTTCGAGCCACACTATCCAAACAGAGCTAACCCAAAATCAGGAAAACAGGGCGAGCTTGAAGGATATCAACGAACTAAAAAGATCATGAACTTCAAACAACACCCAACACAACTAAGATCCAAAAACAGATGGTGGTGGCCAAGAAACATATCACACAATCTATCTACAATCCATAAAGGAATACAGACAACCCAAGATTTGTTTCTCAAAACATCAATAACTCAGAAACTGCAACAATCATCGCAATGGTGACATGAGAGGTTGAAAGAAGGTTGTTGTGGCGGTTTAAGGTCAATTTAGTTTTGACGCAAAATCACCCCTACAAATAGTTTTTCTTTCTCGTTTAGTTAAATAAGTGTGATTTTAAGTTCACATATTTATTGACTGTCAAAAAAAAAAGTTCACATATTTATTTGTTTTGATGTCCTATCTTCGTACGGTGTATTTTGTTTTCCCATCTTGATACTTTGTATATATTTTGTTTTTCTATCTTGTTGTAGTGTTCATTTTTTCCAGGTTGAAGTTTAGTTTTTTCAACTATTACAAATTCAATCAATGATTTTGGTGTCATCAAAACTAAAGATCCGAAGACAGTGATATTATTCCGAATACTTCAATATACAATCATATTTATTGGCTTATGCAATTCTCCGTTTTATGTTATTAATTAACATAGATGCATAGTTTGTTTGCATGTGCACATCATTTTGTTTTTTGCGATTTTAAATTTGTATTGCAACAATTTGCTGTATCAATTTGAATGAATGAATATTATTTTTTCAATAATAAAAAAATATATTATTTAACTATGTTATAAAATAAAGAAAAAACATAGATATTTATTTTAATATATTAAAATTACTTAAGATTATAGCCAAAATATTTTTATAAAATAACTGATAAAAAAATTGGCGCCTAAACCTAAAAATAATCTAAGTTGTTAGCCTAAAATGACCAACAGTAAAAGGCTACCAGTATACACTACAAGAAAATTGGGCCTTTGCGACAGTGAAAATTGTTGTTTGCGACGGTTGAAACTGTCGCAATTTGACATTTGCGACAGTTTGTGAACCGTCGATGATTTCGGTGTCGCAACAACACTTTGCAACGGTTTTGTAAACCGTCGTTACAACTGTCGCAAGTGAGTTTGCAACAGTTACAAACTGTCGTTATATGCTTTTCGCCTGTAGCTCATAAATTAGTAGCAGGGGCTGCGACAGTTACAAAACCGTCGCAAATATGTTTTTTTAAATAAAAAAAATTAATTTAAAACATTTTATCTTATTTTTGATAGCTTATTAAATACCAATTAAACCAATAAATAATTACTTGAAATATCCAAACAAAAATAGTAAGAAAATTAAAATGCACAAATATATAAATACTATTATTAAAAATATGAACTAATCCATGAACAAAAATATGAATTTCACATTCATATAAATAAAACATATACAAATGATACAAAAAGGTTTCTTGAGTTCCATGAAAATTTAATAAATTATCCGTGCATCACAAGAAATTTGCTTGATCTTCCGGAGATAAATGACTAGAATCAAAAGAATGTCGCTCAGTTTAGTAATTCCATGTCTTCCACCTAAAAATAAAACAAATTATATAAGAACCACTAATTAAGAAAAAAAAGCAATATAATCACTAATGATTAAAGATATGCTCTCAAAATAGTAAGAGTTAAAAATAGGATCACATCCTGCCATATCCATCTAGAGAAATATTGCTTTACAAAATAATCACTCATAAGCAATGAAATACTCTTCTGAAGATCTCTCACAATGGGAGATTTGACATAACAACAAGATACAATACAAGTGTTACATAATAGCATAGCAGTAAGCATCAAATTAAAATATTGGCTATAGTTCTTTTTCTCATTATATAGTTGTAGCATCATAAAGAATTGATTAAGGTATGTGCTTTTGTCAAGTTCTCATGTATCAAGTAAACAACATACACACGCGCCATCATATAGTATTGATCAATAAAATACAATGCATATGTTTGGATCACAGAGTACAAAATACACAAGCACTTTAACCAAGTCAATGCCACTTTAAAATACAAATTACACAAATTTCACACCATTACATTACACACCAACAAGGTATGTCATTACTGCTTTAACTAAAATTAATATTTCTAAACATAAAAAAGACGTCATTTACTGATTAGGAATAAGTGTACTAATACTAGATAATATTGTATTTTTTTTCTCTTGACATGTTTATCAATCTGCATACACACATCTCATACTAGAAAGTAAATTGTCAATCAATTTAGTTCCTACACAACTACATGATTTTTTTAAATGTTACAAGACATTATTATCTAGTCTCCATCTTTTGTTAGCTCTGGTTCAAACATACAAACAAATAGTAGCAAGAATATTGGTAACATGGGATTTAACTAAAAACATACACTCTCATAAGGCAAATGGGATTTAACTAAAAACTTAAGGATTTAAAGGTAGCGTTTTGTAGCAAATAATAGGGCTGATAAGTAACTTACAAAGAAGTAGCTCTTATTTCACTGGGCTGGGTTGGGATGTCTTCCTTGCATTAAGCAACCACCACATCAGGTTCATCCAAAAAACAATTTAGCCATAAAATCATTTAGAGCAATCTCCATACTTTCAGGTCCTACAGTAGAAAAAAGGTTTGGAACTATTATCATTCTGATGATTAATTTATCTCAAAATCTTTCAACATTACCAATTTAATATCAGTTTTGATATCTTGTAAACAATTTAGACAAATGAAAATAACATTTAACATTACAAAGGTTCTAAAATTTTCCTGGGATACATTTACATTACGATCCTTGAAATTGCTGAAAATTATACGCTAACGTAACTGATGCAATTGTCGATTGTGGACAGAAATTCAAAACTCTAATTGCAGCCATCAAAGTACACACACAATACGGTGAAAAACTTACCATATGTAACTAAGCATGTTATGATACACTAAAAGCTCAAACTGCAATACACTTCCCAAAAGAAAAAAGATATAAGCCAAATTAGGATCAAGACCACCTTCCAAAATATAAAGATATGTATCAGCAAAACACTTCGGCAAAATGAAAAAATTGAAAAATAAATATGGTAGAATGAAAGCTTTAGCAGTAAACAAGCATTAAAAGAATGTATACTAGTAAACCTTACAAATTAGCATCTAACAAACTACTAGAAAACACCACCAAACAAGCTGGAACTAAAAATCAAAAAACTACTAGTCCCAAAACCATCACCTTACCCAAACCAAAAACAGATACACAACCACAAAAAGAGAACCAAAAACCATACTTAAGGGCCAAAATACTAGATGACGGGAAACCCAAACCAAAGTATGCTTTCACCAATAACATAAAATCATAATCCGATCACACAAGAACTGAACAAGAAAACACATAAAACCAATACCAGAGGCCAAAAATACCAGCAGCCGCAAGCGGAGAAAGACCGAACCAATGCGCACACCAGCTTATCCGAACCAAAACCAAACTAATTCAGCTACAAACAAAACAAAACAATGCACTTTGAAACAAACATTAAAGAATGAAACTGTGAAATATAGTGAATTAACAAAAGATTAAACAAAAAGCCATAAGGTGCATAAGAATTGAGAAACTAACAAATTTTGGATTTTGTTATGGAGAATTCACAGAGGAAGCCGCAGTTAATAGACTTTACATCCATAAATCATCCACCTCAATTAATAGAACATAGAGAAACCTGAAAATCAAACATCAACAAAAGAAAAAATTGAAAGACTTCAGTTCTCTAATATCGTTAACCTCAATCCTCAAAATATCTAATATTCCAACGCAGACAGATATATTTAAGGGGAAAATAAAGGAGACAAAAAGAGGAATAGGGTTTTTTAGATTCTTACCAACCAGAGAAGCTCGAAACACATAGAAAGATGACGAGTGACAGATCGGCAGACGGAGAAAAAACGAGTCACGAGACAAGATCTATGAAGAACAATAGAGAAGACAGGGAATGAAAACAAGCAAAATAAAAACAACGAACTTGAGATGTGAGGCTCAAATAAAATCAATGAACTTTGCTCGACGAGAAATCAACGAACCTGATATGAAATCAACTTGCCGTAGAATGAGAAGCTTTGTCAGAGATTTAAGGATTAGTGATTGTAATTGTATGATGAACGAGTTAGGGGTTTGGATTTGGAAGGAGTTAGGGATTTGAAACCTAGATAGGGATTTGTAGTTGCAGGAGTGCTTGTGATTGTCGGAACGGCGATGAAAGACCAGCGATGAAGGAAAACGGTGATGCGGCGATGCCGGTGATGAAAGAAAGGGTTTTTAGTTTTTACCTTTTAGAAGGATTTTGCCTTTTAGAAGTGTGTTTTGCTTCTTTTTCTGGATGTTCAATTTTTTTTTTTGTTTGGAATTCAATTTTTTTTTTTTTGTATTTCACTAGGCGCTAGAAGTGAAATTTTTCCCGGTTTTAGATTCAAAACACTGCGACGGTTGTCTAAACCGTCCCATAAACTGTCGCAAACTTCATAAAAAAAACCCCTTGCGACGGTTATCTTTTAAAGGTCGCAATTGAAATGTCGCAAAGTGACAATTTTCTTGTAGTGATAGCAAGAGTTTTATATAACAAATAGTTTAAGTATCCTCAAAAACTGTATGAAAATAACCATCAATATCTTTTAATTGACAATAGTTAATGTCCACTTTCTCATTTTTTTAATATAGTAAAAAAAAATTAAAGAATATTAAAACTATACTAATAATAAATTAAAGTATAATCTCATATAGAATTGTTTGAAAATTTCAATCTTAACCAAATTATTTTAATTAAAGACAAAACTTAGATGCATTTCTTTAAGTGCTTTTCGCATGGTTCTTAGGTATCGTTTGACCTGGTTTTTTTAAGTCTTAAGAGCTATCTGAAAGTTTAAAGTGAAAATAAGAGCTTTTAGAAAAAAATTAAAGCAGTTTGGTAATTGTTGTTTTTTTTAGCTTCAAAATTCTTTTTCTATGTGTTTTACTTGTAAAAATTAAACAACGTTTTTCTATCAAGAACTTATTGAAAATCTGTTTGGCCTAGGTTCTCCTTTTATTAAGTAAAAAAATTTAAAATAAGTTAGGTCAAACGGTACCTTAACATAAAATTCACTTTTTGTGAATATAACAAACTTTGAGAAAATCATATATTTGAGTTAATATAGTTTAGATTACTATTTTAACTGCGATTTTTTTACCTAAAAAAAATTATTAATGATTTGAAATAAATGTGATGTGATTTTATTTTATTTTAAAAAACAATTAGAGCGACGAGATACTACTTCTTAAGGTAGAAAA
The DNA here is from genome assembly GCA_030408175.1 of Trifolium repens. Classification (NCBI taxonomy): domain Eukaryota; kingdom Viridiplantae; phylum Streptophyta; class Magnoliopsida; order Fabales; family Fabaceae; genus Trifolium; species Trifolium repens. The sequence continues at coordinate 28,195,791 of CP125851.1, forward strand.
GACACATTAGTCTCAATGAATACGAGTGACACTTAAATTTGAATCTCGGAGTTCAAGATTGATGTTTTTCTAGAATAGAACTTTAAAGTTTGTTATATGATTTTTATGCTACAGATTGACAGAATGATGATATAACTTTTCATAACAATTGGGTGAGACGTATATATATTGTCTATCTAGAATAGAACTTTAAAGTTTGTTATATGATATTTCTGCTATGCAAATTGACAGAATGATGGTATAACTTTTCATAAAAATAAAGTGAGACCTACTTTACTTTTTCATTGACTATTGAGAACGAATCAAATCAGATGGTTCTATTTCTCAATCTTTGTGACCTAGGTTCCGGAGGAGCTTGTCATAAAGTTATAATTTGTTTTTTTTTATAAGTAAAAATTGAATTATAAGGAGTATAAGGGGTACTTAACCCTTACAATTCAAAGATGACAATAAAACTTTAGCCACTTTGTAAACAATCTATAGGATTATTACACCAAGTACCAAAAGATATATCGACGTTACTCCTCAATCGACCGGTAAACCAAAACCACGACATATAAATAATTTGGTCCACTAATGTAGATATATTGACCCTTTCTCCTCTAAATACAATATGATTGTGCCACCGCCAAATACACCAAGTTGTTGATAACCAAATAACATGTCGATATCGCTTATGAACATTACTTTTGAGCAAGTCACCAAACAATATGAAATGTTGCTGCACAGAGACATTCATGATGGGTGTCAATCCCATCCACTTGAAGACATTTAACCAAACAGAATTGGAAGCATGGCATTGAAGAAAAATATGTGGAGTAGTCTCTACGTGATTGCAGCAAAGCACACAGACCCTTTCCACAACATTAGTAATAACACCTTTGCTAAAAAGAGATTCTCTAGTTGGTAATTTTTCAAGTAACAAACGCCAACCGAAAATGCTAATTTTAGACGGAACATTGTTCTTCCACATCCTACCCAAAGAGATTAACTTGCTGTCATCTAAAGGAGGCAAGACCAGCCTATTTAGTAAGTCCAAATAAGCTGACTTTACAGAAAAATTAGCAGCAGCAGCTGGAATCCATTTTCGCCTATCCTTCATATCTGTGCAGGGCCGTATCGGAATCAACATGTGCAGCAGTTCCTGCGCAAGTTCAGCCTCATCAACCGAGAGAACATCGCTCCAAACAAACCTCCACGCCCATCCATTGTTGTCGTAAGATCCTAGCATCGATATAGTACCATTGGGCAAAGATGATTTATTGTAGAGGGCTGGATACACAATTTTCAGATTGGTCAAACCAATCCATTTTTCTTTCCAAAATCCAATCTCTCTACCATCTCCAAGAATGCTACTAATATTAGAACCGAACCGCCGTCAACCTCCCCACCTAAACTCCATAAGTCCCGCCACCAAATTGATGATTTTTTAAGTCTCTCCTTCCCTTCTCCACACAAGAAATTCTCCGCAAATGAGCCGTATCTAAACTTCAACAAAACATGCCAAGTAGCCTCGTCATCATTTAAACACCGCCACTTCCATTTACATAAAAGAGAAGAGTTAAAAAGCGCCAAATTTTTTATTCCTAATCCTCCAAATTTTTTCGGTTGGCAAATACGATCCCAACTAACCCAACACATCTTCCTAACCACCTTCCCTACCTCCCCACAAAAAATTCCTTTGGACAGTCACTAGCTCCTTTAACACACAAGACGGCGCCTTAAAAAAAGAGAAATAGTAAAGAGGTAAGCTAGAAAGAACCGAATTAATGAGAGTAACTCTTCCTCCGATAGATAACATAAGTAGATTTGTATGTGGTACTCACAACTAACTTGTAACTAACTTTTATTTCACATGCATATGACTTATTCTCATCAGGGCCGTCCCTGAACATTTGGAGGTCCCGAACAACTAAGAAAAGAGGCCCTTTAAATGTAAAATAAATTTAATAAAAATGACTATTTAATATTTTATTTAAAATGTAAATAATATCAATAATATAAAAAATAATCATATTCTAATCAATACTAAGAGCATCTCCAATAAGGGTATCTAAGAGAGTTTCATATACTAATTATACGGTACCTTATTATTTTTATCATTGGAGTTTCATGACGTGGCATATAGGGTATCAAAATTGATGATACCGGTACCTTAAATAAGGTACCGTATCATCAATTTAATGTTAGTTTTTTTTTTTTGTTTGATCATTAAATGACCATTTAATCTTTTTTTAACGAACATTTAATCATATTTCATACTTTTCTATATTACACAATTTCTATTTGTTTTGTTTGCAAGTCGTATTTTATTTATTTTCTATCAAATGGATCATAATATGTAAAATATTAATATTCATGCTTACATTCCAAAATCAATCTCCTATCGGTAAAACTTCCAAACTCATTCTTATTTTATTTATCCATCATCACCACCCAATATCAATTTGGTTGAAGCTTCTCAAGTGCCACAATTATCAACCAAAGTGGTCTAAAAAATATTAATAGCTTTGATGAAGTACATACTTCTCAAAAAAAAAAAAAAATGTTCCTTTCTCGCCACAAGAGACGTATTTGGAAGCGTTTCGGACAAGAGAATAATCAAAATTCATTATTATGTTTTTTATTATATATTTCCTGTCATATTTATGTATTTTTCACCATTTTTTATTTATTGTCTTGTATTTCTCATTATATTTAATTATTAATTTATTTATCTACGAATTTATTAAATTAAATAAATTTTTAATTTTATTTAGACAAAGTTAAAAAAATAATTAAATATCGAATGGACCACTTGTTAATAATATATGATACTCAAAGTGGTATCACCACTGGAGTAAAATATGTACGAGTTGCATAAGTATTACATGACATTGTAGGGACCACTTGTTAGTAATGTATGATACTCAAAGTGGTATCACCATTGGAGATGCTCTAACAAAATATTTTTTCAAGTTAATATAATTTAATATTGATAGTTCCCGTAAAAAAAATAATTAAATATTGATAGTTTTTTTTATAAAAATTACAACTTAAAAGGAAACAATTTTTAAAATAATTTATGTAATTTTGTTCTATACATATTACTCTATTAAATTTATTTCAATATTTGTTAATTTTATGTTGTCTCAATAATCTCCTAAATAAATTGAAAAAAAGGGTCTCAGGGGGGATTGAACACACAACCCCCAAGTGTACAAGCGCTTAAGACAAGATCGAGGCCACCAGGCTATTCTGCATTTGATGATTATTTAACTTCGCACAACTACATAACCAATACTTTATATTATGAATTTGAAAAAAAAATATTGAGGCCCACTAAAATTTGAGGCCCACTAAAATTTGAGGCCCAAAGCTATAGGCCTGCTTGCACTTGCTCTGGGCCGGGCCTGATTCTCATTGGCTAATGATAAATACCCTAAAATTAGGAATGAATAGTTTAGAAAAAAAACCTAAAAATAATCCTCTTATCAAGTTAATTATTGTTCAATATATCTATAAATTAAAACAAAGAAAAAACGTTACTACTCAGGATATCACAATAGAACTCGCACACCGGATTCCTGCTCAAACTGTCCCGACTTTGATGTGGAAAACTCAAGTTGATTGAGTCTGGGTTTCCTTGGTCCAATTTCAAAAGACGGATGGGAATGGGGTATTATTGGGGACATTGATACACACCTCAAATTATATTAGAAACCCTTAAACATATTCTTAAATTATATTTTTATTTTTATTTTTAAGTTGAGTATTAAACAAATCGTTTTCTTTTTCTTTGTTAAAAAAATCATTTTATTGAAGAAAAATTGTTTAGTCTTTTAACTTTTTTAATAAAAAAATATCATAATACAACCCAAATTTATGTGGGGTGGGATGGGGCGGAACGAGGATACCCCAATACTGCTGAGTATGAGTTTTAAGTTCTATTTTTCATTTCCGTTAAAAAATTGAAACTTATATGAAGATACTCAAACTTTATGTTTTGGGATGGACAAAATGTGTCCCTGGCCGCGCGCCTTGTCTTGTTGCCTAGCCTATACCCAACCCCAACCGCAACACTCGTGCTTGTAGAAGAAAAATAATTAATATAAAAAATTACGTGAGGTTAAATAATTGTATGTTGGACATTTTATATATGTAAAAAAAAAGTTATTAAAAACAATCTAAAAAGTCCTATAAGATTAATTCAGTTGATAGGAACATCGCATAATGGAACTTGAAAAAAAAAAACAACTAAGATATTATTTGGCATAACGTTTTTAGATCTTAAAAGCTATTTGAAAGATAAAAGTGAAAATAAGAGCTTTTTTAAAAAAAAAGGTAAAGCTGTTTGGTAATTGTTGTTTTTTTAGTTTCATAAGTTTTTTAACTATATATTTTACTCATAAAAATTAAACAATTTTTTTTCTATCAAAAACTTAATGAAAATCTATTTGGCCTAACTATTATCCTTTTATTGAAAATCTTATTATATATTGAGTTTGTTAGAATATGAGAGGGAAAATGAAAAATTGTATTCATTGTTATTGAATCAGATACAAATGATACAGCTTCTGCTATATATACAAGCCACTATGTTGTATTGTACTCTATACACCTCAGCTATACTAGAATTCTATGTTTCAACTAGTTAAAAGTGTAAAGCCTACTATTTTATTGTGGTAACTATTTTCTACTATCTTTGATACTTTGACTCATAAGAATATCATCACTTAACAGTCTCCCTCAAGCTGATGCTTGGTAGATATCAAGCAATCCAAGCTTGGTCATAAGGTTCTGAAACTTTGGAGCTGGTAGTGCCTTAGTCAAGAAGTCAGCTAACTGCTCTTGTGTAGGAACAGGAAGTAACCTCAGCAATCCTCTTTGTACCTTCTCTCTAACCAAGTGACAATCTATTTCCAAGTGCTTAGTTCTCTCATGGAAAACTGGATTGGAAGCAATGTGAAGTGCACTTTGATTATCACAAAATAGGACTGGTAGCTTGCAACATTCAACCTGTAAATCTTTCAGCAAATATTGTAACCACATCAGCTCACAAGTGGCAGTGGATAATGCTCGATACTCTGCTTCTGATGAAGATTTTGAGACAGTTAACTGTTTCTTTGCTTTCCATGAGATTAAAGAAGATCCTAAGAAGAAACAATACCCTGAAGTTGATCTTCTTGTATCTAAGCATCCTGCCAAATCTGCATCTGAGTACCCTAGCAATTGCACATCAGAATTTTTATGAAAGATGAGAGCTCTACCAGGATTATGCTTCAAGTATCTAATAACTCTGCAAGCTGCTTTGTAATGAGTCATGGTAAGCTTATGGAGAAACTGACTCAGCTGTTGTGTAGCATAAGCTATGTCTGGCCTTGTATTAGTTAAGTAGAGTAATTTCCCTATGAGTCTTCTGTACTGACCAATATCTTCAAATGGTTTCCCATCATCATGGTGCAATTTGACAGATGGATCTAAGGGAGTGGAAGCTGGTTTGGATCCAAGCAGACCAGAATCATGGAGTAAGTCCAGACAATACTTTCTTTGTGATACACTGATGCCTTCTTTAGAATGTGCTACCTCAAGGCCAAGAAAGTATTTGACAATACCAAGATCTTTAATTCTGAAATTATCATCCAATATGCATTTGATTCTATCAATTTCAGTTAGACTAGTACCAGATAAAATGATATCATCTACATAGATGAGTAGAGCAGTGAAATTGCCATCAGTACTTAGAGTGAATAAGGAATAGTCAGATGTTGACTGTGTGTATCCCTCCCTAACCAACAAGGATGTAAGCTTCTCATACCACTTTCTACTTGCTTGCTTAAGTCCATAGAGACACTTAAGCAACTTACAGACTTGATTGGATTTGGAACATTCAACTCCATCAGGTATTGTCATGTAAACATCTTCTTGCAACTCACCATGCAAGAAGGCATTATTAACATCAAGCTGATGTATGTGCCAACCTCTGATAGCAGCAACAGCTAGCAACAATCTCACAGTGGTAAGCTTGGCCACAGGGGAGAAAGTATCAAAAAAATCAAGTCCCTCAACTTGATTATAACCCTTGGCTACCAATCTAGCTTTATACCTTTCTATGCTACCATCTGCCTTGTGTTTAATCTTATAGACCCATTTGCTCCCAATAGGTTTGACATGAGGTGGCAAATCCACAATCTTCCAAGTACCAGTTTTAGCTAATGCATCAAGTTCAGATTTCATTGCCTGTACCCAATTGTCTGATTTACAAGCCTCTGCATAGGTGTTAGGTTCTGTGTGTTGTGTGAGAGACATTGTGTAGACACTATGTGAAGCAGACAACTGAGCCAAAGAATGATAAGAGCTGATAGGATAGATAGTACCTGAGGATGAGTGATCTGATGTTGAGTTTGAAGAGCTGCATACATAATCAGACAGATAAGAAGGCCTATGCTTCACTCTATCAGGTCTAGGAGAGGAATTAACAGTATCTGAATTATGGTGAATGGGTGTAGTGGAGTCAGGGATAGGATCAAGGACAGATTGAGCAGTATTGTCAGAGATAGAAGTATCATTGCAAGGTGGAATATGGTCATGAATAGAAGCACTTGGTGTGTCAATGTTTATAGGATCTGAGGTAGGGGATGTAGTATGATAATGCCATTTGATTCTGGGATTTTCAGCTTGATAGGGAAGTATGTTATCATGATGAATGATGTTTCTAGAAATGAAAATATCCTTAGAATCAAGATAAAAAAGAATGGAACCTTTGACACCTTGTTTGTAGCCTAGAAAAATACATTTTCTACCCCTAGGAGATAGTTTTGTTCTATGAACAGTAAGAGTTGAAGCATAAACAAGAGATCCAAAAACCTTTAATTCATTTAAGTCAGGCAGAGTATCAAACAACATTTCATATGGAGATTTATCATTAAGAACAGGACTCACTACAAGAAAAATGTGTTTTAGCTTCAAATTTTTAGCGTCTGCCCCGACACGGACGCTACTAGCGTCTCTATAATGTCTGTTAGGTGGACGCTAGATCGTTTCTCAATTTAATTTCAATTTTTAACGAATCATTAAATATAGTGTCTACCAAAGCAGACGCTACTAGGAAGCTAAACATATAAAAATTACAAATTATGTTAGCGTCTACCATTGTTAGACTCAAATAATTTATTTTATTAATGAAAAAAGACTAATAAAAATATAAATAAAACACCTATATGTATTTTACTGGGAATCCTATTTTATTTCCCACCCTTTGGTTTTCACCAAAATTTCCCTTCCCTCTTTTGATAAAAAAAATCTCACAAACTTTTACCCTCAATCACACACAACCCTAGATCCGTTCTTCAATCTCACAAACCCTCAACCTCAATAAACTATCTCCAGTTCCCAACTTCACAATTCTCACACAATCTCAGTAAACACTTTTCTCAATCTCAAATAAACCCTTTTCTCAATCGAACCCGATTCTATTCACGAACCCATCCACCGATCTTGCTCTACCTCGGAATCTGCCATTCGCTTTTCAAAAGGAGAACACCGTGTGATGCTCAACCCGTCGCGTTCACCAATATTGTTGGATATATGTTTCTCTTGATTAGCTTCAATCTCCGTGTGATGCTCTCAATCTCGCTAAATCCGTGTTTGTCTGTTTGTCTTGATTAGCTTCACTAACTGTTCGCTTTCTTGATCAGGTTTGGAGGAAGGAGAAGATTGGTGGATTTGGAGAAATTGTCAATCTCTAAATGATGAAATCATTAGTGCCAACTCTTTCTAGGTACATAGTTTCAATCAAATGAACACGCATTTTCCTCACTATATTTTCAGCAACTTTGTTCTTGTTGTTTTGTTTGTTTGCGTATAATACTTTCCCCAAAACACTAAACAGTTTAACACCAGGAATGATGTAGGGAAGTCTAAAATGGTCAATGAATTAGATGTTTTTGTTGTCTAAAATCAATTTAAAGAAAATGCTAACAAATAGCTAATTGTATTTTATTTTCTCCCTTCTTTATCTCCTTGTTTATTCATATCATTATTTTTCTTGTCACTCACTCTTTATGTTTGGTTTATTTGATTTATGTTTGGTTTGTTTGATTTAATCAATTTGATATTGTGATAGATCTATGTGTTCACCCAATGAATTGAAATTGATGCAGATTCTTCGGAGGTGACGAACTTCTTGGACAGCTAGTGGTGTTGAAGCTTACTAGTATTTTGTGGACAAGTATATGGGTTGCAAGCTCTCCTTCAAGTCACTACCTAGAGGGTAAACAATGAATATCAGAAGTAATTTATAATAAATTGATTATGATGGCTGTTATATGATACATTTGGTTATGTTATAATGTGTTTTGAATATTAGTTTGATGTTTGATCGATCGCATGATTGATTAGACATTGATTTGAAGTACTATAAGGTACTAGTTAGCTTTGAAATTTAAGTTTTAGAAGCTTAACATATATGCTTAGGTCTAAGCCAGTTTTTCAGTATAATTATGCAGAGGTTATATCTAAACATTAGTCATAAAGACATTAGGGTGTTGTGTTAGAACTTAGATATTTTTTGTGGTTTGTTGTTGCTAATTCGTTTTAATTGCGTGCAGGAAAAATTTAGCTTATGCGAACACATTTTAAATTTATATCATTTGCTGATAATTTAAACTGTTGCAGTTAATTGATTGTTTGCATTGGAGAGTGGAAAATGAAATTGACAAAGTTTTAGCAATGAGTTTCTGGCTAAGACGGCGGCACTATGAACAGAACCCCATCAGGTTCTTTGCCGGCGGAGATGTATCAATCGTTATAAAATATGACTAGGATGTCGGCATGAGGTTCTCTCGCTCTCTCACCAACATAATTAATAAGGGATTTTCCGCTACAATTTCCATATTTCAAACAAATATATTTGATTTTTAGTTTCTCTTTGTTGCCTATAATAAATATTAAAGCAATCAGATCCTTGTGCTTCATTTAACTATTTCTCATTATTTAAATGATGGTGATGATACAGGTACGAGGAGGAGCCACTAGAGCCTGAGATTGAGGTAACAAATTTCTCATTCTTGATAATTAATCCAACATTAAGTCAAAATTGAATAACCACTTATGGATAACCACTTATGTAATGATCAATGTGGGGTCTCTAAAGTTTCCCACATACATATCCTTTTTTCTTTTCTTTTTTATATCTCATACATATCCATTTTATTCCACTCATGTATCTATTGATTAGTCCTCTTCGTTTCCTTGTTAGTTGCGGAGTCAACAAGTTAAATTTTGAATCATTGACTTATGTATGATAAAGAAAGAACAACACTCTAACTTACTAAAAGTATCTCATGTCACTATAACTTTCAAACTTTACTATAAGTTACTAAATGGTGGCATTTTGCTTTTGGTTTACATATTCTAATGGGTATGTTGAGTCATCGTCATACATGCCTCAAATAGATTGTGTTCCATCATTTTCTTAAAAGTATAAGATGCTTGAATTCCTAACATAAACTTTGCAATCTTTATTACATTGAACATCTGTTTTGTTGATGGATTGCGCTTCATCTGTTCTGTTGTTGTATAAAGACAACTTTCTTGATCAGGTTTGACGGAGGGAGAGGATTGTTGGCTTTGGAGAAATTGTCACCACGCCTGAAACGAAGAAGGAACTCAATGATTCTAACAAGATTCAACTCACACGGGAACTCTCTGAATGATGAAATCATTAGGCCGATTCTTTCTAGGTATGGAGTTTCAAACAAATGAACTCTCATTTTTCTCACTATTTTTAGCAATTTTGTTCTTATTGTTTTGTTTTTTGTTTGCGTATAATACTTTACCCAAAATACTCAACAATTTATCACTAGGAATGATGTATGGCAGTCTTAAATGGTTAATGAATTAGATTTGAGCTAGTTTTAGTATAATTATGCAGATGTTATATCTAAACATTAGTCATATAGGCATTGGGGTGCATAGGGCTGATTGGAGATGAATTACAGTGGCGGCATTATGTATTGAAATTATGTGATAAGACTACAAAAGCACTAGACCAAAAAAGGACTACCAAAAGAACAGACTATAGTAGTTATATATCTAATAGTAGTTATAGTAGAAATTTGAAATCCAGGTGCGTAATTGTGTGGTAAAGTCTTTATTTATTGTGATTGTACTCTTGTTCTTAATTGTTGGAAGAAGTTTCTATTGGAACATGTTGAAATAATAGATTTGAGCTATTTTGTGGTATATATTTTGTTTGATGAAATGTCAATATGATGAATAAAATAGTTATACAAAGCTTTTGTTTCCTCTATGTTATCCTGTCAAATAATTTATGTGTGCATGCGTATGATTGTTGCCTTGGTTTTGTGATTTTTTTGCTCAGTTTGAAGACTACTTCGTCATGTTTCAATGATCACAATTACCTTGTCAAAGAAAAATCTAAGTGCATCTTCTACAAGGTAAGAACTTTTATGATATTGTACGACATTTGTGTCCAAGTTATATTGCTAGATGCTTTATCACTAGTTAAGATTGGCTTAATTAGTCTGTTTCATAACATACAATTTTTATGATTTTGGTAAGTTGTATTCATTGATAAGTGTTTGCTCATTCTGTTTTGCTAAATTACTTGTGCAAAGCTTATTTGTTTTTATAATCAGTATAACTATAGGTTGGTAAGCATCTCTAGACACAAGTTGAAACCACTAGAGAAAATAAAAAAAAAAAAGCAATTTATTAAACTAAGAGATTATTGGCAAGAAAAGGATTCCTAAACAACAAATAATGAACATTGAATCCTAATCTAGGGAAAATTCTCCATAATGTTATGTAATATAGTAGTAATAACATTCCAGTCTTATAATCTCCACACATTCCACTATAGTACTTTATTTTTAACATCAAATATGATTTTAGATAATTAATTTGGTCAATAAAATTACCATGAGCCTCTTTCAAGTTGACAGGGTCTCAATCAAATCAGGCCTATTTGTAGTTACATAAATATAGAATTGACCTGTGTGGATGTTTTATGTTTTGTTCTGCCTTACTAGTGTTTCACTGTTTTGTTATCTCACCCAAAAATGTAAATGAGCTGCTTCTTTTTATTACAAAGGCAAAAATGTGAATAATATATGCACATGGTGTAGGATTAGTATTCAACTTAATGACAAATGAATTTTCCAATGTCAATATTGTGGCATAACAAAAGATGAAACTAATTAATCAATAGAATATAATATAATCATTGTTAGCTTAATCTATTTCTTGCTTCTTATCCATTTGTTTGAAATATGTCAGGGTGATGAATGAATTGACTCATTCTTTGCACTTTCCTTTGAGTGAGCAGAAAGAAGAGGAGGTTAGGGTTAAAGTGCAAGATGTGGTGAATGTTCTTGAAGGATTTAAAGATGGATTAGATCCTTTGGAAAGACAAGTTAGGGAGGTATTTCATGGAATTGTTCGCGGTAGAATATGGAAGGGCTAGATTCTCTTGGTAAATAGTAATTAAAATTTCATAAATAGTAGTCAATTTGTAACAGGGCTTACAATTGGTCAGATAGAAGGGAGGATCATTAGGTGACAAAATTGGATTTAAAGTTTTGCTAGATTCATAGCATATTTTTTATTCCATGTCAAAGATAATGTGAAGGTTATTCTTGTTGCCTATAACATATTTTATATTTCTGCCTTTCATATAGCCTTTGAGAGTTCACTGATCTTTGGATGTAGACTTTTTGTTGACATTCTATATGGTTATATATTAGAAATAGAAGGTCCGGTAAAGAACTACTTAATTTATATTTTTGATGCACTAATGCTAATTGTTTGTTGATTTTTCATCGGCTAAAATACTATATTTTTTTAAAAAATAAAAATTATTAGCGTCTGCTTTTAGCTGACACTATATTATTCAGAAACTAATTTATAGCATCTAACAAAAGCAGACGCTAATCTTAGTGTCTGCTTTTAGTTGACATTATATTATTCAAAAACTAATTTATAGCATCTAACAAAAGCAGACGCTAAGATTTGCTAATAGCGTCTGCCATATCTGTATGTCACCAGCTTCAGCTTAGCGTCTACCACGACAGACGCTAAAGTAGCGTCTGCTGGACGCAACTGTTAGCTTCAGGCAATTAAGCGTCCACCACGACACAGACTCTAAGTAGACGCTAAATCCTTGTAGCGTCCGTTTTTTTGTATATAGCGTCTGTTTTAGGCGGACGCTCCAAAACAGTTTTCTTGTAGTGACTGTTAATTCTATTTATTATGTAGGTAGCATGCAAGACAGCATCTGACCAGAAATGCTTAGGTAAATTTGATTGGTATAAAAGAGCTCTAGCTACATTTAAGACATGTTGATGTTTCCTTTCTACTCTGCCATTTTGTTGTGGGGATTCCACACAACTTGTCTGATGCAAAATGCCATGTGAAGAATAAAATTCATGCATGAGAAACTCAGGTCCATTGTCTGATCTTATTATCTTAACATCATGATTGTGTTGTGTCTTTATCATTTTAACAAGATTAACTACATGTTGCCTAGTTTCAGATTTATTTTTCATTAAGATAATCCAAATAAATCTACTATAGTCATTAACAGCAGTCAAAAAATAGGAAAAACCATGAATAGATTTTATTGATATAGGACCCCAAATGTCCAAATGAATTACATCATAAGCAGCATCTGCTTTATTAAAACTAGAACTATAAGGCAATTTCTTTTGCTTGGCAAGGTGACAAATGTCACACACTCCATTTTGATCTATGATTACATAAGGAAATTTAGTATGTAACCTAGTTATTCTACTATGAGATAGGTGTCCTAGTCTGAAATGCCAAAGGGCTTCTTTAGGTATAGTAGGTAAATGTGAACCATCAATAGTGGTTACATGAGCTATCTTATCTGCTAGATTTAGGTAATACAGTCCTTCATGCTCTCTAGCAGAACCAATCATCCTCAATGACTTCGGATCCTGTATGAGACATTGAGAATCAAGAAACTGTACTGAGCAATGAGTTGATTGACACAATTTTGACACTGCTAGCAAATTCACAGAAAATTCAGGCACATATAAAACATTTGTGATTGTGAATTGAGGTGAAAAGCTGACAGTTCCAGAATACTTAGCAATACCAAAGTTTCCATTAGGCAATTTGATGTTAATAGGACTAATTTCAATATATGATTGAAACCAGTTTAGAGATATGCATATATGGTGACTAGCACCTGAATCTAATATCCAGTTACCAAGAATATATGCATTGTAAGAAGAAGAACTTATACCTTTGTGAAGTCCTGATGTAGGATCATGAACCTTGGAAGAACCAACCTGATTAGAGCTTGCAGATGCAGAGCTTGGGCAAGGTTAGAAACCTGAAGAAGATGCAAGAGCTGATCATATTGTTCTTGAGAGATTGATGGAGGTGTGACTGCAATGGAATCATGCTTGCCTCCCTCAATTGCAGCACTTTTAGCACTATTAGCATCACCAGCAACCTGAGATTTCTTCAAGTGTGGAGGAACTCCATGCTTCTTAAAACAATTGTCCACAGTATGATTATCCTTTCCACAAAACGTGCAAACACGAGAACCTTACTTCGATTTACCAGATTTCGCAGCATTAATCAAGGCCAGAGACTCATCACTAGGAGCAAGATTATTCTGGCGTTCGTGTTGCAAAACCATGGAGAAAACTTTGTTTAATGGAGGTAAAGGCTCCATTAACAAGATCTGAGACTTAACGGTAGAGAAAGACTCGTTAAGACCGGTAATGAAACGAACAGTGTGGAGAAGAACATGATTGCGTCGTGCAGATCGCATCGCTTCGCAAACACAGCGATTCCGGCAGGTACAACTAGGAATCGGAAGGTAAAGTTCTAGTTCCTCCCAAAGAAGCTTAAGCTCAGAGTAAAAATCAGTTACAGAGCGATTACCTTGTGAAGAAGCATAGAAGTCATGTTGTAGTTCAGAAATTCGAATCAAATCGCCTTGAGAGAACCGTTCACGAAGCTCGATCCAAGTATCAGCAGCGTTTTCAAGGAAAACGATGGATTGAGCTATGGAAGGGGAAACGGAATTGAGAATCCAAGACGAGCTGATTGCATCTGTTCCAAGCTCGGAATGATGGATCGAAAGCATCATCGGGGACAGGAATGGTGCCGTCGACGAAATCAAGCTTCATCTTCGCACCAAGAGTGATAATTCGAGCCGGTGAGAAGAGGCGTGACGGTGACGGAGGAAGGTCCATCGCCGGGATGAACAAAGTAAGGAGAAGAATTGTCCAAAACAGGATCAACTGGAGCAATGCGCGGTGGCATAGTCGCCGGAAAAGTTTGTTACAGAAACGGTTAAGGCAGCGGAAGGGGATCTAATGGCGGTGATACCATGTTAGAATATGAGAGGGAAAATGAAAAATTGTATTCATTGTTATTGAATCAGATACAAATGATACAGCTTCTGCTATATATACAAGCCACTATGTTGTATTGTACTCTATACACCTCAGCTACACTAGAATTCTATGTTTCAACTAGTTAAAAGAGTAAAGCCTACTATTTTATTGTGGTAACTATTTTCTACTATCTTTCTTTGATACTTTGACTCATAAGAATATCATCACTTAAACAGAGTTAAAAATCTATTTGGTACCTAAGAATATTATCCCCCACTTTTTATTTTTGAAACACTATTTGTCCCGTGATATGCAAATGCAATGGGCCAAAACAACAATAATTTAAAAAGGCGCCATTTGAAAAATGGTTTTAATAAATTTATTTTAAAAAAGGTGGGACAAGTGGATTAATTCTTGTTGGCTGTTCATTTTCATTCCGCACTTCATACAAATTGCCACGACATGAAGATCCATTTATCAATATTTTATCAACTACAGTTTGAAAGAATTTACAAGACAATCCTAAGACAATGGAAAGCTATTGCTGCCTTGCTGGATGTTTAATGGATAGGGACCATAAATTAGGTTGAATTGAGTTTTAGAAAATTAAATATGTATCATTTAGTGTCATTGCTCGCATAAAACCTATTCATTATTTTGTAACAATAACATAGAATAAGAGAAAAAGAAATGTAATATGTAAATTTTACACTATCAATAGGACATAGAAGATAAAATTGTTCTTATTAGATTTTAGTGTAAAATTAATTTACACCGACAATATGTATCTATTAAATTTCATAAAATAATACATACAAAAATATAATATATTTGATCAATCAAGTAATTTGTTCGACATTTAATTATTCGTATCGGAAAATATTTACAAATAATATATATGATATATCAAATAGATTACTACATGACCAATCGTTAGTTGGTTCGGTGGTAATTGACGCTGAACTTGGTAGGGAGGACCATGGTTCGATCCCCCGCAACTGCGATCGGGAGGGGGCTGGAACCACTTGATGCCAGAACTGACCCCCGAACCAGATTCAACTGGTGGTGAAAACCAAAAAAAAAAAAAAGATTACTACATGAAACATAATGCACACAAAAGCTTTGTTTTGAGACACTCAAGGTTGTATATCTTGTCAACTCTAAAAGATATAAATGAGGTTGCCTATACGGTGCATTTGATCTGCTAAAAACTAAGAGATTGGATATGACAACTTTAACTCTATTGTGTTTGATTTTAAAACTGTTTATGGTACTGGACAAATTGGAGGTTAAGGAATAGGACAAAAACTGAAATTTTGTCCCACACTAAACCACGGGACAATTTTTTGTCATCTGCACAAGTTGTCTGAAATATTAATAACTTTTTGTCCACCAAACATAATACGTTACAAAATTTGTTCAACACCTTAAATGTTTGTACTATGTTGTTTTGTATTGTACTGTCTTATACTTGTTAAGACGTGCGGCCACATTAATTGTCATTAGTTTATTTTATTTTTTTGCTTTTACCTTAATCTGATTCGGGGGTCAGTTCTGGCATAAGTGGTTCCGGCTTCCTCACAATTACAATTGCGTAGTTTCTAAATTTTAGTTGATATAACAAACTGTATTGAATATATTTTAATTAATGAAAATGCTATATATATTGTTCGTCAAAGAAATAAAGAAATAGAGAAGATAGAAATTAAAACGCGGAAATCAATGTTTGTACTTGGACTAACTAGTCCAAATACTTCATCCGTTCCTTTTTATAAGAAACAGTTTGAAAAATTACACATACCAAGAAAACACAGTGTAAATAGTTCGTTTCATTTAATATTCTCTTTCATAATAAATAAGAGTATACGTGAAATTTAACATTTAAAACATTTAAAAATTAGTCAAAGTTACCAATCGTTAGTTGGTTCAGTGGTGATTGGCGCTGAACTTGGTAGGGAGGACCACGGTTCGATCCCCCGCAACTGCGATCGGGAGGGGGCTGAAACCACTTGATGCCAGAACTGACCCCCGAACCAGATTAAACTGGTGGTGAAAACCAAAAAAAAATAAAAAATTAGTCAAAGTTTCTTATAAAAAAAACAAAGGAAATACATATATTGGTTTCCGTGTTTTTATTTTTCTCTTTTCTATTTATCTGCTGCCAAATAAGACCGTACAAGATACTCCTACACCACAATGAAAATTCATGGGTCACATTCAAATAGGTGGAAATTGAATATGAAGTGAAAGTTAACGATCAGTACGTCCAGCTAATTAGCTTGTGATATCGATTCATAGTCGATGTCATAGTTTCCTAGTTTAGTTTGCTTCGATGAAACCAAATTTTCTTTTGTCCATGTCCACTTATGTGACTGATGAGGAAACCAAATTTTCAAAAGATACTATATATGAGACGTCAAGAACATGTATTAGTTTCACATCATCGATTTGAGAATGTATATAGATAAACATTTTTATGACAACAAAAGAATCTTTCCATGTTTAGCCAAGAAACAAATAAATAATTATATACCTTGCTAAATACCAAGGAGGTATAGACTATAGAGATCGGAATTCGGAACAAATCTTCTCCCGTCACTACGGTCTAATGGTGTAGTTGGTTTTGGAGAGAAAGTGAGAAGATAGAAATAGGTGAGAGAGAGTATTAGAAGAGAGAAATTGATACGACGTAATATATTGCAATCCTTTTTTTTCTTTCATATATTAAAAAAATAATTTAAATTTTTGTGTACAGTTTTATTTTTTAAATTATTTATCATCAACCATCAAGTTCCAAAAAAGTTGTATATTATCAACAAATGAGATTTGATTTGTTTCAAGTCTATTGAGTTTTTATATTTAATTATTTATTGTAATTAAAAAAATATTTAATTATTTCTAGTGAATAATTTTAAAATTATGAGAATTTTGTAAGATTATAAAGATAAAAATGTAATTTAATTATATCATCTCTCCCCTCCCCTTGTGAACCAAACATATTTGCAATTAAAATATTTTCTCTCCCCTCCCCTCCCCCCCCCCCCCCCCCCCCCCCCTCCCCTCTTGTGAATCAAATATATAAATAATTAAAAGACATCACCTCCCCTTCCCTCCCCTCACCTCACTTTCATTAAAATTCCTCCCCTCCCCTATTTTAAACAAAATAGACCCTAAAATCACATTCATATATTCATTTAAGTTAATTAGCCTGGTCAAAATATTATTAATTGAAAATCAAATGAATAACCGATGTCTTCACACTCCTTAGTCCTTACTCTTTGGTGAGAAATTCTTCCGAGAGATTCCCCATCCTACTAGTTTTACGTTTCATACATTGAATAGATCAGATCTTTGTTTGGAATAAGGTCTTGTTTATATATGGATATCGTACCTTCTTTTTTTTTTAGGTGGCAAAAATTGATTTTGAATTATTTAATTTTGTAAAATTGATTTTAGTTAAAAGTGAGTAGAATATAAAATAATTTAATTTTAGGTATATTTACATAAAAGTGAATTGATCGGGAAAATTTTATTAACTTACACATTTTACCACGTACTTTTCCCGGTTTTGGAATTCAATCATCATATGCACTGAGGCAACATAGTAAAAATGTTTCGAACTAGATCAAGGCATATTTGCGAACTGAATCGGGTCAGCCGACCATCCACGTTTAATTGAACAGATTATACAGTTGACACGCCTTAAAATACACGTGATTATCTAAGCTCTCCAAAACCTTCTATTAGTCTACCTAATGGTATCGGTCATGTGTTACATTTGACTCAAAATACCTCTCATTTTTTGTGCCTACTAACTTGATTATCGGAGTGTATGCATGTATAAACTAACGAGTCATAGCAGCCTCCATGTGTAAGGTCCGGACAGGATAAAAAAAGTAAAATCAATCTCGAGAGTGGATCATCTCCCATCAATTGACCATGCATTGAAGTATAAGTCATAGTTAAAAAAAATAAAAAATGTAGAAATGTTGTATATTTAAAGGCGTAGATGTCGACTGCTCCCTCTCCATTGAGATCTACGGTACTTGAGGGATTCTCACTCTTTGTTAACCTGAAATCATATTCTACAAAAACTTGCTTGTGACTGCTTGGCAATATTAATAGAAGCACATATATAAATAGAAAGAGATATATATAAAAGAAAACAAACCCCTCAAACTCATAACACACGTAAATATATATATCGATATTACATATATCAAGATGAGAATTACATTGAGAATAGATTCTCTCCCGTGAAAATTTTCTAGAGAAAAATCCAGTCACTCATTAAAGATAATTGAATGGTTTCACTAGACACACCCTAATGTAAAAACTGAATTGTGATTCCCTGGGATCCACAAATCCGCATTCATGTGATCGGCCATGTCAGTGACCATTGGATCGAGATCGAACAATATATTAAAAATTTAGCTATTTTTTAAGAAATTGAAAAATCTGTACCATCCTATCTCGATCAAATAACCACCGATGTGGCCAACAACATTAATAAAGGAACATATCGACCGCGAGTGATCCAATATAGTAAAAACCCCACGGAAGAGAATCTCATCCCATTACATCAGCCATAAAAAACTAATTAGAAGAGAAAAACACATAGTTTAGTAGATCAATTAACTAGAAATTAACCAAACCACTAATAATTAAGTGTAGTAGACCATGCATGCACCATGCATGTAGAGCTTTTGCTTAATTATAGTTTAGAGAGGTGGACAAACAAAACCACGAGGAGGAGTCTTCCCACAAGTGGCCAAAACTTGAAGAGCAAGAGGAAGATAAATATTAAGATTAAGAACCTTAGCCCTAATAGCAGTACAAAGACAAATTGCAGCTTCAAGATCAACCAACCCTTGAATAACAGGACAACACTCATTCTCTATAGGGTTACCAATTACAACATGAACAAGTCCTCCAAGCACATCCAAACAAAGCCCTAGCTTGAGTGCATCAATTGGACAAGTTGGTTGAGTAATTGGTGGAGGAAAAACAGGAGGGGTTGTTGGTGGTGGATATATGATCGTCGGCGGTGGTTGAAGCGGAGGTGTAATGATAATCGGTGGCACTACAACCACAGGTGGAGGGGATACTATTGGCTGTTTTCCTCTTCCTCCTCCTCTGCCACCGCCGTGATGCGGTGGATGTTTTGGATGACTTGGTTTCTTATGATAAGGTGGTGGATTTGGTTGAATGCATGGACCACATGCATGTGTTATCACATTCAACATCAATATCTTAAAAATGAAAAACAAAGCTTTTGATTTTGATGATAACATAATGAATGATGTGAATGTGACACTTTCTTTGGTTTTCTTTGAATTTGGTACCACACTGTGAATGTGAATGTGAATGTTGTTTATATAGATGTTGTTTTCAATCGGTGACGGTTCTGAATTTTCAATCGCCTTGAGAGAACCGTTCACGAAGCTCGATCCAAGTATCAGCAGCGTTTTCAAGGAAAACGATGGATTGAGCTATGGAAGGGGAAACGGAATTGAGAATCCAAGACGAGCTGATTGCATCTGTTCCAAGCTCGGAATGATGGATCGAAAGCATCATCGGGGACAGAAATGGTGCCGTCGACGAAATCAAGCTTCATCTTCGCACCAAGAGTGATAATTCGAGCCGGTGAGAAGAGGCGTGACGGTGACGGAGGAAGGTCCATCGCCGGGATGAACAAAGTAAGGAGAAGAATTGTCCAAAACAGGATCAACTGGAGCAATGCGCGGTGGCATAGTCGCCGGAAAAGTTTGTTACAGAAACGGTTAAGGCAGCGGAAGGGGATCTAATGGCGGTGATACCATGTTAGAATATGAGAGGGAAAATGAAAAATTGTATTCATTGTTATTGAATCAGATACAAATGATACAGCTTCTGCTATATATACAAGCCACTATGTTGTATTGTACTCTATACACCTCAGCTACACTAGAATTCTATGTTTCAACTAGTTAAAAGAGTAAAGCCTACTATTTTATTGTGGTAACTATTTTCTACTATCTTTCTTTGATACTTTGACTCATAAGAATATCATCACTTAAACAGAGTTAAAAATCTATTTGGTACCTAAGAATATTATCCCCCACTTTTTATTTTTGAAACACTATTTGTCCCGTGATATGCAAATGCAATGGGCCAAAACAACAATAATTTAAAAAGGCGCCATTTGAAAAATGGTTTTAATAAATTTATTTTAAAAAAGGTGGGACAAGTGGATTAATTCTTGTTGGCTGTTCATTTTCATTCCGCACTTCATACAAATTGCCACGACATGAAGATCCATTTATCAATATTTTATCAACTACAGTTTGAAAGAATTTACAAGACAATCCTAAGACAATGGAAAGCTATTGCTGCCTTGCTGGATGTTTAATGGATAGGGACCATAAATTAGGTTGAATTGAGTTTTAGAAAATTAAATATGTATCATTTAGTGTCATTGCTCGCATAAAACCTATTCATTATTTTGTAACAATAACATAGAATAAGAGAAAAAGAAATGTAATATGTAAATTTTACACTATCAATAGGACATAGAAGATAAAATTGTTCTTATTAGATTTTAGTGTAAAATTAATTTACACCGACAATATGTATCTATTAAATTTCATAAAATAATACATACAAAAATATAATATATTTGATCAATCAAGTAATTTGTTCGACATTTAATTATTCGTATCGGAAAATATTTACAAATAATATATATGATATATCAAATAGATTACTACATGACCAATCGTTAGTTGGTTCGGTGGTAATTGACGCTGAACTTGGTAGGGAGGACCATGGTTCGATCCCCCGCAACTGCGATCGGGAGGGGGCTGGAACCACTTGATGCCAGAACTGACCCCCGAACCAGATTCAACTGGTGGTGAAAACCAAAAAAAAAAAAAAGATTACTACATGAAACATAATGCACACAAAAGCTTTGTTTTGAGACATTCAAGGTTGTATATCTTGTCAACTCTAAAAGATATAAATGAGGTTGCCTATACGGTGCATTTGATCTGCTAAAAACTAAGAGATTGGATATGACAACTTTAACTCTATTGTGTTTGATTTTAAAACTGTTTATGGTACTGGACAAATTGGAGGTTAAGGAATAGGACAAAAACTGAAATTTTGTCCCACACTAAACCACGGGACAATTTTTTGTCATCTGCACAAGTTGTCTGAAATATTAATAACTTTTTGTCCACCAAACATAATACGTTACAAAATTTGTTCAACACCTTAAATGTTTGTACTATGTTGTTTTGTATTGTACTGTCTTATACTTGTTAAGACGTGCGGCCACATTAATTGTCATTAGTTTATTTTATTTTTTTGCTTTTACCTTAATCTGATTCGGGGGTCAGTTCTGGCATAAGTGGTTCCGGCTTCCTCACAATTACAATTGCGTAGTTTCTAAATTTTAGTTGATATAACAAACTGTATTGAATATATTTTAATTAATGAAAATGCTATATATATTGTTCGTCAAAGAAATAAAGAAATAGAGAAGATAGAAATTAAAACGCGGAAATCAATGTTTGTACTTGGACTAACTAGTCCAAATACTTCATCCGTTCCTTTTTATAAGAAACAGTTTGAAAAATTACACATACCAAGAAAACACAGTGTAAATAGTTCGTTTCATTTAATATTCTCTTTCATAATAAATAAGAGTATACGTGAAATTTAACATTTAAAACATTTAAAAATTAGTCAAAGTTACCAATCGTTAGTTGGTTCAGTGGTGATTGGCGCTGAACTTGGTAGGGAGGACCACGGTTCGATCCCCCGCAACTGCGATCGGGAGGGGGCTGAAACCACTTGATGCCAGAACTGACCCCCGAACCAGATTAAACTGGTGGTGAAAACCAAAAAAAAATAAAAAATTAGTCAAAGTTTCTTATAAAAAAAACAAAGGAAATACATATATTGGTTTCCGTGTTTTTATTTTTCTCTTTTCTATTTATCTGCTGCCAAATAAGACCGTACAAGATACTCCTACACCACAATGAAAATTCATGGGTCACATTCAAATAGGTGGAAATTGAATATGAAGTGAAAGTTAACGATCAGTACGTCCAGCTAATTAGCTTGTGATATCGATTCATAGTCGATGTCATAGTTTCCTAGTTTAGTTTGCTTCGATGAAACCAAATTTTCTTTTGTCCATGTCCACTTATGTGACTGATGAGGAAACCAAATTTTCAAAAGATACTATATATGAGACGTCAAGAACATGTATTAGTTTCACATCATCGATTTGAGAATGTATATAGATAAACATTTTTATGACAACAAAAGAATCTTTCCATGTTTAGCCAAGAAACAAATAAATAATTATATACCTTGCTAAATACCAAGGAGGTATAGACTATAGAGATCGGAATTCGGAACAAATCTTCTCCCGTCACTACGGTCTAATGGTGTAGTTGGTTTTGGAGAGAAAGTGAGAAGATAGAAATAGGTGAGAGAGAGTATTAGAAGAGAGAAATTGATACGACGTAATATATTGCAATCCTTTTTTTTCTTTCATATATTAAAAAAATAATTTAAATTTTTGTGTACAGTTTTATTTTTTAAATTATTTATCATCAACCATCAAGTTCCAAAAAAGTTGTATATTATCAACAAATGAGATTTGATTTGTTTCAAGTCTATTGAGTTTTTATATTTAATTATTTATTGTAATTAAAAAAATATTTAATTATTTCTAGTGAATAATTTTAAAATTATGAGAATTTTGTAAGATTATAAAGATAAAAATGTAATTTAATTATATCATCTCTCCCCTCCCCTTGTGAACCAAACATATTTGCAATTAAAATATTTTCTCTCCCCTCCCCTCCCCCCCCCCCCCCCTCCCCTCTTGTGAATCAAATATATAAATAATTAAAAGACATCACCTCCCCTTCCCTCCCCTCACCTCACTTTCATTAAAATTCCTCCCCTCCCCTATTTTAAACAAAATAGACCCTAAAATCACATTCATATATTCATTTAAGTTAATTAGCCTGGTCAAAATATTATTAATTGAAAATCAAATGAATAACCGATGTCTTCACACTCCTTAGTCCTTATTCTTTGGTGAGAAATTCTTCCGAGAGATTCCCCATCCTACTAGTTTTACGTTTCATACATTGAATAGATCAGATCTTTGTTTGGAATAAGGTCTTGTTTATATATGGATATCGTACCTTCTTTTTTTTTTAGGTGGCAAAAATTGATTTTGAATTATTTAATTTTGTAAAATTGATTTTAGTTAAAAGTGAGTAGAATATAAAATAATTTAATTTTAGGTATATTTACATAAAAGTGAATTGATCGGGAAAATTTTATTAACTTACACATTTTACCACGTACTTTTCCCGGTTTTGGAATTCAATCATCATATGCACTGAGGCAACATAGTAAAAATGTTTCGAACTAGATCAAGGCATATTTGCGAACTGAATCGGGTCAGCCGACCATCCACGTTTAATTGAACAGATTATACAGTTGACACGCCTTAAAATACACGTGATTATCTAAGCTCTCCAAAACCTTCTATTAGTCTACCTAATGGTATCGGTCATGTGTTACATTTGACTCAAAATACCTCTCATTTTTTGTGCCTACTAACTTGATTATCGGAGTGTATGCATGTATAAACTAACGAGTCATAGCAGCCTCCATGTGTAAGGTCCGGACAGGATAAAAAAAGTAAAATCAATCTCGAGAGTGGATCATCTCCCATCAATTGACCATGCATTGAAGTATAAGTCATAGTTAAAAAAAATAAAAAATGTAGAAATGTTGTATATTTAAAGGCGTAGATGTCGACTGCTCCCTCTCCATTGAGATCTACGGTACTTGAGGGATTCTCACTCTTTGTTAACCTGAAATCATATTCTACAAAAACTTGCTTGTGACTGCTTGGCAATATTAATAGAAGCACATATATAAATAGAAAGAGATATATATAAAAGAAAACAAACCCCTCAAACTCATAACACACGTAAATATATATATCGATATTACATATATCAAGATGAGAATTACATTGAGAATAGATTCTCTCCCGTGAAAATTTTCTAGAGAAAAATCCAGTCACTCATTAAAGATAATTGAATGGTTTCACTAGACACACCCTAATGTAAAAACTGAATTGTGATTCCCTGGGATCCACAAATCCGCATTCATGTGATCGGCCATGTCAGTGACCATTGGATCGAGATCGAACAATATATTAAAAATTTAGCTATTTTTTAAGAAATTGAAAAATCTGTACCATCCTATCTCGATCAAATAACCACCGATGTGGCCAACAACATTAATAAAGGAACATATCGACCGCGAGTGATCCAATATAGTAAAAACCCCACGGAAGAGAATCTCATCCCATTACATCAGCCATAAAAAACTAATTAGAAGAGAAAAACACATAGTTTAGTAGATCAATTAACTAGAAATTAACCAAACCACTAATAATTAAGTGTAGTAGACCATGCATGCACCATGCATGTAGAGCTTTTGCTTAATTATAGTTTAGAGAGGTGGACAAACAAAACCACGAGGAGGAGTCTTCCCACAAGTGGCCAAAACTTGAAGAGCAAGAGGAAGATAAATATTAAGATTAAGAACCTTAGCCCTAATAGCAGTACAAAGACAAATTGCAGCTTCAAGATCAACCAACCCTTGAATAACAGGACAACACTCATTCTCTATAGGGTTACCAATTACAACATGAACAAGTCCTCCAAGCACATCCAAACAAAGCCCTAGCTTGAGTGCATCAATTGGACAAGTTGGTTGAGTAATTGGTGGAGGAAAAACAGGAGGGGTTGTTGGTGGTGGATATATGATCGTCGGCGGTGGTTGAAGCGGAGGTGTAATGATAATCGGTGGCACTACAACCACAGGTGGAGGGGATACTATTGGCTGTTTTCCTCTTCCTCCTCCTCTGCCACCGCCGTGATGCGGTGGATGTTTTGGATGACTTGGTTTCTTATGATAAGGTGGTGGATTTGGTTGAATGCATGGACCACATGCATGTGTTATCACATTCAACATCAATATCTTAAAAATGAAAAACAAAGCTTTTGATTTTGATGATAACATAATGAATGATGTGAATGTGACACTTTCTTTGGTTTTCTTTGAATTTGGTACCACACTGTGAATGTGAATGTGAATGTTGTTTATATAGATGTTGTTTTCAATCGGTGACGGTTCTGAATTTTCAATCTTTTGATTTTATTAGCTTTTTTTATATATGCTTATTGGAAAAGCTAAAATCAAAGTTTTCAAGTATGTAAATAATGTAGAACATATCCCTAGGCTTCTAAGTGGCAGAGATATAATTGAAATATTTGGAGTTTTGTTGATGAATTTGTGATTTCAAGAGTGAATCCGTGACTCTACTTCAGTACAATCCGTGAACTTTGCATGGTGTTCTGAAACAAGGTAAACAAAGTGGTGAGATTTTGTTTCTTTGCATTATATCTGTTTGGTTTTTTCACATAAATTGCAATGTTCTGATTCTCTTGGGGTGAGGTGTTTGTATTTGACAATTGACACTTCTCTTGAATCTTCATTCCTTTTTGACACGTTAATGAGTGCTAAGAAGAAACATATAAGGCAAAAAGGAATATTTGTAATTAAGGTTGAAATCCCTCTGTTTAAGCTTGTAGTTTATCACTCTGTTTAGACAAAAAAAAAGTTTATCACTCTGTTTAGACTAAAAAAAAAGTTTATCATTCTGTTATCCCATAATTGATTTGAAGATGCTTATAAAGACGTCTTTTATGTATCTGCCATATAGGCTATGGTATAGGACCTCATAAAAATAGGGGTATAGAAAAATTATAGGGCAGTAGTATTAATAAATGAGGGGTATAAGATATGGGATTGTGAGCTTTTGAATGAGAGATTGTGGAGTCTAAATATTTGGAAAAAAATTTAGTCTAAAATGAGAGATTTATTAATTACAAAAGGTCTAAAAGAGATTGTTCTATTATGCATAAATTTTTTAGACACTATATAATTAACTGTAATACTATAATTTTATCAAATGGAGATATTGTGATAAAGATTGTCTTTTTATTTTATTTTTTGCATTTTTTCTTTTATGAAGGCCGATTGTTAATAATCCAACATGACTCAAAAAATTTGAGACGCCCCTAGTGCTTATATAAGAATTCAACTCTCTATTTAATCACATGATTTTGAATCTCAATTTTTAATGTGGTAAACTTTAGATTTGAGCAATTAAATGTTGCAAAATAGCCTAAACATGGAGTATTTCTTTAGGGTATATATGTTTGGATAAAGAATTTTAGAAGGGAAAACTTATCTTTCTCTGTAAAATTACGGACAATATAAAATATTTCTTAAAATTAATTAAAGATAATTAAAATATTATATTATCATTTTATTCATAATTTATTCATTAAAAATTTCAAATATATTTAAAATATAGATTTAACCATCCCCTAAAAAGGATCGTCTCCCACGACAATTTTACATGAGGGAGGAGCAATTTTACATGATTGATTTGTTGCCAAAAAAAAAAAGAGTGGTTTAAATTTAAGGTTAATAGGCTTTTACCCCTGCAAAGTAGGCGAGTTTAAATTTATTTTTTTGATTTACCCCTTTGCTAACGTGGCAGACAAAAAAAAAACAGAATAACCAATTTCAAAAACAATACTTTTTAAATCGGTTGAACAAAATAACCGATTTAAAAAGTGCATCCAAGAGGGTAAATCAAAAAAAAAATATTGCAGGGGATAATTTAAAAAAAATAAATTACAGGGATAACGCAAAACTCGCCTACTCTCCAGAGGTAAAAACCTATTAACCTTTAAATTTATCTAAACTCGCTCATCATGAAAGAGAATCCAGTCTTCTTAAAAACACAAAGACATATCCTCTGCTGTAAATATATAACATTGTTGGAACAAATAACACAATATTGTATGAATTGAACATAAAATTTTAGTCACACATATATTTTAAAAAGTAAAAATAATGGAAGGTAGACTTTAATTTGAGATCAATCCGGTAACAACAAACACAGTTTAATTCACGCAGTAGTGAATTTGAGTATTTTATTTGAGATAAGTCAGTTTATATTAAACATTTAAAAAATTACTATAAAATAATCTCTATCATTGATTCAAAATCAAAGGGCTGCAAATAATTATAGCAACACGTTGTTATTGTTACTGCGTGCAATGCATTTCCATGAAAACACCCTCCAAATTGAAAAAAAAATAAAAAAACTCCCGTAAGTACCCGTAGCTCACGTCCTTCCCGTCATGGGTCTAGTGTTAAGAAGGCCTACACTATGTCCCACCTGAAATATTAACTTTAATTTAAATTTATTAAAAGCCAAGGCACATTTCACATCGGGCTCTCATCTAAGCCGATGTGAAAACCAACTATATCACATCCGTGGTGTGGCGAAACCGATGTGAAATCTCTGTTTTTTTTTTTTCGTTTTTGGCATCTAATTTCTTATATTTTTTCCTGCGTATCTAAATTGTTTTCCATATCATCACACACATACCACAAACATATATAGCTCTAATAAAAATTGTTCAAAACTTATTTTCATTCCAACAAATTAATAGCTACAAAAGGTTATAACATTTCTACAAACACAAAGTAATGCAAAATCACCAAAAGCAAATCCAACTGCAGCAGCACTAAATTAAGTCATCCCTAATACAAAAAACAAACAACATGGTCAACACAAGACCAATGCAACACAATTGGCAAAAGAACATTAATTCTCCATTTTACACTAACTGTGATAGCGGGGAGGAGAGAGCAAAATTCCAGATGCAGCTTGCTACTATCAAATGTCTGCTAGCTGAGCAAAAAATAAGGCCATGATCTATCTTGAGGATATATATGCGCAGTTTGGTCCTATCAAACGAGTTTTGGACTGCCTGTTAACACGCCTTGACATGCAAAACAACAACCTTAACTTCAGCCACTACATTGATATCATAAAAAGCAAAGAGCCAAAAGTAAAGTACACAATGTTATAAGTCAAGCTGTAAGTCAAGCACAAGAAAAAAGAATCTTATAAGTTACAAATAAACATGACTTTTATAAGAATCTACAATTGCTCACCAAGATAAAACAAATGAAAGCATAAAAACACAATACACATCTAGAGAATAAGGAGCAATATTCATCTAGAGAATAAGGAGTAATATTCATTGTCATTCAAGTTCTGCAATATGCAACCAAAAATAGAAGCACGTATACTCTAAGCATAACTATTCATAGAGCTTCACTCATTTATTTAATATGTGGTCAAAAAGACTAGCATATAATTGATTGTTACCATATAATTTCAGTGCATGCTCAGTTTATATTAAGTATTGTCAACAATATATCTTCCTGATCTTTACCTGGTGCTGGTTTCAATTCATCTATTTCTGCAGCAGATTGACTGTAGTCTTGAAATGTATGGTCGGAAAAAGAAAAAAAGAGAAGGGACAATACTGACTGTAGTATAAAGTAAAGGTTCAATTATTCATAAACTTTACCCGCTACCTATTCGAAGTGTATAATCGGAACCTTTAATAAAGCAAACCTTTAAAAAAGAGAAAGGAAATGATAACATTGTTATTTACCTTATTTCCAGCCAGCACTTTGAGCGAATAGTGACGTCTCCGTATGAACAATGTAATTTTTGCAACGAATCTGCAGTAGCAAATGCATTTGAAGTTCTGTTGTGTTGTGCAGAGACTTTATATAACAACTTTGAAGGAATGGATCGAATACAATTTAACGTGTAATAACATAGCTCAGAGAATCTTTATTTATTTGGTAAAACCTACATTATCAACATTTTACTTTCACCTTAAAATGTTCAGTTCAAATATTCAACTCGATGAATATAAAAGCTTAAAAAATACATTGATATATAACATCTATAATAACTTTTATATGATAAGATTAGATAAACTTGAGAGACACACATTAAATGTTAAAATCAATCACATTCAACACAAGGAAATATAAACTAAGAAATAGAAACATAATTTGTGAAATAGAAAGTGAGAAATTTAAGCCGTACCTTGCGAAATAAAGACTGATTTTGAACTTCATGAAAGAGACTCGCGTCTTCGCTCTACTACCTCTAAATTAACCTTCACAATTAAACATTGACTCACTTAGTTTCAAATCATATTCACCGTAGACTCTAACTTAAGGCTTGAGTTTTATTAGGATATGATTTGTTACTACTTAATTATTCCATATATCAGAACCTTTGACATAGCTATAGGACAAGTTAAGAACACTAACACCTAAAACATGCTATAACATCAACTTTTAGAAACAGTATAAACTAGTTAATTTTCAAAAGAACAGGTGGCTCACACACTAACTAGTCTACAAGAACTAATGTAAGAGGCAAGGCATACTATTTTTTTTTTGAATAGGCAAAGAATTTATTAGAAGGCTCTATATTGTACAAGAAGTACAAAATAGGCAAAGTGAACAATATAAGAGAAAATCCACAAGGCACATAAGCCATAAAACAACCTACCTACAACAAACAGAGATAAAAACCAACACAAACAGGGAGCAAAACGCACAAACCAGCAACAAAACAACAAAGGCAGCAGCAACAAGCCTCGAACAGTAACGACAACAGAACCAAAAAACCAGAAAAACCAGGAAAAAAAACAGCAGCAGCAGAAGAGTAAGTGAGGTTACTTAAGGAACAGAGCAAAACATACAGAGTAGTGCACCATTGTTTTAAAGGTAAGACTCTTGCACTGAAAATCAATTCATGAAAGGCGGCAAATAAACGGTGGCAACAATCGGCGATGACAGCAACGAAGAACAACGTCAATGGAAATAGGAGGAACAAAGACACACAATGAAAGCAAAACATGAGCTGGAGCGGATCGAGACAATAAAATAGCATACTCTAACCTCAACTGATCTCAACATCAAATCCTATGTAAAACAAGCCACAACTAAGACTGTGTGTAGGGAACTCAATCACTTAATTTTGCTAAACCAGTCACAACCTTAACCCCTCTAAACAGAGTTTTCGAGTTTCACTTTTTTTTTTAAGGCAAATGAATAGATATATTAATAACTTTCAAGCACAAGGTGCACTTGAAGAGTTAACCAAACAGAATCATAGTCACATAATTCTCCTAAAAGGCGACGAACCGCGAATTGGTTCGCGCGTACCAATTCGTGGTACTTTTGCGAATTGGTTCATCGTAATTCTCTTCGAATTCTTTAAAACCTAAGTACCGGCGAACCACTCCAACAATCAAATAAGAACAAAATATAAAATGTTGAGACTGATTTAGATTTAGCTGTGAATATGATGGTTACAAGTATAACATCGTTTGTCCACTAGTACAATGCATCTCAATTTTATGATTAATATAAACTTTAGATTAATAATATTAATTAACATAAATTTAATCCTAATTAATATTTTCATCAAATATTTTATTTAATTTTTTATTAACAACGTACCGATTAGCGTACCGACTATGTATACCCCTCACGTACCGAATTCTTTAAAGGTAGCGTACCGCGTACCCGAACCCGTACCGCGTACCGAAACGAATTGCGAACTGTGTGACTATGAACAGAATACACTGCAGAGGGGGATACCACAGAGATGAATAAAAGCATAAGCCTAGATCAAAGGCACCAAAACCAGTACCACAATAACATAAAAACACACAGCAGGCAAAGCAAAAACATAAGCAAAACACAGCAAACAGCAGCAGCGCCAAAAAACACCATCGCAGTAGCAGATTAACCAATTCACAACAACAAAAACTAAACATTTAATCAAAATAACATAGAATCAGATGAACTCAGACGAACCTATAACGACGACATCAAATTTCTGCGTTTTAGGGTTTCTGCGTTTGACCTCCGGACAAACACGAACCTCGTTCATGGCTCACGAACCTAAAACGGGACCAGCAACCTCACGAACCTAAAACGGGACCAGCAACCTTGTTCATGGCTGAGAGAGAAAGGTTCGTGAATGAGAGAGAAAGGTTCGATTAGAAATTTCGTGAATGAGAGAGATAGGTTCGATTTCTGTGAGGATTGAGAGAAACAAGAGAGAAACGAGAGAGAAAGATCGATTTCGGTGAGGATTGAGAGATTCACTTTTAGTGAGGTGAGCTTTAGGGTTTCATTCGTGACAGAGAAAGAGTGAGAGGGTCTTGTTCGCGCGCGTGTTTTTAGTATATGGGAAAGAAAGATTTGTAATTGAAAAGGATTTTACATCGGTGGAACTATTGCCGTATGTAAAATCCTTACAACGTATTTTGCTCTTAATTACAAGAGTGCCACAGTGTCCCCTTTAACATGCAGTATGTAATTACCTGATGTAAAAAGTCTCAACCAAATGTCTATTTTGTAGTAGTGACTTGAAGAAATGATTCATATTGGAATTTGTCTTGGAATCAATATTGAAGATTTCTCTACTCATAATATTTGAAATATAATTTCTAAAACTCTTGTAATAGTTATTATATTGTCATGGGTAGCTATGATTTTCTTCTAGATTAAGATCGTAGATGAATCTACTTGAACAATATCGAATTGAACTTAAGAGATAATTCACTATTGATCCAAAGTTTTATAAGTAGATCTAAAATAATTGTTCACTAGAAAATTGCTTTAGTGATATTGAATTGTCTAGGTGCGACCTATAAAACTAAGTGTTCACCGGAAAAAAAAAAATGAAAATTCACTAAACCAAAAGTTAATTAGTTTTTCTTTTTTAATTTAAAATGGCAAACAAATTAAGAGCTTCTTAATTTTAAAAAGGTGTATTATGGATATGATAGGCCAAAACACCTCAAATTTACCCTGTATGTATATAATATAGCTAGAGAGTGAACACAACATAATATAATAGATGGAATCACTAATATTTGCATAAACGTAGAATTTTTATTTCACTTGTAAAAAATACTAGTAGTCCTAGTGAAGCTGAAAACGAAGACAAACATGCTTCAATCCAACCATCACAATAATAATATGATAATAATATAATGGGTTAAATAGTTGATACCCCCCTGCAAAGTAGGTCGGTTTTGCGATACCCCCCTGTAAAATTTTTTTTTAAAGATCCCCCCTTGCAGACTGAAGATTCTTTGGGATACCCCCTGGGGTGACACCAATGCATGGAATCTCCACGTGGCACCTCCACGTGGATATTTTTTTATTTTTTAATTATTTTTATGTTGCCACGTGGCATTAAAAATTTTAAAAAAATAAAAAATTAATTTTTTATTATTTTTTTTGCCACGTGGCATTAAAATTTTAAAAAAAAAAAATTTAAAAAAAATTTAAATTTTTTTTTTTTTTTCTGTTTTTTTTTTTATTTATATTAATTAATTTAAAAAAACAGTAAATATTAAATAAAAACATTAAAACTTATTATTAATTTTAAAAACTTAAATAAATTAAATAAATTGAGATTTCTCTATTTTTTTCCCACCTTGCTTTTTCTGATTTCTCTATTTTTTTATTAATTAAAAAAGAAATAATAGGCTTTTGAAAATTACTCCCTCCGTTCCTTTTTATTTGATGTTTGAGAAAAAAAAGGCCAAATTAAGAAAGTGTAATTTTGCACTTTATTTTCCTATTATACCCTTTTTTTTGGAATATATTATACTCTAATTTATATCATAAAAAAATTCCTTTTTTTTTGCACACACTTTATCTTTCCAAAAAATTAAAACCACGAAAAAATTAAAGGCGGATTGTAACAAACCAATTTTTTTGTTTTTGCCTTTTCAACAAAAAAATCAGTTTTTTGACAAAATATACTTCATCGGAAGAATAGAAAGGAAAACTTATTTAATGAAAAACAAAGGCTAGAAAGAATAGGACAACTACCCATTCAAATGAAGTGTGAACTAATTTTAGTACGAGAAGTCAAAGATTATTTAGGCATGGAATAATATTTATTGTGATTGAGTTGTAGTCACATTTTTATTTTTAAAGTAGAGTATTTCAAAAGTTCATGTGTTCTAAAAATTCTCTTATTTTCAAGTTGTAGTCACTTTGAGTTTCTTAATGTTGTGTAACAAGATTTTCAACAAACATGCAAGGAAAAAAAAAAGAACAAAACAAAAACAATAAAAAGATTATATGAAGAAGTTTAGTAAAAAAAAAGATACAATAAAAAGATTATATGAAGAAGTTTAGTAAAAAATAAAGATACAATAAAAAGATTATATAAAATTAATCAAAAAAAATTAGGAATGAGGGTATAATAGACAAAATATAACTTTAAATTATCAAAACATCAAATAATTTGAAACAAATTTTTTTTCTAAAAC
Source organism: Trifolium repens (assembly GCA_030408175.1). NCBI lineage: Eukaryota > Viridiplantae > Streptophyta > Magnoliopsida > Fabales > Fabaceae > Trifolium > Trifolium repens. Next base: position 28,229,530 of record CP125851.1, read on the forward strand.
ATCATATAAAAAGGAACGGAGGGAGTAAAAAAAAAAATTAAAAAAGGGAAAAAGGGATTGGAACGGATAATCATCTCTCTCTTCTTCATACATTTTCTTCTCAAACAACAAACCTTCAAAATCCAAACAAATTCAAATTAATACACTTAATTCCCAAATTCTCATCTTCATACATTTTCCCAAATTCCCAAATTTTTCATACCCTATAATTTCTTAAAAATTTCATACTTCATCTCAATTTTTCACCAACTGAAACTATGTCATTTAACAAAAAAAAAAAAGGAAATGGGTTTTGTAATAAATCTCAGAAATTGAAATGCTTAATAAAAAATTATGCTGCTACTAAATTATTGATAATGAAACCAATTAGATTGCTACTAATATATTAACATATTAGTAGAAAATTATGGTTCCAAACACAACTTGATATTTAGGCCGCTACTAAACCCCGTTTTCTTATTATAAGATGTTTTTGGATTCGTCTCGAAGAGTATTTTCAAGATATCATTTTTTTATAATTTTTATTATCATACAAATAAAGATATTAATCGTTAAAGTTATGTGTTTGAATTAAATCAAAATCTCTATTTCTTTATTATAATATGTTTTTGGATTCGTCTCTAAGAATATATTCAAGATATCATTTTTTTATAATTTTTATTATCATACAATTAAATATATCAATCGTTAAAGTTATATATTTGAATTAGATCAGTATCTCTGTTTTCTTATTATAAGATGTTTTTGGATTCGTCTCAAAGAGCATTTTCAAGATATCATTTTTTTGTAATTTTTATTATCCTACAATAAAAGATATTAATCGTTAAAGTTATGTGTTTGAATTAGATCAAAATCTCTATTTCTTTATTATAATATATTTTTTGATTCGTATCGGAGAATATTTTAAAATATCATTTTTAAAAAAAATATTATTATCATACAATTAAAGATATTATTCGTCAAAGATATTATCATACAATTGAATTATCTCAAAATCTCAATTTATTTAATTTATTTAAGTTTTTAAAATTAATAATAAGTTTTAATGTTTTTATTTAATATTTACTGTTTTTTTAAATTAATTAATATAAATAAAAAAAAAAGAAAACAGAAAAAGAAAGAAAACAGAAAAAAAAAAAAATTTTTTTTTTAAATTTTTTTTTTTAAATTTTTAATGCCACGTGGCAAAAAAAATAATAAAAAATTAAATTTTTTTTTTTTAAATTTTTAATGCCACGTGGCAACATAAAAATAATTAAAAAATAAAAAAATATCCACGTGGAGGTGCCACGTGGAGATTCCATGCATTGGTGTCACCCAGGGGGGTATCCCAAAGAATCTTCAGTCTGCAAGGGGGGATCTTTAAAAAAAAATTTTACAGGGGGTATCGCAAAACCGACCTACTTTGCAGGGGGTATCAACTATTTAACCCTAATATAATCAAATATGAACGAAATGTTCATTAGCAAAAATACAAATTAAAGAGAGAATTTCCCAAATAGTACAAAATCCACACACAAAGTGAAGAATAAATAACAAATATAGTAACACATAACCATATTAGGTAGTAGTGTCTATTTAATTAAGCGCAAACGAACCCCTTTGGAACTCCCTTTCCACAATAGTTAAGTACCAAGCTCAAATTAATTGGAATGTTAAGGTTAATGCCTAAGACATTAGCCTTAAGAGCAGTGCAAAGGCACACAGCAGCTTCAAGATTAGCAAGACCATCAAGGAGAGAACAACATGGTGTCTTTGGTGGCTTACCAAGTTGAACATTAATCAAGCCTAATACATCAGCACACACACCAAGCTTGATTGTGTCTCTAGGACATGTTGGATATTTTGTGGAAGGTGGATGTGAGTGGTGGTGTTTGTGACCTTTTGGGGGTGGTGGAGGACATGGAACATAATTGGCGGTTACAACGGTGAAAAAAAGGAGGTTGAGGGCAAGGAGAATAGCAAGCTTGGAAGCCATTTTTGGAATAATTAAGGTTTTAATTGATGACTTTGAGAGTTGCTAATACTCTTAATTTTGGTTTGGTGTGTGAGTGATGATGATGGAGAGGAATGAGGGGGCTTTTATAGTGAAAGGTTCTGTGAATTTCTTGACGTTTTAATATTTTAAATAATGGTAAATTTTAATGGATCACCTTTATGAATGGTCTATCGTAGATTATAGACCAGTATTTAAAAAATATTTAAAATTTTAACGACGACATATGTCATTGTTTGAGAGTATAAGTTAGTGGTCATTTTAACTTTTTACTCCTCTTTCGATCTCTTGTTCTAACCCTAGTTGTCACATCTTTTCTCTTCTTCTTCTTGATTTATCAGATAGGGGTGATTTAAGGTCAATTTAGGCTTGGAATCACCACCTCTAAATTGCTTAATTTTTTCTTTTCATTTTGGTTAAATAAATGTGTCTCCCATATATCTTTCGTGTTTCTTAAGTAATTTTTGTGATTTCGTTGTCTTATAGTACGACGTTTTTTGTTTTGATTTCCCATCATAATGCAATGTATTTTGTTTTTTCATCTTAATGCAGTGTTTAATATGTTTTAAGTTGAAAAATTAAGTTTGATCTAGTACAAATCCGGGGGCATCAACATTTCAGACACTTTAATATAGTCAAATATGACGTTTATGCAATTTGCCACCTTATGCAATTAACATGGATGTTATGAGTTTGTTCGCAGATTCATCCTTTTTGTTTTTAGTGATTTTGAATTTGTATTGCATTGATTTACTCTATCAATTTGAATGAATGAATATCGTTTATTTAGTAAAAAAAAATGTTAGTGGTCATTTTTATTTTTACAATTGAGAAAATGATTTAATTAATATCAATTTGATTAAAAGAACAAAAAATAAATATATGTAACTCATATTGAACTGACGTCAATTATGTCAATATTTTAACCGTAAAGACGAAGATAGATAAATATTTACTTCTAAAGAGTATTATCAATCGCCCTAAAACTTATGATAATTGACCACTTATAAAGATGGTTTACTATAGCACTCACCTTCAGGGACGGACCTACGTTGATTGGTGTGTAGGCACCCGCCCCCACTATACTTGGGGAACTTCAATTATATAGTATATAGTACTATGTAATGGAGTAAAGCTAGGCATAAATATTTCAGGCTAAGAATAAAACTTCCATGGAAACTCCATATACATAGTATACACTATACAATATACTGTATATACTAGATTCTAATTAAATTAAGTCAAAATTTTGTTTGTAAAAAAAAAATTAAATTAAGTCATAATTGTACATCTGTTCCTTAAATTTATTTTAAGTCTTTATTTGGTCTCGTATATTTAAAATCTTTTAAGTTAATTGGTTCCTTACATTACTGATATTAATATAAGTTCGTTCTTTTCATTTATTTTTAATTAATTTTGTCTAATTCTAATAAATTTTGAGTTAATTTTGTTTAGAATTTTCACGTGGCACTCTTTCCCAAGTCGTTCACGTAAGCAAATATGATAGTCACATAAATGATTTAAATAAAAATTCAATTAAAAAGATTAACATAAATGTTTTTAAATGTAAGAGAGCAAATTAAAACATAAAATAAAAAATGAGCTAAATATACAATTAAACTTTAAATTAAATAAGTAAACTATAAACTGGAGGAAGAGGTTTTTTTTTTTTTGACTAATGAGAGAGAAAAGATATCCATGGACAACTCCATGGTTAGACTTTACTTTTTAGGGTATCAATAATAAACAAAAATTAGTTTAAAAAATTGATGTATTTGATTCAAAATTTGAACCAAATATATTAAATAAAATTGACTAATTTTTTACTTATATTTGAGACCATTGTAGAATGTATATATATATTGCCCCCACAACTCAAAATTTCTGGGTCCGTCCCTGCTCACCTTAAATAATTGGCCAACATATCTAGATTGGTTTGCTTCGTAAGAGTTTAACTCAAATCTTACAAGGACAAAATTTGAATTTTGCCATCAATGTAAAAATTTCGTTGGAGGATAATATGTAAATACTTATGTTAGTGTTTTTTAAATCTTGAAAATTTCTCTAACACTAGTCTTGTGAGTCCCGTGACACAACTCGTCTAAACTTTTTATTTATAAGAAAAATTAAATAATTGGTTTATTTGGAGGCCCATGTGAGTGACTGAATAAGCCCATTGGGGTGAACTTGGTAGTCATGATCAGCACAAGCTGGCAGATCAACATGGATGAAGAAATATGTTCTAAATTTGTGGGAATACAATATACTACGATATGGTCAAGTTTGGAACTATGTGCTAATTAATATAACTTGCAATTTGTGTTTTGTCACTTTGTCATATAACCTTTAACGAAATCATTTCATATGTATAAGTTCCTGTGAAGTTTTCATTAGTTTGATTAATTGAATTATAAATCAATGGTGAGTATCAATACATTTGTCTTTAAATACAAAACATATACGAATTAAATCCTAAAGCATAAGATATTAGTGTATGTATTTGTCATTTTTCATTTATTATTGAAAATGAACTCACGGGCCTCAAGATTGTTCTTATTACTCTGTTTTTGTCTCTTACAACTCAAACCCCGTTGTCGAATATATGTAATAAATTAAATAAATCATACATTATCAAATTAAGTTTTCTACTCTATCCAATATATACCTGTATATATATTATTATCTCCTTAAGTATATTAATTGTTACAAGAATGTATGTATTATTTACACATTCGTCAGAAACTCTTAAAATTGAGTTTTGGGTCTAATTCATCTTGACAAAATCGGCTTATAAAGTAAGAATTATCACTTGCTTATAAACATTTATTTAAGTTATTTCATATCTGACATGGGACATTTTAACATACACGGTGGTCTAATAGCGGGTGATCCAAAGGATCTTAGAGAGACTCTGATACTATTTAATAATTAAGTTTTGGACTTACGTGATCTAACAGATTTTGAAGAAGCTCTGATATCATCTTTAAATCCGGTATTGGGTTTAACTTATTTTTACAAAATCGGGTATTCAGTAATCAAAAAAAAAATAAAAATCGGGTATTCAGACCACCTCATATCCCAGGTGGGACTTCTTAAGAAAATCAGTAGTTTTAAATTTGTTGCTGATCATGATATTTGAAAGTTTTAATTGAACCAACATTTGGTTAATTAATTAATTAATAACCTACCTGTATGATGTCTGAAAATCATGTGATGATCATGTGAAAGCTGCAAAACTTAGCCTGAAAAATGCAAACATTTGAAACTTCATATGGATGCTAAATAGACAGTAAACTAGTTATTGAGCTTGGTACCACTATCATCTATATTTTTCTTGACTCTCTCCTAGCTTTTCTTCATTTTTTCTCCCTTTCTATTTTCATGAATCATGTCTTCTTTTTTTTCCTCTTCCACATATGCATCATGCATCACATCTTATATTTACTCTCCCATTTTTCGAGTGTGAAATGGTTTTTACCCAAAATATTATACAAGAATCAAATATTTTTGTTTTTCAAAAGATTAAAAAGACTACATTTTTTACCTTTTTCAGCGTCTCAATTCATACCAATATGACCCAATATGAATAACTTATATATGAAATCTTTAGTGCAATATAAATTATTCAATTTGTCAAAAACTTAAAACTACTAAGTGATGATGAAAAAATGTTTAAAATCATGTGTCATATTTTCTTGTTAATTTGCATTATTCCATGCAAATCAATCAGAATTATTAATATTATTTTTTTGGTGGGCATCAGAATTATTAATTTAATTAACGGTTAAACTAATTATGAAATATACATAATATTGTATACAAAGTGTTATGAAACAATGTTAACAAGAGTTATTTCTGGAGTTAACTATTCTCACTATATTAAATAATACAGTAGGGAAAAATATAATAAGGAGAATAAAATAATAGCAGAGAGAAAATAAAGAAATTACTTACAAAGAAGATAGAAGTATAAAATAAAAGGGGAAAACTAGTAAAAGAAAATTCTTCTTTTTAAATGAAATAAAGAAAAAATAAAATAAATTGATAAATGAAGAACGATGAGAAAAATTGAGTGTGAAGCACGCGCTAATGAATGTCGGGTCGGGGGTTTCTGCCTTGTTATAAAAAAGTGAGATGGGTAAAGCAAACTCCCGCCTTGGACGAGCACGAGGCTTAGTCAAGTATAACCGGGTTTACAAAAAAGGTTGGGGACTAGGCCAAAACCTCTCTAAATATGAACAACCCTGAAGAAGGGTTTGCCAAGCCTATCTATTTCAAAAATATCTTTAATGACTAGACGAATCTCATTCCAAATAGTAAACCTATCTAAGGAGAGACCTATATTAGCTAAGCCATCAGCACAAAAATTTCCTTCTCTATAAACATGGGAAACAATGAAGTTCATGGAATGAGTGAGCAATAAGCAATTGTGCCATCTATTGCTTAAAAGCCCAAGGAATCAGCACAGAAGATTTGAAGGCCATGACCAAAAGGGTGGAATCAGATTCAAGCCAAAGATTATTCCAATTTTTAGCAGCTGCAATTTCTATAGCATTCATAGCACCACACAACTCAGCTGTGATGCAGAGGAAGTACTTGTGTTCTCAGCAAAAACACAAATGAACTCTGCATCAGAATTTCTAAACAAACCATCACAAGCAGATGTTGAACCATTTGAGGCACCATCAGTATTACACTTCACCCAATGGATTAAAGGAGGTTTCCAAATAACTTCTTTGAGAGTAGACATCTTAGGAGGGTGGAGATTGACATTAAATTTTTTCAGAGTGATAAAATCTCTCAAGGCTAAGGAGGATAACTTGCTAGTGAAGTTACCTGTCATGGTGATATTAGCATATATCCAAGCCACTGCAGATCGCCGATTAGGAATCTCATTGTTGAACCTAGCTTTGTTTCCAGTAGTCCAAATAGCATACAAAATATGAATTAAGGCAGCGTTGATCACAACTTTGCATTGAGGAGACCAATTGCTCTCAGCTAACAGCCAAAGATCATACATAGATTGGAACTATAGAGTGACATTCAAGACAAAAGCTAACCAACACCAAATGAAAAAAGAAAAGTCACATTGAAAGAACAAATGAAACATGGTCTAAGAATGGGAGGAACACAAAGAGCACATTGAGGGTAAATTGCAGCCCCTCTCACTTAACTTGTCATTAGTAGGGACTTTATCAAGCATTACCCGCCAAGCTAAAAGAGATCTAGATGGGGGAATGTCTCTGCTCCAAATGCTCTTACACCATTGTAGAGTAGGGAAATGATGTCTTTTAAAGTCATAGGCGATTTTAAGAGTTAGCAAACCATTGTGTGTTCCCTCCTAGACAAGAGAGTCCACATTGGGATTCATTGGTGATAAGTGCCAAAAAGTAGTTAATTTATATGTTAAATTAAGGCACTTATTAACTTATTCTACAAGTTATTTATACAAAATCCCCCAATATAATGTAAATATTAGTTTTTACTAGCAAATTAGTATTTTAGCTATTTTCACTTATTTCACTTCACTTTTTGTAGGTTTTTATCAAATTTATAATAAGTGTCAATTTTACTTCAAATCTATAGTAACTATTATATATTAATTAATTAATTAATTAATTATATTATATTATTATTAATAGTAGTAGTAATGTTTATTTATGTTTGCAAATTAATCGATTAAAAAGAGAAGTGAAAGAGGAAACAACTACAAGTGGCCTAGAAAGAAAAATCAGTAAAGATGGTCAAGTGGCTTAGAAAGAAACTGGCGGTGCTCACTTCAAGTGGAAACACTATGTGTCTTACTTAAAGCCAAAGAATTCCATTACTTAAGTGTGAAGTCTTCCAAAGCCTATAAAAGCATGGATCAACCATCCCATTGAAACAGATTCACACACGCGAAACAGCACATAGAGTTACAGAAACTCAGAGAATAATCCTAGGAGCTAAGTTTAAGGAGATTTTAAAGGTGGATACACTAATCTTGTTAAGGAATCAACTTTTGATGTTCATTCATCTCATTTCTCTTCTTCTTTGTAAAGTTCTCATGTCCATGGGTAACTAATTTCTCTATTGTTGGGATTAGATGTAAATTACTCTATTAGTATGTATTTATCTTGATCATGGTGTTATATTGGTTTTAGTTCATTAATCAATCTTGATATTATCCTTGTTGTTAATGTTAAATCTTTGGATTTGAATTGTTATAGGAATATACTATTTAAATGTTGAACTAGGATAATATCTATTAAATTCTAAATTCTAGGAATAGATTTAGGTTTAATATTCACTTAAAGTATTGGGTTTTATTACTATTGTATTGATTAATAACTCGAGGGATCGGGGATTAATAGGTACAATAGATTTATCGGCGTTATCTGGGAACGAAAATGTACGAAGAGCAATACGTGATAAAATTGATTAATAGTTAAAACCATTATAACTGATCAAGGAAATATATATATGAACGAGGAATTGAATCTAATCCCGACAATATTTTCTCTCTGATATTTACATCATCTTTTACCGCAATTTAGTTTACAAATTCGCAAGTCTTAATTTCGTTACTAAACATCTCGAAACCTTTACTTAAAATCATAATTAATTGTTGAACATAATTGATATCTCACTAGTCCATGTGGATACGATATTACAAACATACTTACTTTTGATACTACATCAATTGGCAAGGTAACTTGCTGCACAAGACTTTTAATTTGAGGGAACAATCTATCAATGCATTGAGGAATAAGCCAAGCTTGATTTTGAATTAAGTCACTAACTTTATTGGGAAGCCAAATTAAGACATTAGGGTGAATGTTTTGAGAAGAAGCTAGTGGCTCACCACACCAAGAATCCGTCCAAAGGTTAATACTCTGACCATTACCAACCTTCCAACAAGAATTTTCTTTAATGACATGCACTTCGTGTTTCACACTACTCCAAATGGAGGAGTAAACATGGTGATTAATTAATTTACCATTTTTCATTATTCTATCTCTCAAGCCTGATAAAAGTTTGGGTATTCACAACACATCCAATTTCCAACGAGGGTGTAAAGTACGTAGAAGTTCAAACTCATATTTAGGGTTCGGGTATCCCTGTTCTACCCCATGCCCACATAAAATTGAGTTGCATTTTGAGAATTTTTTATAAAAAAAAAAGTAGAATATCTAAACTATTTTGTTTCAACAATATGATTTTTTAAGCAAAGAAAAAAAAATAGAAAACGACTTGTTTAACGCTCATCTTAAAAATAAAAATAAACATGTAGATGTAATTTAAAAGTTTGTTTAAGAGCTTCTAATTTAATGGAGGTAAAATACAATTTTGATATATGCGGGGCAAGTTTCGGGTGTATATCAATGTTCTCAATACTCGCTCCACCCTATATTTTGAAATAGAGGAAAATCCAAATGTGAACCCAAATTCAGTTAATTCGAATTTTCCTATCGAATTTTACTATAGTGTAATTTAATTGAATCAATGTGTAAAATAATTACACTGTCAATGTGTATCAATTAAACTCTCGAAAAAAATGTATAATTTCATTATGAAATTAAAAAAAAATGTATAAATAAAAGCAAGAGAACTTTTTATTACAGTATTATGATATTATCCATATTCTAAATTGTTCGATACACATTTTATTTAATATATACCGATATATTTATTGATATGAATAGTTGTTTTTGTGAAGTTTGCTCTTCACAGACAAGAGTTGGTGATAGGTGTAAATATGAGGATTTTAAAAAGATTAACTAAAGAAAAGATTACCGCAGAAAAAATATATATAAAAGTTCTTAATAAATGATGTTAAGGTTCCGTTTGACCCAACTTATTTTAACTTTTTATTCTCTTAAGAATGAGAAGTTGTATAACACCTGACTGCATTCTGGCAAGTGCACCAGTCTGTTGTCGAGTAATAATTCACACTCTAGGTGTCTAGAAGGAGTTCGTATCCACAGGGATCGTGCCAAAGCTTCGTTAGCGTTATTTAAGTTGTTGGTTTTGCATTCGCTTTGGTTTTGGAAAAAGGTTTTATAAAAATAGCGATATGCTTGCAGAAAATAAAGATAGTGATTCAAGAAATATAGAGGATAGGTATGGTGGTTGGACTTACTCTCTTCTTCATATTTGGTATGAACGGTGTATAACATAGTTATTCAGATTATTATTCGGCGGTGACTATATCCTTGTTGTGGTAATACCTTACTATTACCCCAGGGACGGACCTGTGTGAGGCTTGGTGTGGCTATAGCCACACCAGCCCGGCCCATTTTTTTTTTAAAATAATAATAATAATTTTATAAATAATTTTAAATTATTCTGTACACATATTCGTACAAATATTAATATAAAGATTAGTTTAAGTATTAGTGCAAATATTAGTTTACAGTCTATTTGATAATTTCAAGTCTTTGGTTATACGTAGTGTATTATTTGAAGTTATATACTTTCATTTATCGAGACTTTGTTTTGTAAAAGAAAAAATGAATAACTAATTGAATTTGTAATATCGAGTAAAATTAACTATTGAACGAGCATGTAAATATGAAACGACATAAAACAATAGTTTTAATTTTTTTTCAAGTAATATGTAAAATTGGAATACAAATTAATAAGTTATAAGCTAATTGAATTAATTTATCAAAATAAACTATAAAATATTATAATTTTGGGTTCTATATATTTTGGTCTAAGGTAGAATCTTGTGAAGTATCAATAAATAGCAATATGCATGATTTAACGAATATTCAATAAGCTATAGTCATTTGTTTTTTTCGAATAGAAATTTTGTGGTATTTTGGATAGTTTGTTGATTTTTTTTTAATAGAAATTTTCTGGTTTGTTTGTGTTCTTTTTTTGGATATACATGTTGTATTAGTAGTAATTTCATATATTGTTTTTGTTTAACTAAATTATTAGGATAAATTTTTCTTCTTCGATAGTGCCTAATTTTTTAGCCCTACCGGTATTTTCAGTCCAGATCTGCCCCTGTATTACCCTATGTATATTGAAGTTTCCCTACGTTAATAACAAAGGTACCTACGAGAGCCTAACCTCGATGTGTCACATACCCTAATTACTAAGTGAGTTGTTCATTATACATGCATTATTACCTTCACCCATCCAATGCCTCTAGGTCCTAGTTTCGGGCTGTTCAGCTTCTAAGTTCTCAGTTCACACCTAGTTCCTGATTCCTCCTCTAATTAGTTCAGGACGTTACCGTCTCTATTCACCTAGCATATTTACAACTAGTTCCGGACAAATATTAAAGCTTACTCTAATATAAATACTAAAGCTTACCCTAACATCTATTCTATGGGCGCTCCCGCTTATCCGGCCAGATTACGAGAATGCGTTATTAAAGTGCAAGAAAGTAAATAACAAACATAATACTGAATATCATTTATTATAACTTTGACTCAATCACAGACTCCAAATATTCATAGGGGAGTTCATCTTCTCTACCAAAACCTAAGGCATCTATTACAAAAGACTACATATTTAAATTACAAAAGAATAACCTAAATATAAAAGCCTAAAGAAAACATACCTTGCTGAGTTAGTTTTCCCGTAAGGGGAGAAAACTATGCCCTTAGAGCTCCTCTGAACACCTCCTTTATAGTAGAGAATGTTCTACTATTTCTGAATGAAAAATAATGAGGAATTGGAGCTCTATTTATAGTTTTCGTAATGGGACTCAGCAAGCCATCGTGCTACGATGGGTCCATCGTAGCACGATGGGAAGATTTAGTTCAGAATTATAACTAATCTTGTGCATTTCATCAACTTGGTCGCCAAATAATGTCATTGTACCACGATGAAGGCCATCGTAGCACGATGAACAGATATTCTCCAGATTTTCTTCTGTTGTTGTCTTGGCGAGCAAGTAGCTTCCATCGTGGCACGATGGGATGAACAACACAAATCTTCACATTTTTGGCTTTTTATTGTCTTCTTGTATTCTTTGCTTTGTCTTGATGCTTTTCTTCGATTCTGTAGGTTTTCCTTCGTATATGGGTCTGTCTTGGTCATTTTATTACTAATAATACTACTAAAAATACCATATAAGTTCATGTCATCAATACCCCACGATAAATTGTCTAGTATATCTCGTGAAATATTATAAATCAGTACAGAAGTTATTAAATTTATTACAACACTTGAATTTATTGAAATGCACACGCAGGTGCTGAATACAAAGTACAGGTACAAGCACAATACTGAAACCGAACAATACATAAGTTGAAACTGATACAACAAGATTCATTGAAATGGAAGCAACAAGCAGCGTAAATATATAAATCTCCTGATGTAGGCCAAGGCTAAATCCAATGCTTACCCTGCGACCTGCTTATCTGAAAAAAAAATTGAAGGAGTGGGGTGAGACTACTAAGCCTCAGTGAGTCCTACTACCCGCCTAAAAGTGACTAATAATCTAAGTCAAACTGTTTTACATATACAAGTATTATTGGTAAATTGGGTGTGTCACAGAATTATTATTCTTATCAGGTTACTCTTCAAAGGTCACGCCGAGGCAAGCCGGTCTCGGGTGCCTAACTCTGCGTACTACCGATACAGAGGATCGGATTCCGATGTTGGCTCACATAATAAACTGATAATAGAACTCAGAGGAATTCTATATCATGGCATAAATACCATTTAATTTAATGATTACAACAATTCTACCAATATTTCCCCCCCCAAAGGTTCCTACACATGTTACTAATACAAATATTACACATGTTATTCTCTGACTATATAATCTATTTAATACTATTAGACATATTCATGTAATCCAAGTTGCATTCGAACATAAAACGAGTGATTTAGGAGTTTTCAAAAATTATGCAGATTCTGACCTGCTGAACTTGCCATGGCGAGCTATCTCACTCGCCATGGCGAAATTTCGTATCCTGCTAAACTTGCCACGGCGAGCTCTCTCACTCGCCATGGCGAAAATTCGTGTCAGGACTTGTAATGCTCGCCATGGCGAGTCAGGAACTCGCATGGCGAGTTATACAGAGCACAAACCTTCGCCACAGCGAGAAATATGCTTGCCATGGCGAGCCATAACAGAATAGCCCCTGTTTCTGAAAAAAATGTGATTTTCCAAATTTTTCACCTACAATCTCCATGCAACTTGTTATAAACATGTCTTATAATATAAATGGATTATATAGGAGCAAGGATTGGGATTTATTCTTGCTCTTTCATTAATTTAATTCCTAAACCTATGTTTGCATGCAAAATACATATTTTGGGGAAACTAAGCTCTAAATAAATCTAAGGTTTAAGAACCTAAGAACCCACCTTAAAGAAGCTTTAAAACTGATTTTGAGCTCTGCTACAGCCCACCTCAAACTGACTTGTAAAACCCCAAATTTGCTCTTTGATTGGTTGGTAAAAACTTGAAGCTTTAAAACTTGTAAGACACGAAATTGAAGAAGGAGATGGATTTGTGGTTGGTTGAAGTATGTAATGGTTTGATGATCAGCTTCTGGGATTGGAAGGGTATTTATAGAGGGTAGAGTCAGCTTAAGGACATAATTGGTGATTGTCTTTGATTCCATTGCATGTAAGGTTATTGGTTGGAGCTTATGGTGTGTAAGTGATGATGTTGGTTGGTAGTTAAGTTGCAGAATCATGTGATTAGGAGCTGAGAAAGGATCAGATTATGATGTTACAAGTGATGGGGTTCATGGAAAAGAGATTGAGGTCTTTGGTGTGTAGTTGCATGTGAGTGTTTGGGGAAAAATGTAAAATTTTGGATTGTTGTGCTCGATGTTGTTGTTGTCGTGGTGGAGCAAGAGAAATGGAAGAAAGGATTCTGATTTTCTTAAAGTTTTTGTTTGTTTCTTTGCATGTGAACTTAAGTAGTGGAAAGAAGGTGATGGGGGTGAGGGAGAAGGCTTGGGGGCGTGAGAGAGAGAGGGGAAAATGTGAGTGGAGGGTTTAATTTGAATTTTCTCACTTATGACTTGGTAAAAATACTAACTTAATGATGGATTTGGCTAAATGGAAAATAATTCTTCCTATGTTATAATATACCACGTAATTAAATAATGAAATTTTATTTTAATTTGTGGGATGTTACAACCTACCCCCCTTAAAGAAATTTCGTCCTCGAAATTAATAAATTTACCTTAGAAAAGATGCGGATAATGTTCCTTCATATAAGATTCCAACTCCCAAGTGAATTCTCCATCGGGTGATTGTGACCATTCCACCTTGACTACCAGAATCTTCTTATTCCGAAGAGTCTTAACATCTCGGTCAACAATACGAACTGGGTCGGGCTGATAAGTTAAGTCTGGCTGAAGATCAATGTGTTCCAATTCTACTGGCTGAAAAGGATCGAGATTGTACTTACGAAGCTGCGAGACATGGAACACATCATGAAGTCCTGACATGGATGGAGGCAAAGCTAGCTGATAGGCGACTGGTCCGACGCGCCTGAGGATCTGATAAGGTCCAATATACCTTGGACAGAGTTTCTTTGTTTTGAAAATACCATGTAATCCCAACTTTGGAGTTACGCGTAGGAAAACATGATCACCTTCTTCGAATTCTAACATTCTCCTCCTTCTATCCGCGTAACTTTTCTGTTGGTTTTGAGCCACTTTCATCTTGGATAAGATCTGGTCCTAAAAGTCCACGATCTCCAACTTCAGTCCAAAACAGAGGTGTCCTACAATTCCTTCCGTACAATGCCTCAAAAGGTGCCATCCCGATGCTGGCATGGTAACTGTTGTTGTAGGCGAATTCAATCAAATGCAAGTAGTTACTCCAACTACCTCCATCTTTTAATACACAAGCACGAAGCATGTCCTCAAGGGTTTGAATAGTCCTCTCCGACTGTCCATCAGTTTGGGGATGATGCGATGTACTCATCTTCAATCTAGTACCCATCACTTTCTGGAAAGCATTCCAAAATCTGGAAGTGAAAATTGGATCTCTATCTGACACTATGCTCAGTGGCACACCGTGCAACCTTACAATCTGTTCCACATAGATTGCGGCATACTGCGAAGCTTTATAGGTCGATTTTACTGGAATGAAATGAGCTGACTTGGTCAATCTGTCGACGATTACCCAGATAGAATCTTGACCCTTTTGGTTTCGAGGCAACGCGCCGACAAAGTCCATAGTGATGTGTTCCCACTTCCATTCAGGTATTTCCAAGGGTTGCAGAAGACCTCCAGGCTTTTGATGTTCAATCTTAACCTGTTGGCAGATTAGACAACGCGACACAAAATCAGTGATCTCTACTTTCATGTTTGGCCACCAATAACTCTTCTTCAAGTCATGGTACATCTTGGTGGAACCGGGGTGAATAGAAAACCCACTCTTATGTGCTTCTTCCAAATTCAACCTCTTGATCTCATCGTTGTTTGGTACACACGTTCTTCCTTCAAACAAGATTACACCATCTGGGGCTATAGTAAACTCAGGGTTGCCCTTTCGTTTCTGTAAGTCCAGATCATGTTCTTGTGCCCTAGCTATCATTGAGCGTAACTCACATGACAACTCCATTCGGTTAATTCTGACTCCTCTACTCCAATATACAACATTGAGATTCATATCCCTGAACTTCTCATGCAGATCGCACTGGTGCATCAGCATCTCTGACGCATACAATGCTTTTCTACTGAGGGCATCATCTACAACATTCGCCTTCCCTGGGTGAAAGTTCAAGCAGAAATCAAAATCATTCAGATACTCCATCCACCTTCTCTGTCTCATGTTTAGTTCTCTTTGATCAAAAAGATACTTCAAACTCTTATGATCGCTGAACAGTTCGAATTGTACTCCATACAGATGATGCCTCCATATTTTCAAAGCGAAAATAATGGCTTCTAGTTCAAGATCATGGGTAGGGTAGTTCTCTTCGTGTGGTTTCAACTGTTTGGATGCATAGGCCACTACTGCTCCTTCTTGCATAAGCACGCATCCCAAACATTTATGTGATGCATCGCTATACACTACATACTTCTTGGTTGGATCCGGTATCACTAGTACTGGCGCACTAGTTAACTTCTCCTTCAGAGTACTGAAACTTGTAACACCCAAACTTATTATCTAACTATTTCTAGTTTTATAAAATCTTTTTCGAAATGCGCAACGAAAAAATAAAGTTTGAATTATAAAACAAAGGTTTGAGTATTACATGTTTCATCAAAAACAATACTAATTAACTTAATTAGTAAGATAACACTTATACAAAATCCCTTTGAAAATAATACAACCTTAATAAATCAAAATAATAAATACAAGACTCTATGTATACGTAAGAAGGTAAACCCTTTCCCGTGTCCTAATCAGAGCGGAGCATCACCGACAACTTGGCCATAGCCAAAACCTGAGAACCTGGACCCCCAAAGGTTCAGCAAGTACACAAAACATTCGAATACTATCGAATACTACTAAAATACACTTAATAATAATATATGTAAGTATATCGAATACTATACACTTAATAATAATTAATAAATCCTACTAACATTCGCTCCATAAGATGCAAGATCATATAATTAAGATACATCTATAACTCATAAATCAAGTATCATATAGATCATATAATCCACGTATCATCAAGTCATTCACAAATGATATACAAATAGCAATCACATATCATCAACATCAAATTACTCACAATTGATACACAAATAACAATTAATGCACATAATAGTATCAATTACCAAGTATCAATTAGGAATGCACAAGTTCCTAATGCAACTAATGCCATCATCAATGTTATGTCACCCTAGACACAACTAAATGCATGTGGTACCCTCCACTCATTTTAGGATAGTATTATATCCATCTGCATCATGTTCAGTTTTAAGTCATGAGGGACACCGCATCATGTTCAGTTTTAAGTCATGAGGGACTCTTCATCAAGTTGACTCATGAATGCATGAATGTACATTTACCACTTATAATGATACTCTTCACATCTACTCATGAATAATAGGATATATCAACCTAATATTCCTTCTCAAATTCTCATCAACTCATCTCAACACATCATCATTATGGTTATACATTCAAGCACACATATCATAAAGTAATTCATTTATCTCAACTCAATTAGGTATACAATTATTATTATCATTCACTAAATAATAACCTTCACCATAATCAATCATCATTTATCAAGTCATATATACATATACATATACATATATTCTTGATTCAAACATATACATAATCATATTATCATCATCACTAATCATCATCAATTATCTATCATCATTATAAACATAGTCTCATTTAATTAGACATATCAATTTTACTTAACACATTAAGTAACATCAAAATTGGGTAAACATCACTAACTAAACACAATCTCAGAAAACGAACTCCAGAATCGGATTCTACGCGAAAAATCATTGAAAATAGGTTTCAGGTGCATAAATCATCAAAAAGTCAAAAGTCAACGAAAAGTCAACAGTCAACCCTGTTGACCAGACCTGCGCCACTGCGCAGGAATCCGAGCAGGCTGCGCCACTGCGCAGGGACCTGATGGAAGAATTGCTTTTACGCGTTTTTGAACCAAAAATCACTTTTCTTCACTCAAAATCACTTATTTGAACCCAATAACATAATACAACAGCCACCAAGCATATATATACATAGAAGCACTTATTTTAACTTCAAAAGCACTTAACATAACTTAATTTTGGGAATTTATACACATTAATCATAAAACCCATTTTTCATAACAACAAATCAATCAACTCATAAAGATATAGTTTTTCTCATGCCATATCTATTACACATGAATAAACATCTATATTCATTTAATCAACATCAAATCACATAGATAAACACATTCCCAATTATTTTCCCCTAAAACCCAAAAAGAAAAGAGTGAGAGAGGATTGGGATGGAGAAAGATAGACTTTCTCCCCCTCTCTTGATCACCCTAGGATACACATACTACTCTCATACCTTGTATTGATGGAATCTTTACTCCTTCTCTTCAACCTCTTAATCTAACATGGCTTTCCTCTAATTGTTCTTCATCTTCTTCTCTAACCCACTTCTCTTCTCTTTTTTCTTTCTTTCTTCTCTTTTCTCTCTTCTCTCTCTACCTCCCTTTCTCTCAATTTATGACAAATGAATTATCAACCCTACTCCTCATAAAACAATTCCCTTAAATACTCCTCAACTTAGGTTAGATGGAATTCCTCAAATACCCTTAATTTCACTACAAATCCCACTCACCATCTTATCCTTACTCTTACTACTAATATTTGTACTATTTACACAATTGCCATTAATTCTTCTACAAGATATCAACCTCTTTCTATGATATTACCAAATTGCCATTAATTTCTCTAGCCACTCTCTAATCACCAAAATACCCTTAATGGATCATACTCCTATTCATAAAAACCCAATTCTTACAACATCTCATTAACTCTCATAATTAATTAATTAACTCCTTCTAACTTAATTAAGGGCTCTTAACTAGATTAATAATTCCAATAGATTACTAAAATACCCTTCACTTATACAAAACATAATTATTCATAAAATCATGAAATCACATATATGTTAGACTACTAGGCTACCACTTAGAAGGGGGGGTTGAATAAGTGGCTTCGTTAATCAACGACAATTTAAAAAAATTATTTGATTAAAAACAATGCGCGGAAGCACCACCGGATCGGTAGTCTACTTTGCACCTTTTGACCAAAGGAAAGATAGTATAGCCTTGAACGAACTAGGAAAATTATCGGAACGCTTAATGTAAAATATCCAAATTTAATTGATTAACAAAAACAGTCCCAAGCAAGTTATATGATTCGATATTCAAATTCAATCACAATCAAGATAATTGCAATTGAACCTTTGTACACACTTACGAACACAAAACTTCAATTGACTCAAAATATAAGCGAATTGCGTAAAGTAAGAATTTAAAGCGAATCGACACACAAGAGATGATTAGGGAGTTCCCCGGCTTTCGTGTCGTCCTCGCGGTCGGCCGGGTACGTCTCCCTCCAAATAACCAAACGGGTTATTTGAGAGTATTATTGATTAAAAACAGTTTGAACACAAGTGCACAATTTACAATGAATCCAATAAACCTATATTGACTCAAAAGTAAAACTATGCTAAACCTCAATCGACGAACGAATCTTCACCCTCTGATTCCAACGATTTTACCCGTGCAACTTCTTGCAACAATCGTCCAGCTGAGTCCTTCAATTCTTCTCAATTGATCCTCAATCGACGAACGAATCTTCACCCTCTGATTCCAACGATTTTACCCGTGCAACTTCTTGCAACAATCGTCCAGCTGAGTCCTTCAATTCTTCTCGATTGATCCTTCAAGATATCGAACAATCTTGAATCCCTAGCGAGCAACCAAACCTCCTTCGCAAACCAACCCGATCACGATTCTGATTCACCACGAATCGTACCGAACGTTATCGACCAAGCGTACAACTTCTATTGGATTGATCCCATACTCAATCTTCAATTGTTGCAACTTGATGGAAGATGATGATCTTGTGAAGGATACACTTTGATCCCAATTTTCCACCCAAATTGTATCCAAAGTGTTTTTCTCAAAGCACTCTTGCTTTCTCACTGGTTCTCACTAGATTTTTCTCAATTGTGTTACAAACAAAGGATCACACACATTGCTATTTAAAGTGAAAATAGAATGAGCATATTTGGGCATAATTTTTCAAACATGTATCGATACAAATGATCATTTGTATCGATACAAATGCTTTGACCAACGTTAAAAATGAAATTTTGGACCTTTGTATCGATACAAACACGGGTGTGTATCGATACAAATATCAGAATCTTGAAACTCTTGACTGATATGTATCAAATCATGCAAGCATGATTCGATACATCATCATCTCTCTGGATTTTGAGGACATACAGATGTGTATCGATACATGCAAGCATGATTCGATACACATGTGACTCTCTGCCTCTGAGAGACCACTTTTGTATCGATACAGACTATGCATGTATCGATACAAAATACCCAAAACCAGATAGAAGTAATTTCAGGACATTTGTATCGATACACCAATGTATGTATCGATACAAAATACCTAAAAGTCAGTTTTCCAAGTTTTAGAAAATAGTTCTTTGTTGTCAAGTCATTTGTAATGTTGCCAAAATATGTTCAATCCTATTTTCATGTGTTTTGACAATTATTAAAACATGAGGATGAACTGGTGCACTTACATTCTCCCCCTTTTTGATAATTGTCAAAACTATGCATAAGCTAACTAAGCCTATACCTATTATGCAAAATAAAAATAGCAATGTAATACAGACGCAATTAAAAACACCAAGGCTATTCAAATAAGCACGCTCCCCCTGAGTTGATGCCATAATGCGTTTTGATCATCCTTTAGCTTGTGCATCCAATCTCTCCCCCATTGACAATATCAAAAAGAAGAAGAGAGCACATTAGAAGTAACAAGTCCAAGCAGATTTTTTTTTAATCAATAGATCACATCGTGCATTTACATTTGTCGAAATGCACTTTATGATATAGTTTCCTAATCAATATAAATACACACAAAGATATGCCAAAATATATCAATGACGAATACCAAATATCATGATAAAACATGGAATGTAGAACAACAAACCATAAACCAACTCATGAGTATTGAAACACATCGACATTTGGAAACAAGTAACATACCAAAATATGGGACGAAATAAACAAAACAATGCAACCAATGCATAATCATAAGAAATTATCCATACATACCAATTTATCCAAATAAAGTCATACACTCAAAAGTAAATGTTGCCAAAAACACGACAACATTAAAATTATCCGTACAACCAAATCGAAAGTAAAAGAAGTCATAAGAAATAACATAATAAATTGTTCAAGAAAAGATAGAAATAAAATGCATAAAAAGAGGTTAAATCTCAAACATCATCATTCATCATCCATGTTATCCGGGTTGGTAGGAGGGTTAGGGTTGTAATAGGCATCCATCTGAGCCTGAATGTTGTCAAACCGGGTGGTCACATAGTTTCTGAGGTCGGTAGTGGTGGTGTACAGCTCTTCAATTCTAGTATTCTGAGTAGCATAGTTTTGAGTGTACGTATTATAGAAGGTAGTTTGTTGCATGCTCATGTTTCTCATCATTTCCATCATTTCATTCCAATTACCACCTTCTTCACCTTGCTCCTCATCCTCAGCCTCACCTTGTCGAACATTCCTTCTTGGTCTCCTACCTCTAGGAGCAGCAGCTTGACCCTCATTGTCATCATCCGGACCATGGTACACATACACATTATCCACATTCAACGACCAATTCATCTTGGACATTTGTGTTTCACTAAATTTCTGCAACTTTCCAAGAGTAGTATACTCAATTGGAAGCTTTTGTCCAATTTTGAATTTCTTCAAGATGCTAGCAATCATGCTACAGTACCCAAAACTTTGATCCCTGCTTGAATTCCGTAGATCAAACATCCTACTCACAATGTAGAATGGCCAGTCAACTTTCCCGTCTTCCATGAGCAAAAACATCAAGTCAATATCCTTCTTATCCATCCTAGAGCTTGCACTTTTTGGACGCAAAATGTGACTCACAATCCAGTAAATCACTCTAGCATTAACATTCAATTTTCCGGTTCCCATGGTTTCCGGAATGTTGTCAGTTCTAGTAATTGAAGAGATAAAGACATTGGAGTCATAATCCACCTGACTTATTTCAGAATACGCTAATAGATTCTCCCCGGTTATCCTACTTCCGGTACTCATCCCAAACAATTCAAACCACATATCAGCAGTAAACTTATAAGTCTTATCCTTCCAACGGAACTCAAATTCAGCCCCATTTCTTTCCTGTAATCCAGCATAGAAAAACCTAACCAAAGTCTCATTGTACCTTGTTTGTAGGTCACAGAAGCTATCAAGTTGTTCAGTCTCAATTATCTCAGCAATATCATTCAAATGTAAATTCCTAAGAGTATCAATATTGACAGATTTTTGAGGAAGTACACTCCTATTCCTACAATACCTAGTGTAAGTAGTAATACAATCCTTATGAACATACTCATCTTCTCTAAGACCAAAATTAGAAACTCCACCACTAGTAGTTGCTATTTCCTTATCTTTTCTAGCCTTCTTAGGTGCCATTACAAGAAGATTGAAAAGTAGAACGATTTACCTTACACTTTTGATGAAGAACTTTTGAAGAATTTCACAATCCCCAATTTGATGAATTCCTTGGATTGAAGCTTATGAGACTTTGACCACGAAATTGATGATGGAGATTGAGTGGGTAATGAATTCTGAGCGGATTGGTGTTGATTTTGTGAATTTTGGTTTAGTTTTGAGGGAGATTGAAGATTTTGGGGTAAGGGTTTTAGGTAGAAATCGTATGAAGAAGAAGAGTTTGTGTTTGGTTGATGAATGAATGAATGAAAAATGAACATATAACCTGTTTTTACGATTTTGTATCGATACAAAATTGTGTTTGTATCGATACAAGTCAGTTGTTTCGAAGCATGTATCGAAGCATGGAGCCATGTATCGATACATGAGTACCGTTCTGTCCAAACTGAAGAACTATGTATCGATACAATTTCATATGTATCGATACATATCAGTTAATTTTGAAAATTTGAAAAATAACTGACGTGTGTCCATGCAAAATTCATTTGTATCGATCCAAAAAGCATTATTTTCAAGTTTTCTCAAAATACATGAACATATAAGTTTCAAACATAATTTTTATGACTTCCTAACAACATGTATGTATGAAACACATATAACCAATAAGGTACATTCTTATGTATGTGAGCAAAACAAGATACCAAAGCACATTATAACATGAGAACACATGTTAAGCCATATATGCATGATAAAGCATCCACATAGTTGAATCAAGGTACCAAGATCAATCATATGAAAGAGTATATTTAAGTATGCACACTAAGTCACATATATAAGAACGCAAAACACACATATACAAACCAAATATGAACCTAATATGACAATTGTAATGATTTTTGTCAAATCCCCATTTGACACGTATGAGTCTCAAAAACTTATCAATATCTTTGAGCAAAATTCTTGGAAATGGAGGATTAGACAACTATCAATACCAACTTCATATTAAGATGAGAAAGGTATATGTATATGAAACCGATGTACAAATGCTAAGAAAGAAAATATAAAAGCAAAGATAGAGAATAGAATCTTCCCTTAAGTGTTAGATGTAGGAAGTGATCAATTTCCATAACCTTGCAAAATGTCGAGTTGAAGCTTTTCTCATCACTTTACTTCTTCATATGTCTTGAACTTCATTGTTGTCAGTGTCTCTTTGTCAATGGTTCAAGACGTCTTCCCTATATGCTTAGACATTTGAAATAGGTCCCCAACTCATGTTGGGTCCTAGTTGGTTAGTAGAAACATTATTGTCCAACTTAGGTAACCATTGCAATTTGCCTTTTGGTACCAAAACTTTTCGAGCATGACATTTTGCAATAGTATGACCCTTAGTACAACAATAATGACATATAACATTGGAATGATTCGTGTGACCCGAAATTTTACTTTTGGGATTCAATTTCTTTTTACCAAATTTGTCATTTTTAGAAGGCCTAATCTTAGGCTTGTTAAAATTCTTTGGTATATCCACAAAAGTACCTTTTGATACAAGGGCTTCATCTAGTTTGGCTTGAAGGGTTTTCACCTCTCCTTGCCAAACACAACAAGCATCACAATCATTCCTAGATGACTTATGAGCCTTATCTAATTTGGCTTGAAGGTTTTTCACTTCTCCTTGCCAAATACAACAAGAATCACAATCATGCTTTGATGAATTATCATCTTCAAAATTATCTTTTGAATTAACCATGGTAAGTTTTAATGCCTCTAATTCATCTTGTAATTTTACAATTTGTGACTCTAAAAGGGAAATCACTTTCTTCCTTTTAGCCAATTTCTTGAATGCATTAGTGGCTTCACCATATAGTTTTTCAAAAGCGTTTTGAAGTTCATCATATGAGGGACTATCATTAGAGATAGAGCTAGAATCACTTACTTGACGTTTGTGATGTTTCTTGCCTTTACTAGGTGAACCGAACATGAGCGCGTTCTTCATCCTCTTCACTTGAGCTCTTGGACCTAGATCCATCTTCGCTTGCACTATCCCAAGCAACATAAGCTCTTTTACCTTTGTGATTTTTCTCGGAGGACTTTCCCTTTCTTTTGTTATAGAATGGACATTCCGGTTTTAAATGATCGGATTTGCCACATTCATAACACTTTCTACTAGGCTTGCTCTTCTCATTCTCTATATCATCCCTTGATTGCTTTCGTGACTTGGGACCATTTTCCTTCGAAAACTTTATACCATGTACCTTTGCATACTTGTAAAATCTTCGAAGAAATATTTCCATTTCATAGTTTTCCCACTCTTTATCACTTAAGCTACTTTCCTCTTGCTCTACCTTTTTGGACTTGGTGGACTTGGATGTGGAGGTCTTTAGAGCAATGGACCTCTTATCCTTTTCCTTTTCCTTCTCCTTGTCATTATGCTTTCCCTTTTTCTCACTTTTCTCATGCTTTTCTAACAAGTTTAGTACTTGTTCATGTTCTGTAAGCTTGCCAAATAAAGTTGTAAGACTCAAAGTAGTAAGATCATTAGCCTCTTTAATCGCGGTGACCTTCGGTTGCCAACTCCTACTAAGACATCTTAAAATTTTGTTAGTGGCGTCTTGATTTGTGATTGGCTTTCCCAAACCCTGTAACTTGTTGGTTATTTTGATAAATCGTTGTTGCATATCCTCGATGGTTTCACCATCTAGCATATGAAACAACTCAAATTCTTGTGTCAATGTATTAATTTTGGATATCTTTACATCATTGGTACCCTCAAAGTGAGTAACCAATGTGTCCCACATTTCCTTAGCCGATTGACAATGTGACACATGATAGAATTGATCAATCCCAAGGGATGATATTAAAATATTTTGTGCCTTTGCATCGTAATTGACCTTTTTCTTTTCCTCTTCCGTCCATTGTGCCATAGGCTTATTGTCTACAATGTCATGAAGATCCGTGATAGTTGGAGCAAACGGACCATTCTCAATGGCATTCCAAACTTCACCATCAAAAGAATTGATGTGAATACGCATACTACTTTTCCAATAGTCAAAATGATCTCCATTGAATATCGGAGCCCTATTATACGCCCCTTTAGGTGCAAAAGCCATGTTTTCTAATAATTGGCACAAATTACTCGGTTTAATCGTTTAAATTCGAACCGGGCTCTTGATGCCACTTGTTAGACTACTAGGCTACCACTTAGAAGGGGGGGTTGAATAAGTGGCTTCGTTAATCAACGACAATTTAAAAAAATTATTTGATTAAAAACAATGCGCGGAAGCACCACCGGATCGGTGGTCTACTTTGCACCTTTTGACCAAAGGAAAGATAGTATAGCCTTGAACGAACTAGGAAAATTATCGGAACGCTTAATGTAAAATATCCAAATTTAATTGATTAACAAAAACAGTCCCAAGCAAGTTATATGATTCGATATTCAAATTCAATCACAATCAAGATAATTGCAATTGAACCTTTGTGCACACTTACGAACACAAAACTTCAATTGACTAAAAATATAAGCGAATTGCGTAAAGTAAGAATTTAAAGCGAATCGACACACAAGAGATGATTAAGGAGTTCCCCGGCTTTCGTGTCGTCCTCGCGGTCGGCCGGGTACGTCTCCCCCCAAATAACCAAACGGGTTATTTGAGAGTATTATTGATTAAAAACAGTTTGAACACAAGTGCACAATTTACAATGAATCCAATAAACCTATATTGACTCAAAAGTAAAACTATGCTAAACCTCAATCGACGAACGAATCTTCACCCTCTGATTCCAACGATTTTACCCGTGCAACTTCTTGCAACAATCGTCCAGCTGAGTCCTTCAATTCTTCTCAATTGATCCTCAATCGACGAACGAATCTTCACCCTCTGATTCCAACGATTTTACCCGTGCAACTTCTTGCAACAATCGTCCAGCTGAGTCCTTCAATTCTTCTCGATTGATCCTTCAAGATATCGAACAATCTTGAATCCCTAGCGAGCAACCAAACCTCCTTCGCAAACCAACCCGATCACGATTCTGATTCACCACGAATCGTACCGAACGTTATCGACCAAGCGTACAACTTCTATTGGATTGATCCCATACTCAATCTTCAATTGTTGCAACTTGATGGAAGATGATGATCTTGTGAAGGATACACTTTGATCCCAATTTTTCACCCAAATTGTATCCAAAGTGTTTTTCTCAAAGCACTCTTGCTTTCTCACTGGTTCTCACTAGATTTTTCTCAGTTGTGTTACAAACAAAGGATCACACACATTGCTATTTAAAGTGAAAATAGAATGAGCAAATTTGGGCATAATTTTTCAAACATGTATCGATACAAATGATCATTTGTATCGATACAAATGCTTTGACCAACGTTAAAAATGAAATTTTGGACCTTTGTATCGATACAAACACGGGTGTGTATCGATACAAATATCAGAATCTTGAAACTCTTGACTGATATGTATCAAATCATGCAAGCATGATTCGATACATCATCATCTCTCTGGATTTTGAGGATACACAGATGTGTATCGATACATGCAAGCATGATTCGATACACAGGTGACTCTCTGCCTCTGAGAGACCACTTTTGTATCGATACAGACTATGCATGTATCGATACAAAATACCCAAAACCAGATAGAAGTAATTTCAGGACATTTATATCGATACACCAACGTATGTATCGATACAAAATACCTAAAAGTCAGTTTTCCAAGTTTTAGAAAATAGTTCTTTGTTGTCAAGTCATTTGTAATGTTGCCAAAATATGTTCAATCCTATTTTCATGTGTTTTGACAATTATTAAAACATGAGGATGAACTGGTGCACTTACAATATATTCAAATAAACAACAATAAATAATTAATCACACAAAAATCCTATTTATTTAAATACGGCTGTTACAAAACTTACTTCACAAGCTGTGTCCCAATTGAAAGCCGCTCCTTTTCTAGTCAGACGAGTCAGAGGTAAAGCAAGCTCAGAAAACCCCAGGATGAATCTCCGGTAATAGCCTGCTAAACCCACGAAGCTTCTGACTTCAGACACATTTCTAGGTCGTTCCCAATTAAGTACAGCTTCAACTTTAGATGGATCCACTGATACACCTCCTTGAGATATTACATGGCCCAAGAACTTCACTTCTGAGAGCCAAAACTCACATTTATTGAACTTGGCATACAACTGCTTCTCTCTTAAGATCTCAAGAACAATTCTCAAATGCTCTGCATGCTCCTGATGATCCTTGGAATAGATTAAGATGCCGTCAATAAAGATTACGACGAACTGGTCAAGATAAGGCCGAAATATCCGATTCATGTAATCCATGAACACGGCTGGAGCATTGGTCAAACCGAAAGGCATGACTAGAAATTCATAGTGTCCATACCGGGTTCTGAAAGCAGTCTTGGACACATCTGAAGACTTGATACGAATCTGATGGTACCCACAGCTGAGATCAATCTTTGAAAAGACAGTGGCCCCTCTGAGTTGATCCAATAGATCATCAATTCGAGGCAGTGGATACTTATTCTCGATCGTAACCTTGTTCAACTGACGATAGTCAATGCATAAACGCATAGTGTCATCCTTCTTAACTAACAAGACTGGCGCTCCCCAAGGAGATACGCTAGGTCGGATGAAATGTTTTTGGAGTAGTTCCTCTAGCTGAGACTTAAGTTCACGGAGTTCTAGTGGTGACATACGGTACGGGGCAACTGATATAGGTTGAGAATCTGGGACAAGATCTATGGAAAACTCTACTTCTCGCTCAGGTAGTAAACTCATAACGTCCTCTGGGAATTAATACATCTGTGTACTCATTAACAATGGGAATGTCACTAAGACTAATACTGGGCTCAAGGCTAATGGTAAACATGATACTGAAACATTTGTTACTGGGAGACAAGTACTGGATCATTTGGTGAGTATTTTGTAGTAGGGCAGTGAGTGCTATACTCTCAGCAGATACTTCGGTAGGGATGAACAGATTCTTTTCGGCACAGCCGATATACACAGTATTGGCTGAAAGCCAATCCATGCCTAACACCACGTCAAGATCTTTTAAGGGAAGACATATTAGATCGATATGGTATGTCTTACTACCCACAAGCACAGGGCAGTTCTGACAGACTCTCTTGGAAGTAACTTTACCACCAGAGGCAACGGCCACAGTCATCGGTGGAATGAGGGGAACAGGTGGTAATCCTAGTCTCATTCACAATCAACGGAAATGAAAGAATTTGTAGCTCCACAATCAAATAACACTAACACTTCAGACTGACCCAACAGACAGACATCCATGATTAAGTTATTATTAGATTTAACTTTCTAACCATCAAGAGAGTAGATTCTACCTTTGCTTTTGGAAGAACCTCCATGTCTACTCTGCTTCCTCAGTTCAGGGGATTCATTCCTCATGTGACCTGGCTGCCTGCAATAGTAACATATCCCTTGACCCTTCATGCATTTCCCGGAATGATGGCTCCCGCATTCAGGGCACTTGCGGGGCGAATAGTTGTGCTTCTCTTTGCTAGACGACCCCTTGGTTTTCAGCTGAAAGTTAAACTTCCCAGTTTCCTTCCTTCTCTGAAATAAGTCACCTCTTTCTTTCTGAATATCCTTAAGACTGGCCTCAGCGTGATAACTCTTCTGGACCATCTCACCAAAACTAGTAACATTCTGCATCGCAACATCATGAGCAATATCCGCACAGAGCCTGAAACGGCACTTCTTCATTTTCCAGGCCTCCGTCGGAGCATTGTTACCGTCTGCTACATAACGAACCAACTCATTA
This sequence comes from Trifolium repens, assembly GCA_030408175.1. Classification (NCBI taxonomy): domain Eukaryota; kingdom Viridiplantae; phylum Streptophyta; class Magnoliopsida; order Fabales; family Fabaceae; genus Trifolium; species Trifolium repens. Next base: position 28,258,468 of record CP125851.1, read on the forward strand.
AATCTCATTGTGTACTCGGCTACAGTCATACCTCCTTGTTTCAGTTCATTGAGAGCTCTCTCCATCTGCAGCTGGTAACTTTCCGGAATGTAATGATCGATGAAAAGACGCCTGAAATTGGTCCAGTTCATTTCCACAAAACTGGCAGTCACGTAGGCTTTGGTACTTTCCCACCAGTGACATGCCTCACCCCTAAAGAAGCGGGTGACAAAGTTGACTTTGTCCATCTCCGAACACTCCATGGATTCCAGAATTCCACTCATTCGTTGGATCCATTCTCTGGCCTTGGATGGGTCGTACTATCCCATGAATTCGGGTGCGTTCATACGACATAACTCTCTGAAAACAGCACCGCCACCAAGATGTCGGGGTTGAGGGTTGTTCATATGCTCCTGGAACATCATCATGAACTCCTGGTGTTGCTGAGCTTGTTGGGCTTGAAATTCCTGGTGCTTGTGCATCATTTCCGCCCACATATTAGCATTGGCATCACCATACATTTACGGCTCTTCCTCTTCCACATTCCTCCTTGGTCTACCGCGGCCACGACCCCGTTGTTCTCCAGACATTATGCTCTAACTACCATAGTCAAATCAAGTTAGCTAGGCTTAAAGTGGTACAACACCTAGAACAAATGTTAGGAATCCAATGGTCCGTAACGAATTTGGGTTGTAATACTCTAATGACCCCAGGCACGAATGAATCGACCTGCTCTGATACCAATTATAACACCCCATGATAAATTGTCTAGAATATCTCGTGAAATATTATAAATCAGTACAGAAGTCATTAAATTTATTACAAAACTTGAATTTATTGAAATGCACATGCAGATGCTGAATACAAAGTACAGGTACAAGCACGATACTGAAACCGAACAATACATAAGTTGAAACTGATACAACAAGATTCATTGAAATGGAAGCAACAAGCAGCGTAAAACATATAAATCTCTTGATGTAGGCCAAGGCTAAATCCAATGCTTACCCTGCGACCTGCTTATCTGAAAAAAAAATTGAAGGAGTGGGGTGAGACTACTAAGCCTCAGTGAGTCCTACTACCTGCCTAAAGGTGACTACACCAGGGGAACTAGATTGTGTAATAATCTAAGTCAAATTGTTTTACAAATACAAGTATTATTGGTAAATTGGGTGTGTCACAGAATTATTATTCTTATCAGGTTACTCTTCAAAGGTCACGCCGAGGCAAGCCGGTATCGGGTGCCTGACTCTGCGTACTACCGATCCAGAGGATCGGATTCCGACGCTGGCTCAGATAATAAACTGATAATAGAACTAAGAGGAATTCTATATCATGGCATAAATAGCATTTAATTTAATGATTACAACAATTTTACCAATATTTCCCCCCCCCCCCCCAAAGGTTCCTACACATGTTACTAAAACAAATATTACACATGTTATTCTCTGACTATATAATCTATTTAATACTATTAGACATATTCATGTAATCCAAGTTGCATTCGGGCATAAAACGAGTGATTTAGGAGTTTTCAAAAATTATGCAGATTCTGACCTGCTGAACTTGCCATGGCGAGCTATCTCACTCGCCATGGCGAAATTTCGTGTCCTGCTAAACTTGCCACGACGAGCTCTCTCACTCGCCATGGCGAAAATTTGTGTCAGGACCTGTAATGCTCGCCATAGCGAGTCAGGAACTCGCATGGCGAGTTATACAGAGCACAAACCTTCGCCACGATGAGAAATATGCTTGCCATGGCGAGCCATAGCATAATAGCCCCTGTTTCTGCAAAAAATGTGATTTTCCAAATTTTTCACCTACAATCTCCATGCAACTTGTTATAAACATGTCTTATAATATAAATGGATTATATAGGAGCAAAGATTGGGATTTATTCTTGCTCTTTCATTAATTTAATTCCTAAACCTATGTTTGCATGCAAAATACATATTTTGGGGAAACTAAGCTCTAAATAAATCTAAGGTTTAAGAACCTAAGAACCCACCTTAAAGAAGCTTTAAAACTGATTTTGAGCTCTGCTACAGCCCAGGAATAGCCCACCTCAAACTGACTTGTAAAACTCCAAATTTGCTCTAAGACACGAAAATGAAGAATGAGATGGATTTGTGGTTGGTTGAAGTATGTAATGGTTTGATGATCAGCTTCTGGGATTGGAAGGGAATTTATAGAGGGTAGAGTCAGCTTAAGGACAGAATTGGTGTTTGTCTTTGATTCCATTGCATGTAAGGTTATTGGTTGAGCTTATGGTGTGTAAGTGATGATGTTGGTTGGTAGTTAAATTGCAGAATCATGTGATTAGGAGCTGAGAAAGGATCAGATTCTGATGTTACAAGTGATGGGGTTCATGGAAAAGAGATTGAGGTCTTTGGTGTGTAGTTGCATGTGAGTGTTTGGGGAAAATGTAAAATTTTGGATTGTTGTGCTCTATATTGTTGTTGTCGTGGTGGAGCAAGAGAAATGGAAGGAAGGATTCTGATTTTCTTAAAGTTTTTGTTTGCTTCTTTGCATGTGAACTTAAGTAGTGGAAAGAAGTTGATGGGAGTGAGGGAGAAGGCTTGGGGGCGTGAGAGAGAGGGGAAAATGTGAGTGGAGGGTTTAATTTGAATTTTCTCACTTATGACTTGGTAAAAATACTAACTTAATGATGGATTTGGCTAAATGGAAAAATAATTCTCCCTATGTTATAATATACCACGTAATTAAATAATGAAATTTTATTTTAATTTGTGGGATGTTACAAGTTGGGTCAAACACATTTTTAATAATGCTCTTGGCCAAAAAAAAAACAATTTTTTTTCAATGTGCAAAATTGAATGAAAAGAGCTTTTAAGAGAAGAGGTTGAAACTTACTTTTGAGAAACAATTTGAAGCTTTTTTTGTTTGTTATTATCTTTAGTAAATTTAGTTTAATCTAGTTTGTTATCATCTTTTTTTAAGTTTGTTATTAATCTTTAGTTTGCTACTATCTTTGTTTTTTTAAGTTGGTTATTAATCTTATTTAATTAGGATTGATATATTCTTAAGTTTTTTTTAAAAAAAAAATATTTTATTAAACAACTTTTAGCTTAAAAATAACTTTGAAGCTAAACAAAAAACAATAATTACAAAACAGCTTTAGCTTTTTTCTGAAAGCTCTTAATTTCACTTTTAGCTTTCAGATAACTTTTAAGATTTAAAAAAGTCAGGCCAAACAATAATTACCAAACAGTTTTCCCATGTATGTCTCTTAAACTTTATAAAAACTATAACTGCAAATCTTGAATAATTAAATCTTTATCTTTATAACTGCAAATCCCTAATTAATTGTTTTCCTAAATTCCCTATAAAACCTCTTAATTATCCCACTTATGGTTTGTTTTTATCTAAATTTATGGTTTGTTTTAATAGGATTTATGATTTGTTTTTACCTAAATTTTGTTGCTCTCTTTCATCTCTCAATCTCTCGATTCTGAATTTATTTTTTCTTTCTCTTAATTTTTTCTCTCAACCTTTTTCTCTAAATTTAGCATGGTTTTGCAGGGAATTTCTATGAAGATTGATTTAATGTCAAGTTTAACATCGTATGATTTGTTTTTATCTAAATTTATGGTTTGTTTTAATAGGATTTATGATTTGTTTTTACCTAAATTTTGTTGCTTTCTTTCATATCTCACTCTCTCGATTCTGAATTTATTTTTTGTTTCTCTTTGTTTTTTTTCTCAACATTTTTCTCTGAATTTAGCATTGTTTTCATGGAATTTCTACAAAGATTAATTTAATGTCAAGTTTAACATCGTATGCATTTCCTATCGATGTTCAGGTACTATAAGATGTTGCTTAAAGCATCAATATTGTTTTTCTACTACTTCGCAATTATTTCCCTAGACTTTTGTCGACTGATATTTGTGTTTTTACAAATGTCAATACAGGTATTTTGGAAATTATACATTCACAGGTTTGCAGTAAATTTCATTCTTTGATATGTATTCTATTTATTTTTATCCAGTGTTGTTTGTCATGTATACAACAAGTTTTCTTAATTTATTTGTGTTCTAGAGTTTTTGTTATGACTATCTATGTTCAGGTATTATAAGATGATTTGTCAAAAAAAAAGGTACTATAAGATGTTGCTTAAAACTTCAATATTAATTTTTTTTACTTCTTAATTAGTTTCAATTTATCAATATTTTCTTAACTTTTTTATTTGCAATTTTTTACTATAAGAAATTAAATTATACACATTATATTCTACATAATCCGTGCATCGCACGGGTAGTAGTCTAGTTATAATAAAGCGAGAGTAACTAAAGGTAACTTTAACCCTAACCCTAATATGAATGGTCTAGATCTTAACATGTGGAAAAAAAATATCAACGGCTACGATAGAAACTGGAATAATCAAATCTTTATCTTTATAACTACAAATCCCTAATTAATTGTTTTTCTAAATTTCCTATAAAACCTCTTAATTATCCTACTTATAGTTTGTTTTTAACTAGATTTATGGTTTGTTTTAATAGTATTTATGATTTGTTTTTACCTAAATTTTGTTGCTCTCTTTCATCTCTCACTATCCCGATTCTGAATTTATTTTTTCTTTCTCTCTATTTTTTTCTCTCAACTTTTTTCTCCGAATTTAGCATGGTTTTGCAGGGAATTTCTATGGAGATTGATTTAATGTCAAGTTTAACATTGTATGCATGACTATCTATGTTCAGGTACTATAAGATGTTGTTTAAAACTTCAATATTATTTTTCTATTACTTCTAATTATTTTTCTAGACTTTTGTGGACTGATATTTATGTTTTATAAATGTCAATACATATATTTTTGACATTATATTTCACAGGTTTGCAGTAAATTTCATTCTTTGATATGTATTCTATTTATTTTTATCCGGTAATTTTTCTCATGTATACAACAAGTTTTCTTAATTTATATGTATTCTAGAGTTTTTGTCATGACTATCTATTTCCAGGTATTATAAGATGATTTGTAAAAAAAAAAGGCACTATAAGATGTTGCTTAAAGCTTCAATATTATCTTTCTATTACTTCCTAATTATTCCCGTAGATTTGGTATCCATGTTTTTTATAAATGTCAATACAGGTATTTTTTACATTATATTTCACAAGTTCTTTGCAGTAAATTTTATGCTTTGATATGTATTATATTTATTTTTATCCAGTGTTATTTCTCAACGATATTCAATCATGTTTATCACTATATAAAAAATCCATAGTAAATCATATTTGTTTGAATTTTAAATTGTAAATTGTAAATCATACTTCTTTCTTTGATATGCAGCCCAAAGGAAAATTGTCGGGATGTTTTGTCAACAATTACAGGTTGAAGCTTGAGAACTATATGTTGCATTGTCAAGGATTACACCAAGAAAAGGGTTAAACTTATTAATAAATGACGATGAAGGATTACAGGTTGAAGCTTGAGAATTATATGTTGCATTATCAATGATTACACCAAGAAAATGGTTAAATGTATTAATAAACGACGATGAAGGTGAATATTCAAATACGTGATTCATAATGTTCTGTAGTTAACAATGAATTATTATAAAGACCACTTTATTTATTTTTTATGTAACTTTATCATTATTTTATGATTTTAATTATTCATTGTTGTTCTATACTTCATAATTTCAGTTTTAATTTATCTATATTTTCTTAGAAAAAATTATTTGCAATTTTTTGCTATAAAAAATTCAATTATACACATATATTCTACATGCATAATTCGTGCATCGCACGGGTAGTAGTCTAGTTATAATAAAACGAGAGTAACTAAAAGTACCTTTAACCCTAACCCTAATATGAATGGTCTAGATTTTAACATGTGGAAAAAAATATATTACATCAACGGCTACGATAAAAACTTAAATACTACATTGCCACATCAACTAATGAATGTAACGTGTCATGTGTTTAAAAACACAATACATGACGTGTCAATATATGATTGGATGTGTGTATAAAATAATTTTATACCAATCCCTAATTTTGTTACCTACTAATCCTTAATTATATGCTTTCATTTGTTCTAGTCTATTATTTTTTTTGTTTATCGCTATATATATTCTTCACTAATCGCTAATTATATGCTTCCATCTATTCTGGTCTATTATTTTTTCTATTTATCACTATACATATATATATGGGGAGGGATTAAATTACATCGGTGTAACATTTGAGTAATGTTACACCGCTCAATAAAGCTTTAACGAATTCAAATTTTACAAAATCCACCGTTGGATTGAAAGTTTATATTATATATATCATCTATGTTGAGTTTTACAAAAATATAAAATTGTTTGTGGACTGGTACAGGAGATCATGCTATATCTATCCTACTACTCTTTGACCTTACAAGTGTCAGGAGCTCCATCTTCAGCCCAGCCCAATTCGATCAAAGGCTTCAGTCCAGCTTAACTTGGCCAAGAGTTCTATCTTTAGCACAACAAACATATCATGGTGGTCAGTCAGGTCATGTTGAGCTCACTTGATTTAACTATGCAAGTCATCTGAGCTTCATTTGGCCTGCTACGCATTCCGTACAAAAGAGCACAATGACGTAAGCTACATGTGCCTTGGCTCCACGTGAGCTAGCTGCACGGACGAGTGACGTGAGCATCACATGCTGGACCTCCCAATCCAAGATAAGGCCCATTAGGTCAAGAAATTTTAGACTATAAAAAGGAGACACTTAGAAGAAACAAAGGGGATCCATATATTGTAAACAGTGTATTTCAAGCATAAGTCATTTTACAAAGTGCTCTATGACTCCCTAGAGCAGCTCACCTGTTGTAACTAATTTGTGTTTACATACGTGAACATTGGTGCCCCCGTGGGTGATCACGGTCGTTTTCATGGTCAAAAATAAGTTTTTAATTAAGAATAGTACTAGGTAGTTAACCTAGGTCGTTTCCCAAAGACTCTCAATCAGTTTAACAATATTAGAACAATTTGAAACTGTAAAATATCGGGGTTTTCGATTTGATAAAACAGTAACAGAGATGTAGAAATTAATTTATATAAAAGCAATCAATCCATTGGTTTTAGGAGACCTTGTTTATCATCTATCACAGGTTCATAAGGATGTTCATTCAGTTATGCTTCGGCTGATTATTATAAGACTAATTTAACAAGCGAAAATCAGTTTTATAAAGAATTCGTTGATCAAGCACCAACGTGTTCAATTAACTATGACGATGATCAAGCGTCACCAATAACACAGTTAATATCATGACAATAATTCGATCAGCCCCTTTTTACAAGCGAAAAAGGCATATAACAATTTTCAATTCAAATTAATTTAAACAAGCGATGAATTAATTTGAATAGTCTCAATGGTATGAATACGAAACAAAGTAATTAAGCATCAATTGCATCAAACTCATACATGAAAGGGAGACACGAAAACTGATATATGATAAGCATAAACATAATGAATTATTATTATAACCGAACCTCAAGAATCAAGAACAAGGTTCCTTACACCAACGGATCAATCTAAAGTTTAGTTCTCCATAGCAAGAGCAGCCGCAATCCTTATTTTCTTTCGTGAATGACAGAATAGCTCTGCCTTAGGTCAGATTTTTCTATTTAAAGTGCAAGCAAAAACGGGCCACAAAACAATTGGGCCGAAAAATATAAGTTATGCTGAAAATAATTAAATCTTGTAAGTCTGGAACATTCACGAGTAAATATGACTCCTTTAGCTTTCCATTTCAACATAAAAGTTGTAGCTCTTTGTCTTAGCTTTCCAACGCAACTGGCCGCGTCTCAATCCGATATTCCTAGCTCCAGTTATGGTCTGCGCAATGAGAAGGTGTCAATTTATTATTTATTCAGAAAATAGGTGCGAAAATAAAATAAGGCTATAATTAATCTTAAATATAAAAACACATTAAAATAGTAAAAATAGTAAAATAAATTATAGGAATACATGAGTACAATAGTAGAAGAATGTGCATTAAAATGCACTGATCAAGGGGCTACGGTAAAACTTTCCAACGACCTAGCTCCACTTTCATTTGTTCATTTTACTCATCACAATGGTGGTACGTCGTGCAACAACTACGTCGTCGGATACCATTTCAGAGGAGGGTAATCCCAACCCACAACTGGCCGAACTGCTAGCAGCAGTGCGTGTGCTCCAAGATCAAAACTTGGCGCAGCAACAACGGAACGAGGATCACCAGCGCCTTCAAGATGAAGCTCAGACTCGAGAGGCCGAACTGAGGATGCAACTGGAGGAACGGGAGCGTGAACTCAGGCAACAAATGGAAGCCAGAGAGAGGGAGTTGAGACAACAGATCGACCTCCTACGAAACAATGTCACTGGAGCGGAAACTACCCGAATGATGCCCAAAGTTTTCCAGCCCTTTTCAGGAGAAATCCAAGGAGTAGCTGTCCCTCGACATTTTCGTGAGCCAACCATTGATTCCTATGATGGAACAGGCGATCCGCAGAGTCATGTCTCAACATTTCAAACGCAGATGTTCATAAGCGGAGCTGATGACGCACTGAGCTGTAAGATTTTTGCTGGTACTTTAAAAGGTGTGGCTCACATGTGGATAGCAGGGCTGCCTACTAGGTCAGTTACTAGTTTTGATGAACTTGCAACCCGTTTCGTCGCCCAATTTGCAGCGAACAGTGAAAAGTCATTCTTGTTAGCAGATTTGTTTGATGTTCGACAACGCCCAGCTGAATCCTTGAAGAGCTATTTAGCTCGTTTCAACAGTGCCACACTCAAAGTAACGGAACCAAATGAGGACATCTTTGTCATGGCTTTCGAGAAAGGCCTGAGCTCAGGAACTTTTAGCGAAGCTCTGACTCTGCGTAAGGCGAACTCCATGAATGAGATTCGAATGAGAGCAGAAAAGCACATTGAAGCTGAAGAAATTGCACGAGAGAAAGGATCCAGGGAGACACGAGGAAGAGACCCACCAGTTGAAGAGCGAAGAGAAAGGATGCTGAAGAGGTTGGGAAGAAATGGGGTGCCGAGGAATTCTCGATCGGAGCGAGGAGATAGATCAGAACGCGAGGCACAGCCAAGAGTGAATTCTTGGGATGAAAATTTCACCCCTCTGACTAAAAAGAGATCTTAAATACTTAAAGAGGTGAAGAGCACTCAGATTATCAAGCGACCACCCCCGAATCCTCGTCCCATGGGAGATGATGCAGGCCAATGGTGTGAATATCACCGAGCTTATGGACATGATACAGATAATTTTTTTACCCTCCGAATGAACATCGAGAAGCTGATTCATGAGGGTCATTTGGGAAGGTACGTGCAGGGACGAGGTGGGGGTTACCCCGACAAAAGGCCAGACAAGAGGCCAGTTCCTAACAAGCACTCCAGTCGATCTCCAAAGCGTGGACGAGGAAAAGAGAAAGTGCAGCAGAAAGAGTCAGGGGTAGAACATGAAAGGAATGATCAGGGTATAGTGAATACCATTGCCGGAGGATTCTCTGGAGGTGGAGCAACCAACTCGGCTAGGAAAAGATACTCACGTTCGTCCTTATCTTGCAATGTGGTGGGAGTCTATGCATTTAAGGAGCACCCTCCTATTTCCTTTACTTTCAAGGATTTTACAGGAACTTTTCCTCACCTTGATGACCCTTTAGTCATATATGTGGTCACTGCTGGTTTTCAAATCAAGCAGGCAATGGTGGACACAGGAAGCTCAGCAAATGTGTTATTTTGGGAGGATTTTGAAAAATTGGGTTTACCTAAAGAGGTCATGATGGAGCACCGAGGAGCTCTGCTGGGTTTCTCTGGACAGTCAGTGGAAATCATAGGGTATGTGGACTTGCGTACTACATTTGGAGAAGGCGAGAATGCAAAAACTATAGTGATAAAATACATTATAGTGGATGCACAGTCATCCTATAACCTTATCTTAGGAAGATCAGCACTCAATGGGTTGGGAGCAATAAATTCTACCACACACTTGTGCATCAAGTACCCACTAGAAGGAGATGGAGTTAGAATTGTCAAAGCTGATCAATCCACTGCAAGAAAAGTGCTATCAGGACAGTTTGTGAAACAGGAAGACTGAAAGGAGGAAGGTAGTTGATGATCAACTTTATAACTTTTTGGATCTTGATCCAAGAGACTTCAGTAGGGAGGAGGAGTGGCGCCCAAGGCCAGCCGAGGAGGTGAAAGAAATTCAGATAGGACTAGAGCTAGGACAAAAAACCAAAGTAGGGACCTCTCTGTCAGGCACAATGGAGGAAGAGTTGACGAATACACTCAGAAAAAATTTAGATCTATTTGCATGGTCAGCTAAGGACATGCCAGGAATAGATCCGAATTTCATATGTTATCGTTTGGCTGTCAACTCAGACGCCAAGGTAGTGCAACAGCGAAAACGGAAGATGAGCTTAGAAAAGCAGAAGGCAATAGAAGAAGAGACCTAGAAGCTAGTAAAGGCAAACTTTATCCGTGAGGTGAAATACCCGACCTGGCTGGCAAATGTGGTGATGGTAAAGAAGTCCTCTGGAAAATGGAGAATGTGCACTGATTATACTAATTTAAACAAGGTATGTCCTAAGGATGCCTATCCACTACCTAGCATTGATCAGCTGGTGGATAATGCTTCGGGGTATGGCCTCATCAGTTTTATGGACGCATACTCAGGTTACAACCAGATACGAATGCATCCGGAGGATGAGGAGAAGACTGCCTTCATGACCGATAGAGCTTGTGGAACTCATATTGGAGGACGAGCTCTTGCATCGAAAGTTCTTCGAGTAGGTTACTACTGGCCGACGATGAAAGACGATTGTGCTGTTTATGTAAGGAAATGTGACAAATGTCAGAGGTTCTCAAACCTCCATCAAGCTCCTCCAGAATATATGAGTTCAGTGGTTTCTCCATGGCCCTTCTTCAAATGGGGAGTAGATATTCTAGGCCCATTTTCGGAGGCGCGGGGCCAAGTGAAGTTTCTAGTAGTGGCTGTAGACTATTTTACTAAGTGGATCGAGGTAGAGCCCGTGGCCACCATCACGGCGGAGAGGATCAGGAAGTTCTATTGGAAGATTATATGCAGGTTTGGTCTCCCAGCAGTGTTTGTAACTAACAATGGAACCCAATTCGCCAGCTCAAGTGTGGCTGAGTTCTGCAAAGAATGGGGAATACGTCTTAGCTTCACATCAGTGGAACATCCACAAACAAATGGCCAAGCTGAGGCGGATAACAAGGTGGTCCTGCAAGGTCTGAAGAAGAGGTTAGAGGCGGCTAAACGATTATGGGTGGAAGAGCTACCAATGGTTTTGTGGTCTTATCATACTACTCCACACTCTTCAACACAAGAAACCCCATTCAAGATGGTGTATGGATCAGACGCTATGATTCCAATTGAGATCAATGAACCTAGTGCGAGAGTCCTCTTTGCTCATATGGAAGAAAATTCTATTAACTTGCTGGCCAATTTAGACCTTCAGAAAGAAGTACGAGCTCGAGCTCATGTGAAAGAAGAGGCTTGTAAAAGAAGAGCAGGCTAGAAGATATGATTCTAAAGTCAGAAAGAGGGTCATCAAGCAGGGGGACTTAGTGCTAAGGAGGAAACCATGGGTGCAAACTCCAGGGAAACTTTTTCCACGATGGGAAGGACCATTTAGGGTAAAGGAAGATGTGGGGAAATGAGCTTATCGCTTGAAGCATTTAGATGGTAAGAAAATACCACGAACTTGGAATGCGGCAGACCTCCGTTATTACTTCAACTAAGGGAGGAAGAAGAGTTAGATGAAAGAAAGCAAGCAAGTATCTATTTATATTTTATGTCTAGTTTGTTTTGAAGTTATATTATGTAGTAAGTAATGAAGGCAACTATGCCATGACCTCCTTTCTAAGTTATATTATGTACTAAGTGATGAAGGCAACTATGCCATGACCTCTTTTCTATGTAATGCTCTCCTTTATATATATGATATGATAATCAAAGATGCTTTCTATACTTTGTTTTGAAGTTATGCAACATATTTTCATTGACGTTTCAATAAGGATGGCCGAACAGAGTTGTGCCTTCAAAGACCTAAGCGAGAGTTTCGGTGTAGACCCGACCCTTAGGCAAATTAACGTTATAGGGAAAGATCCGTTAGAGACTTTCCATAACGTCTCAATAAGGATGGCCGAACAGAGCCATGCTTTCAAAGACCTAAGCGAGTTTCGGTGTAGACCCGACCCTTAGGCAAATTAACGTTATAGGGAAAGATTCGTTAGAGACTTTCCTTGACGTCTCAATAAGGATGGCCGAACAGAGCCATGCTTTCAAAGACCTTAGCGAGTTTCGGTGTAGACCCGACCCTTAGGCAAATTAACGTTATAGGGAAAGATCCGTTAGAGACTTTCCTTGACGTCTCAATAAGGATGGCCGAACAGAGCCATGCCTTCAAAGACCTAAGCGAGTTTTGGTGTAGACCCGACCCTTAGGAAAATTTACGTTATAGAGAAATATCCTTTAGAGACTTTCTTTGACGTCTCCATAAAGATGGCCGAAGAGAGCCGCACTTCTAACAATCGTGTATTATGAATAATAGTAACATACGACAAGTAATAATCGGGGATGTGCATAAACGAGCTCGGCTCAAATACAAAGAGAATATGCACAAAAATCATAATGTCATAGATGATCCATAATGAGCTCAGCTCGAATACATAAAGTTCAGGTAGTCATAAGTCATTCAAGGAAACAAAATAACACAGTCAAGGTCCAAAAGTGGCCACATTAATAGTACAAAACAATACAACAAATACTAAAAGAGAAGATGGAGTAATAGTAAAGCAAAATACGCTAGATCACATAATTGAACCATGTCACTGCAAGAGAAGCTAATTTTTTCGACGGTCAGTTACAACACCAAATGTTGATCTGGCCTCAGGATCCACAACTCGACCTTCTTTGACAACAAATTTCGAATTTATTCCACTAGCATCAAGCCCAGGATGCACAATCCCAAACTGCTCGACAGCTCGTGAAAATCCATACTCATGCTCCTCAAGGCATAGACTCGCTTAACCCTTTTCTCGAGCTCCTTAGCAATTCCCTCAAGTTTCTTGTCTTTTTCTTTATCTGATACTTGAAGAGATTCCATTTTAGATTCCAACTCCAAATACTTCAAATGTGATGCTTGGAGCTCATTCTTAGTAACATCGAACGACTCACTAAGGGCATCGAAGGCGTCAGTCTTAGTCTGAAGATCAATCTCAGTCTGAGTCAAAGAGCTTCTCAACTTTGTCAGCGAGGAGAGGTAGCGAGAGCGATCCTCCTTGAGAGTTTTGCGTGTTTCAGAAGCAAGGGAGGCTGACCATAAACCGTAGGCGCTAATAGCCTCCAAGGATTGTTCAAAGCCCAGATCCTTAATCAGCTCGACGTCAGAAGGAGTGGTGTAATGCGAAATGACCCCCTCACCTGGAAATTGCACATCCCAAACAGATTGGGATTCACCACCACGATCTCTAAGGGCCAACTTGGCACGCCAGTTGTTAGCTGGAAGTGTGGAGGTGTCGGTTGGAATAGGAACCCGATGAGTGGGTCGTGGACTGACGTGAGGGCTTTGGCGACTTGGAACAGGCACCATAGCTTTCTCATTTCCAGTAGGTTTCTTTCTTTTTGGCTTTTTCTTCTGAGGAGCATAAGGGTCAACGTCACTTATGGAGGTGGTTGCATCTTGGTCCTTGCCTCTCGCATCTACATTTCCTTGTGAGCCTTGCTCATCTTCAACTTGCCTCCGAATTCGAGCACGCTCCTCACCAGTCATAACCATCTTTGCTGACCCTGCACATATAAAAAAAAAAAGGAGGTTTGAATCATTAATAGTCAATTATTCAAAAACAACAAGTTGAAATAAAAATTCAAGTGCTGAAAATTACGTAAGTATGAAGATAGTTGTCCTGCGTTGTTTTCATACTGAAGTAGCTCGGCTACAGTAACAGTTTGTAACGTATGTAGCTCGGTAATAGCTCTCTTATCCTCAACCGAGTGAGGCAAACTACAAAGGTCGGGTTTGGTCACCGGTCTCTTGGTCCAATGAAAAGGAAAAAAGGGAACTCCGGACACATCAAACCACAAAGCGGAAGTAGAGCTAGGAGTAATACGAACGAAGTCACTTTTAAATTTCTTCCAAGACGAAGTGAGGGGAGTAATGAGTGTGTGTTTAGCTCGGTTGCTCATATAAATCCAGGAATGAGTTTTACTACTTTTTGCTTGGAAGAAAGAAAAATAAGAATAGGCGAAGAGAGAAAGACCCAAGCTACCACAGAGAATTTCAAAGGCTCTAATAAATCCCCAGCAGTTCGGATGTAATTGTGTGGGTGCGGCGTTGAGTGTGCGAAGAATCTCGCATTGGAAGTCGGTAAACGGCATGCGAACTCCCAATTTTGAAAGAACACAATTGTACATGTAAGTGAAACAAGCACGTTCTCCCTCTAACGGAGAGTCACAAACCGCCTCTCCTTCGTAACAAGGTAGAATATCATAGAGCGCACGGGTAGGAGTATGACTCAAGTTTTTTAAACATGCCAAAGCTGAACCAAAGTCGGAATATTTAGAGGTGGCATCACGAACTTCTTTATGAGCCCAATCTTCCCAATATAGCTCTATTTGGAGATGATCAACTTCATCTCCTTCCTCTATGTTAGATCCGAGAGAAGATGGAGGTGTATATGAGTCGGGAGACTGGACCCTTTGCCTCCCTCTACGAGACATGTGTAGCTTGGATCCACCTCCAATCCTAATAAAAACAAAAAAAAAAAGGAGGTGAAAATTCTAATAAGTGAAGCAAAAAAAAAAAAAACTGTGAAAACTAAGCAGAACGAAAATGATGGAGGTAAGGGGACAAGGGCCGAGCTGAGGCAAAGAAGTGAAGGGAGGTAGTTTCGGCCGAGCTAATCATAACGTGGAGTTTGGGTGGTAAAGAATCTTTGTTGTTGTTAACAAGTAGCTATCATCATTGAAAGACAAATAACATATACATTGGTTTGAGGATGATTCAAAGAGCCAAGCAATATAAAGTGAGGGCTTGAGCTAGGCAATGGAGCTAAATCTAAAGTGATGAAATTTTTGGTCTTAAAACAAACTGATGCAGGGACTAAATCCAAAGTGATGAAATTTTTGGAAAGAGGTGGGAATGTTAAATCAAACACCTAGTGTACTTTGAGCTCAACCATTCAAGCTTAAAATTCTAGTGTACTTTTTGGAAAGAGGAGGTGAAAATTTGTTTCCAACAACAAACTAAAATTCTTTAAGCTCAATCATCCAAGCTTATAAACCAAATAAAAAATAAAAAACAATTTAAAAACAAGTATACTTACTTAGCTCAACAAACAAGGTTTGTGAGAGGAGTCGCTAACAACAAAAAAGGAAGGCCGGGCTGATAGCGGAGCCGAGCTGTTTAAAAAGGTTTGGGAGGGGAGTCCATAACAACAAAGGCCGAGCTGAGAAGAGAAATCACAGTGAGAAGTCGAGGCCGAGCAGAATGAAGTCCGAGCTGTCGAACGGAGAACCGAACGGAGAACAAGGGAGGTATGGTAGTTTGAGATGGCCGAACTGTTTTGATTTTTGATATGTACTGAGATGATTTTCCTTGACATAAAACAAACACATTACATATTTTGTTTTATTAGGAGCTAGGAGCAAACATATTCTGTTACATCTACGGATAGCTTTTCTCTTGGTGTTGTAATTGAGAGTGAAGAAGGGGTTTCATTTTCTCTTGGTGATGGTACGTATAATTATGATAGCTGGAAGTACTTTTGGTACTTTAATACAACTCCTAGTGTCCTATCACTTTTGTTGTGTTGTCGTGTTGTCGTGTGTATGGGATAGAAGAAATCCAAGTGGCCAAGCTATAGTATGTCAGTAGCTATACCTTTGTTAGTAGTAGTAATAAGTTTCTATTCATAGGTAATTTGTTTTGTGTCAAAAGGTTTAAGAAAAGTTTAGCTACATATGTTTAAACAACATGACATTGGGATTCGTACAATAGACGCACCTCATTTTAAAGCCACATATTTCCCACTATAGAACTTTACATGTAGCATGGATTCTAAATATTTATATTTTGTAGAATATATGATAAGAATATTATTCATTATCAGGCAATCAAGCATGGCCGGGCTGTATATAAGTAACATATTATTTATTAGATTTTTATAGCATTACATAATATATTATTTATTAGATTTTTAGCTAAATCCAATTTCAATAAAGTTGTGATGAAAGCCGAGCTGACCTCAACGACGCGCGTGAAAAGGTACGTACTAAAGGGCCGAGGAAGCCAATGTCAACAATATGCTCATAAATAAATAAGTAAACAAGAGGAGGAGGAGGAAGTGTTTAACAAACAAAGCAGATAGAGCACCTGTTGATGTGACTGAGAAGCTGTTCTTGTTGAAGATTGGGGAAAGAAGGTAGAACACTTCAATAGCAACTCCAAGACAGTGAAAAAAAGTATGAGTAGGTAATAAGTGAAATGGTGAAATGAGAATGAAATCAAGTTTGTATTTATAGAGTTGGTTTTGCAAAAAAGAGTCATGGTAAAATTAAGATGGTAGAGGAAAAAGTATGACGAAGGTACAATTGATTTGACAAGACAAGACAATTGATGTGACAAGACTAGAGACGTTAGCAAGTCAAACGTCTACACCTTAACAGACTTAACGCTTGGTGGACTGTGGACTGATATATGTCGACCTAATGAAGAAACAAACGTCTACGCCTTAACAGGCTTAACGCTTGGTGGACTGTGGACTGGTACAGGAGATCATGCTATATGTATCCTACTACTCTTTGACCTTACAAGTGTCAGGAGCTCCATCTTCAGCCCAGCCCAACTCGATCAAAGGCTTCAGTCCAGCTTAACTCGGCCAAGAGCTCTATCTTTAGCACAACAAACATATCATGGTGGTCAGTCAGGTCATGTTGAGCTCACTTGATTTAACTATGCTAGTCATCTGAGCTTCATTTGGCCTGCTACGCATTCCGTACAAAAGAGCACAATGACGTAAGCTACATGTGCCTTGGCTCCACGTGAGCTAGCTGCACGGACGAGTGACGTGAGCATCACATGCATGTGTCCTGAACGGACGAGCTGTTCCAGAGTTATGGCTTATTGGGCCTGGACCTCCCAATCCAAGATAAGGCCCATTAGGTCAAGAAATTTTAGACTATAAAAGGAGACACTTAGAAGAAACAAAGGGGATCCATATATTGTAAACAGTGTATTTCAAGCATAAGTCATTTTACAAAGTGCTCTAGGACTCCCTAGAGCAGCTCACCTGCTGTAACTAATTTGTGTTTACATACGTGAACAGTTTGACATGTTTTTGAGACACATGAAGATTAACGGTATTCAATAAAAACGCATAAACCGTTAATTTTGATGTGTCTCAATAACATATCAAACGATTTTAAATTTTTGTAAAACTCAACATAGATGATCTATATGATATAAACTTTCAATCCAATGGTGAATTTTGTAAAATTTGAATTCGTTAAAGCGTTATTGAGCGATGTAACATTACTCAAATGTTACACCTGTGTAATTTGATCTCTCCCCTATATATATATTTATTTATATATTCTTCACTATGTGAAAGAAACTTTTATCAGTGTCAAAATTCTCCCCGCTCACACCATGAGTCATTCTCCTCAAAATGCTTGTAATCACTATAGCCATGGCGACTCCATCGACCTTCACGGTTAAGTTTCTTTTTAATGAGTTCATTCTGTTTTTTTTTTCATTTATCGACTTTAAAGCGATATATGTACTGCAGTCTAATTTAATTATTTTGTAAATTATAGATACTTTAATGGTTGATCATCAACATGGCACTTTCATTACAGAGAAGCTTTTGGATATTACTACTTATCACATGGAATTCGACATCTTTTTTTTTTCAATTTAATGCGTTTAATATTTTTTTTTTCTTTGTATAATATGTTCTAATAATGTGTATAATATTTTTTTATAATATGTTCTATTATTTGTATAATCTGTTTTATTCTTTGTATAGACAGTAATTTGAAGAATCATTGTTATTTCCTTTTCATGGTGACTGCATCCTGGCAAGTGTACCAGTCTGTCGTCGAGTAATAATTCACACTCTAGGTGTCTAGAATGAGTTCGTATCCACAGGGATCGTGCCAAAGCTTCGTTAGCGTTATTTAAGTTGTTGGTTTTGCATTCGCTTTGGTTTTGGAAAAAGGTTTTATAAAAAGAGTGATATGCTTGCAGAAAATATAAAGATAAATGATTCAAGAAATATAGATGCTAGGTATGGTGGTTGGACTCACTCCCTTCTTCCTATCTGGCATGAAGGGTGTATAACATAGCTATTCAGATTATTGTTCGGCGGTGACTTTTCCTTCATTGTAGTAACACCTTACTGTTACACTATGTATATTGAAGTTTCCCTACAATAATGACTAAGGTACCTACGAGAGTCTAACCTCGCTGTGTCACATACCCTAATTACTATGTGAGTTATTCATTACACATGCATTATTACCTTCACCAATTGCCTCTAGGTCTTAGTATCGGGTTGTTCAGCTTCTAAGTGCTCAGTTCACACCTAGTTCCTGATTCCTCCTCTAACCGCTCAGTTCACGACTAGTTCAGGATGTTACCGTCTCTATACACCTAGCATTATTTACTACTAGTTCCGGACCATATTAAGTAAATACCTAATATCAATTCTATGAGCGCTCCCGCTTATCCGGTCAGATTACGAGATACGTTATTAAAGTGCAAGAAAGTAAATAACAAACATAATATTGAATAACATTTATTATAACTTTGACTCAATCACAGACTCCAAATATTCATAGGGGAGTTCATCTTCTCTACCACAACCTAAGGCATCTAATACAAAAGACTACATATTTAAATTACAAGAATCATAACCTAAACATAAAAGCCTAAAGAAAACATACCTTGCTGAGTTAGTTTTTCCGTAAGGGGAGAAAACTATGCCCTTAGAGCTCCTCCGAACACCTCCTTTATAGTAGAGAGTGTTCTACTATTTCTGAATGATTTAAACAATGAGTGGAGGGCTCTATTTATAGTTTTCGTAATGGGCCTCAGCAAGCCATCGTGCGGATAGGTCCATCGCAACACGATGGGAAGATTTAGTTCAGAATTATAACTAATCTTGTGTGTTTCATCAGCTTGGTCGCCAAGTAAGGTCATCGTACCACGATGAGGAGCATCGTAGCACGATGAACAGATTCTCTTCAGATTTTCTTCTGTTGTTTTCTTGGCTAACAAGCAGCTTCCATCGTGGCACGATGGAAGCCATCGTGGCACGATGAACAACACAAATCTTCATATTTTTGGCTTTTTCTTGTCTTTTTGCATTCTTGACTCTGTCTTGATGCTTTTCTTGGATTCTGTAGGTTTTCCTTCGTATTTGGGTCTGTCTTGGTCATTTTACTACTAAAACTAATACTAAAAATACCATAGAAATTCTTGTCATCACATGGTATTTTGATTCTGTTTTTATTTTATTTTTTTGCTGAGATTTCTTAATATGGCTGAACATGATTTTCATGGATTATCCGTATATTTTGTGTATAAGCATTTCAAAGTTGTTTAAGTTATAAAATATATTGGGACCTTTGGTATCATATCGTTTATGTTTATACATATAATACTAAAACATAATTGATTATAAAAAAAGAAAGAATATTAATTATATATATCGTATGAAAAAAAATATAAGTTCCATACGTCGCCCAACAAAACTAAAAGAACATGATGGCTTAAAAAAATGTATAATTTATTTTGATTTCTACGGATAATCATGGATTTGTTTAAGTTAGAAAAACATGAGTGAACTCCCTTAATTTTGACTAATATGTCGTACAACACTGTCTTAAAAAAAATTATGCCGCACAATACAAAAGAATCATCTATGTGTTAGCCAATATTTTGGCTAAGTCAAAATATGTTCTAAATGCATAATTGAAGAATATTAAATGATATCCATTTAATTATTTATTGATGTGAAAGGTCATTAAAAATATAATTGGTTTTAGAGCCAAAAGTTTAATGAAGAATCATACATGAACATCAATAAAATGTTCTCACTTCGAACATGATAAAAATTTGGTTTCTTCAGGTTCATTTCGAGCTAATCGAAGCATTTAGCAGGATTGGAGTGTACTTCTCTCTATACAAAGGAGAAGTTGTGGACTTAGCAAATATTCAAGAACCTCTATTGCTTCGACTTCGACACATGCAACGGATACAACAAAGGCACTAGAGGAATTCAAATTCAAAATACGTGGCAAGACACGCGTCAAGTCAGTAGTTTTTAGGCATTATTGGCAGTTATGTATATTTGTCTATAAATATAAGTTATAAGTGATCGTGTCAAGGGTCACAATCATTTACAGAAATCCTTACAAACTCAAAGTACCCATGTTAACGAGAGAAACGAGTGATCAAAGGAAAATGTATGTTCTGTGTACCATTTCTTTCATGTAAATTTTACATTTGAATGCAGTTTATTTCATTTGCAACTTAATTTCCTTTGCTTTTACAGTTCGACTCTTCTTATCTTTTTGTTCATTCTGTCGAATGAACATTCTTTTTCTTACAATTCAAGTTATTTTCAGTATTACCAATCAAAAAACAAACAGTAAATGTGCATTAATCAATGGTGAACATTAATTATCAAAAGAATATTAATAAGGCACTATGTCCCAAGATTTACTAGTTGATCTTTCTTGTAATAACTTTAACTAGCGCTTGTTTACCAAAAATCAGTATAAACACAATGTTCCCTTAAAAATATGTACAATTTGTTTTGAGTTATAAGAATATTCATTGTTTTTTATTTAATTATTATTTTACTAAACAACAAATTACAAATACCTATAATTTATATTTATAAAAGGATGAATTATTTTTTCTTCTTAATTTTGTGTGAAATAAAAATTTCATATATTTTATTTATGTATAAAATTGCCTATATATCATTTTTTTATTTATGGATGAAAGTTTTTTTATATTAATTTTGTTTCTATTTTTTTTATAACATCGAATCAATTTTGATAATTTATAAACATATTTATTTTCTAATTTTTTTTATCAAGTATATTTTGTTTCGCTTTGTTTTTAATACCTTAGTATTGATTTAATGATTTTAAATATCTTTTATAGTTCTATTTATACTGCCTACTTTAAATTTTAATATATTTAGATATTTTGAATTCTTTTTTTTAATTGAAATTTTAATTATAACAAAATTTAAATCATATATCTGATACTCCAAATAAGTTGTGCATCGCACAGGTCGGAGTCTAGTTATAATAAAACGAGAGTAACTAGAGATATCCTAAACCCTAACCCTAATATGAATAGTCTAGATTTTGACACGTGGAACTATATCAACAGCTACGATAAAAACTTAAATAATTAATTTTTAATAATGTTTAATTATAATGACCACCCCAACCATTTATTTATGATCACATCCTTATTTCTCTCACTTAATTTTCTCCCGTTTTAGGAACAAAATAATATCACCCCTTTTTTTTGTCACGCTTCTTTTGTCATTCATTACCTTTCTTCTTCAGTCTCTGCATCTCAACCCTATTTTTTGATTTGCATCAGCTTACACACCATCTCTCTAAACAATATGGTACTGATAACAGGAATTTCTATAGTATTTTTAGTGTTAGTATTAGTAATAAATTGACCAAGACATGCCCAAATACGAAGGAAAACCTACAGAATCAAGGAAAAGCATCAAGACAAAGCAAAGAATACAAAAAGACAAGAAAAAGCCAAAAATGTGAAGATTTGTGCTGTTCATCGTAGCACGATGGCTTCGATCGTGCCACGATGGAAGCTGCTTGCTGGCCAAGACATCAACAGAATTAAATATGAAGAAAATATGTTCATCGCTGCACGATGGCCCTCATCGTGGTACGATGACCTTACTTGGCGACCAAGCTAATGAAACGCACAGGATTAGTTATAATTCTAAACTGAATCTTCTCATCGTGCCACGATGGACCCATCGCAGCACGATGGCTTGCTGAGGCCCAATACGAAAAGTATAAATAGAGCTTCAATTCCTCATTATTTTTCATTCAGAAATAGAAGAACATTCTCTACTATACTAGAGGTGTTCAGAGGAGCTCTAAGGGCATAGCTTTCTCCCCTTACGGGAAAGTTATCTCAGCAAGGTATGTTTTCTTTAGGCTTTTGTATTTAGATTATTCTTGTAATTTAAATTATGTAAGTCTTTTGTAATAGATGTCTTAGGTTGTGGTGGAGAAGATGAACTACCCTATGAATATTTGGAGTCTGTGATTGAGTCAAAGTTATAATAAATCGTTATTCAGTATTATGTTTGTTATTTACTTTCTTGCACTTTAATAACACATTCTCGTAATCTGGCCGGATAAGCGGGAGCGACCATAGAATAGATGTTAGGGTTAGCTTTAGTATTTACGGATCTAGTAGTAAATATGCTAGGTGAATAGAGACGGTAACATCCTGAACTAGTTGTGAACTGAGCAATTAGAGGAGGAATCAGGAACTATGTGTGAACTGAGCACTTAGAAGCTGAATAGCCCGAAACTAGGACATAGAGGCATTGGATGGGTGAAGGGTATAATGCATGTATAATGAACAACTCACCTAGTAATTAGGGTGTGTGACACATCGAGGTTAGGCTCTCGTAGGTACCTTAGTTATTAACGTAGGGAAACTTCATATACATAGGGTAATAGAAAGGTATTACCATAACAAGAATAAAGTCACCGCCGAATAATAATCTGAATAACTATCACTAGTACAAAAATGACATTTGGTTATTGGATTTCACTTCGGGTATTGGTATATCCGTAGTGAAATACAATTGAGCAAAGGTTCCACTACAGTTGAGGGAATTACATGAAGTGAAAAAATTTTGGATAATTCATTTATAAAGATTCCACTACGGTTGTTAAGTATAACAGTAGTGGAAAATAAACACGGTGGCAGTATGGTAAATTTTGGGAAATTTTGTTTTAAAGATTCCACTACGGTTTTTGTTTCACCCGTAGTGAAATCCTTATTTTAGTAATTAACTTGTCTTCCATAATTCATTTGTATACACGCTTCATAGAACATGATTTTTCTTTATACGATCTTTCTTCCCTTTTTACTCTAAAAGATTCAGGTATACTCTCATACCCATCTTTACACGCTAAAAGATTCATAATTCATGTTCCAAAATCACGCTTCATAGAACATTTGTATACTCTCATACCCATCTTTCTTCCAAATCCTTACTGAAACCCTAAAATCCTCTCATACCCATCTTTCTTCCAAATCCTTATACGATCGTTCTTGTTACTGAAACCCCAAAATCCAGAAATCCAAATCCCTTATCTCACAGAAATCGCGCAGAACAGAACCAGTAAAAACCCTAAAACGAAACGCGTAGAAAGGGAGTTTGCGAGAGGGAGGACGGCGACGGCGGTGCTGAGAGAAGAGGACGACGGTCACGACGGCGCTGAGCAATTCCAGGTTCGATTTAGGGTTTGATTTTGGATTTTCTCTCTACTTAAACAATTGCTTTGGATTTTTTGCATTGGTTCGATTTTCTGGATTCTGGATTCTGGTTTAGATTTGATTTTTTTCTTTTTTTTTTGTTGGTTGGTTCTAAGTGTAGTAAGCTTTGAATCATTGTTGTTGTAGTAATTGGAAATTATGAATAGTTGTTATCGGTATTGATTTCTACTGAGAAATTGTATTGATGAGAATGTTCCACTGAGTAATTGGAAACTCTCTGATCCAAGTGAAAAGTTTTGATTGCGGGTCCACGTTAATATTGTTGTATTCTCTAATTTCTTATACAACAAACAACTTAAAATTTTCAGTAAATCAAATTAAACTAACTAATGAGTAATGAACATGGAAAAACATGCATGCATAACATGTATTGTTGCAGAAGCATGCTGCCTGCATTAATGTCGTAGATGACTGTCATCTTCAGCTTTTCATACTTATATTTATGCATACTTATATTTATGCATAATACTAAAGATTAGACTGTCATCT
The DNA here is from genome assembly GCA_030408175.1 of Trifolium repens. NCBI lineage: Eukaryota > Viridiplantae > Streptophyta > Magnoliopsida > Fabales > Fabaceae > Trifolium > Trifolium repens. The sequence continues at coordinate 28,282,537 of CP125851.1, forward strand.
TCAGCCTGCATTATGCATAATACTTATATTTATGCCGTAGATGTATTGTTATTTTTATGCATAATACTTATATTTATGCAGCCTGCATTCATACTTTTCATACTTATATTTATGCTGATCTAAAGATTAGACATACATAATACTACATCACTTCTATACATTAATTAATCACTTTAAGTATAATAAATAATGGTTAACTAAATTACTCTATAATTTGAACTGTATTAAGTATATAGCTGCATATATATAGTTGAATAAGAATGTTTTTAATTATAATTCAGTGACTGATTTACTTTTTAAAGCCTTGCTTTTTGGCTCTAGACAGATCCTGGTCGGTTGGTTGTATAAGCCTTGACCAAGGCCTTAGAGAAAACTAAAAAGTGTTCCTATACTGTTACTAAGAATTGGTGTTATTGCCTTGTTATTGTGCTTCATACGGGTCATTGAAATTTTAAGAAAAAAAAGAATCAGTAGCTTATTTTAATTAAAGGGAGGGAATAGACTTATTGTTATGAAAGTCTATAGCCTTATTGGGTAGTTATATGGCTATGGTAAAAGTCTTATGATAATAATAGATGAACTTATGTTTCTATTTCTTTGTCTCTAATGTGCTCACTATTGTCTCTAAATCTATTTTTTCTCCATTTTTGTGTTGATGACAGCGTGGTTCGTTGAGAGTAGTAGCAGGGCCGTTGAAGTTTTCTATTTGAAGTTCAATCGTAGTTTAGAAGCTTCAATCACAATTTCTACAGGTACTGATTCTATTTCAAAATAGTAATTTGTACTGATATTGCTTCTTTTATGTTAAACTTCTTTCAATTTGATATACACTTTTGAAATTATGTTAGAATTAACTTGGTTCATCGTAAGTCCTAACTAAAAACTTAAAAAGAGAAGTGTTTCACAATACCTAGTCATTTGCTATGAAAATTATAGGGCGAGTGGAGTGTTTCGCAATATCGTAGCTACCTACTCATTCTTTAACTTTGTATGCATTAATTTCGAAACGTAGGTATGGACCGTAGTTGGATGAGAGCTAGTCGATTAAGTGCTGAGTACAGAGATGGAGTGATGGAATTTCTAGAGTTTGCTAGATGTAAACAATACATCCAAAATAAGTTACATCCAAAATAAGTTACAAAATGAGAAGAAAGAGTTTCTATTAATACCATTTAATCATGGGTAAGTTTTTATGAATTTGTGTTCTTTATTTATTTTTTACAACACATAGTTATTAATAATATAATTATTCCTCCACGCACGCGTACAGAGGACATTGGCAGTTGATAATACTTTGTCTAAATACAAATACTGTGGTCGTCCTTTGTTCACTACATCGTGATCTTATTCCAACAATGAAGAATATTGTTCAAAGGTAAGTTTATATTTTATCGGCTTTTATTATATATTGTATACTATATAAACATAAATTGTTAAAAAATGAAGTTTATATTTTTAATGATTTTATGTGGCTTTTTATCCTTATGAATTAGTGCTTTTACGGTTTATCAAATGGCGAATGGCAATAGAAAGAATAATACTCAATGGCTTTTTCCCAAAGTAAGTGTGGTATAAAATATAAATTCTAAATTTTTTTTTACTTTTTTGATAATTAAGTATTCACTATAATTATGTCATTCATTTGTAGACGAGGAAACAACCTAACTCCAATGATTGTGGATACTATGTAATGAAAAATTTGTTGGACATTGTCTCTGCTAAGATAACCGAGTCTTGGATGGAGGTAATAAAAATTTATTTAACTTGTATTATTATATATATGTTTGTTTTATTGTATTGTGTTTACGTTTCTAGTTGTGTTTGTATCTCCCTTTTGCTTGTGTATGGTTTACTAGTTTATTATATATGTAAATCTTGTTATAAAAAAAAAACTAAGTCTATTACATCTTATTGTTTAACTTAATGTATCTTGTTATTTACTTATTGTAGGTATTTAATGACCCAAAAGAGTTATCAAACGATGAGTTGTATGAATTGCGAAGACTTTGGGCAACATTATTTTTGGAGTTATATAAGGGTTAAGATTTATCTGGTGAGTTATAGAATAGTTAAATTTGAACTTAATAATAATTTAATTATTCAATTGTGCCGTATTTGCTAGATTTATTTAAGGTACGCATGCAAATTTATTTAATTTGATTTTGGACTGTTTTGAACTTGGTTGCTGATACTTTTGTGTCTTCTTGGTTAGGATGGTTTTATGAAGATCGAGGTTTTCGGTGATTTTGCATTGCTGCTTCAGAACTTAATTAGGAGCTTTTGTATTGGCCGGACCGAAGATTCGAGACGGAGGGAGTATTACTTTCAATTGTTGGTTGGACCGAATATGACAACTTTTGGATAACTTATGACAAAACTTTTGATAATTAAGTACTTGTTTGTTATTGTCTAATAGCCTCTATGTTGTAGTAATTGGAATGACATTGTTGCGTACTTTAAAATATACTATTGTTACGTTCTTTGTTTAATATTTTTTTGGTAATGCAATTGGTATGACATTGTTTACGTACGTACCTTAAAATATTTCCATGTACAATTTTCTTTGTTTTTGACTGTATGTTATTGTCCTTATGTTGGGACTGGTTGAAATTAATTAGGTACCAAAACGGCCTATTTTGTGATGCTGGAAAATATTACAGGTACCAGAATTGCCCAAAAAAAAAAAAAGCAAGCATACCACTTCGGTTTTAAGACGAATCCGTCGTGGAATGTCCACTTTCTACTTCGGTTCTAATAGTAAACCGACGCGGAAACCTAAGTTTTTTTATTTTAAAAATATTGTTAATTACATTTCACGTCGGATTTAGACACGCAACCGAAGTGGAATCCCTACTTTCCACTACGGATGGGACCCGACGTGGAATCCCCTCACTTACAACGTCAATTGGCTTAACGACGGATCTGGACCCGACGTGGAATGTGGTTTCCACCTGTAGTGGAATCTCCATTCTGTACTAGTGTATGTTATACATCGATCATGCCAAATATGAAGAAGGGAGTGAGTCCAACCACCATACATATCCTCTATGTTTCTGAATGACTATCTTTACAAAAGACTTACATAATTTAAATTACAAGAACCTAAATATAAAAGCCTAAAGAAAACATACCTTGCTGAGTTAACTTTCCCGTAAGGGGAGAAAGCTATGCCCTTAGAGCTCCCCTGAACACCTCTAGTATAGTAGAGAATGTTCTACTATTTCTGAATAAAAAATAATGAGGAATTGGAGCTCTATTTATAGTTTTCGTAATGGGCCTCAGCAAGCCATCGAGTTGCGATGGGTCCATCGTAGCACGATGGGAAGATTTAGTTCATAATTATAACTAATCATGTGCGTTTCATCAGCTTGGTCGCCAAGTAAAACCATCGTACCACGATGACATGTATCGTAGCACGATGAACAGATTTTCTTCAGATTTTCTTCTGTTGATTTCTTGGCCAACAAGCAGCTTCCATCGTGGCACGTTCGAAGCCATCGTGCTACGATGATCAGCACAAATCTTCACATTTTTGGCTTTTTCTTGTCTTTTTGTATTCTTTGCTTCGTCTTGATGCTTTTCTTCGATTCTGTAGGTTTTCCTTCTTATTTGGGCCTGTCTTGGTCAATTTATTACTAATACTAACACTAAAAATACCATATAAATTCCTGTCATCACATATATTTTCTATTGGATGCAGGTTTTGCTTTGGAGTTCTATAAAGGTATGTACTCCTATGAATATTTTTAGGTGTTTGAATTCTGATTTTTTGTTTGTTTGTTGTGTTATGCATCAATTTGGTTATTATTTCATGTTTTTTCTATTGTTGCTTTCATATTTTCAATTTAATTTCATGGACAAAATTTAAAATTTATAAAAAATTTGGATATTTTTTTCCTTAAGGAATATAAAAGTTAACACTTTCTTCTTATTTGAGAGGAAAAAGGTTTGAATGTATCTAATATAATTTGTTGTGTTTTGTTCCTATTTATCAGTTTAACTTTAATATATTTTTGTCCATAAATTCGTTGATTGCAGACATTAAGCATGGTTAGTGAAACCAATATAGATTCCTCGATAGTTTTGAAGTTAAATAGAATACTTTATTCAATTTATTGAACCCAACCATGCATGTAAGACCCAAGATTTCACTGTACAGTTTTCTAAGGAACTCTAGTGTCGGCTACGAGTTTTAGGGTTTTTGGTGAGGCGGTTTTGTGGATATCGTCGCATTAATGAGATTTTTGCTGAAACGGAGCCTGTTTTGTGCTCGTGCGCTGGAAAGGCACAGACTTTCGGGTCGTGATCCTCTTTTTAGTATGAGGAGATTTCTGTGGTCTTAGAATATCGAGTTTTGGATTATTCTTGTTTTTGGAAAAACGAGTAGGATTTTACCCGCGGTTGGAAAATCTTACTGCGTCTGTTTTGAGTGAGGTTTCGGATGGAAGTTTTATATATCTGCGTGAGTTAGGATATGTCCTGAGATTAATTTTCTAAGGTGTGGAAGAAAGTTGCAGTCGCGGAAAAAGATTCGGCGATAAGTTTTGGAATGGAAAAACGATAGACGTTCTTTCCGTAGGTTTTACGTTTTTGTGATTTACGTTCGTCGCGATGCGCGAGAACTGAGCGTGCGTTTTGTTGTAAGAGGTTGTGAGAAATATCTTGGGAGGATAGACTCGGATTGATCCAAGGGCTAGGATTTTGTCTTGGAACTTTATCCTATTTGATCCAATGGCCACAATGCCTTATGACCTTTATTTAGTAGACTTTTGGAAGTCACTTTGTGGACTTAGAGAAATCACAAATTCACTTCACTCTTCTTCTCTTTGGCCGTGGCTTTCTTTACCACCTATCCATCTTGAGAAAATTGCATTCCTTCACCATTTGTCTTGATCTTGAGCTTGTTGGAAAGCTTGGAGTTGTGAGATTCTTCTTCCTAAGGTAACTAGAACTTCTTTCATCTCTTAGTTGGCTAAACTCTTAGAGATTCATGAGATTTTATGATTATGTTCTTGGGAGAAATTTCGTAAGAATTGGTTGTGAAGGGTTTTTGTTCCATGAAAGTTGTTCATGAGGGTGTAGTAAGCATGTGTAGGCTTTGTTATTTTTGTTTTCCATGAGTTTGTGAGAATCTCATGAGAAAAGTTAGGGTTTTGAAAGTTTAGAGTATTGATCAATTACATGAGGTTATGTTGTAAGGTTTTGAAAAGAAAAGTTGTCTTTGAACCTTTGGGCGGAAGGGAAATGCGTTGTATGGTTTTGTTTTGGAAAATCCGATGAAAAATATTTTGAGGTTTATGAAAATATTTCCTAAGTGTTTTGGGTAGTGTTTTGGGGTCAAAATGGTTTAAAACTATTGTGACATGTGGTGTCGCTTTTTACCTTGAAAACATGTTTGAAAATGATTACCGGACGGTTGAGGCCCGTAATAAAACTTGTGCTTGGATTTGGTTTTGATTTTGGAAATGAAAATCGAATAACTTGCACTCGAAGCAACCAACATGTTTTCGGAAATGTGTTGCTTGCTTATGGAAATGGTTTGCTTTTATGCCTTGAAAAGATGTTGGGAACTAATAGAGTCAAACTAGGCTTGGGGTGGGAAAAGGTGGTGTGAGTTGCTGTCTTGTGCTGTCATGACAGGTGCAACTCGCTGAGCGAGTGGTTACTCGCCAGGGCGAGTGTCACAGGTCCTGACAACACGCCAGGGCGAGCTCCAGAGCGAGTAAGACCAGTACTCTCTGCCTTCACTCGCCACCAACTCGCCAGGGCGAGCTCTGGGAGTTGAGATTTTGGATTCTGATTTCTAAACTGGGTTTTTAGCTTTCTAATCCCTTTTTATTAATTTATGGAAGTGGTTGGGATTGGAAACGAGTTTTTCGGGTACTCGGAAAGTACGTAGCTTGTAACGCAAGAAAACGGCCATTTTGCATTTCAAATTATTTAAGACTTTTGACAATTGTTTTGGGTCCTAAAAATAGTACAAATAACTCATGGTGGTTGATCAATACGATAGTTTTTGGTATGGTATCCGAAAGAGTGGTTTTTCCTTAGGAACCTTTAGGTTTTTGGGGGATTGGTGTAGTTTCAATACGATTGGTTAGAGAACAATGTATTGATTGTTGCGCTGCTTGTTTTAGGAAGCGCGTTGTGTTGTTTTGAGCGTGTGTTGTTGACGGAAGCTTGCCGAGGTAAGGGCATCACTTTATTTCTGTCTTTTCACTGAGTTATAACATGTTTGTTGGTTATTTTCGGTGATGCGTGTTTGTGTGTTTGGCATGTATGTGTTATGTATTCTCGTGATGAGAAAGTGTTTACAATACGTGCGTTGTTTTACATATGATTGGAGATGTATGTATGAACATGTGGGTGAATACATATGATTGGAAATGTATGTTTGTTGTGGTTTGTTACATATGATTGGATATGTATGTATGTTGTTATGTTTGGTTTACATATGCTAGAGAGGTATGTATTCATTGCATTAGTATACATGGGAAATCGTATGCTCATGCATTGTTAGTGCGTAGTTGCGGGAGTGGACTACGAGGTGTGGTTGCGGGAGTGGACCCACCTGATCCTTATAGGGTTTTATTGAGTCCAACACATGGTTGCGGGAGTGGACCATGGGGTGTGATTGCGGGAGTGGATCCACCTAAATCTTGTGTGATTTAGTTGAGTTCGATACATGGTTGCGGGAGTGGACCATGGGGTGTGATTGCGGGAGTGGATCCACCTTAACCTTTGTGATTTTGTTGAGTCGATACATGGTTGCGGGAGTGGACCATGGGGTGTGATTGCGGGAGTGGATCCACCCTAACCTTGTGATTTCATTGGTGTTTTAGTAGGGGTTGGACCTACAGTTCTGAAGCTCATGCCTCGTGGTAGCTAGGGTTAGTACCACGCATTGTAGAGGTTGCATTATAGGCTATGTGTGCATTGCTTATATGAACCCGTTGGTGGGAATTGCTTTGGTGGTTAAGAGCTTTCTCTTGTGTTTGTGGAATTATTGTTATGTGTACAATCTTTCGCACCGGTTATATATATATATATACTTTTATTTTGTGGTGACCCTTTCTTTCATTTGCGGGCTCATCCCACCCAGGTGATGGGTTAGGTCGTGGTGACGACGGTGGCTGTTCCAGGCCCCAGTGAGTGGCTGGAGTTTTAGCGTAGTTAGACTATGCGCCGGTGTGTTTTGTGCACCGTGCTTTTTGGTTAGGCATAGGATTCTAACTTGCTTTGTTGTAAGTGTTTTAATACTTAGACTTGGATTGTAATTATTCAGGAATACACTTTGCTTGTCGAAGCACCTATGGTAATGAGTCTTTTGTATATTTGAATGCCGGCTCATTGGAAAATATTCTATGCGCACTCTGAGTGTTAGTTGAAAAAGAAAAAAAAAATTTATAGTGTCTTTTTGGCCTTTGAAAAACGGGCTGTTACAATTGGTATCAGAGCACGGCTTTAAATCTTCAAAGGGAAAGTGTATACTTGAGTCGTTAGTCCAGAGTCGGTTAGAACGTAACTAGTGTGGAGTTAGTTCTAGTGTTTGTTCTGTGTCGGGTTTCGAGTTAGTAATCCGTGGAGTGAGATATTCTGTTAGGATTCAGAATTGTTTGACTAAGGATCTAATCAGAATTGGTATCGTGCAGAATAGAATGCCGCCAAGAAGGGCGAATCCAGTTCCTGTAGTACCAGAGGTTGATGTGAATCAGATGGCTTATGCCATGCATACCATGGCAGCTGCTGTGACTGCGCAAACTCATGCTAAGGCGCAGAGGGATGCAGAGAAGCGTGAGAGGGAGATTATAGCTGCTGCATCTCGGGTTCTTACGAGTTTCAATCAGCAGACTCCTCCAAAGTTTAATGGGGAGGGAGGTTCGGAAACTGCTGACTTGTGGCTCCAATCTGTGGAGAGGATATTCGGGGCAATTCATTGTCCAGAAAGGGAGAAGGTAGTCTTAGCTACCTATCAGTTACAGGGTAGTTCTGAATATTGGTGGGGGAACACCAGGCTCCTTATGGGAAATGTTGATGAGGAAGTAAATTGGGAGAACTTCAAGACGAGGTTCTTAGCTAAGTACTTTCCCGAGACTGCGAGGGAGAGGTACGGAGAGGAATTCCTGCAGCTGCGGCAGGGTGGCATGAAAGTGGAAGCCTATGCCAAAAAGTTTGAATCATTGTCCCGTTACTTCCGCTTCTTTAGGGATGGGATAGATGAGACCTATATGTGTCGTCGCTTTCAGGATGGTTTGAGGTATGAACTGCAAGATGCAGTGGTGCCGTTGGGTATTCGTCAGTTTCAAATCTTGGTAGAGAAGTGCCAAGAGGTGGAGGATATGAGGAAGAAGCGGGAGAACCGCCAGGGTGATTTTAGTGTTGGAGGACCTAGTAATTCAAGTGGTCAGAATCCGAGTTCGGGTCAAAATAAGAGGAAGCAAGGGGATATGTCTGGTAACCGTTCCCAAAATAATAGAGGACCAGGTCGCTCGGAGAATCAAGAGACTCAGGGGAGTCGAGGTGGAGAGAAGCAAGGTTGCTTCAGATGTGGGCGAGCGGGGCATTATGCAAACGAATGTCCGAGTCCGGGGAATATTTGTTTCAACTGTCGGAAACCGGGTCATTTTGCTAGGGATTGCAAAGCCCCAAAGGCCGGGACGTCGGCAGATGTGGCACAAGGAGTTCGACCCGATGCTAGAGGAGGTGCTTACTGTATGGGCACTGGAGTAAACGGTCAGACCGGTAATGCCATGCATGAGGATTACTAGTTGCAGGTAACATTTTACTGCATTGTTTATTGTTGGAGGGCAACCCACTCTTGTATGTTTGGATGTATGCTGTTTGTTTGGGTTTTGTTTATAAGTCGTGTTGTTTGGAGTTGACTAGTTTTGCTAAACTTAGTGGTGCACAGAGAGTGTTGTGTTTCTTTTTGGAGGGTAGCTAGTCACTGCTTCGCGTGAACCTAGTGGTTTAGGCTACGTCGCGGAGGCAAAAGAATGGATTTTGGAAAACTTTTGTGTGAACCTTTGGACTTTAGAGGAACTAGAGGTTGAGAACCTCTGTTGTGAGGTTAATTTTGAGGGGTGAACTCGTTGAGAGTTGCGGTTGGTGCACGGTTGTGCCAGTGTGTTGGTGAGAGTATCTGTGTGACTTCACCCGGTGTTAGCATCTGTGTGGCTGCACCTAATCCGAAGGGATTTTGTTGTGTTGGTGATGGTAATAATTAGTTGAGTTGTTACTCTTACCTTTAGTTTCGAGGACGAAACTTCTTTTTGGAGGGTAGTAATGTAAGACCCAAGATTTCACTGTACAGTTTTCTAAGGAACTCTAGTGTCGGCTACGAGTTTTAGGGTTTTTGGTGAGGCGGTTTTGTGGATATCGTCGCATTAATGAGATTTTTGCTGAAACGGAGCCTGTTTTGTGCTCGTGCGCTGGAAAGGCACAGACTTTCGGGTCGTGATCCTCTTTTTAGTATGAGGAGATTTCTGTGGTCTTAGAATATCGAGTTTTGGATTATTCTTGTTTTTGGAAAAACGAGTAGGATTTTACCCGCGGTTGGAAAATCTTACTGCGTCTGTTTTGAGTGAGGTTTCGGATGGAAGTTTTATATATCTGCGTGAGTTAGGATATGTCCTGAGATTAATTTTCTAAGGTGTGGAAGAAAGTTGCAGTCGCGGAAAAAGATTCGGCGATAAGTTTTGGAATGGAAAAACGATAGACGTTCTTTCCGTAGGTTTTACGTTTTTGTGATTTACGTTCGTCGCGATGCGCGAGAACTGAGCGTGCGTTTTGTTGTAAGAGGTTGTGAGAAATATCTTGGGAGGATAGACTCGGATTGATCCAAGGGCTAGGATTTTGTCTTGGAACTTTATCCTATTTGATCCAATGGCCACAATGCCTTATGACCTTTATTTAGTAGACTTTTGGAAGTCACTTTGTGGACTTAGAGAAATCACAAATTCACTTCACTCTTCTTCTCTTTGGCCGTGGCTTTCTTTACCACCTATCCATCTTGAGAAAATTGCATTCCTTCACCATTTGTCTTGATCTTGAGCTTGTTGGAAAGCTTGGAGTTGTGAGATTCTTCTTCCTAAGGTAACTAGAACTTCTTTCATCTCTTAGTTGGCTAAACTCTTAGAGATTCATGAGATTTTATGATTATGTTCTTGGGAGAAATTTCGTAAGAATTGGTTGTGAAGGGTTTTTGTTCCATGAAAGTTGTTCATGAGGGTGTAGTAAGCATGTGTAGGCTTTGTTATTTTTGTTTTCCATGAGTTTGTGAGAATCTCATGAGAAAAGTTAGGGTTTTGAAAGTTTAGAGTATTGATCAATTACATGAGGTTATGTTGTAAGGTTTTGAAAAGAAAAGTTGTCTTTGAACCTTTGGGCGGAAGGGAAATGCGTTGTATGGTTTTGTTTTGGAAAATCCGATGAAAAATATTTTGAGGTTTATGAAAATATTTCCTAAGTGTTTTGGGTAGTGTTTTGGGGTCAAAATGGTTTAAAACTATTGTGACATGTGGTGTCGCTTTTTACCTTGAAAACATGTTTGAAAATGATTACCGGACGGTTGAGGCCCGTAATAAAACTTGTGCTTGGATTTGGTTTTGATTTTGGAAATGAAAATCGAATAACTTGCACTCGAAGCAACCAACATGTTTTCGGAAATGTGTTGCTTGCTTATGGAAATGGTTTGCTTTTATGCCTTGAAAAGATGTTGGGAACTAATAGAGTCAAACTAGGCTTGGGGTGGGAAAAGGTGGTGTGAGTTGCTGTCTTGTGCTGTCATGACAGGTGCAACTCGCTGAGCGAGTGGTTACTCGCCAGGGCGAGTGTCACAGGTCCTGACAACACGCCAGGGCGAGCTCCAGAGCGAGTAAGACCAGTACTCTCTGCCTTCACTCGCCACCAACTCGCCAGGGCGAGCTCTGGGAGTTGAGATTTTGGATTCTGATTTCTAAACTGGGTTTTTAGCTTTCTAATCCCTTTTTATTAATTTATGGAAGTGGTTGGGATTGGAAACGAGTTTTTCGGGTACTCGGAAAGTACGTAGCTTGTAACGCAAGAAAACGGCCATTTTGCATTTCAAATTATTTAAGACTTTTGACAATTGTTTTGGGTCCTAAAAATAGTACAAATAACTCATGGTGGTTGATCAATACGATAGTTTTTGGTATGGTATCCGAAAGAGTGGTTTTTCCTTAGGAACCTTTAGGTTTTTGGGGGATTGGTGTAGTTTCAATACGATTGGTTAGAGAACAATGTATTGATTGTTGCGCTGCTTGTTTTAGGAAGCGCGTTGTGTTGTTTTGAGCGTGTGTTGTTGACGGAAGCTTGCCGAGGTAAGGGCATCACTTTATTTCTGTCTTTTCACTGAGTTATAACATGTTTGTTGGTTATTTTCGGTGATGCGTGTTTGTGTGTTTGGCATGTATGTGTTATGTATTCTCGTGATGAGAAAGTGTTTACAATACGTGCGTTGTTTTACATATGATTGGAGATGTATGTATGAACATGTGGGTGAATACATATGATTGGAAATGTATGTATGTTTGTTGTGGTTTGTTACATATGATTGGATATGTATGTATGTTGTTATGTTTGGTTTACATATGCTAGAGAGGTATGTATTCATTGCATTAGTATACATGGGGAATCGTATGCTCATGCATTGTTAGTGCGTAGTTGCGGGAGTGGACTACGAGGTGTGGTTGCGGGAGTGGACCCACCTGATCCTTATAGGGTTTTATTGAGTCCAACACATGGTTGCGGGAGTGGACCATGGGGTGTGATTGCGGGAGTGGATCCACCTAAATCTTGTGTGATTTAGTTGAGTTCGATACATGGTTGCGGGAGTGGACCATGGGGTGTGATTGCGGGAGTGGATCCACCTTAACCTTTGTGATTTTGTTGAGTCGATACATGGTTGCGGGAGTGGACCATGGGGTGTGATTGCGGGAGTGGATCCACCCTAACCTTGTGATTTCATTGGTGTTTTAGTAGGGGTTGGACCTACAGTTCTGAAGCTCATGCCTCGTGGTAGCTAGGGTTAGTACCACGCATTGTAGAGGTTGCATTATAGGCTATGTGTGCATTGCTTATATGAACCCGTTGGTGGGAATTGCTTTGGTGGTTAAGAGCTTTCTCTTGTGTTTGTGGAATTATTGTTATGTGTACAATCTTTCGCACCGGTTATATATATATATATATACTTTTATTTTGTGGTGACCCTTTCTTTCATTTGCGGGCTCATCCCACCCAGGTGATGGGTTAGGTCGTGGTGACGACGGTGGCTGTTCCAGGCCCCAGTGAGTGGCTGGAGTTTTAGCGTAGTTAGACTATGCGCCGGTGTGTTTTGTGCACCGTGCTTTTTGGTTAGGCATAGGATTCTAACTTGCTTTGTTGTAAGTGTTTTAATACTTAGACTTGGATTGTAATTATTCAGGAATACACTTTGCTTGTCGAAGCACCTATGGTAATGAGTCTTTTGTATATTTGAATTCCGGCTCATTGGAAAATATTCTATGCGCACTCTGAGTGTTAGTTGAAAAAGAAAAAAAAAATTTTATAGTGTCTTTTTGACCTTTGAAAAACGGGCTGTTACAATGCACAAAGGTAGAGAGTATGAAAACAACTTATGTTTTATTCTTACTCAATTTTTCAGTTTTTAAACAAATTTATCTTTTTAAACCATTGATTAACCATAATTTTATTGATTTTATTTCACCTAATATTTTCACAAATTTTATTTCTACTTAACTTTCTAAATATCTTTAAGTGTTTTGGTTGGCAAATGTTCTTGAGTTTTCATCTATTAATTGAATATCTTCTAAATAAATCAAGTTGGAATTTGAAAATTAAGATTATCCATTTGACCATGATTTTATTTCACCTAATTTTATTGATTGACCATAATATATGTACGTTTTACTATACTTTTAGTTTTGTTTTTTTTTTTTTTATAATCCTTTTAGTATTTTTTATGTGCATTGCAATCAATTAAAGCTACACTGAGGTAGTATATACATAGCAATTACCTAAAACACATAATAATTCAACGAAAAATAAATAAGATGTAGTTTCTTTGATATGCAGCCCAAAGGAAAATTGTCGAGATGTTTTGTCAACAATTACGGGTTGAAGCTTGAGAATTATATATTGCATTATCAATGGTTACACCAAGAAAAAGAGTTAAGGTAATAATACCAACGATGAAGGTGAATATTCAAATACAACTGAAAATGTGGTTTACAATGACGTGTTCCATAATGTTTAGTAATTAATGATGAATTATTATAAAGATCACTTTATCTGTTTTTTATGTCATTTTATCATTATTTTATGATTTTAATTATTCATTGTTGTTCTATATGTACTGCATAATTTCGGTTCCAATTTATCTATATTTTCTTAAATTTTTTACTAAAAAAAATTAAACTATACATATAATATTCTACATAATTCATGCATCGCACGAGTAGTAGTCTAGTTATTATAAAACAAACTAGTTATAAATTAGTTTTTCAATAAATTTAAAAAATTGTTTGTTTTTTATATTACATACTAGATATATTAGTTTTTCAATAAACTTGAAAAATAGTTTGTTTCTTATATTAAGCTAAGGATCGGAAGAAGTATATATGATTTATGTTTTGAAAGTTAAATTTTTTTAACAACAAACAAAGAACTTCGTAATTACGTAATAAAAAAACAATATCCAGTTTAAGATTGTATATATAGAGCGTCAAGAGAATCAAAACACCATATTAGAAGGAATCACGAATCTTTGTTTAAACGAAATTTTTTTATAAATACAAGAAATATCAATTAGATGGAGGAATACAAAATACTATATATAGTGAGGCTGAAAACAAAAACTTAGATGCTTCAATTTCCAACCATCACAACAATAATGGTAATAACAATAATAATAAAGTATGAACGAAATGTTCATTAGCAAACAAAAAATGAAACTTGAGTGGTACCAAAAAGTACAAAATTCACACACTAAATGAAGATATATAGTGACACATAATAACCATATTAATTAAGTAGTGTCTATTTAATTAAGCGCAAACGAACCCCTTTGGAACTCCCTTTCCACAATAGTTAAGTACCAAGCTCAAATTAATTGGAATGTTAAGGTTAATGCCTAAGACATTAGCCTTAAGAGCAGTGCAAAGGCACACAGCAGCTTCAAGATTAGCAAGACCATCAAGGAGAGAACAACATGGTGTCTTTGGTGGCTTACCAAGTTGAACATTAATCAAGCCTAATACATCAGCACACACACCAAGCTTAATTGTGTCTCTAGGACATGTTGGGTAATTTGATGAAGGTACTGGATGCGAGTGGCCGTGGCCGTGGCTGTGACCTTTTGGGGGTGGTGGAGGACATGGAACATAATTGGAGGTCACCATAGTGAAAAAGAGGAGATTGAGGGCAAGGATAATAGCAACCTTGGAAGCCATTTGGAAGTTGAAAAATGACTTTTAGTTGCTACTACTCTTACTTTGGTTTGGTGTTTGAATGATGGTGTTTGAGAGGAATAAGAGGGACTTTTATAGATGGGAGGATAGGTGAATTTCTTGATATTTTTTATGGTTTAGACGTTATGATGTTATTTTTTATGTAAAAAGTCATCCAATTTGAATAATAAAACATGTTATATTCGGTTTGGATTGCTTCCATAAAAAAATATTTGATTTGATGCGATAAAAAGTGATACTATTAATTCATTTTGTTATTACAGCTACATAATTATTGTTCCAGAGTGGATCGAGACTCAATCTTAATGCTATGTTAAATAACCGATTATCCCAAAAGCTTAAGCTGTTAGGATAGGCCACATCAATGGTTTTATATTATTTCTAACACGCCCCTTCATGCAAGAGCTCATTTGGGCTTGAAGCGTGGATAATGGATACGCCCACCTACCATATGCTTAAATTCCACTTTAATTTAATTAGAAAGTGAGGGGAGCGAGGATCGAACTCTAGACCATTTAGTCATAGAGGCTCTGATACCATGTCAAATAACCGGTTATCCCAAAAGCTTAAGCTTTTAGGATAGCCCACATCAATGATTTTATATTATTTATAATAAATGACTCAATATGGCACCTATATCCCATTTGGGGACCACCGGTACCAGCGCCAACCAAGACATATGGAAAAATGCATGGAGATCCAATTTGGACTTGTGATCACAACAATCTATAAAAGGGACCAATATCAAAAAAAAGGTACAAATTCTCGTTATTAAAGAAAACCTCAAAACTTCTTAAACTTCATTGACTTGAACGTTGGAGAATCTTTGTAGCCACTCCACTTCGACGAGCCTCAACCTAGTGTCACTACATCACACCTGTTTCGATTGTCATTTGTGAGTGATGGTAGAGTACAGATCAATTATATATTTTTATTATGTGAAATATATGTTTGAAATATATAATTGATCACATGGTTTTGTTCGATTTAATTTAATTTTAAAATAAAGGAAAATTTGATCTCATTCGAACAATTTTTCAAAGCATAACTCAGTTGGTCAAAATTCTTCACTTATTTATCTTAAAACTATTTCAACCAATCCAAATAAAACACATTTAATAAATCAAATTTCAATATTGTGAGATCTTCATTTTATTGAATTATAATTAGTTTGAATGTGAAGCACCCTAGTTAAATAATTGGATTCATGTTGGAGGCTCATGTGAGTATTTGGGTGGAAACTTGATAGTCATCAGCACAAGCTGGCAGATCAACGTATGGACGAAGAAATAATGAAATATGCTCTAAATCTGTGGGAATATTACAATAATTTATTTGTATGATATTTGGAACTATCTGCCCTATAAGTTGCAATTGGGCTAGTTATATCAATTATGAATATATGAAATCATTTCATACGTATGTATTGTTGAAATATTTTCATTAATTAATTTGCTTCCTTTCAAAAAAAATATTAATTTGTTCTTATTACTCTGTTTTTGTCTATGTGGTGTGTTTAGCTGTTAAGAGCGTTTCATTTTGTGACTTGACTTTGGTGATTGTATTTCTCTTTTGTTGAGAGTTTGTAATATTTAGCTGTTTAAAAAAAAATTATATTCCGGCATTTTTTAATGGGGTTGTTTATTATAGAAAAAATACTAAGAAAATTTAGTAACTTTTAGTAATTTCTTTATTTTTATTATAGAAAAAATACTAAAAATTGTACAAATCTGCATTTAAACAATTTTCAGGAGATCCATATTAGATTGGTGTAGTTATCTCACTTTTTATAACAAATTAATTATCCGACAATTATGATTTGATGG
Organism: Trifolium repens; assembly: GCA_030408175.1. Classification (NCBI taxonomy): domain Eukaryota; kingdom Viridiplantae; phylum Streptophyta; class Magnoliopsida; order Fabales; family Fabaceae; genus Trifolium; species Trifolium repens. The sequence continues at coordinate 28,298,852 of CP125851.1, forward strand.
ACAATGTAAGGAAAATTTATGCAAGCATATATAAATTAAATCCTTTAAGTCTTACCAACATTGAAAATATTAGTTAATTTTGATGTATTTCATTGACGTATCAAATAATTTTCGATTAAAATGTCATATTTTATAGACATGATGAATATATGTTATAGGATTTAATATATTTTTGGTACCTCTAAATATGTACAATTTTAATTTTAGTCTCTATAAAAAATTTCTCCGAACTCTAGTCCCTCTAAATTTTCAATTTTTATTTTTAATTAGTCGCTGCTTTTTATTCAAAAGCTTATGTATCACGTTCTAAATGAATTTTTTTGAAAACATATCATTATTAAGACTGTAGAACACAATTAATTTAATAATTTAACTATTTAAACTTTAATTTTTGTTCATTTATCTATAACTTCAAATTAAAGATTAAATTGTTAAAAGATTAAAGAGTTAAATAGTTCTAAAAACATTTTAAAATCTTAATAATGATATATTTTCAAAAATGTCATTTAGAATATGATACATGAACTTTTTTTTTTAAAAAAATGGACTAAATTTGAAAACTGAAATTTTAGAGGAACAAAAATTCGAAGAAAAATTTTAGAGGGACTAAAAATGAAATTTGTTATATTTAGAGGGACTAAAAAATTATTTATCCCTGTGATATAATATATTTAAATTCAATGGTCAATTTTGTAAAACAATTATGCGATAAAAAATTATCTAAGGTGTCATATTATTAAGAAGGTATTGCACACCTATTGTGCGTGTTGTTGCCTCCTTTTTCTTTTTCTTTTTTTTTTTCCTTTTTTTGCTTGTTCCTTTTTTGGTTGTTTAACTCTTTTTCTTTTATGATTTTTTTTTTACAAAAATAAATGAATAATAATAATAATAATAATAATAATAATAGTAATGAGTAATGACATAAAAATGGGTGAAAAAAAAATGAAAATTGACTAAAGTTAGATTCGAACACGTAACCTCACATTTAAAAGTCCTTAAACTCTCTTCTTACTACCGAATGGGCTAATTCACATAATCAAAATAAAATGCGATAAAAACCAATTTGACAATCAAAATTTTGAGTACGACAACTTTTAACAAGGGAACCTCTTGAGGATCAACATCATCAGGCAACACATTCAAAATCAGAGTATGACTGTCGAATTACCACGATCATTGCTTCATCAAATGTTGGACAGACCTGGATTGACTTCCTTTACGTCCATCCCTTACATCATAAACTTTTATACTCAATAAGTTATTTACGTTGGATATGCACATATTAAAAAGTACTTACATAAATTGAAGTATTTGGATGTGTCATTACATAAGAAATTATAAATTTAAATTGATTTTCCATAAACACAAATTTAAGAAAATGTATTTTTGTACTTTATCTTCTTATTATACCCTCATCTTAATTCACCAATAAATTCATATTCCAGCCTAGACCTTTTGGTTGCTTCTTTCAACTGTGGCTTTATGGCATTTGAATGACGCCGTATAGCACCTGATTTATAAGCCACCTCATTTGTAGCTATTTTTGGAAATTTTTCATTAACGCTTTTTTTTAATAGCTCTTGATAAATAATTAAGTTCTGCTTCAACATTTTCTTGACTTGTATTTGAAGTTCCTTGCATTAAAAATAAAATAATGAGATGATAAACTAAAAGTGTGTACCTATAAATAAAATTACCAATACATTACTCCATGCAAGGTGTACGTGTAAATAAAATAGAAATCGAGAGCGGTACAGGTCATGACAAAGCATTCAACAAAATTCTTAAACTACAGGTGGCAAGGACATAAAAGTGCATTCACAAAAGGAAAAAAATGCTTATACTGTGAAAGTAATTAAACACGCATGAAGGGAAAAACACTGTACCATTTTCATTGTGGCTTCAACCTCTTCTTCCATGTTATCTTCATTGGATTCTTCTTACTCGAATATATCGTGGTTTGTTAATGATGTTTCAACACCAAGATTTGAAGTCATACTTGAGGAGTTCTAAATTTTGTGAAGCCATATATACTTGTGATTTTAACAATTACTCCTACTAATTATGTTATTTATAGAATTTTAACTCTGCATGGAACGATTATTATATGTAACAAATTTTTGTTTAAATTTGAATATAACAAGAGATAAACTTTGTTTTAGGCCCCGTTTGGATTAGTTTATTTTTTAGCTTATACAATATAAATTATGTTTTATGCTATTTTACAAGTTCAAACTAGTAAAAATTGTATTTTTATATGCTATTTTATCATAAACTACCTTGACAAATTTATAATAATACATAAAAATTGCATAAGCTGTTTGCATAAGCTCAAAAATAAGATAATCCAAACGGGGCCATAATCTACTTACAATATATTAAAAAAAAACTACTCTTAAAAACCAAATTTGTTCTTATCACTTTTAACGGTGTTCCAAGTTTTGCGCCCTTAAATGTAATTTTAACTCTAAACTAATTAAAAATAATACAAAACAAAAATAGGAAAGAAAAATAAGCATAAAAGAAATTTTCCCATAAAAATAGCATCATAAACCACATCTCTAAACAAAACAAAAATAGGAAAAGAAGAAGATAAGCATAAAAGAAATCTTCCCGTAAAAATAGAAATGAAAACCACCTCTAAAAAAGATATTAACCCAATCTATTTTAATTTAAAAAATAGAAACAAATTTAATTAAAAGAAATTTACGCATAAAAATATGAAAAAAAATTACGATAAAAGATAGGCGCGAAAAATAGTAACTTTTTTATTAATGAAAAAATAGTAATTCAATCTAACATATAAAAACTTATATATAAAAAATTACTCGTAAAATAGAAGAACCTAATAAAAGAAGATACTTATTTATGAGCTTAAAAATAAAAGAACATAAAAATAGAAACAAAAACACAACGAGCCCGTTTGGATTGACTTATTTATTAGCTTATGTGAAATAACTTATGCAAATAAATAAGCTTTTATGTATTATTCTATGTGTAGTTCTTCTGAGATTGGCTGCATCATAAGGCTAAAACAACTTGGTCAGAGTGACTTAACTGAAGCACCAATGCTAAAGTAATTAAGTCTAAACCACTTGTGCATATTGAAGATGTGCAGATGCAACATGTTGAACAAGATGTCCTAGACATCTTGTCACTGGGTTCAAAGCATGTTAGGGTAACATGTCGAACAAGATGTCCTAAGACATGTGGGTAGGACATCTGAACCCAGTTCAGCTTAAAAGATAATGCTTATCCATTAAGCACGCGTGTTTGTTTATATTTGAATGAAGCGCGAATCTTTAAGTAACAAGCTGAGATTAGGATTAATGATAAAGTTCGTTATTAATCTTAAGTGTTAGATACGATTAGGATTCATATTTAATTTGTGGATAAAGATTAATTTCTTTATCTTTTGGAGTTTGTTTTTAAACAAGTTTGTTTTAAAACTAACTCTTAATTGTAGTGCATCTGAAAGACTAAAGACGATCTGAAGATTTGCACGCCTATAAATAGAACTCAACATAGAGCTTAAAACTCAACCCACAAGAACTGAAGATTGTGAGTTCAAAGCTTTGTGCCTACTGTGCAAAGCATTCGTGGCTCTTAGTATCGTTTTTTATACTTTGCAGCTTTGTGGCTCTTAGTATTGGTTTTGATACTTTGTAGCTTTGTTGTTGAATGTTGCCATTCAACTAAGTCTTTAAACTTTGTAGTTTAAAGTTGTCGTCACTTAGGATTAGTGATTAGAGGGAGTTGGGTAGGTTCTCATATTCAGGGGGAGTTAGCCCTTGAGTAGAAGATTGCTAGGATTAAGAAAAGGCATACATGCCAATAGGGTTTTTGGTGTGGTTGTAAGACTAAGTACTAATTCGGATTAGTAGTGTTCACTTCCTGGATTGGTATCCTCTAGAGTAGGGCTGTTTAGCGCCGAACTGGGTTAACAATTACTGGTGTTATTTATTGCTTTTGTTTACTTCAGTACTGCAATAATATTCGTGATCCTCATAACCAATTGTCGAACCAGTTGTCTGAGACATCTGGACTATAGACACATTGTCCTAGACATTGTGTACGACATCTGTCCTGCCTAGGAACAGAATTTCAATTGGCATCAAAGGAGGCACCCTAACCTGCTGGGTGAGCTCCAGGGAGACAAAATCTTGTTCAAGATGGACAGGAATGGAGGATCAATAAACAGACCACCAGTTCTGGATGGATCAAACTATGACTATTGGAAAGCAAGAATGATTGCCTTCATCAAATCCATGGATCAAAAAGCATGGAAGGCAATTGTTACAGGTTGGAATCACCCAATAGTCACTGCAGAAGATGGTTCTTCAATATTAAAAGGTGAAAGAGATTGGACCCCAGAAGAGGAAGCTGAGTCCAATAACAACTCTAAAGCACTCAATGCTATCTTCAATGGTGTTGATGAAAACATATTCAAAGTGATCAACACGTGCACAGAAGCCAAGCAAGCCTGGGAAATTCTGCAAACTGCTCATGAAGGAACTTCCAAGGTTAGAATGTCAAAGCTACAACTTCTCACGTCAAAATTCGAAAATCTAAGAATGGAGGATGATGAGACCATCTCAGAATTCAACACTAGAGTTCGAGACATAGCAAATTCATGCTTTGCTCTAGGAGAAAAGATACCTGAAGAGAAACTAGCCAGAAAGATCCCTAGGTCACTTCCTAAGAGATTCTCTATGAAGGTAACTGCTATTGAAGAATCACAAGACTTGAGCACGATGAAGGTTGATGAACTCATTGGCTCATTACAAACTTTTGAGATGACCTTTGAAGATAGACTTGAAAAGAAGATGAAGAATTTGGCCTTCAAATCTGAGGAAAGCCAAAGTGAAGATTGTCTATCATAAGCAATAGCTCTATTGACTAAGAAGTTCAATGAATCTGTGAACAGGGTCCGTGCTAAGTGGAGGACAAATGTCCCAGACAAGATGTCCAACAACAAGGCACAAGGCATGTCAAAAGAAGAAACTAACTCTGAAGAAGAAACAGAGGTACAGTGCTACGAATGTGAAGGCTTTGGGCATATCAGAAAACAATGTCCCAACTTTCTCAGAAAACAGAAAAAGGGATTAGCTGCAATTCTCTCTGACTCTGAGGATGAAAGTGAAGATGAAGACATAAACAATGCATTCTCAGGCATGTTTAAAACAAGCAACAATGGTAACTTCAAAAGCTTCACAGACACTGAAGACAGTGATGAAGAACATCTCTACAATGCTAAGGTAAGAGAACAAGATGAGAACATTGAGAGGCTGATCAAGGAGCATGAGGAGCGAGCATCTCTGGAAAAAGAATATAACTTCTTAAAGTCTAAACTCATAAGCATGACTGAAACTTTGAGAAGCCTGAACTATGAATCTGACTCAGAAGATGAGTTCCTTGAAACTGAGAAAATAGCTGAAGACATGATTGGACTAGGATTTGATCATCCCTTCAAAAAGGCTGAATCTGCCCCAGAAAAGGTAACTCATCCTCTACATAAGCCTAAGGACCAGATGTCAAGCCAAAAGTCTCAACATCCTGTTCAACACACAGACAGGATCATAGACCACACATCTCAACACTATGATTATACCAAGAAAGAGATGACAAGCCAAATGTCTCAACATCCTGTTCAGCACATAGACAGGATCATAGACCACACGTCTCAGCACTATGATCATACCAAGAAAGAGATGTCAAGCCAAATGTCTCAACATTCTGTTAAGCACAAAGAAAGGATCATAGACTACAGGTCTCAAAAATCTGTCCAAACAAAAAGGAAGATGTCAAGCCACATGTCTCAACATCCTGCTCAACACAAAAGGAATGAGAACATAGGACAGCTCCACAAGCAGCAGAAAAAGCACACACCTACACCACATGTTAAGAAGCTATACTCCCAAAATAGAAGAGCTTTCAATAGATGTGATCACTGTGGTAGGTCAGGGCATGTTATGAAGGAATGCTTTAAAATTCATGGCTATCCTCAAAGACCAAGATTACCAAGGAAGAATGAAAAGAAGATTCTTGTTCAACAAGAAAAGTACCAAGAGACTCTAGTCAAGAAAGTATGGAGGCCAAAAGAAGATTCAAAACTAAAGGCTCATACTTGTATCAGGCTATCCTCATATGAAGACTGGTACTTTGACAGTGGATGCTCCAAACACATGACTGGAGATAAAAAATACCTTAAGGAATTAAGGCCTTGCTCCAAAGGAAGTGTCACTTTTGGTGATGGTGCTAAAGGTAGAATCAAAGGAATAGGCAAGCTAAGAGATCCCAGCTTACCATACCTAGACAAGGTTCTACTAGTTGAAGGACTCACTACAAACTTGATAAGCATTAGTCAACTATGTGAACAAGGACTAGATGTGTACTTCAGCAATTCTGAGTGCATTATTGCTGATGATCAAAAGGTAGTGATGAAAGGTGTCAAGACAACAAACAAGTGCTATAAATGGACTCCTCCCAACATTAGTCCAAAAATAGCTTGCTTGACAGTCAAGGAAGAGAATGACCAGATGTGCTACCAGATGTCCCAACATCTGTACACTCATCAGGAAGTTGAATCACTTCAACCTGAACGTGGAAAAGGAGCTCTAGAGTTCCACACGTCCAAAAGCGTGTAGAACATTAAGTGACGGGGTGGCGTGCAGAAGGATTATAACGTTAATCATCATTACTTAGCGGCAAACGGATTGGGCCCTTCACGAATCAAATACAAGATGAAGAACCCAAGGAATCACTCATTCCAGAACGTCAAAAGTCACCAAAGAATGTTGAAGATCAAATTCCTGAAGAAACATCTCTGAAAGAGGCTACTCAATACCAGAATCTTGAGCCTCAAATAGAGAAAGAGAAGAATGATGAAGAAGATGTCACAACATTCGACCTCAACATCAAGGATGTCGAAACAAATGTCTCAACATCAAAAGACACGACATCCAAAGAGCATCCAATGGAAGATGATCCAAAGGATACACAAGAGACAGCTCTCTCTGAAGAAGAAGAAGAAATCTCTGAGACCCTAGAAGTCATAGAGATTGGGGAAGAAACAGAAAGTGAAGATATCGCTCCCAGAAGACCTCAGTCAATCGCTGATAGTGTTACAGCCCATTTTTCAAAGGCCAAAAAGTCAATATTTTTTTTTCTTTTTCAACTAACACTCAGAGTGCGCATGGAATATTTTTCAATGAGCCGGCATTCAAATATACAAAAGAACTCATTACCATAAGGTGATTCGACAAGCAAAGTGTACTCCTGAATAATTACAATCCAAGTCTAAGTATTCAAATACTTACAACCAAAACAAGTTAGAATCCTATGCCTAAACCCAAAAAGCACGGTGCACAACCCACACCGGCGCATAGTCTAACTAAGCTAAAGCTCCAACACGAGCTCACTGGGGCCTGGAACGGCCACCGTCGTCACCACGACCTAACCCATCATCTGGGTGGGATGAGCCCGCAAATGAAAGAAAGGGTCACCATAAAATAAAAGTATATATATATATATAACCGGTGCGAAAGATTGTACACATAACAATAATTCCACATACACAAGAGAAAGCTCTTTAACACAAAAGCAATTCCCACCAACGGGCTTATATATATAATGCACACATAGCCTACCAATGCAGACTCTACATGATCGTGACACCAATCACTGGCTGCCACATGCATGAATTCCGGAATTTAACCTCTCCGCAGAGAGTCGTGATCTTCTAATCACTAAAAATCAATACAATCTCGACGATCTTCTAACCGAAGGATTAGGGTGGATCTTCTAATCGAACCCCGTGATCTTCTAATCACAATATTGGACTCAATAAAATCCCGCAGGATTCAAGGTGGATCTGCTAATCGCACCCGGTGGTCTTCTAACCACTACCATGAATGCATGAGCATACGATACATCTTATCTATGCCGATGCATTCAATTACATACCAATCATGCATATGTAATTCTCAACCACATGTCAATACATATATTTCTAACAAAATCATATGTAAGACAACACATGTATCATAAACACTTTCTCATCACGAGAATACATAACACATACATGCCAAACACACAAACACGCATCACCGAAAATAACCAACAAACATGTTATAACTCAGTGAAAAGACAGAAATAAAGTGATGCCCTTTCCTCGGCAAGCTTCCACAATTAAAACTCGCTCAACTCCACAATTCTACAATTTGCGCTTCCTAAAATATAAGCAGCGTACAATCAATAAAATACTCCCAACGTATCATATTGAAACGAAACTCATTCTCTAAGTTCTAGAGAGGCTTAAGGTACTTTCTAACACTCTCGGATAGTGATTTCGAGTCCTCCCCATAGTGATTAAAAATTCACGAAGTTAATTGCACTATTTCTCACTACGCGAAAATATTTTCGTTTCAAAACAAACTAAGAAACACTTTGATTCCTAACTCCAAGGCAATCAATTTTCACATACTAAAACCATTTGAAAACAACCCAAAAACTCTTTGAAAATTTTCACAAATATAAAAGTTTACTTGCGCCACAAGTTACAAGTTTTTCCTTTCAAATAAAATGGTCATAACTCGCTCATTCTTTATCCAATCGAGACGAGCCATACGCCGAAATCTTCGTCTCGAAAAGACGGATTAAATAGTTAAGTTTCCAGGTCAAAAAAAAAATTTTAAAAGGACCTAAATACCCTTTTCAATTTCGGCCAGAATTGAAATCACACCAAAATATTGTTTTTCACAAAACAAACATAGTTTAAACACTCCAATCATCACTGGTTTTCTCAAAACGATCAAGTACACAAACCAATTCATTTGAATCAAAGAATACCATTTTCTTCTTCAAAACTTTACAAATTTACACTTGTGCAATTAAATCACAAGTCACTAGTTTTCTTCCCAAACAAAACCACATTAATCCTCCCTTTTAAAACCATGATCATGCCTTCCCATAGGACTTAAAAATTTGAAAGCCAATGGCCACACACACACATGGTGCCACGGTCAAGAACACAAAACCCTAGCTAGTTCCAAAAATTTTCCATTTCAAAACCCTAGCATAAATCAACTAGCTCATAAAATCATTTAATTGAACACACAAAATATTTCTAAAACACAATCCACAAATCAAAAGCTTTTTCCTAAATTTCTCATGAACACCAACAAAATGATTTTCTTGTTTTTTCAACACAAAACCATTTTTCTCATATCCAATTCACTTAAAAGTCTAAAAACAACATCATTAACACAAATCACTAACTAAAAGTTCATGTTCATGATCAAGAGAAATTTTTCATCACAACCCTAACAAGAAATTTTCATATATGTTCATCCATCCATGGAAATCCTTACAACTAAGCTTAAACATACTAGTGAAGTCCTTATGAACAACTTTCATGGAACAAAAGTCAATTATAAACCATTTCCAAAAATTTCATCTCATGAACATAAACTAGAAACCCATAAAACTCTAAGAGTTTGGCCAACTAAGAGATGAAAGGAGCTTAGTTACCTTAGAAGATGATTCTTTGCAAGTTTCCTTTGATCCAACAAGCTAAAAATCAAGAGATTTGGTGAAGTAATGAAATTTTGGTGAAGGTATGGTGAGGGAGAAGAAGCTCACGTCCAAGAGAAAGAAAGGAGTGAAATGAATTCCAAATTCTAAGTCTCCTAAAATAACCAAAGTCATCCCATGTGTTTTGGTCTTGATTCATACCAACCCTTGGATCAAATAGTATAAAGCTCTAAGATCACATCCTAGCCAATCATCCAATCTTGTTCACCAAGTAACCTTACAAAATATCTAGATATTTTCATTTTACGCTACTCAGCTCTCGCGTTCGCTCGTAAACGAGTCGCACCTCGCTAACGGACGGAAATCACAAAAATGTAAAATCTACCAAATAACCGTCCGTCGTAAACCGTTTCCAAATATTATCGCTAAATCTTTTTCCCCGACTGTAATTTTCTTCCTCACCCTTGAAAATTATTCTGACAACATATCCTAACTCACGCCGATATATAAAACTCCCATCTAAATTTCTACGGAATTCAAACATCGTAAAAATTTCCAACAGCGGGTAAAATTCCTACTCGTTTTTCCAAAAACCAGAATAAACCAAAACTCGCGATTCTGACTACACATAAACCTTCTTATACTCAAAAGAAGACTACGACCCAAAAGTCTGTGCCTTTCCAGCGCACGAGCACAAAACAGGCTCAATTTTCGCAAAATTCTATTACCGCGACAGTACTCACAAAAACACTTCACCAAAAACCCTAAAACTCGTAGCCATTACTAGAGTTCCTTAGAAAAACTGTACAGTGGAAACTTGGGTCTTACAGATAGGATAAAGAGGAATAGGGGAAAGAAGGTGGAGATTCCCAAATCCTACTTAGAAGAAAAGTCTCAGAAGAGGAAGAGGAAGCCAGAATCCTCAAGTGAGTTTGAACCTGATGTCGAAGACGATGTCCCGGACATCATGTCAAAGAAGAGAAAAGCTGCAACCTCAACATCCTTCCACACTAAGGAGAATGAACAAAGGTGGAAGATAGTAAGTCAGAGAAGAATGGCTACTGAGAGGGAACTAAGCAGTGAAGCACTCTCCTACAAGGAAATCACTACACTCCTTGAAGAAGCCAAACTCATGAAGACTGTGCTAGGAGTTGGCAAGTGCTACGAAAGGCTTGTGAGAGAGTTTATCACAAATCTCACTGGAGAATGCGCTGAAGAAGGAAGTGATAGCTACCACAAAGTTCAGCTAAGAGAAAAGAACTTTGATTTCTCTCCAACAGCAATCAACAAGTTTCTGGGAAGAAGTGTTGAAGCTGAAAGCAACAAGATCCTCTCAATGGACAAAATTGCTGAGGAAATTACTGCTGGTCAAGCAAAAAATTGGCCCAATAAAGGACTGTTACCAACATCAAAATTAACAGTCAAGTATGCAATTCTCAACAGGATTGGCACAGCTAATTGGGCCCCAACAAATCACAGCTCAGGTATAACTCCAAATCTGGCAAAACTCATATATCTCATTGGAACAGGAAAGAAATTGGACTTTGGCAAACATGTCTTCGAACAGACCATGAAACATGTGGAAACCAATGCAACAAAGCTGCCAATAGCCTTTCCAAGCTTGATTACTGAGATAATTCTTAGTCAGCAACCAAGCATTCTGCTTCCTGAGGAATATGAAAGTAGAAGACCTCCACCAATATCCTTCAATCGCAAGTTGTTTGCTGAACCACATGTCCCAGACATTGAGTTCCAAGAAAAAGAAGCAGTTGAGACCTCAGCTCCACTAGACAAAAGCTCACAGAAAAAGGTGCTTGCTGAGCTTATTCAAGTATCTAAAGAGCTGGAGGAAACTATCAAATCAAGTACTATCAGAAAAACCTGTGTGGATCACTTGATACTACAACTGACAAAGAATCTTGCTGAAGATGAAGGAGATGCTCAAGCTGAGGCAGAGCAAGAAGAAGAAGAAGAAGTTTGAAGAACAGACCCTGAGTAATGTAGGAAAATTAGTACTTTTGTATTTTTTTTCTTTTCTGTTCATCTTGTTGTATTTGTGGCCTACCAAATGTCCTAGACATTGGAGGCTTTGACATCCGACACTTGTTTAGTGCATTTTTGTAAGTTGTTCGTTTCTCTGAAATCAATGAATATTTTCCTTTAACCTTTGTCAAATTATGGTAAAAAGGGGGAGAAATAATTGATGCTTAGAACAGTTTTTTGGCAAGTAGAATCACTCTCTTGCTTTACGGATGAATATGGCAAGCTTTAAAAAAAAATTAAAAACTAAAAGCTGTGCTTAATAAGTGTGTCCAGAAGCATAATTTAAATGCTCAATTTGAACCTCTAAAAGGTCTAGTAAGTCTTGATCACTCTGATTAAGTACTTCCCGCTGCAACTCAAGACTTTGGTTCACTAAGTCACTAGGTATCTCATCTCTAGACTTAGAAAATTTTGTAATGGATCATATGAAGACAAGACTAAGACTGTCTCATACTAGAATAGGTTCATCACACATTCAAGAATAAAAGAAGTCTTGAATATTGAAGACACACAAGATTCTGAAGATCAAAGACCTTGAAGACCTAAAGATCTCAGAACAGAAGATTGCATCAACAGAGATCAATTTGAAGATTGAAGAATTTGAAGATTGAAGACTGAAGAGTGCACACTCAACAAAGTGGTTTATGGTTGTTTTAGCCATAATTTGCCAAAGGGGGAGATTGTAGTTCTTCTGAGATTGGCTGCATCATAAGGCTAAAACAACTTGGTCAGAGTGACTTAACTGAAGCACCAATGCTAAAGTAATTAAGTCTAAACCACTTGTGCATATTGAAGATGTGCATATGCAACATGTTGAACAAGATGTCCTAGACATCTTGTCACTGGGTTCAAAGCATGTTAGGGTAACATGTCGAACAAGATGTCCTAAGACATGTGGGTAGGACATCTGAACCCAGTTCAGCTTAAAAGATAATGCTTATCCATTAAGCACGCGTGTTTGTTTATATTTGAATGAAGCGTGAATCTTTAAGTAACAAGCTGAGATTAGGATTAATGATAAAGTTCGTTATTAATCTTAAGTGTTAGATACGATTAGGATTCATATTTAATTTGTGGATAAAGATTAATTTCTTTATCTTTTGGAGTTTGTTTTTAAACAAGTTTGTTTTAAAACTAACTCTTAATTGTAGTGCATCTGAAAGACTAAAGACGATCTGAAGATTTGCACGCCTATAAATAGAACTCAACATAGAGCTTAAAACTCAACCCACAAGAACTGAAGATTGTGAGTTCAAAGCTTTGTGCCTACTGTGCAAAGCATTCGTGGCTCTTAGTATCGTTTTTTATACTTTGCAGCTTTGTGGCTCTTAGTATTGGTTTTGATACTTTGTAGCTTTGTTGTTGAATGCTGCCATTCAACTAAGTCTTTAAACTTTGTAGTTTAAAGTTGTCGTCACTTGGGATTAGTGATTAGAGGGAGTTGGGTAGGTTCTCATATTCAGGGGGAGTTAGCCCTTGAGTAGAAGATTGCTAGGATTAAGAAAAGGCATACATGCCAATAGGGTTTTTGGTGTGGTTGTAAGACTAAGTATTAATTCGGATTAGTAGTGTTCACTTCCTGGATTGGTATCCTCCAGAGTAGGGCTGTTTAGCGCCGAACTGGGTTAACAATTACTGGTGTTATTTATTGCTTTTGTTTACTTCAGTACTGCAATAATATTCGTGATCCTCATAACCAATTGTCGAACTAGTTGTCTGAGACATCTGGACTATAGACACATTGTCCTAGACATTGTGTACGACATTTGTCCTGCCTAGGAATAGAATTTCACTATGTTTTTAACGTAGTTTATGAAAACAGTATATAAAGATATAATTTTTGTTAGTGAATACTTATGACTTAGCATGCCTAAAAAAAAACTTATGAATTGACATAAAAGTTTATTTATAAATAATAACCATAAACTATTTTCATAAGCTTAAAAATAAGCAAAATTCAAACGGGCCCAATATATTAAAAAGTATTACTACTAAAAATTCTAATTTGTCCTCATCAATTCTTGAAAATATTTCACATCTTCTATTACGTAAAAAAAATTATATTTTTCAATTTACTATTTTTTTATACATAATAGTTAAATTCTACTCTATTTTTATAATAAAAAAATCAACTCTATTTTTGTTTACTCTTATATATAAAATACAGGAGAAGTGTATTATTGATGGGGATAAATATTTATCATTATACTTAAAATATCACGAGACAAATGTTGATCAATAATTTTGTCCAAAAAAAAAAAAGAAAGTTTTGATCACTAATATATAAAACATCAACAAGTATCAAATATAGGAACCAAGTCCCAATTTTCTACATGATTCTTAAATTTCGATAGTGACATGCCTTTAGTCTAAGGATCGACAATCATCAATTCAGTACTATTACGATCAATAACAATTATTTGATACTTAATGCGCTTTCTTATGGCTAAGTACTTAATGTCGATATACTTAATTCGACTTCTACTTAAAACATCACGAGACAAGTGTTGTTGATCAATAATTTTGTCAAATGATCAATTATTTCTTAAGTTTATGGGAAGATTTCTTTTATGTTTATCTTCTTTTTTTACTATTTTTGTTTTGTATTTTTGTCTTGTTTAGATATGTGGTTTCTGATGCTAAATCCAATAGTAAAACAAAACAAACTTGGATTTTGAAAAGCAGTTCCTCAGATCATGCATGTCAATATACTTAGTCGGTCAACAAGAAAATTGTAGAATGATTAAAAGTAACAAACGGAAGAAACGGAATCATCCGTATCCGAATGGATTTATAATTTAGTATATCCGAATGGACTTATAATCTATAACTATATATAAAGGGGATAAGAGATTTTAATGTAGACTTTTTAATTCCAATTTTACCCTTTATTTCAACCAATTGATTCAAAAAAAATGTAACGGTTAGTAACAAAGAATATAAAAAGTAACCGCATAAAACTAAATGTGAGAATCCGTAATGGAGAGAGGGTTATTCGCAAGTAGTGAAAGTGTGAAACAACAACAATGGTTGCATGAACCGAGTCTAGATCCTCTCTATTTTGAGAGGAAATGACCATCTCAATTTCCACTCATAAAAACAAGACATGTGGCAAAGTAAAATATCAATGGTTCAGATTTATTTTTTACACAAACAGTTAAAAAAGAATCATTTATTCATCTCTTTCATATCCAAGGTCCAGCGGTTACCACTCACGCTCTTCATCTTCAACATTGCCCCTTCCATGTCCAAAGTCCATCAATTAATGTTTCAAAACTCAATATGTTTCTCTTTCAAATTTCAATGCTTTTTTAGTTTTATAATGTTTTAATTTTAATCTTCCCCTCTGTGCTTAATGTTTAACATCTAAATCTAAATTACAAAATTTTCTTAATACTGTGATTGTTAAAGAAAAAAAAATCTTTTAAGCTTTATCTTTGAGATGAGAAATGCTTCAAATTGCTTTAAACAAACCAATCTCTGATGCAACTCAAACAAAAGGGGAACACGGGTTCAGCGACGACGAAATCAAGATGTCGGCTGCGAAGGAAGATGGCAGCAACGGCCACACATAGATGTAACGACAACCGCATGCTTGGGTGCATGATTTCGGGTGGCG
The DNA here is from genome assembly GCA_030408175.1 of Trifolium repens. Taxonomy (NCBI): domain Eukaryota; kingdom Viridiplantae; phylum Streptophyta; class Magnoliopsida; order Fabales; family Fabaceae; genus Trifolium; species Trifolium repens. Next base: position 28,314,048 of record CP125851.1, read on the forward strand.
CTGCGACTGAATGATGAGGTTTGGTCGGCGATGAGAAACTGTGGCGTTACAGTGAAATGAGTTGAACTCAGAAAAATCAAAAATGTGTGAGAGAGAGAGTGTCCTGTTTTCTATGTTGTATTTATTAAAATAAAAAGAAAATAATTCATGGAATGAATCCAGACCATTGAGATTTACTTTGCCGCGTGTTTTGTTTTTATGCGTGGAAATTGAGATTGCCATTTTCTCCAAAAATGAAAAGAATCTGGACTCGCATGAACCATCAAGACTCTTACATTACCATTGACTCAAGAGTCAAGCAGGATAATAAATAATGTTCATGCGGTGGAAATTGGCATTACCATTGTTGCATCAGGTTTTTTTAAAATTTATCTTTTTGTGCTGAAATTTAGATTGACTTATTCAATTAAATTTTCAATCTGATAAATCCATTTTGTCATGTCTTACATTTTTTTTATTGTATGCCTTTTGTGTTGTGTACAGGGGCGGACCTGGACCCAAATGACTAGTGGGGCTAAAAAATTTATAGGTACTATCAAAAAAAAAATTCATTCTAATAATTCAGTTAAACAACAAACAATATATGAAATTACTACTAATACAACATGTATATCTAGGAAAAGAACACTAATAAACCAGAAAAAATAAAAGAAATCAACAAACTATATCCAAAAAACTACAAAATTTTTATTCGAAAAAAAAAAACAAATAACTATAACTTATTGAATATTTGTTAAATCAAGCATATTGCTATTGTTTGATACTTCACAAGATTCTACTTTAGACCAAAATATACAAGAACTAAAATTAAACTATTTTATAGTTTATTTTGATAAACTCATCCAATTAGCTTATAACTTATTAATTTGTATTCCAATTTTACTCACATCATCTTACTTGAAAAAAATTAAAACTATTGTTTTACGTCATTTCATATTCACATGCTCGTTTAATCGTTAATTTTACTCAATACTATAAATTCAATTAGTTATTCTCTTTTTTTTTACAAACAAAGTCGATCATAAATTAAAGTATATAACTTAAAATAATACACTACGTAAAACTAAGGACTTGAAATCATCAATAATAGACTATATACTAATATTTGCACTAATACTTAAACTAATATATACCGAGAGATTTATAATCATCAATAATAATCTTTAACCTAATATTTACATTAATATTTGTACTAATATGTATATAGAATAATTTAAAATAATTTATAAAATTATTATTATTAATTTTAGAAAAAATATGGTGTGGGCTGGTGTGGCTATAGCCACACCAAGCCTCACACAGATCCGCCCATGGTTGTGTATGATTTGATATCCACAATACTTCGAAGTTTCTAACTTGCTGATACGTATATCAATAAACTATTATTATTTAATATATGTATTTTATTTGTAATAGTATAATATAAAATATTAATTATGTAATTATATATTATATATTTAGGTAGTTATTAGTAGTTTTAAGAAGTTATTAGTAGTTATAAATAGTTTTATTGTATTTATCTATATATATATATATATATATTTGTGTTGAACATGTAAACAACAATGAAGAAAAATTATTCAAAGAATTCTAGTCTTTCCCCCATTTCTATGGAGACTTGTTCCTTCTCGAATCGGAACAATTGTTACTGTTAATTTATCACTTTCTATCATTGGTGCTTTCATCTTGATCTCATTCTTGCTAATTGAAGTCAGAAATGGAGTTTTCCATTTTTGATGGAGAAGAAGATGCATATTGGTGGATCCTTTGTACTGAAAAATATTTCAAAATAAAAGGAACTTCAGAGGCGGGGAAAATGATGGTTGCTGGGTTAGCCATGGATGGTTGTGCTCTCAAATGGTGGCTATGGTGGTCTCGCCGTCACCCGACGTCTGATTAGGATACATTTACCATTGCCCTTTTATGGCGTTTCAAGCATGAATGGCGGCATCTTTTGCCAGCATTAGATGAGAACATGGAGGAAGTGTATGAACCATTGAAGTCTACAGAGAAGTCTTCCATCACTGACGATTCTATTGTTAATCCCGTCGCTACTATTGTTGGTGATGATGAGAATGAAGCAAAGGAAATTGACGATGATGGGCTCATAATGTATCATGGGCATAAAACTAAACAAGAACCAAATCCTAATGATAATGTTGATTCCATCATTAATTATGTTTCCAATTCTATCAAAGATATAGTCCATGACACCACAATAGTCAATTCTTTCAATTTCTTATGCCTACCACCACTTTCATACTTCACATTTTCTCACGTGTCTCTTGGTTTTGGATTCTTATCACCACCCATGACCACACAAAAATGTGGGCATTCTTCAATAATGTCTAGTGTACTTGATAATAGTATTGTTGGATTACCATTCACTGTCCAAATTGATCGATGTTTTGAGCAATCGGGGACACCATATTTATGGGATACAACGCCATATGACCCCGGTGGATGCTTCAATTGTGCTAATTACAACCTTGAGGACAAGGTTGTCGTGGACGAATGGAGTAATGATACGTATATCAATAAACTATTATTATTTAATATATATATTTTATTTGTAATAGTATAATATAAAATATTAATTATGTAATTTTTTTTTTACGGTATAAAATATTAATTATGTAATTATATATTATATATTTAGGTAGTTATTAGTAGTTTTAAGAATTTATTAGTAGTTATAAGTAGTTTTATTGTATTTATCTATATATATTTGTGTTGAACTTGTAAACAACAATGAAGAAAAATTATTCAAAGAATTCTAGTCTTTCCCCCATTTCTATGGAGACTTGTTCCTTCTCGAATTGGAACCATTGTTACTGTTAATTTATCACTTTCTATCACTTGCATATTGTTTTTGTCCATATATGAACTTCAATACTTAATCTTTTCTTTTGATGTTGTTGCTAGACTCAAATGGTCTTCTTCTGCACCACTAATCTATCTAATTCTATAACATCTATAACATTATATAAAGAGGACACTTATATGTTGAAGATGATTATAAAACGTGAAACTCTCATACATAATGATTGAATACATGAGGACATGGGTTGAATATTTGTGGTCACCCTTCCGGTTTGTGTGATCCGTATTTTCTATTATGCTAATTTATATTGAAGATTATTCTAAAATTTTTATGAATAGTTGTCTTTTAGAAATCAACAAATTATGTCACATAGAAACCTTCAATTAAATGAAAATGTGGACATTTTATTAAATGGACTATCTTACATTATTAATTGAGATATACATGTTATCATAACAGAAAATAAAAACAAAATATTATGTGCGCATCTATCCGCTTTTTTCCATTCTGCGAAAGTATATAAATTGTAAACAATAGTCTCGAATAAATTTAGTTTTTATTTAAATTAGTTCTTGTGTAATTTTAGTTTCCATTTAAATAAAAGCTAATTGTAAGGACATCAATTCATATTAAGGCTTAAAATAAGCTACAAAAGAAAAAGCCCCCATAACAATTAAAAATAGAAAACCAATTTTTGCTATCAATAATAATGTCACCAAAAAAAAAAAGAGTAAAATTAATTGTAGAAACTAAGTATAGAGTTTAAAAGAATAAAGCAAGTAGCAAACCTTTATTTTCCTCTCTTTCTTTTTTGTTATTATTTTTTTATTGGTAGTTTACCACACACAAAAAATGTAAATCATAGAGAAGTTTAACTTAGTAAAATAATAATAAATCATAAAGAAGTTCAACTGTGTTCATTCCCAATCGAGAAAAAGGCATGCATTGCATGTGGTTCATTCCCCTAGACTAAGCCAATAGAATTAACTTGTTGAATTTGGTAATCTATTACTCTTAATCCCACAAACACAATGAGTACCCAATCACATTTTCATTCCTACACTTGGTACTCTAACATGAGCTTCAATGTTCTTCCGCAAGCCAACATGAAAGACCTTCTACAAAATCTTGAATATGCAACACGAATGAAAGCCGTTATCAAACACTCTGTTCTAGTTCTAATTTGCTAACTCGTTTCAAAATTTAGCAAATTTATATTTTAATCTTGTAAAATATACTTATACTTAAAGTGATGTTATACTTCAATATAAATTCTAAATTAAAATCCACAACTACAAACACTCCAATTAAGATAAGTATAGAAGATTCGGAGATATACATTCATGGGAAAGGAATAAGACCATCATCTATTATAATGTAATTTTAAAAATACACATTATTTAATTATTTTTTCTTTCTACTTTTTCTCAATTATATGTGTGCAATCAAATTACATGTTCAAATATTTGTTACCAGACAAAATTTTCCTCCATCGATTCCATCATTGCATGGCCTTTTCACCCACTTTGTTTCTTACTTTCCTCTTTATTTTCATGAAACCTACAATCCTTCAATAAATAAATCAAAATTGTTTTGAACATCCAAGCAAGAGAACCAAAAATTAATTAATGAGTATGATATTGTTGTAACTCACATCATGAAGCAACTAATTGATATCCTTCATTAGTTAAATACTAATTGATGCACTTCCTTAATAAAAACTTATAGTATATAGAATTAATCAATTAATAAATTTCTATTGCCACAATAAACATGTCACTTTCCAAATTACTCGTTTAAAGTATCAAAATATAAGAGATGTTCATTGCCACAACAAACAGTTCATTTTCCAAATTACATCCATTGAAGTATCAAAATATAAGAGATGTTCATCATCTCAATTGACACCACACAATGCTCACAAAATAATTGAAAAAATAGAACAATAGAAAATACCTCTTGCCAATATATTCCTTTATCCTGAGATTTATTGAACCAAATCAATCAATATTAAATTTTAATGATGCAAAATAAATAGAAAAAATACAACTAATTTCATACTAAAAGGAAGATATTCGAAATTGGGAGACAAAATCATAAAATATATAGTTAAAAAGACAGAAAAATCAGAAAGAAAGTACACAGACGATAGAATGGAAGAGATAATAACCAGGCGAATGGAATGCTCGTTTTTGTCATCATCGATGACATGTGGGCCTGTGCGATCCTCTCCCATTTTTGTGTCTCTCCTTCTACAATGACATGTGGTTCGTAACTGTCTAATGCATAAAAAAGAAGTAGAGAAATTAAAACAAAATAAACTTATCAAATTCATGGTTGAATCTAGTTAACGTTGAAACCAAAATATATAAACTATCATGATATGTGAAGAACATCAATGCATGACAGACTATTTGTGTTTAATTTTGGCTATAATTATTTTAAATTGGAATTCCAAAATATTCATTGTGGCCAATAAATTTCTTCAAACCATAACCATAAGGAAAAAAGGATTGAAAGAAAACTACCATCAATCATTATGGAAAAGAAAAAATAAAAATAATAAAACCAAAAAAAAAACCTGTTAAGTAGAAGAGATTAGAGAAAAGGAAGGATAAGGAATATAGGAGTTGCATGGAGTATGTTCTCAAATATATTTGAAGCAATTAAATCCCACGGCTAAAATTGTGCATTTCATTTGTATGCAGTAGTGAATTTTTGTTTTGAAACCGAATGAAGTTGATGGTGTAATAATAGGTAACCATATATTGCGGTTTAAACTTTTTATTTTTAATTAATTAAAATCGGTTTATTATGATTGAAGGGTAAATTTGTCTTAAAGAAAAATCTACACCAAAAACTTATATCCTCTTTATATTAGGTATAAAGAAAAAATGTAACGGTTAGTAACAAAGAATATAAAAAGTAACCGCATAAAACTAAATGTGAGAATCCGTAATGGAGAGAGGGTTATTCGCAAGTAGTGAAAGTGTGAAACAACAACAATGGTTGCATGAACCGAGTCTAGATCCTCTCTATTTTGAGAGGAAATGACCATCTCAATTTCCACTCATAAAAACAAGACATGTGGCAAAGTAAAATATCAATGGTTCAGATTTATTTTTTACACAAACAGTTAAAAAAGAATCATTTATTCATCTCTTTCATATCCAAGGTCCAGCGGTTACCACTCACGCTCTTCATCTTCAACATTGCCCCTTCCATGTCCAAAGTCCATCAATTAATGTTTCAAAACTCAATATGTTTCTCTTTCAAATTTCAATGCTTTTTTAGTTTTATAATGTTTTAATTTTAATCTTCCCCTCTGTGCTTAATGTTTAACATCTAAATCTAAATTACAAAATTTTCTTAATACTGTGATTGTTAAAGAAAAAAAATCTTTTAAGCTTTATCTTTGAGATGAGAAATGCTTCAAATTGCTTTAAACAAACCAATCTCTGATGCAACTCAAACAAAAGGGGAACACGGGTTCAGCGACGACGAAATCAAGATGTCGGCTGCGAAGGAAGATGGCAGCAACGGCCACACATAGATGGAACGACAACCGCATGCTTGGGTGCATGATTTCGGGTGGCGCTGCGACTGAATGATGAGGTTTGGTCGGCGATGAGAAACTGTGGCGTTACAGTGAAATGAGTTGAACTCAGAAAAATCAAAAATGTGTGAGAGAGAGAGTGTCCTGTTTTCTATGTTGTATTTATTAAAATAAAAAGAAAATAATTCATGGAATAAATCCAGACCATTGAGATTTACTTTGCCGCGTGTTTTGTTTTTATGCGTGGAAATTGAGATTGCCATTTTCTCCAAAAATGAAAAGAATCTGGACTCGCATGAACCATCAAGACTCTTACATTACCATTGATTCAAGAGTCAAGCAGGATAATAAATAATGTTCATGCGGTGGAAATTGGCATTACCATTGTTGCATCAGGTTTTTTTAAAATTTATCTTTTTGTGCTGAAATTTAGATTGACTTATTCAATTAAATTTTCAATCTGATAAATCCATTTTGTCATGTCTTACATTTTTTTTATTGTATGCCTTTTGTGTTGTGTATGATTTGATATCCACAATGCTTCGAAGTTTCTAACTTGCTGATACGTATATCAATAAACTATTATTATTTAATATATGTATTTTATTTGTAATAGTATAATATAAAATATTAATTATGTAATTATATATTATATATTTAGGTAGTTATTAGTAGTTTTAAGAAGTTATTAGTAGTTATAAATAGTTTTATTGTATTTATCTATATATATATATTTGTGTTGAACTTGTAAACAACAATGAAGAAAAATTATTCAAAGAATTTTAGTCTTTCCCCCATTTCTATGGAGACTTGTTCCTTCTCGAATCGGAACAATTGTTACTGTTAATTTATCACTTTCTATCATTGGTGCTTTCATCTTGATCTCATTCTTGCTAATTGAAGTCAGAAATGGAGTTTTCCATTTTTGATGGAGAAGAAGATGCATATTGGTGGATCCTTTGTACTGAAAAATATTTCAAAATAAAAGGAACTTCAGAGGCGGGGAAAATGATGGTTGCTGGGTTAGCCATGGATGGTTGTGCTCTCAAATGGTGGCTATGGTGGTCTCGCCGTCACCCGACGTCTGATTAGGATACATTTACCATTGCCCTTTTATGGCGTTTCAAGCATGAATGGCGGCATCTTTTGCCAGCATTAGATGAGAACATGGAGGAAGTGTATGAACCATTGAAGTCTACAGAGAAGTCTTCCATCACTGACGATTCTATTATTAATCCCGTCGCTACTATTGTTGGTGATGATGAGAATGAAGCAAAGGAAATTGACGATGATGGGCTCATAATGTATCATGGGGATAAAACTAAACAAGAACCAAATCCTAATGATAATGTTGATTCCATCATTAATTATGTTTCCAATTCTATCAAAGATATAGTCCATGACACCACAATAGTCAATTCTTTCAATTTCTTATGCCTACCACCACTTTCATACTTCACATTTTCTCACGTGTCTCTTGGTTTTGGATTCTTATCACCACCCATGACCACACAAAAATGTGGGCATTCTTCAATAATGTCTAGTGTACTTGATAATAGTATTGTTGGATTACCATTCACTGTCCAAATTGATCGATGTTTTGAGCAATCGGGGACACCATATTTATGGGATACAACGCCATATGACCCCGGTGGATGCTTCAATTGTGCTAATTACAACCTTGAGGACAAGGTTGTCGTGGACGAATGGAGTAATGATACGTATATCAATAAACTATTATTATTTAATATATATATTTTATTTGTAATAGTACAATATAAAATATTAATTATGTAATTTTTTTTTACGGTATAAAATATTAATTATGTAATTATATATTATATATTTAGGTAGTTATTAGTAGTTTTAAGAAGTTATTAGTAGTTATAAGTAGTTTTATTGTATTTATCTATATATATTTGTGTTGAACTTGTAAACAACAATGAAGAAAAATTATTCAAAGAATTATAGTCTTTCCCCCATTTCTATGGACACTTGTTCCTTCTCGAATTGGAACCATTGTTACTGTTAATTTATCACTTTCTATCACTTGCATATTGTTTTTGTCCATATATCAACTTCAATACTTAATCTTTTCTTTTGATGTTGTTGCTAGACTCAAATGGTCTTCTTCTCCACCACTAATCTATCTAATTCTATAACATCTATAACATTATATAAAGAGGACACTTATATGTTGAAGATGATTATAAAACGTGAAACTCTCATACATAATGATTGAATACATGAGGACATGGGTTGAATATTTGTGGTCACCCTTCCGGTTTGTGTGATCCGTATTTTCTATTATGCTAATTTATATTGAAGATTATTCTAAAATTTTTATGAATAGTTGTCTTTTAGAAATCAACAAATTATGTCACATAGAAACCTTCAATTAAATGAAAATGTGGACATTTTATTAAATGGACTATCTTACATTATTAATTGAGATATACATGTTATCATAACAGAAAATAAAAACAAAATATTATGTGCGCATCTATCCGCTTTTTTCCATTCTGCGAAAGTATATAAATTGTAAACAATAGTCTCGAATAAATTTAGTTTTTATTTAAATTAGTTCTTGTGTAATTTTAGTTTCCATTTAAATAAAAGCTAATTTTAAGGACATCAATTCATATTAAGGCTTAAAATAAGCTACAAAAGAAAAAGCCCCCATAACAATTAAAAATAGAAAACCAATTTGTGCTATCAATAATAATGTCACCAAAAAAAAAAGAGTAAAATTAATTGTAGAAACTAAGTATAGAGTTTAAAAGAAGAAAGCAAGTAGCAAACCTTTATTTTCCTCTCTTTCTTTTTTGTTATTATTTTTTTATTGGTATTTTACCACACAAAAAAAATGTAAATCATAGAGAAGTTTAACTTAGTAAAATAATAATAAATCATAAAGAAGTTCAACTGTGTTCATTCCCAATCGAGAAAAAGGCATGCATTGCATGTGGTTCATTCCCCTAGACTAAGCCAATAGAATTAACTTGTTGAATTTGGTAATCTATTACTCTCAATCCCACAAACACAATGAGTACCCAATCACATTTTCATTCCTACACTTGGTACTCTAACATGAGCTTCAATGTTCTTCCGCAAGCCAACATGAAAGACCTTCTACAAAATCTTGAATATGCAACACGAATGAAAGCCGTTATCAAACACTCTGTTCTAGTTCTAATTTGCTAACTCGTTTCAAAATTTAGCAAATTTATATTTTAATCTTGTAAAATATACTTATACTTAAAGTGATGTTATACTTCAATATAAATTCTAAATTAAAATCCACAACTACAAACACTCCAATTAAGATAAGTATAGAAGATTCGGAGATATACATTCATGGGAAAGGAATAAGACCATCATCTATTATAATGTAATTTTAAAAATACACATTATTTAATTATTTTTTCTTTCTACTTTTTCTCAATTATATGTGTGCAATCAAATTACATGTTCAAATATTTGTTACCAGACAAAATTTTCCTCCATCGATTCCATCATTCCATGGCCTTTTCACCCACTTTGTTTCTTACTTTCCTCTTTATTTTCATGAAACCTACAATCCTTCAATAAATAAATCAAAATTGTTTTGAACATCCAAGCAAGAGAACCAAAAATTAATTAATGAGTATGATATTGTTGTAACTCACATCATGAAGCAACTAATTGATATCCTTCATTAGTTAAATACTAATTGATGCACTTCCTTAATAAAAACTTATAGTATATAGAATTAATCAATTAATAAATTTCTATTGCCACAATAAACATGTCACTTTCCAAATTACTCGTTTAAAGTATCAAAATATAAGAGATGTTCATTGCCACAACAAACAGTTCATTTTCCAAATTACATCCATTGAAGTATCAAAATATAAGAGATGTTCATCATCTCAATTGACACCACACAATGCTCACAAAATAATTGAAAAAATAGAACAATAGAAAATACCTCTTGCCAATATATTCCTTTATCCTGAGATTTATTGAACCAAATCAATCAATATTAAATTTTAATGATGCAAAATAAATAGAAAAAATACAACTAATTTCATACTAAAAGGAAGATATTCGAAATTGGGAGACAAAATCATAAAATATATAGTTAAAAAGACAGAAAAATCAGAAAGAAAGTACACAGACGATAGAATGGAAGAGATAATAACCAGGCGAATGGAATGCTCGTTTTTGTCATCATCGATGACATGTGGGCCTGTGCGATCCTCTCCCATTTTTGTGTCTCTTCTTCTACAATGACATGTGGTTCGTAACTGTCCAATGCATAAAAAAGAAGTAGAGAAATTAAAACAAAATAAACTTATCAAATTCATGGTTGAATCTAGTTAACGTTGAAACCAAAATATATAAACTATCATGATATGTGAAGAACATCAATGCATGACAGACTATTTGTGTTTAATTTTGGCTATAATTATTTTAAATTGGAATTCCAAAATATTCATTGTGGCCAATAAATTTCTTCAAACCATAACCATAAGGAAAAAAGGATTGAAAGAAAACTACCATCAATCATTATGGAAAAGAAAAAATAAAAATAATAAAACCAAAAAAAAAACCTGTTAAGTAGAAGAGATTAGAGAAAAGGAAGGATAAGGAATATAGGAGTTGCATGGAGTATGTTCTCAAATATATTTTAAGCAATTAAATCCCACGGCTAAAATTGTGCATTTCATTTGTATGCAGTAGTGAATTTTTGTTTTGAAACCGAATGAAGTTGATGGTGTAATAATAGGTAACCATATATTGCGGTTTAAACTTTTTATTTTTAATTAATTAAAATCGGTTTATTATGATTGAAGGGTAAATTTGTCTTAAAGAAAAATCTACACCAAAAACTTATATCCTCTTTATATTAGGTATAAAGAAAAAATGTAACGGTTAGTAACAAAGAATATAAAAAGTAACCGCATAAAACTAAATGTGAGAATCCGTAATGGAGAGTGGGTTATTCGCAAGTAGTGAAAGTGTGAAACAACAACAATGGTTGCATGAACCGAGTCTAGATCCTCTCTATTTTGAGAGGAAATGACCATCTCAATTTCCACTCATAAAAACAAGACATGTGGCAAAGTAAAATATCAATGGTTCAGATTTATTTTTTACACAAACAGTTAAAAAAGAATCATTTATTCATCTCTTTCATATCCAAGGTCCAGCGGTTACCACTCACGCTCTTCATCTTCAACATTGCCCCTTCCATGTCCAAAGTCCATCAATTAATGTTTCAAAACTCAATATGTTTCTCTTTCAAATTTCAATGCTTTTTTAGTTTTATAATGTTTTAATTTTAATCTTCCCCTCTGTGCTTAATGTTTAACATCTAAATCTAAATTACAAAATTTTCTTAATACTGTGATTGTTAAAGAAAAAAAAATCTTTTAAGCTTTATCTTTGAGATGAGAAATGCTTCAAATTGCTTTAAACAAACCAATCTCTGATGCAACTCAAACAAAAGGGGAACACGGGTTCAGCGACGACGAAATCAAGATGTCGGCTGCGAAGGAAGATGGCAGCAACGGCCACACATAGATGGAACGACAACCGCATGCTTGGGTGCATGATTTCGGGTGGCGCTGCGACTGAATGATGAGGTTTGGTCGGCGATGAGAAACTGTGGCGTTACAGTGAAATGAGTTGAACTCAGAAAAATCAAAAATGTGTGAGAGAGAGAGTGTCCTGTTTTCTATGTTGTATTTATTAAAATAAAAAGAAAATAATTCATGGAATGAATCCAGACCATTGAGATTTACTTTGCCGCGTGTTTTGTTTTTATGCGTGGAAATTGAGATTGCCATTTTCTCCAAAAATGAAAAGAATCTGGACTCGCATGAACCATCAAGACTCTTACATTACCATTGATTCAAGAGTCAAGCAGGATAATAAATAATGTTCATGCGGTGGAAATTGGCATTACCATTGTTGCATCAGGTTTTTTTAAAATTTATCTTTTTGTGCTGAAATTTAGATTGACTTATTCAATTAAATTTTCAATCTGATAAATCCATTTTGTCATGTCTTACATTTTTTTTATTGTATGCCTTTTGTGTTGTGTATGATTTGATATCCACAATGCTTCGAAGTTTCTAACTTGCTGATACGTATATCAATAAACTATTATTATTTAATATATGTATTTTATTTGTAATAGTATAATATAAAATATTAATTATGTAATTATATATTATATATTTAGGTAGTTATTAGTAGTTTTAAGAAGTTATTAGTAGTTATAAATAGTTTTATTGTATTTATCTATATATATATATATTTGTGTTGAACTTGTAAACAACAATGAAGAAAAATTATTCAAAGAATTTTAGTCTTTCCCCCATTTCTATGGAGACTTGTTCCTTCTCGAATCGGAACAATTGTTACTGTTAATTTATCACTTTCTATCATTGGTGCTTTCATCTTGATCTCATTCTTGCTAATTGAAGTCAGAAATGGAGTTTTCCATTTTTGATGGAGAAGAAGATGCATATTGGTGGATCCTTTGTACTGAAAAATATTTCAAAATAAAAGGAACTTCAGAGGCGGGGAAAATGATGGTTGCTGGGTTAGCCATGGATGGTTGTGCTCTCAAATGGTGGCTATGGTGGTCTCGCCGTCACCCGACGTCTGATTAGGATACATTTACCATTGCCCTTTTATGGCGTTTCAAGCATGAATGGCGGCATCTTTTGCCAGCATTAGATGAGAACATGGAGGAAGTGTATGAACCATTGAAGTCTACAGAGAAGTCTTCCATCACTGACGATTCTATTATTAATCCCGTCGCTACTATTGTTGGTGATGATGAGAATGAAGCAAAGGAAATTGACGATGATGGGCTCATAATGTATCATGGGGATAAAACTAAACAAGAACCAAATCCTAATGATAATGTTGATTCCATCATTAATTATGTTTCCAATTCTATCAAAGATATAGTCCATGACACCACAATAGTCAATTCTTTCAATTTCTTATGCCTACCACCACTTTCATACTTCACATTTTCTCACGTGTCTCTTGGTTTTGGATTCTTATCACCACCCATGACCACACAAAAATGTGGGCATTCTTCAATAATGTCTAGTGTACTTGATAATAGTATTGTTGGATTACCATTCACTGTCCAAATTGATCGATGTTTTGAGCAATCGGGGACACCATATTTATGGGATACAACGCCATATGACCCCGGTGGATGCTTCAATTGTGCTAATTACAACCTTGAGGACAAGGTTGTCGTGGACGAATGGAGTAATGATACGTATATCAATAAACTATTATTATTTAATATATATATTTTATTTGTAATAGTACAGTATAAAATATTAATTATGTAATTTTTTTTTACGGTATAAAATATTAATTATGTAATTATATATTATATATTTAGGTAGTTATTAGTAGTTTTAAGAAGTTATTAGTAGTTATAAGTAGTTTTATTGTATTTATCTATATATATTTGTGTTGAACTTGTAAACAACAATGAAAAAAAATTATTCAAAGAATTCTAGTCTTTCCCCCATTTCTATGGACACTTGTTCCTTCTCGAATTGGAACCATTGTTACTGTTAATTTATCACTTTCTATCACTTGCATATTGTTTTTGTCCATATATGAACTTCAATACTTAATCTTTTCTTTTGATGTTGTTGCTAGACTCAAATGGTCTTCTTCTCCACCACTAATCTATCTAATTCTATAACATCTATAACATTATATAAAGAGGACACTTATATGTTGAAGATGATTATAAAACGTGAAACTCTCATACATAATGATTGAATACATGAGGACATGGGTTGAATATTTGTGGTCACCCTTCCGGTTTGTGTGATCCGTATTTTCTATTATGCTAATTTATATTGAAGATTATTCTAAAATTTTTATGAATAGTTGTCTTTTAGAAATCAACAAATTATGTCACATAGAAACCTTCAATTAAATGAAAATGTGGACATTTTATTAAATGGACTATCTTACATTATTAATTGAGATATACATGTTATCATAACAGAAAATAAAAACAAAATATTATGTGCGCATCTATCCGCTTTTTTCCATTCTGCGAAAGTATATAAATTGTAAACAATAGTCTCGAATAAATTTAGTTTTTATTTAAATTAGTTCTTGTGTAATTTTAGTTTCCATTTAAATAAAAGCTAATTTTAAGGACATCAATTCATATTAAGGCTTAAAATAAGCTACAAAAGAAAAAGCCCCCATAACAATTAAAAATAGAAAACCAATTTTTGCTATCAATAATAATGTCACCAAAAAAAAAAGAGTAAAATTAATTGTAGAAACTAAGTATAGAGTTTAAAAGAAGAAAGCAAGTAGCAAACCTTTATTTTCCTCTCTTTCTTTTTTGTAATTATTTTTTTATTGGTATTTTACCACACAAAAAAAATGTAAATCATAGAGAAGTTTAACTTAGTAAAATAATAATAAATCATAAAGAAGTTCAACTGTGTTCATTCCCAATCGAGAAAAAGGCATGCATTGCATGTGGTTCATTCCCCTAGACTAAGCCAATAGAATTAACTTGTTGAATTTGGTAATCTATTACTCTCAATCCCACAAACACAATGAGTACCCAATCACATTTTCATTCCTACACTTGGTACTCTAACATGAGCTTCAATGTTCTTCCGCAAGCCAACATGAAAGACCTTCTACAAAATCTTGAATATGCAACACGAATGAAAGCCGTTATCAAACACTCTGTTCTAGTTCTAATTTGCTAACTCGTTTCAAAATTTAGCAAATTTATATTTTAATCTTGTAAAATATACTTATACTTAAAGTGATGTTATACTTCAATATAAATTCTAAATTAAAATCCACAACTACAAACACTCCAATTAAGATAAGTATAGAAGATTCGGAGATATACATTCATGGGAAAGGAATAAGACCATCATCTATTATAATGTAATTTTAAAAATACACATTATTTAATTATTTTTTCTTTCTACTTTTTCTCAATTATATGTGTTCAATCAAATTACATGTTCAAATATTTGTTACCAGACAAAATTTTCCTCCATCGATTCCATCATTGCGTGGCCTTTTCACCCACTTTGTTTCTTACTTTCCTCTTTATTTTCATGAAACCTACAATCCTTCAATAAATAAATCAAAATTGTTTTGAACATCCAAGCAAGAGAACCAAAAATTAATTAATGAGTATGATATTGTTGTAACTCACATCATGAAGCAACTAATTGATATCCTTCATTAGTTAAATTCTAATTGATGCACTTCCTTAATAAAAACTTATAGTATATAGAATTAATCAATTAATAAATTTCTATTGCCACAATAAACATGTCACTTTCCAAATTACTCGTTTAAAGTATCAAAATATAAGAGATGTTCATTGCCACAACAAACAGTTCATTTTCCAAATTACATCCATTGAAGTATCAAAATATAAGAGATGTTCATCATCTCAATTGACACCACACAATGCTCACAAAATAATTGAAAAAATAGAACAATAGAAAATACCTCTTGCCAATATATTCCTTTATCCTGAGATTTATTGAACCAAATCAATCAATATTAAATTTTAATGATGCAAAATAAATAGAAAAAATACAACTAATTTCATACTAAAAGGAAGATATTCGAAATTGGGAGACAAAATCATAAAATATATAGTTAAAAAGACAGAAAAATCAGAAAGAAAGTACACAGACGATAGAATGGAAGAGATAATAACCAGGCGAATGGAATGCTCGTTTTTGTCATCATCGATGACATGTGGGCCTGTGCGATCCTCTCCCATTTTTGTGTCTCTCCTTCTACAATGACATGTGGTTCGTAACTGTCTAATGCATAAAAAAGAAGTAGAGAAATTAAAACAAAATAAACTTATCAAATTCATGGTTGAATCTAGTTAACGTTGAAACCAAAATATATAAACTATCATGATATGTGAAGAACATCAATGCATGACAGACTATTTGTGTTTAATTTTGGCTATAATTATTTTAAATTGGAATTCCAAAATATTCATTGTGGCCAATAAATTTCTTCAAACCATAACCATAAGGAAAAAAGGATTGAAAGAAAACTACCATCAATCATTATGGAAAAGAAAAAATAAAAATAATAAAACCAAAAAAAAAACCTGTTAAGTAGAAGAGATTAGAGAAAAGGAAGGATAAGGAATATAGGAGTTGCATGGAGTATGTTCTCAAATATATTTGAAGCAATTAAATCCCACGGCTAAAATTGTGCATTTCATTTGTATGCAGTAGTGAATTTTTGTTTTGAAACCGAATGAAGTTGATGGTGTAATAATAGGTAACCATATATTGCGGTTTAAACTTTTTATTTTTATTTAATTAAAATCGGTTTATTATGATTGAAGGGTAAATTTGTCTTAAAGAAAAATCTACACCAAAAACTTATATCCTCTTTATATTAGGTATAGATACATGGGATAGTTAACTCAACAAAATGGTAACTGCATGCATGGAATTGCCAATTTCGCCCTTCAATGTAATGGAACTAACACATAAGATAAAATAAAATGTTGTGCTCCTGACTAAAATTACTACCACAACCTGGAACCGTTTGCATTAATTTCTAACATCGTTCTTACATTTTGAAAATTTTTCTCCACATTAGCCTCTTACATTTTGTCCATTACACACTTCTAGAATTAATGGGATATTGCTATTGTTGAAGAATAGATTCTTAGTGTCAAAGGTAATTTCTTTTAAAAAAAATGGTTACTTTTTTTACTTTAAATTTTATAGAGCATGTAAAGCACATAACACTCAAATTTATAAGAAATATACTTAAGAAATATTCATGAACATTTTTTTTAGTTTCCCCCTTTACTTGAACACGACTTAGTTTGTTGATAAGTATGTGTGCTTTCTGCCGATCACATATATTTAGAGAGAAAAAAATATAGAGTGAGAAAGGAATTGGGTACTTGAAGACAAGAGAAGTGTGGGGAAGTAAAGAAGAAGAAATGAAGATACAAATAGAAGAGAAAAAGGATATTTTAGTCCGACTTTACATATAGTTTTATACATTTAACTCAACGTCATTACGTATTTAATTTGTTGTTTTTCAAAAGCCAACTAATCATAAAAAAAATTAGAAGTATAAAAAATTTAGAATAATCTTCAACATAAGTTAGCAAAATAGAAAACGCTGATCAACATAAACGGGCACGTTTGGCCGCTACGTTATGAATAACTTATTTATATATATATATATATATATATATATACACAACATGTGAACAGGGATGGGTGGTTTTTTATTTTTTTAAAGGATTGTGACACTACTAGAAATCTGCATATTACCTGCAGAAATGGGCAAAAAATCCGCAGGAAACACGTTTCCTGCGGATTCAGGTTCCCAGCTAAAACCTTTGTAGGTAATTGTTTCCTGCGGTTTTTGAAATCCGCATGAAACTTTCCTGCGGAATTTCCTGCCCACAATGACAATGAAACTGTAACAAATGTTCCTGCGAATAATCCGCAGGTAATTCCGCATTAAAAGCCGCAGAAAATTCCGCAGGAAACCTTTTTCCGCAGGTAAAACCACTTGAAAATCCGCAGAAAATAATTTTCCGCAGATAAATCCGCAGGAACTTCCACTTGTTTTTTTTTTGTAGTAATGAATGTTTTTGCTAAATGAATTTTAAAAAAATCCCTAAATTAATATTAAAATGTCCCAAAATGGATCTATTGTAATAAACCAAGACAATTCTATAATTATAATTACTGTCTTAATACAAAAATTCAATCAATAATAAGTAAGCCTCACATCTCTGCAAGTTCATCAAATATTGAAAGCATGTAACAAAATTACATCTTTAACTTGGGCTAAAACTTGAAAATGTACTCTTTAGCTCCTTCAAACAAATTCATGCAATAGCTGGATCCTTCAACATATAATAGTCCTCATAATCATATCTAAAGTCTCCTAAATAGAATTATCACATTGGATTTAAGATGTTGCATTATCTCATTGATATGTTGCATTATCTCATATAATAGTCCTCATAATCATATCTAAAAGCAATGCTTAAAAAAACTAAAGTCTAAGGATAATTAATTCAATACTAGTTATTTGAGACCAAGATTATTGTTAAATCTTTTAATTCACTGTGATATTTTTCTCAACCTTTTCAATACTCAAAACAAAAAGAGAAAGTGTCTAACTACCAACCATGAATAGCTAAAAATACAAAGCATCATCACTGTGAACTTTTAATTAACTAATCAGACATAATTTGCTAATTGTGAGTAACTAAACAGAGATTAAGCAATATAACTATACACTTGAACATGAAAAGCATCATCACTGTGAAAACTGAGATTATATTAACCTAAAAATCAATACATATGTTTGTTTTGCAGGAACAAATAAATTGAAAATCAATACAATATACTGAAATTTCAAAAACCTAAAATATTTAACTTTATACTTCATCTGAAAGTTAAAGAACGAACAAGGTGAAATCAAAATGAAGATGAATCGAAACGAACGAAGGTGAAAACGAACCTGAATCTTAGGAGAACGAATCTGAGAACAAAGCTGAAGGTTGAATTCAGAGAACGAACGAATCGGAATGAACGAACGAATCGGAACTCAAACCTAGGGTTCGTCGTGGAGTAGGTAAACTGAATCGGAATCGAAATGAAGAACGAAAAGGAATGATTCTCAGGCACGACAATCACGACCTAAAGAGTGAGATTGATTTGGGTTCGCCGTGGTTTCAATTTTGGAAATGAGTTCAATTTTGGTTTCAATCACGACCTAAAGTAATGAGTTTTTTTTTTTAATGAAATGAGTTTTTGGACAGATAGGTTTGAGAGAAATTTTTGGACAGATAGATAGGGTTTTGGACAGAGTTCAGAGAAATTTTTTATATGAAATGAATTTTAATATTTTTAATTAAAAATAAAAACAAAATCCGCAGGAAATTCCTCAGAAATACCTGCGGATTTTTCTGAAAGTTCAAAATCCGCAGGAAATTCTTCCTGTTGACAAAATCCGCAGGAAAATCCTTAGAAATACCTACGGATTTTTCTGAAAACTCCAAATCCGCAGGTAATTCTTTTTATTGACCAAATCCGCAGGTAAACCCTTAGAAATACCTGCGGATTTTTTTTCGCAGCAAAATCCGCAGGAAATAAACAAATTTCTAGTAGTGTGAACATAGAATACAACTGTCAGTCCATTAACAACTTATTAATCACTTTATTAATCTTCATTAGTCGGCAGCGTAAATTTTTTGGCGTGTAAGTATATTGATCATGATATTTTTCAAATTTATAATAATATTATTGAAGCACAACTTCGAAATTCAAATAATATATGTATGAATGAATATCATTTATTATCTCAAAATTTCCATAAAGACTGCAGACTATAGTAGTACACGTGAACATAAAAGACAAAAATATATCCATATTGTAAATTGGTAAAGTCTCACTCTTTGGCGCATTATGAGCAATAAGAATGAAACCATGGGTAGGACTTAGGAGTAGGATCAAAGAAAAGAATCAAATAAGAGCTAATTATTAATTAAAAGTAAACCATTATTAGAGTAGTAGGCCATTGAAAAGAAAAGAGCAGAAATTCTCTAACAAAAATATCCATGCATGATATGCATGCAATTGGATGGAGTATAACTGTGGCCAAAACCACATGTTTAGTTTAGGATATCCTACCATTGTTGTCTAATGAAACATCATTTTCAGTCATATATCTGAACAGAAGGTCATATTGGACACTAGGTAGGTGGCCACCACATATTAACGCGTTTCAGTGATATGATATCAAAGTTGACTTAAATTAAAATATGGAAAAGTTTTATTGAGATGCAACGAGGTTAATATAAAAAATGTTTTACAGTTTACACTCTTGACGAATTTAGGGTGATTTATTTAACAACTAATTGATGAGAATTAATCACATGAGTAATTTTCATGGGTAGGCAAGTACTCAGTTTTTTAAGGCTTTGTTTGTGAGTTTGGAGGGGAGGAGAGGAGATGGCTTTGGAGGGAGAAAAATAGAGAGAAAATTAGAGAAATCTTTTACATTTTTTGAGAAAGTATTTTTTTATAGAGAATGACAAATAAATACTTATGATTAATATATTATGAATTTAAGAATATTATAACAACATTAATTAAATTTGAAGAATTCATATAAACCCTCCAAACCCCCATCCAATACAATTTTTGAGTTCCACCAAATTGGGGGGTTTTGTGTTATGAAGAAAAAATAACCCTCCAAACTGCTTCCCTCCCAAACTTCTCTATTCCTTCTACTTGTTTCTTCCTTTTTTTTAAAATCATTTCATTCCCTCCCCTCCAAACTCGCAAACATGCATTATATGTATGATGATGTATCCACTTGCAAGATAATACGAGAAGAACCTAGTTGAACAACAAGACAGTACTTTTTTTTTATATATAATCGCAACAAGACAATACTTGACATCTCCCTCTAAAATCTTAAAGTATTAAGTAGGTAGAACAATTATAACGGATGAATAGTATACAAAAAAATTATACTAATGGTATATATGAATACTCCCTCCGTTCCTTTTTATAAGGAACAATTTGAAAAAAACACACAAACCAAGGAATCTTATTTTTTTTATTAAAAATTCTAAAATTTTATAATCTATTCCAAAACTAACCTTGGTGTAATTAATGCATAGGGAATATGTTACTGTAATTAATGCATAACATTGGAATAGATAAAGGGTAGAAATGAAATTGTTTCATTAATAAAGCATAAATTTAATAATTGTTTCTTATAAAAATGAACAAATTTTTTTTCCAAATTGTTCCTTATAAAAAAGAACGGAGGGAGTATGAATTAAATACATTTATGATCTTTGCTTGGCACGGTCTATAACTCTATGGAATTTTCTACAACCCCTTGTCTTGCTAATAGTCTAGGCTGTTATTGTCAAAAAAAAAATGTTTAGGCTGTTTTTTTTTACCGGTAAGTTAGCATGACAATATATTTTACAGGAAAGTTTTTTATGAAAAATACAATATTTCTTTTGGCAAGTCATTTTGCCATCCTACGTTTTTTCTCGCGCGCCCAATAATCTTACCAAAATACTCATGTCCGCTACTTAAGTAGCAGATACCCCAAAAACACCCTACAATTATAACATCCGCCACTTAAGTAGCGGAATGATAAAATGGAAAACGCGTAAGGCGCACGAGTAACCTGTAGGACGCCAAAAGTAATTTTCATTTCTTTTTATGAACATAGCAGAAAGCCAAATCAAAATGAAAAGCCCAACTGCATAGGGGCTAAATTAAAATCGAGTTTCTTAATTTATAAAAAATGAAGAGTTATTTGTACCCAATAAAAAAAAAGGAGTTACTGTAAAAAAATACTCCGTAAATGGAAAAACTAAACAACATATAATACATTAACCACTTTCAATAAAATTGTTATTCAAAAATTTATAGTTGCTATATAAAAATCATTTCTTTTTTCACAAGTACTTGATGGAAAAGTTATACAAACATGAGGGTTGTGCTTTTGTGAAAGATGGTTTGGGCTTTACATACAACAAACCATGAAAACGGTAGCGGTAAGGAACTATAAAGTTACTTTTCACACCGCCCTTGTTATTAAAATATCTCACGTTTCCAGAAGTACACAACCGGACCACGCAGTCCGCAAGTACGCGTCTAGATGTTCAAAATATGGTGGTTTATCTTGTTGGGGTAGGATACGTAACCTCCAACGAACAAATCTTACGAAGGATCGGTTTTTCTAATCTTGTAAGACTATCCTCAGTTCCATAAAGAGTAGATAAATTTTGCAGAAAATAATGGCCAACTCAATATAGCCAACAGAAGCATGAGAGTGGTCAAAAGAACTAAACCGGATTCGGCTCTTCGATCCCTATACTTGGTTCAGTAAGCCTTTCACAATCCATTATTTTGAATCACACAAGAGTACAAATGAACAGAAAAGAACAATATATAAAACAAGTTCACATCCCATAATTGCCTTTGATCTACCTATGGTTCACCACCAAGCTCCACTCGCAGATTGTCATATGGATATACTTTGGGTGCCTGCCACAAAATAATGTAAAAATCTATCAGCATAAAGTACTACATATCTGGAGAAAGTAGCATTGCATGTCACAAAATTATCGAAGAAAATATGCATAGCCTTAAGTCTAAAAGCATGATTATAATTGGGATACATGAAGGTTATACAGACCATGACAAGGTTACAAGCAGGACAAAAAAAGTATGCAGTCCACAAACAATATATAACTCAATGGTCTAGCCAGCTAACTTTAATTTAAATTCAACCAAAAACAGTTGGAGAAGTAATTTCAAACATAGCCTCGGGTTAAAAATTAAGAATAGTCGCAATGAGCACTGGAAGTAATATTTTTAGAATCAAGGAGTCAGGAAACAACAAAATTGGTGTTCCTTTGCCAAATTGAGAAAAGCTGTACAGCAGGTACATCAGGAAATTGAATATAGCCAGCCATCAGCAAAGCCAAATCTTTTTTCTTGGCTATCAGAGTCACCTTCAATGCAAGGCTCCATAAAACAGTTCAGACCGGACAATGGTTGAGAAACCAGAATTAAACTAGGATTATCCGAAGGTAAATATTTGAGGCATGATCAACTGAATGGAAGAGAGCCAAGAATAAACAACAGCAAATGCATTGAAAATGAAGAACCACAATCAACAACAGAAGTGACAGAGCAAGGTCAAGAATGTGCTGAGAGATAAATTGCTGATACCATACTATCAGGAGAATCAAGAAGGAATCAGCCTTGTTACTATAAATTAGTTACATAAATACTTTATTACATTTGAGGAAAGAGTAGAAGAAACTGAACCAACTGTTTTAACCAAACAACTGTAGATGAAAAACAACTCTATATCTCTCCGCTTTCCATCAATCTCCAATCCAAACTCAAATCACAAATTCAGCTCATATTTGGCAATCATAGACCTTAAATTTGATAGCAAAAGTTCACCTTTAAAAGGATAGAGATTTGGATGGTTTATTCATTAGCAATTACCAAGGCTGCTATGCCAACGCACCATAAACAAACACAAAAATTATGCAATAGAACCGACCCATGTCCATGTTAAATTTATTGATAAACTACTTATGGCAGAACTACGTAAGGATCCAAGAATCAAACCTTCTAGATGATTATCATACATGGGAAGAATAAAGGACTTAACGAGACATCTAAGTTTATGCTGTACGTTAGTTGTAATTATACCGAGCAAAAGTTGGATTCCATCAGAAGCTATATTGCATGCTTCCAACTTGCTACTAAATGGAACGCATTTGCAATGCACACTACCATATGGCAGTTGTTGATACTATTCAAATGCAAGGATGAATAATCAAGAAAAATATCCGATCATCCAACATAGCCCGGGGTGCAGTGTAGCTGGATCAGGTCAGTTCATGTTTGCTAAATTATTTTGGGCAACCTGATCAAGTTGGTTTTAATCGGATTTAGTCATCGGATGGAGTTGCTAAATTATTTTTTAAACAAGTTGGTTTGCTAAGTTATTAGAGGCCCTTGTGCTTCCCTGGCTTACAGGCCCTTGTGCTTCTGAGAACTACATTTCTTACCTCGGTTTGTGGATGTTTTGGGGGCCACGTTATTTGGAATATTGTAGTTACAAAAGATTGGCATTCACTATCACAGCAAGTTACTTAATATTCTACAGTATAAATTCAGGCACCATTTGACTTGTGAGTCATGAATAGGACATAAGAGTACACCCACATGGACATGATAATTCATAGAATAAATAAATATGCACATACTTATATATAAGTAATATAAATCTCCCGTTTTCATTGAGTACAATCCCCAGCTTGAACCTTCTTATTCTTACCCTGTGTATAGGTGAGATTTCACCTTCTATGTTAAGAATTAGATATCATGTATTATATGTCTGCTGTTTTTCCTGTCAAATCCTAGATAAAACCTAAGAAATGACAATCTCGGGATGCTTTTGATTTGTTAAATAATGAAGACAAAACATAATACTTGTTCCATTCCATGTTTGATTTTATAAATAGTGAGACGACAAAACAAACAAAAGATGAAACTCATGACCAAAAAAAATGAAATTCGTTACTCAATTATTCAAGGGACGAATTTTGGTTTCACACACGATATTATCTTAGAAGATTCCTTATCTTAATACTCCTTATCTAAATAGCTCACTTAAGTCCCTTTCACTCCCCCAACCCTATTCCTTCTATTCCTCCATCCTTTCTACCTTTTCCCTCACTTGAAATAACCTTCCATATGCATCAACTAACAAATAGTTAACAAATTAAAAAGTTGTGTTGTGACTCAAGTCACTCAACTATTTAACTTCAGAATGTACATCAAACAAGGTGCCCCAGTCCATGAGATAACAGACTAGTCAGAAACACCAAAGGAAGCCACTATAGTGCGGGAGTGTGGAAAGCCCCAACACGCCCAAGACAACACTATAAGGTGTTCACGTTGCACCATTAATGGTGAACATTGTAGCACAAAATTGAACACAAGTAAAAATACATATACTTCCCCTACTGAGTTATCCAATCCTTCATAATTGATTCCTCCTCCAGTTTTGGCATCAGAGACATAATAGAGTTGGAAACCCTTCATCCCCAATCATTCATTTATCCTTTGTGCTAAATGCATCTGACCTTTGTTTCAAATGAATCAGTAACCAACTATTCACCAGCATCATTTCCAGCCAAGCAGTTTTTTGAAACCATGGGTCTCTGTTCATTGCCCCTGCTTCACCACACCTATTTCTTGCTGGACACAACTCAGTACTCGTCCATAAGTCTCCATTCACATAGGTCTCTGTTAAATTTTTGTTTCTATGTTGTGTTGAGTTCTTCAAACTTTGCACTACCTTCGTTTAATTCTAGTTGCTGTTAGGAACCTGTCAAATAACTGATTATCCCAAAAGCTTAAGCTGTTAGGATAGGTCACATCAATGGTTTTATATTATTTCTAACACGCCCCCTCACGCAAGAGCCCATTTGGGCTTGAAGCGTGGATAATGCATAGGTCCACCTACCATATGCTTAAATTCCACTTTTTAATTAGAAAGTGAGGGGAGCGAGGATCGAACTCTAGACCACTTAGTCATAGAGGCTCTGATACCACGTCAAATAACCGATTATCCCAAAAGCTTAAGCTGTTAGGATAGGTCACATCAATGGTTTTATATTATTTCTAACAGAACCCAAATTCAAGAGAAGTAGAAAAGTATTATTAATGATTAAAAGGAAATTATTACAGAGATTGAATCCTTATAACCCCAGAGCAAAGCTCCTCAGAGATGAGATCATTCTCTTTAAGCCCAATAGAGTTCCTAAACTGAAGAGATACCGGATGATCCCCGTCTTTCCTTCTCACACCCCTCATATACTCCCTCTCACGCGTATCTTCTCCCACTCTCCAGCTCAGCACTTCCCTATCCAATTGGGCTTTTATGATCAAGGGTCCTATCAGTTTCTGACCTGTATTTTCACACTCGTACACACACTCTTTTTCAATTCCATCATTTTCCTTTTACTTTATTGTAAGGAAATGTACATTTAGGCCATGAATTTGATAACTAGTTGCAAAATTAAATAATTTAGCATTATTTTTTATTTATGAACATATCTATATATCTAGCACAAATTCTATCTCTTGGATGTATCATATTTATTTAAAAAAAATTACCACAGTCACTTCACACCATTATCAGATGATTACCTATTAACCATAGACAATGCACCCAAAGAATCTTAACAAGATATGACAATAAATAACTCTATTTACATCCATCCCACAAGCAAGAAATGAGAACAATAATATCCAATTCAATCAAGCTTAAAACACATCCAAGTTCCAAAATTCATCAACGACGATAACAATAAACATAACATACAGCATTTTATGAACAAATTTTATAGAATTGAAATCAGCACACATCCTATAGCCTCAATAGATAGAAAAAATGGAACCAAAAAATTGAAGATGACTTACAAATGGTGTCTTGGAAGCTTTATCATTCCATACAGCCAATAATCCTAGACCAGCAAAACAGCTCAATCCTCCACATAGCCAAGCCAATGCTTCATACTAATTTCAAAGCAAAAATCATCAACTTCATACATTCAAACTATAATTACTATATCCTAAGTTCCCTTAGGGTTTACCTTTCCAACAGTATCAGCAATGCGATCTATACAAGGTTCTGGAAATGCAGTACCATTGTCCCAAGTTAGTTCCTCATTCATAGGAAGCTGAAATCAATAAAACGGAAATTCGAAAATTGAAATTATTATTCATGATTGTACGAAAATTGAAATGAAAATCAATTGTGTAGGTTAGGTTAAAGGAAACGAACGGGTTTGTCTGGGACATAGTGTTTGCCGACGGGGAGACCCATGCCGGAGCGGAGGCGGAGAGAGGAAGCTACAGATCTGTGAACGACGCCGTTTCCGCCTAAGATTTGAGATGCGACGTTTCTTAATCTACCTGCCATGATTTCGTGAGGTTTGATTGTTGTTAGATTCTTCTTCTTCTTCCTTGTTAAATTTCTGTGATTATTTTCGCTAATGTTTATGTTACTGCCAAAACACACAGTCCAAACGACTTCGTTTTGGGATTGTTTTCTTTTTTTTTTCTGTTTTTTAATCAAGCGGGTTGGATTGGAAATGGATCTTCATTCCTCTCCTAGGGCTTGCTACTACACCACCGGATTTCTATCCACACGCCCTCTCATTTGTTAAAGTACACTCTCAAATTTATTTAGTTTTATATAAAGTGAAGTATATTTTGCTTACTTTGCAGCATTTCTTTTTCATATAAAAGAATTACACATTAATAAAAGGTAGACGGGCAACAAATTGCGTAACTCTTTTTATTTATTTTTGACTATGCAAATTTTTTCTCAAATTTCCTTTTCTATGAATGTTGATGATGCGTTTGTTAAGTGTATTTTTGACAATCAAAATGGTATATTTCGATTGTTGATGATGTGTTTGTAAGAAGGATATGAGATTATAAATATTTCGATTTTTTTAGAAATCATTGTAGCTTTTGGACATTAGACATATGTATAAGATTATACTTGAATGAAAGACAAATGGGTAATAAACTATGTTCGTCGATTTATTCTGCAATTTTGTAAAATATTTATCAAATTCATCATTTGTTAATGTCTATCTATGAAGCACGGACACCTCTATAATTAGGCATGTCGCAGCATCCGACACGTCTCGGTGTCCGACACTCGTATGACACTCCTACAACACGTGTTGGATAGTTCAGGTCGGTGTCCAAAAAAAATCATTTCCTGACACTCCTTAGATCGGTGTCCGACACCTTTAAAACACTCATGCAACACGTGTCGGACAAGTGTCCCAAAATTGTACATGTATATATTTACAACCCCAACAAGTGTATTTTGTTAATAAAACTTTTTTTAAATTAAATAAAATGCGCAACTTAGATATACATGTATATATTTTGATTTTTAATTTAGAAATTTTATAAATATATAGTGGTGTCGGTGTCCTATATTTTTTATATTAGTAGTGTCGACTTGTTCGTGTCGTGTCAGGTGTCTGTGTTGGAATCGGTGTTTCATAGATGTCTATTAATTGTGGATGGTGATAATGTGTTGGTTAAGTGTATTGTTGAGGGACTGTCATATAAAGAAGAATATGAAACATTTAAAACTAAAATAGATAGGATAGATAGTTATGTTCTCTAGTCCTTGTGCATGTTTCTTTCTCTTTGACGACACATTATATTCTCCTTTGCAATGTGGTGCACTTTGAAGTCGTGGAAATGTACATGTGAACACTTTTCATCTTCCATTTTATTTTGTAAAAAAATGAAATAGAAATGGTGATGATTTTGACTTAAATTGTTTTGATATGTATGATGGTTACTACCATTTCATTAGATGATGTTTGCAACAACAAAATTATTATCAAGATGTTTTTGAAATCTGTTTGTTTGGTGTCATAATACAACTTCATAACTGCCTAACGAAAACAAAATGTCTCTAATATTGTTAAGACATGTGTAGTATTACCGGGACAAAGAGCGACAGTTTTCTTTTGTGCATAATGGACCGTCATGAAAACTTTGTTCGTATTCGCTTAAGCATCTCGGCCTTACAAGTCTCATATTTTGGAAATTGTGGAATAACATAATTCCACTTGACAACTTGGTTTGCTGCATTAGACTCACTACTAATACCCAGTACCCAAATACTATAGCCGGTGATCCGAATAAAATCTAGAAGAGCCATGAAAATAGGTTGTCAGAATCGAGATTTCACCTTGACTCTTTTTGCCTAGGCAAAATCGAAACGTAAAATCGTCGATTTTACCTCATATTTAAAATAATATTAATTTTATATACACGACATGTAAATATACTTATATAATACTATAATGCATTAATAATTTAAAATTTCAACTTAATTTCAAAGCTAAAATATACTAAATCATCATAATAAAATATAATATTCGTAAAAATTGGGCTTTTTTAATTTATTTTTTAAAAAAGGTAAAATCGTCTCAAAGAGTTAAAACCAACGATTTTATACGATTTTACTATGATTTTACACGATTTCAGAGATTTTACTACGATTTAAATCGTTTAAAATTGTTCCAGATCACGATTTTACCAGAAAACGATTCTACCAACAATTTAACTCAAAATCGCTACCTAGAAACGTAAAATCTATAGTTTTTACGTTTTAAATCGCGATTTTAACAAGTACTTTTTACTCGGTGGAGCATAATTGAGTTTCACTGTTGCATTAAACTTCTCTACGTGGGGAGCTAAGAAGAGGCACAAAGACTACAATTATACAGAAATTTTGAAATTTGCCTGGTTAAATTAAATACTACAACGCAAACACATATCACAAGATCCGAATCCAACCACCATTTTGGATGTAAGCAAGCAAGTAATAAACAAAAAACACTTGCAGTGGAAGAAAACCATGGAAAATGTAAATGACAAACAAAACCATAGTTAGTGAGTCTGTTAGAGGGACAGAGACACATTTAAATCCCCAATTGAGTCTGAACCTCCAAGATGGTTTTAGCAGAATCCCTCAACCTTTGTTCCTCCTCTTCATTCATGTGCACATTGGTTACACCAAGAACCCCTCCTCTTCCAAGCTGTGCAGGCAAGCTCAAAAACACTTCAACATCACCTATGCCATAAAAGCCCTTAGCAAGAACAGACACAGGGTGGATCTTCCTTTGGTCCCTAATAATGGACCGAGCCAAGCTAGCCACTGAGTACCCAATGGCCCATGAAGTGTAGCCTTTCAAACTGATGACTTCATAAGCACCGTTTATCACTGTCTTGTGTATATTCTCCAGTGTTTCTTTCTCATATGCAATCTGTTGATTCTCCAAAAAACTGAGTATCGGAACACCTCCAATGCTAATGCTAGACCACAATGCCACTGAACTATCCCCGTGCTCCCCTACTATGCATGCCTGCACCAATAACAATTTATTTCACACTTCAATTTTCTCAGTTTCTACTAGGTTAGTATAGTAAACACATAAGTCATCAAAAATTAATTACTATTATCTCTTCATTTCAAAGAACCATTGAATTAAAAAGTGAATAAATGTTTACATCGTCCTCAAAATTTTAATTATCGGATAATTGGTCCCAAAATATAAGAAATGTAGATTAGTCCTTGAACTTAAATATCATCAATCAATTTAGTCATCTTGTCATTTAATATATTATATTTGTTTATGACTTAACATGTTATATTCAGCTCAAGAATGTATCTAAAAATTTGTTTATAAAAATGATCTTTATCCCAAAGCAATGTTACCCTTTGTCACACTCTCAGAGAGGGAAACCAATGTGCTGATTTTTTAGCCAAGCTTGGAGCTACATCGGAAGCGGATCTCTCAATTCACGCCACAACGCCGGAAGGCATGCTTGACCTCATCAGGAACGACTTGTCTGGAACTTTCTTCCTAAGAGAATAATTTCTTTTTTTGTTGTCTTTTTTTTCTTTTAATTAGCCTTGGAAACCAAAAAAAATTATTATGTTCTTTAATTTCATGAAGTGGCAAGTTTCTATGGTGAACCACATTGGTAGGTGGTCCACGATATGCAAAACTCTAACAATGAATGACATTGTCTTTTGGAAGTAGAAGTTCATAGCCCTCTTTGTTCTCACCAATGAGACGGTAACATTATTGATGTCTAATTGATAATTTGATACAAAACATGAATAAAACAAACGAATGAATTGAGTTTTGAAACAGTCATATTCATTTTTTTTTCTTGTTTGTGTGAAACTAACACCAATCAATTCACCATCATCTTAATGAAGAAGAATAGTTCCAAAAAATTTTACTCCTAAAAACATAATCTAAGTATCTAACATCTTAGTATTAGTAATTTAGTATAGCAATTATGGGACAAATGGTCCCAAAATATACAGAGTGAAAATTAATCCTTGAACTTAAAGATCATCAATCAATTCAGTCATTTAATAGCTTAAAAATATTGAGTTAACACATTATGTTCAACTCAATCATGTATCTAAAAAGATTTTAGGAAGGGGAAATTATTATTAATAATGTAGTGCTAATCGTTATTTTTTTCGATGTCCTAACTTCGGGCCTTAAAATTATAAAGTCAAACTCTCACCACTGGGCTGACACATCAAGGACCGGGAATCTACAAATTTGTTTATAAGTTACATTGATCTATATATTCGACAATCTATGATGTTCTTTAATTTCATGAACTCACAGGTTTCTATGGTGAACCAACTTGATAGGTGGTCCATAATCAACGATCATTTGAAACTCTAACAGCAATCGACAACGTCTTTGGGAAGTACTAGTCCATAATCTCGTCATTTTTACTAATGAGACAGTAACTTAATTGATGCCTACTTAGTACTTGATGAAAGAAGAAAAAAAAAAGAGTTGAATTTCGAGTCAGTCGTATTCAGTTTCCCTTGTTTGTTTCAAACAAACTGACACCGAACAATTCACCATTGTCTCAAAAAAGACAAAGATATGTCCAAACACTTTTACTCCAAAAGGCAACATATCTTGTATTAGAGTTTCAAACAATTTTTAAATATCTAAAGTCGAAAATAGTAATTAACTCCAAATCATCTAACATTTAGCATAGCATCGTGATGAAAATAACACAGCACACAACAAAACTTACTTGACAAAATTTTTAAAAATAAAATAAAAGAAAATGAGAATTGAGAATGACCTGAACATCTTGAGCGTTGACCTGAAGATGATCAGCAATGAGAAAACGAAAACGAGACGAGTCCAAATTAGTACCCGACCCGATGATCCGATTCGACGGAAACCCAGAAAGCTTCCAAGCGATGTAAGTAAGAACATCAACAGGGTTAGACACAATAACAAGAACCGTTTCCGGCGAATGACGAGCCAGAGGGGGTATAATCGTCTTAAACAAAGCAAGGTTTCTCTGAAGAAGATTAAGCCTAGATTCACCGGGATTCTGTCTCGCACCAGCAGTGACAATACAGAGATCAGATCCAGCAGTGACAGAGTATTCAACAGATGAGTTGATCTTAACGCGAGGGAGGAAAGCAGCAGCGTGTTGAAGATCGAGCATCTCGCCGCGGAGTTTGTCGGGTTTGTTGTCAACGATTACGAGCTCGTCGGTGAGGTCTTGAGTTAGGATGGTTTGAGCAATGGCCATTCCGACGTTTCCGGCGCCGATTACGGAGATTTTGTTGTGGCGTTTGGTGGGAGATGGTGGTGCTGCGTTTGAGATTGGTTTGAAGAATGCTTGGGTTAAGTCTAGGCCGCCTGGACCTAACGTTGAAGCAGAACCAGTCTTATGCATGATGATGATGATGTGTTAGTGTTATGTTGTGAGTATAGTTAAAGAGTGATAGTGTGAGAGGAAGAAGAAATGTGTGAGAGTTGAGTAACACAATGGATTGTTGAAGAAGAAAAGAAAGATAGTGGTTTTGGAAAATGATAGGACCGAATAAGTGAATAACACTAGAAGTGAAACGATGGGCGGCTATGTGTACTTTTTTGCCTTTTGAGCAGGAGCAGACTACTTTCTTTCCTACTTTGGTTTTGGAATTTTGGATATTTGCTATTTAATTTAATTTTACTTTTTAGTAGGCATGACAATGGGACGAGTCGGAGACGGATCTTGCCTTCTCCAAATCCAAACTCATAAAGTTCGAATATTCTCATACCCGTCCTAATACTTAACGGCCAACGGGGATAAAAGTCAAAAACCCAAACTCATATCCAACGGGGTTCGGGTATCCCCGCGGGGTTCGGGTATCCCATTATACTTTACTCCATATGAATTTCAGTTACACTTTGATATTTTTTTATTATTGAAAAAAAAATTAAAAGTATAAAACTATATTTTTTTTCAATAATATTTATACAAAGGAAATAAATAGAGAAAATAAATTGTTTAATATTCAACTTTAAAATATGAATTTATAATCTATAAAAAAAAATATGAATGTAATCTAAAATTTGTTCAAGGGTTTCTAATTTAAAAATAATAATATGTAATTTAATATAAGCGGGATGGGTTCGGGGACGGATTCGGAGTGGGTATCAATATCCTCATTACCCGCTCAAACTCAATCTTTTAACATCGGGGAAAACCCAAACCCGTACCCAAATCCAGTCAACTCGGATTTTCCCCGTCAAAATCGGGATGGGGCGAGCTGGTACCCGCGGGTATGGGTTATTTTGTCATGCCTACTTTTTAGTGGTTATCTTTCAAAGCATGAACCGTTTTATTGGTATATTTTTGGTTCTACCGTGAAAAAAATGTTTTATGTTTTGATGTATTCATGAAAAAATGAGTTGAACAAAAATTTAAGTGTAAGAATTAATTTTAGAGTCAAAAGCTACGATTTCTGCTTCAAATAGAATCAATTTTGAAGGCATAATCAATTTTATTTTTGAGAAACCAAACAAACTACACATTTAGAATCAATTTGGGCTGCTCTAAAATTAAAACCAAACCTACACTAACTTTTGGAGTTTAAAAAGCGCCAAAAAATTAAGTTATTTAATTATGAAATGAATCTTCATCCTTACTTATCAAGTATTGCAATCGAAGATTGGAACATACGAGATTTTTGAAATTCATACCACCATCATTCTCGTGCATATTTAATGTTTACTTTTTGTATAGCTGATTTGGTGCTTAATTAAGAGATTGAATACATTGCTCCTTAATTTTTGTTTTTAGCGAATGAAGCGATAAATACCATTTAAACTCATATATTGTCGGGTCTCAAATTGAATCGGAAAAAGACAGAAACTCTCATTGTGATATTTTGGGTTTGAACATGGATGAAGGCGTTCAACCTAGCAATATAAATTAAATTTTATACTATTTTATAAGTTTACACTAGTGAAATTTGTATTTTTATAAGTTATTTTATCATAATCTATATTGACAAACTTATAATAATGGCCCGTTTGGCCTAGCTTATTTTTGAGCTTATGCAAATGACTTATGCAATATAAATTAGGTTTTATGCTATTTTATAAGTTCAAACTAATGAAAATTGAATTTTTATAAAGTATTTTATCATAAACTGCCTTGAAAAACTTATAATAATACGTAAAAATTGCATAAGCTCAAAAATAAGCTAGGTTAACGGGCCCTAATACATAAAAATTGCATAAGTTGTTTGCATAAACTCAAAAATAAGCTAATTCAAACGAACCCTAGATCTCACTAAAAATATAGAAAATTTTGTGTTTTCTTTTCACCGTTGAAAATGAATTATGAAGGGCCGTTTAATTTGAGCATAAATAA
This sequence comes from Trifolium repens, assembly GCA_030408175.1. Classification (NCBI taxonomy): domain Eukaryota; kingdom Viridiplantae; phylum Streptophyta; class Magnoliopsida; order Fabales; family Fabaceae; genus Trifolium; species Trifolium repens. The sequence continues at coordinate 28,348,363 of CP125851.1, forward strand.
TAAACAATAAATCCAATAAATGTTAGCTCAACTCAAATGAGATCAATTTTTAGACCGAACAAAGTCTTCTGCTAGATTTGAATTGGGACGTAACAATTACAGTATACTTCGTTCATTCAAAATACAAATAAAAGTGAGTTAAAGAAATTTATATCAAATCCATTTATTTTTGTTGACTAACTTTTATTTATATTTTGAGATGAAGGGAGTATACGAGTTTCTGGAATATTTGTCATTTTTTTGGGTAAATATTTGTCATTTGTTTGTGACAAAAAATTAATTTAAATATACGAAAAATAGAAGAAACTTGAGGGGGTGTTGACTGTTGAGAAGAAGCGCCGACGCTAATCAGAATGGAAGAATCCCTTACAGAATTGGAACGAGTCCAAACCCATCTCCTTCAACGCATATCAAAACTAGAACAACATTCAAATCTTCCATCTCATACTAATCCCAATCCCCCTCTCAACAACAACCCTCAAATTCACACTGACACAGTCTCTCGTCTCTCTTCCATTTTACAAACCAACGGCGTTACTGACTTCTCCTTCAAAAGAGTCGCTTCCGATTACTACGATTGGCCACTCGAAGCGCGTCGTGATGCTCTTAAGGCCGCATCGATTCACCATCTCTGTAAAAGCATTGTTTTAGTCAACACACAAGCCCCTTCTAATGTTGTTGATTGTTCTGATCGAAATAATTCTAAGTACTATGTTGTCGTTGTACAGGTTCTGTGTTTTTGTTTTTTATTTTTATGTTTTTTTTTATTCTTTTGTGGCTTAATTATGCTTACAAATTACAATGTAATTAGTTTTTGTTTGTACTTTGCAGTATACTGCTCGGTTCAATGCTGAAGCTGTGAAAAACTTTCTATATTCCCTCAACAATGGAACTATAGCTAAAAAGAAATTCAACTGTAAGCTACTTTGTTTTGCACGCGCAATATAAATTAATCATTGTTAAACATGTTTGAAATTCTGAGATTTTTTAGAATAGTGTAATCATGTTGAACGAAATCTTGAAGTGTTGAACATACTTTGTTCTATATAACGTAACCAATATTAGTAGCATATAGTACTAGTTAGTTTATGTGCAATTGATTATGCTTTTTATATGATGTCCTTTACTAGTACTAAGTTTTTGTCAATTGGATCAGCAGATTTGGTGGTATGATTTTCATCACCTCTTTCTATTTTGTTGTAGTGACACTGTTTTTGCTGAGCTGGCAAGGCAGTGGAGTCTGTTAGAATTTTATCTCGGCAGGACATTGTTTAGCAAAAAATAGAGGATAGCTTATAAGCTAGCTTATATCAGATGAACTTATATTGAATAGTTTATTAGATAGCTTTCAGCAGATAAGCTAGCTGATTGAATTTGTAGCGTTTGGTAAGTTAGGGGTTGAACTAGATTATAGATATGAAATGACATAAAAAAAGATATTGGATAAGTTAGGGGTTGGTAAGTTAGGGGTTGAACTAGATTATAGATAAGTTAGGGGCTTAATTCATATTTAAGTTTTTTCATGTAAGATGACGGGTAAAATTGAGAGGAAAAAATGATAACCTATAAGCTAATTGAACTAGCTTAGCTTATCAAAATAAGCTATAAGCTCGTGAAAAAAAGAAGTTACGAAACGGGTCTTTTTTTGTCATACGAGCTTATAAGCTATAAGCTCAAAATTTGACATTGCCAAACAGATGGAGTAGCTGTTAGGATATATTAGATTATTTGGGCAGAGTTGGTAAAGGAGGTTTCCCTGCTAACTGAGTCTTCTCTAGCACCATGAAGACATGAATATTTTTGTATTGAACACATAATAAGGAAATATTGATGTATTATACATGGGTATGGTGAGATAGGCAAACAAACCCTGGTTATGCTATGCCTTCCCTGATGTCTTGTTTGCAAGTTGCAACAGCTTAAACATGGACTTTGTTGGTTATTAAAATAAAAGCTAACGGGATATTCTTGTTGGTTACTGACTCCATTGCAACAATCTCATCCTCTTGCTATCACAAATTCCGCTGACCATAGGTGCTGCTACTCAATTGTCAATACGATTCTTAAATTAAACTTTATGTAGGATTTGTCCCTGAGTTCAAACTCGGTTAAAATCAAAGAAAGCCTTGAAAAGCCGGGATGTGAAACGAACAAAGATTAAAGCTTCCCTGCAAATGAAATTTAGTAGTTTTTAGGTGAAGATTGGTCTTAATGAGTTGTAATTTATAAAGACTGTGTTGCAGCAACTCTTAGATGTGTGATAGACATTTGCTTTGCATAGAAGTTGGATAAGTTTATGAGAAGCAGTTATAGTCTCCTGGGTTGAGGATATTTGAAAGCATAAGGTTATGGCATTGGTTGTCCATGAATCCCTGATGGTGCATAATGGATGTCAAGTTCAATGTATAAAAGTATAAATTTTGGATAATCAACTGTAAATATTCATTAGCAACATATGAAAAAGTGAAAATTCACATTCATTGAATTAGTTTTTAATGTACTGCACCACCTCATTTCCAATCTCTCTACCTTGAACTTTTGCAATTCGATTGTAGGGGATGGGACCATATAAACCCTCGACCGTGTAATGGGAATGGCTTGGTGTGAACTGAACATATAGTGAAGGAAATTTGCTAGATAAAATGAAAATTAGGAGGTTCATATTTGCTGACACACGTCACTTTTTTTGTAGTTCACTTCTTGGAACCCAAAGTATATTCACCATTGGAACATTTTTTTGTATGTTGTAATTGATTTTTAATGCGCTATCTTGTCTAAATTATCTACCTTTTACTTATGCTTCTGCAAACTGCAGCAATAGATGAGATTGTGGGGAAACTGTGACCATAAACCTTTGGCAGTGTAATAGTTTTTCCATGAAATTATAAGTGGCGGATATACGAAGGAAATTTATGATCGCATGAAACTTTGGGAGGTCCATGCTTGTTGAAACCCATATGTTCCTGCAATGAACACAAGGTTGATCACCTGGACTGGTGACGTTATCTCCTCGCTTCTTCTCGTACGCTCCTTCTCCAAAGTGAGGGGGTGTGCTCATACCTGTAAAGACACTCTAATGCCAAAGTAAGGCAGGGTGAAAAGTAGGGTTCCGTTGAGATATGAATTTAATGTGTTCTACATAGGGGGGCAAACGGCAAACCCCGGATTTATAGTAGTTTGTAGCTTCCGATCTGGGACACACTCCTCTGTTCTGATTGGCTGATCACATTCCACGTTTTGGGAGTCATTAAGGCGTAGTCGGGGTAGGAGTTATCATTCTGTTCCCCAATATCCACAATTATGGGTATGTGCCTGGCTAGTGCTCTTATCCATAGATAAGGCCACTTCCTCTCAGCTGTAATCTCGGTAAACCGTTCTGCATGCCATGCCCTTGACTCTCATCTTGCCTTGTTGATTCGGTCTTACTCGATTGGGTCTGGCTTTGATTTATACATACTTGACTGATGTTATCAATATCATAGTCTGATTGGGCTTCAGGTTGACTTCGTCCATACCGTTACACCATCACTTTGCAGTATCAGTTATGTTTGAAGATTATTCATCATGTGAAAATGGTCTTTATATGCTGTAATCCATGTCCATATGATCATTGTGGTTCTCCTTGTCAGACCTTTTGGACACTTCTCATGTTATTCATTTTCCCTTTATTTTTAAATATTTGCATCCTATTATTGCTTGGAAGGTAATAATATTGTTAATTGTTAATAATTACAGTGAGGCTGGCTCCTGAGGAAACATCAGCGGAGTTAACTGGATATGGGCACAATGGCGTAACTTGTATTGGCATGAAAACCGACATTCCGGTAAAAATGAACTCGTGGATTAAGATTGGAATCTTAATTATCATATTTTTTTGTAAATAATAACATATTCCATCTTGACAATTACAATGAAATAATCCCTCACTCACCATGTTTGAAAGCTAATGGTTTATTAATATTTCTATCACATCAAACTTATTGTCATTCACTTGCATTGGTAATTGATGCAATCAATGATCAACAGAAGATAAAAGATAAATGGCTCTCTTACCGGCTTACTTAGTGTTTACAGATTACAAGTTATGACCTCCCTTTTTTACTGACATTTCTTTGGCATGCTCTTAGTACACGGCCACGTTACAACGACTTTAAAGAAGAGCGCTTAATGAGAGGCAACTCATCAATTTTACTTCTAATGTTTTCTTGCTTCTCTGCTCTAGCATGTTTACAAAGGGTTCTTTTGAGATACCCACTATGTAGATCATGTTCTCATGGAGCATCTATATAAGATCTAAACTGTTCCAATCTTTCGTACAACTTTTAGGCCAGTTAATAAATCAGGTCTTGTCTGTCTGTCCCTCTTAAATCCAGGTCTAAAATGACAGAAGAAGGCATGCAGCCTTTTGTGCATGGTAGCAATTGACCGTTTGCGTTGAATTATACGCAATTGACCTTAAACCTGGTCTGCTAATTAAATAACCATTTGTTCTGTTATTGCATTACATTAGAATGATAATTCAATCTCTTTTCCAGTTAGATATCATGATGCCTTGTCTATAGAATATTAGCCTTCAGCTTCTTTCTTTATTGATTGGAGATTATGGGTTTATTTCAGGTGATTTTGGATGAAGCCATAGTAAAGCTAACTCCAGATTTCTTTTGGTTGGGTGGTGGTGAGGTTGATCTGAAGCTAGGGATACGGACATCCGAATTAATCAGATTTATCAACCCATTCATTGTCAGCTGCAGCAGTAATTGATTTTGTTGGTTAGCATAGGGGTTAGGATAAGTCAAAAAAGGTTGGATGGGTGTCATTTTCAGCTTTCCATTATTGATTTTAATACGATTGGAATTTGAATTGTTGTCCACTGAGGAAGGTATTTATATTTTGTAGCAAATTTTTTGCTATGAAGATATTTTTTTCTATGAAAGTGCTATGAAGACATTATCCTTTATGTTTGAGATTTAAATGCAGCCAGCATAATGGCTTATTTTATACTATTTGGTGAAAGTTAATAACATCACCAGAAAGAAAAGGGAAACTTTTGCCTTTTGATTTTGATAGTCTACAAGTTATTGTCTTTGACCCTCACTTCATTCTGAAATATAAATGAAATGTGCACAGTTCCAGCTGAAAACCAAGTTGGAACAATAACCTAAGCAAGATAGTACATAAACAATCTTTAATTGTCAACATTTCTATCAAGCAACTCTTTATTTGGATAGGCATTTTATCCAGCAACTTAATTACACACGAAATGTACATCCACTTTTGAATTAATTGAAAACATATCTTAATCCTAGCTGAATAAAATTCAATGAAAAATTCACCTATTCACCGGTACCTTACAAGTTACAAATCAGCCTTTAAATAAAAAAATTCATGATTTTTCTTTATAAAATTATTTATTTCACGGTAATACTAGATGAAGAAGTGGTAGAGAAAAATCTTCTACCTACTTTGCCTTTCCTGATTGAAACAATAAACTACGAAAGTATCTATTTGCAATCAACGAAGTACATTAGGATGCATGATGAACAATCAATGAAAGAGTTGAAATACTGAACGAGGAAATTTTTCAACATTGAACAGGTACTTAGAATTTACATACATCTGTACATGCCATTGAAAACAATGTTCGTTGTTATTAAGTAGCATTGTGAAATTATGAACAAGCCGATGAGGGAGCAACAGATCATAAACTGTAAATCTATGAACTGCTACCAAAGGTGTTCTCCCCGCTGTAAGTAACATAAAGAAACCCGTCTTCATCCTTCTTCTCATCATATATGGCTGACATTATTGCTCCTGTGAAAATAGAAGAATCCCATTCAACTTATCTAAATTACAAGACTGAAGAATCATTGACAAAAAATGTTTAATTTACTGAAGTTTACCTGTAGGTGGAAGGACATTGTCCACAAATATAAATATCGCCTTTTCTGCACTTAGTTTAATTCTTTTACGGATGACATAGACAAACTGTCCAACTGTGAGATCAGCAGGGACAAGGTACCTACAATCAATTCAGTCAGTTTGATAGCTATGACAGAAGAGATACGGTTGATGCCAAATATATACCTTGGCAATTCTATACACCAAATGACACTGGCATAAATTTCACAAAGGAAACTTTATGACAAACAACACCTAGTCCATCATAAAATATACAGTTATCTGACAGAAGCCAAATACAAGACCATAACTGTCAAGCTAAACAAAAACTACACACACACACACACACACACACGAAAATCGAATTCTTATTGAAACATACAATTTAAATTCTGTCTATTTAATTCAAAGTTCAAGACCCCATGTAAACTGGAAAAGTATATACAGTAGAAATTGTATGCAGATTCTAAAAAACAAAATGTTGTGCAATTTTGCATTATCTTTTCATTAAAAAAGTACGGTGTATATAGCAATGGGTGAAAACAGTTTTAACTTATGTGAAGCTTTGTGAGCATGGCTTTCATGATACACACTTTTAATCGAATGTGGATATCGTGAAAAGTTCATCTGCTAAAACATATTCATGGAGCAAGCATCTAAACCCACAAACTTATCACTTGTAAAGTTGTAACAATTGAACATTTATATAGACAAAAGGGGAAAAAATCCTAAAATTCAGAGATATAGCTCCAGAAAACAATGATTTTTCTGGCTAACAACCTCTCTTATCAAATATATGCACATTGTGTTATAATATAATTATAATATAAATAATATCAAATCTGCTATAACATTTTTCTTTCCTTTTGAAGGACAAACATACAAGTAGAAACAATTGATGTGAAATTTCCAGATTATATGAAAAAGTGTTAACAAAATCTTACTTCTTTTTGTCAATACTTGGGATATCACTTCTTTCTGCTTTCTCCACAATCACCTTCAGGCACACCAAGATACAATTTAGCATAATAACAAGAATCTATCAGAAATGTACATTTTCAAGTACCACGAGTGCAGTGAGCAGCAAGTAAACCCCTAGATCAGCATGAATTGCCTTTCATCGGTATTTAACAGTATATGTTTCTTCCCAAAAACTAAAAGTTACCCCCATATCTAAAACCCAATCCTAACATCTCATTAAATTGCAAGATTCAACACGAACAAAAAAATAAATCTCAAACACCAAATATGTAATTATCCAATATACTAGCATCTATTCATGGAAGGTTGTTGATGAAGCACCAAAGACCCCACACACTAGTCAGCTATATATACGGCCAAATCATGGCATGATCAGATGAATGATACAATACAACAGATAAAAAAACATAAAAAGAAAAATACATTTATAGAAAATATTTAAAAGCATTGTCACTTCAAGCAGAAAAAATTATACAAAAGAACAACATTGCTTCTGCAAATATATGTGATTCACATAAATGGCATCAATAATTAGTAATTGAAAAGGAAAAATCACTTCTAATTCTCACCGGAATTCTGTCAGGATATTTCTCCCTAATCCTAGCAGCCTCAGCTCTTCTCTTCTCTGTACACAAAACAAACCATTTCATTGCATATTACTCAATCAAATTAATTAAATCACCAACCCAAGAAAAAAAAAAGAAATTTTTTTTTTCTTTTACCAAGATCATGTTCCTGTTTGAAGTAACTCTTTGCCATTTTTCCTGGAAATAACATTAAAAAAAAAAATTTAAAAAAAGTCAATTAAACCATGGCATCACTCAATCACCCAACAAAGGATAAATAACTCATCAATCACTCAATTAAAAAAAAAATAGAGATAAATAAATAAAAGGCACATCTTCAAAAGAAAATATCTCCCAAAATCAACTAAGAGCTCATCAATAATCACGAAAAGCAAGATAAATGAAAATTGACCTAAACAAAATTCACGAAAAAAAAACCTAAATTTTGACATGAAATTAAACAAAACCCTAAATTTCAGATAATTGGTATATGGAGTTTCCGATGATCATCTAAAATCAAGAGAATTTAGGAAAAGAGAAAAAACCTCTAATAATTGAAAATTACAAAGCAGTGAAAGAAAATCTGGTGGTAAATTAATAATAAGTTTGAAAAACCTAAACGCAAAAGCTGAAAAATTGAACCTCGAAGACGATCGAAAAATAGAAGAAAATGAAGGCTGTAATGTGTTGTTAAACGGAACTCCAAGAAGGGAGTGTTTGCTTCACGAAAAGATAAACTTCGCTGCCTTGCTTACTTTAATAGTCTTTTTTTACAACTATTAATTAATTAATTAATTAATTATTAACTGGATTTGTTTTATACAGTAAGTATTTTCTTTTTTTACTTAATTGGATTTGGATAAGTTGTGGAAAAAAAAAAAAAACTTAAGCTTTATAATTATTATTGTTTTTCTTGGTAAAATGAGTATCTATACATGCTAATATAATTTTTAAGATTAATTTCTCGGTCGAATAGGATTAGGTGACAACTTTATTTTAAGGAAGGTGTGGTGGTGGGTGGTGGTTTTTAGCTTGTTATTTGCTGCTGGTGGGGTTGGTGTTGGCGGAGCTGCCGACTTATTTTGGCTCCGGTGGTGGTTCTGACTCGGTGGTGAGGTGATGTTGCTATGGAGATGTGGTGGCGTTTGGATTGCGCTGTCATGGTGGTTGGTGTTGATTAGGTGTGGAGGTGGGTGATTTTGTGGTGCTTATTGGGGGTGATTTCTTTTGAAGGCCGCCTTTGTTACTCGGGTCCATTTTTGTCGTCGCTAGCTCTTTTTATTTTTTTAGCTTTGGGGTTATAAGGTGTTTAGGGTGTGTGTCCTTTCGAGTTGAGCCTTTTTCCTTTTTGATTTGATTGCTGTTTGCACCACCTTTTGTGGTTTGTCTTACTTTTTGTGCGCTGGATTTCGATGGGCCGATTAATTTTGCTTCGAGATCGGAGTTGGTGTCTAGCTGCAATCTTGTTTGGCTGGCTATGGTGTTTCTCTGGTTGACCGGGGTGAGGGGTGTCCTTATGATTTGGTCTTGAAGTCTGGTGGGCCGATCGCTTTTGATTCGAGATCGGGAGTCAGTTTTTTGGCCCAAGTTTGGGGTTTTCTTTGGAGTTCTTTTGGTGGATCGGAGGTTGAGAGGTGGTGAAAGCTGAATGATCTTTCGAATATGAGCTTTACCGATGTGGCTCGTGTTAGACTACTTGGCTACTACTTGGCTACCCTTTTAAACAATGTTGATTTTTAAAAAGTTTGGTTTAAAAGGTACGCGCGGAAGCACCACCGGATCGGTAGTCTCTTTGCACCCGATTGATCACTGAAAAAGTAGTATAGCCTTGAACGTATAATGATAAAGAGCTAGAAATGATCGTGTGCAAAATATTCGAATTTAAACAATCCAAAAACACAGCCCAAGCAAGTTACACAATTATAGAGCTAATCCAACGAACATAAGCTTTCTTTCCCTTGTCCTTGCTTCCCTTTTTGAATGACGGTGACTCCTTCCCTTTTCTCTTGAGCTTATAGGGCAATCCGGTTTGAAATGACCAACTTGGCCACATTCATAGCATGCCCCTTTCTTGGAGTATCTAGCATCTTCATTCTTCCGGCGGTAACCACTATCTTTCCGAAACTTCTTAAGATTGTCATCGGAATGTCTTATCTCATTCTTTCTCACATATCTATTATAGCGTCGAACGAAGAGCCCCATTTCCTCATCATCGGAATCGTCTTCGCTTGAGCTACTTTCCACTTGCTCAACCTTTTTGGACTTGGATTTGGAGGCCTTTAGAGCAATGGACCTCTTATCCTTTTCTTTTTCCTTTTCGTTGTGTTTCTCATTTTTCTCACTTTTCTCATGTTTTTCCAACAAATTAAGCACTTGTTCATGTTCCGTTAGCTTACCGAATAAGGTTGTGAGACTCAAAGTTGTAAGATCATTCGCTTCTTTGATTGCGGTGACCTTTGGTTGCCATGACCTATTAAGACATCTCAAAATCTTATTAGTAGCATCTTGATTAGTGATTGGTTTACCTAGACCATGTAACTTGTTGGTAATTTTTACAAACCTTTGTTGCATATCCGCAATGGTTTCACCATCTTGCATATGAAACAATTCGAACTCTTGAGTTAAGGTGTTTATCTTGGATATTTTGACTTCATTAGTACCCTCAAAATGAGTAACTAATGTATCCCACATTTCTTTGGCCGTTGAACAATGCGACACATGATAAAATTGTTCAATCCCAAGGGATGAAATGAGTATGTTTTGTGCCTTTGCATCGTAATTGACCTTTTTCTTATCATCATCCGTCCATTGTGCCATAGGCTTATTGGTGACAATGCCATTAGGATCGGTGTTTGTCGGAACAAACGGACCGTTCTCAATAGCATTCCACACTTCACCATCAAAAGAATTGATGTGTATGCGCATACTACTTTTCCAATAATCAAAATGATCTCCATTGAATATAGGTGCCCGATTATAAGCCCCTTTAGGTGCAAAAGCCATGTTTTCTAATAATTGGCACAATCCACCGAATTTTGTGAACAAAATTGAACCGGGATCGTGATACCACTTGTTAGACTACTTGGCTACCACTTATAAGGGGGGGTTGAATAAGTGGCCCTTTTAAACAATGTTGATTTTTAAAAAGTTTGGTTTAAAAGGTACGCGCGGAAGCACCACCGGATCGGTAGTCTCTTTGCACCCGATTGATCACTGAAAAAGTAGTATAGCCTTGAACGTATAATGATAAAGAGCTAGAAATGATCGTGTGCAAAATATTCGAATTTAAACAATCCAAAAACACAGCCCAAGCAAGTTACACAATTATAGAGCTAATCCAATCACAATCTAGATATATGTGCGCAATGATAAAGAGCTAATCCAACGATCCTAACCGTGCGCAAATCCTCGCACCGATCGTCCAGCTGAGTACCTCGCTTCTTCGTTGTTGATCCTTCAAGATATCGCACAATCTTGAATCCCTAAGAAAAACCCAAACCTTCTTCACAAATCAACTCGATCACGTCTCTGATTCACCGCAAGCCGTATCGAACGTTATCGATCAAATGTACAACTTTTATCCGAATGATCTCATACTCACTCTTCAATGAATTGCAATTTGATGGAAGATGATGATCTTGTGAAGAATAACCCTTTGATCCAAATTCTTCAACCAATTTGAATCCCAAAGAGTTTATCAAAGTTATTTCACTTTCTCACAGGTTTCTCTCTTTCTCTCACTTTAATCACAAAGCACATTGCTATTTATAGAGAAAATAGAATTGAGCAAATTTAGGCAAAAATTCACAGACATGTATCGATACAAATGATGGTTTGTATCGATACAAACCTTTGACCAACGTTCAAATATGAAAATTTTGACCTATGTATCGATACAAACACGTATGTGTATCGATACATACATCAGTTTCTTGAAATCTTGACTGATATGTATCGAAGCATGCAAGCATGATTCGATACATCATGCACTCTCTGGTTTTCTGAGAGATATAGGTGTGTATCGATAAATGCAAGCATGATTCGATACACAGGTGACTCTCTGCCTCTGAGAGACCACTTTTGTATCGATACAAGTGATATATGTATCGATACAAATTGCACAAAATCAGTCTGAAGTAATTTCAGGACATTTGTATTGATACACATGTTTATGTATCGATACATAATACCTAAAAATCAATTTTTCAAAGTTTAAAAATAGTTTTTCGCTGTCAAGTCATTTGTAATGTTGCCAAAATATGTTCTACTCTATTTTCATGTGTTTTGACAATTATTAAAACATGAGGATGAACTGGTGCACTTACAGCTCGGCTTTGGTGAGAGGACTCGGAGTTGCATTTAGATGGGTGTTCGTTTGGGGTGAGTAGCGACGATGGATGGTTTCAGTTTCAGTTTCAGTGGTCGTTTTCGTGAAGTGGTCTGGTTTAGATGGTGATGTTTATTTATGGCTAGGTGTTGAGTGTAGGGGGTGTCTTTCTTTATGTTTATTTTCGGGTGTTCCGCCTATATACGGCGCCTTTGATTTGTATTTTCTAATTTATCAGTCTCTGCTCGTCTTGAGCAGGGATCTGATTATTAAATAAAATTTGCTATTCAAAAAAAAAACCATCAAGCATTTAAATGTCATTGAAATTTTGTAAAAACAAAAAGTGTCATTGGATAAAATTTAGATCCATCAGATATGCATGTATTAATTATGAGTTGTAAAGTTTGCTTACAGTTATTTTTTTAACAAAAAGTTTCCTTATAGTATATGATTGATTTAAGAGTGTGACAAAAAATTTGGAGAATAAATCATAATTAAACTCCTTAACATTATTTTTTTTTAATAAAACAATGTATTTCAATATTTAAATTCATAAAATAATCTCACAGAGTAATATCATATTGTTCCTGTAATGAATATGAGGTTGATCACCTAAACCAGTGATATAATTTTCTGACTTTTTTATGTATATGTTTATTCTCCAAAACCAGTGTGCACATATAAAGATGTTCTGATGTAAAAGTAAGACATATGGAAGAGCAAGGTTTTAAGCGGGATATGAAGTGTGTGATACATGGGGGTTGAACCCCTTTTTTTCTTGGGTACATAAGTTAAGGAAGGAAAAGAAAAAAAACAAAAAAGAACGAAGAACTAGAACTAAGCTATAGGGTAGGCCACCCCTAGAGCATCAGCCGAGATTAACTCTTCAAATCATTAGGCGGAGATTCCCAATTTAAAAGCTTCTCGTCATTAGTCGAGCCCAACTTGGCAAGAAATTCGGCACAAGCATTCCCTTCCCTTAAAGTGTGACATAGAGAGACATCTCAATCTAGCTCCAAAAGATCTTGGATGTTAGTTATTACAGCGGCATAACAGTGGCAATTATTGTACCCTTTGGTAACAAAAGAAACTATGGTATCCGGATGCTCTCGCAATCTTGATCCCATGATAAAGTGCCATTAGTTCATCTAAAGTATGATTAGAAATACCCAAGAAAGCACTAAAATCAATGATCCACTCACCACCTCCATTTCGAATTAGACCACCAAAGTCGGCCTTTCCTTGTTTATAGTGTAGTTCGTAGCTTTCGATGATACATTCACTATGATTGGTTGATATGTTTGTTTATCCCGCTCCGGAAGCAGTTGAGGTGAAGTCATGATAAGAGTTACAATCTTGTTTCTTGATATTCACAAACGTCTGACCCATGCTCTTTTCCATAGAAAGGTCGACTTTTTCTCAGGTAATTGTTTTCATGTCACGACCTTGACTCTCAGCATGCTTGGTCCATTGGTTGACTTAGTCATACTTGATTGGGTCAACTAATTAAGTCTAGCCATAGTTATGTGTATTGGGCTAATGCAACTATAATTTAATGGATCTTTAATTAGATCGAGCTTTTTAAGTTTATATACCATTCGACATAGTTAATAAAGAATTTAACCCGACTACTATATTTTTTATAGGCACGTGTAAGTGATTAAACATTCAATGAAAACCTAATAGCATGTTATAGATATTCGAAGTTAGATATCAAATATTGATCACTAATTTAATAAACTCAAATCTCTTACTATTTAAACCAATTTATTATCGGTGACTTTTTTTTTGAACGGCTAAATTTTATTAAAAGACTACTCCTCCACAAGAAGTGAAAGGAATTGTCGTGGAAACATACAAACAAAAGGTAACGTGATATAACACAATTACCAACACCAAATCAAACACCCCAAACCACCCATACACCAATACACCAATATAACACAATTATTATCGGTGACTTATTTGACAATATATGATGAATTGTTATTGAATGTGGACTTCAAAGTAATTTACATTACACTAACTAACAGTGTACCTCTATTTGCTTATAAAAAAAAAAGTGTACCTCTATTTATTATTATTTCATTATTTACATGTTACTAGTATTAAATAATAATAATAATAAATAAAGGAATGGTTTTTCTAAGGTCTTCTTACATTGGAGCTTTGACGGACACTATCTCCGTATCCAATCTAAATTTTTATGAAATTCACCGTCATATATTATCTTTTGCATGAAGCACCATATAAATTTGTGGCATATATCAGTTATTTTGCGTGTGTAGATATGGAAATGAGGCTAGTTGGTACTTTTCATGGATCTATATCTATTTATAGTTATACTATAGTATTTATCATGTGAGTTTCGGAATAGAGTGATGGAGACGGATAGGAGTTTAGGAATAAGGGTATATTCCTTTTGGAGACACATAGATAGGAGTTTTGGAAGGAATAGAATCATCAGTATATTCTTTTTGGAGATTGAAAAAGCATACAAAAAATATAGAAGGAAAAATCATTTGGTTTTTTTCTTTTTACTCATGGAGATTTGTTTTATTTGGTTGTGGGAGCTAAAACAAGATGAATATTTTTGCTTAAATTTATAAACATAAAATTTCAGATCACATAAAAACGAGCAAGAAAAATTTCGGCATAAGAATATACGCAGATTTAACACATAAGTGCAAGATGTGTGAGTGTTGTAAATTATGTAATATACTACTATGTTCTAGTGGTCTTGTATAAGATGATATAGAACTTTAATTTAAAATGAAATATATTTAATCAAGATATTAGATTCAAATAGTTAATGAATTCCTCCTAAAACGAATTGTTTGAAAGAACTCGAGTTCAATTTCTAAAATTAAATAGAATTTTCTTAGCAAAATTGTAAGAATAATTAGATCTAATCAAAAGTTAGAAACTAATGCTCGCTACGGAGGGAGATTCATTTCAGAATAACATCTTCAATATACGCTCGCAAGAGATATTACCGGTTTACCACAATTGTTGTGAATGAATTGATAGTATAAAAATTTGCTCACAGAAAGAAAGATGAGACTTGTGACTCGTTATAGGCAAAATGTTACTTATTATCAGGTCATATTAACTAATAGTTAGAGTTTATCTCTCAATCTACTTTTCAAATATATTATTACCACTTTTAGGGTGTAGTTAGATCATCAATTAAAGATGTTCTTCAATTCTTGTAAATCCTTCACTCAAATGAAGTTAGTTTATCCATTGTCCATTGAGTGCAACTCAACTCAATTGGTAAGTTGCAGGGACGTTGATATGTAGTGGTTCATAATCGAATCTAGGATATCACACTTCTCCGCATTTAAAATGTGTGACTTTAGTCACTATAGTACTAGTACTAGAAAAGTAAAAAGACACTTTAAACTCATTATAGAATATTGTTACTAGGGGTGGAGTCAGGCTTATATGGTCAGATCAACTAATTGACAGCTAAAATTGATCCAAAAATATATGGGAGATGGCAGGCTCTTTTTTTGAGAGTATAAAATGCACTGAAAAAACCAACTATGAATTAGTTTAAGTGGTAAGGATCTTGAACTCCTTAAGCAGGTTGTTAGAAGTTTAATTCTACGGGAGAATCTACTCTGTGTGCCCCACAAGTTCCCCGACGAAAATTGATCACTGCTAAAGCGGTAGAAATTTCGTACCAATATCATAATAACCCAAAAAAAATGTTTAATGTGATACTTAAGCTATGAGACTCGTTCACTGAGTAGATTAGTCCTTTCTTTTTAATGTGTCTATGGATGAAGTGACAAGCACCACATACAACTCGTACACACAACTGCGATGTATGAATTCAAATCTAAGTAAAAATGTCTTACCTAACAATATCGACATTGCTAGTTGAGCGGCTAGCAATACATGTCTTCGATATCTTGAACTGTTGGAAGATGCATTCAAGTCGATTGCCAGTCCTAGCTGACATTGCAGGCGGTTTGTTAGCTATACCTGTCTCCACAATTGCATCTGAGTCTGCCGATCAGTACTGGAGGATGAGTGCTTGATGAGTATCGTAGTTACTTAACTACTAAATCTGTGGAAGCACTTATTTTCACATAAGATTGGCTTGGTGGATCAAATACCCATTGCCTACCCAAGAGGATATTCTACACAACTTTGAGAATGTAGTTTTATATGCCTTTACTTGTATCAGCATTATTTGCCTATGGTGTTTGAGCATACAAAAGGGACAAATTGAGAAACTGTGAACATCTTAAAGCAAGACCTTAATAAACTTCAGATTCCTTATGAGTATCATTTGTCTATGTTCTATGGTTCCCTTCAGATTTCTAATTCGAATCCAGATGCAATGTTTAAGATGGTTACAAAAATGCAAGTAAAAATCTCTTTTTTAGCTAGAGTACTATTGTGAAATATTTGAGGCAAAATCGACTTCAATTACTTATTATAATGTCAAAATATATAAGATATCACTTGGCTTGTATCATTTATGACTAAATGTCTCTTTCTCGTTAAAACAATTTTCTACCTTTTCGAGATATCTTATTGCATATATGTAATCTATCTGAAATTTTATGTACATCTTTGTTAGGCAAGGACTTCATAAATGAAAGGACAATTCACTAACTTTTTCCTTTATTTAATGCAGAGCAATTGGCTTCCTCTGAGCAACTAAAATACTTTTGATGCTGATTTGAGCATAAGACTTCAACAAACTCATGGTGCCTAGACTAGTTTATATAAATCAAAGAGTAGTGGTAGTAGTAGTAGTAGTATGAAAGTAATCTCCATTATTTTTAAAAACCATTTAATCAATTTTATTTATAAAAAAAAAAAACCAGTTTTAAAAACTGGATTTTTTATACTCAAAAACCAGTTTTTTATGGCATGAATTTGCTAACAGGTTTTGTTATACTAAGCACATATGTGAACCATGTTTGCAAGTCATCCATAATGTCTTACTATAGAGGCGCGGTTTCACCGTGGTTCCAATCGCAGCCTTAGTCGAAGATATGTTCAGCAATCAGCACATTATAAATAGTGTTCCATTCCAGCAACAACTATTGATCATCTACTATACAATTTTTGTAATATTTCTATATGTTACTCACAATTTCTTATTGCAGGTTGACATGTTAATGATGTGGAATTGTAGATCTTACCTTATATATTAACTTCATAAATCTACAAACTTTATACATATACATGAAACAAAAACTATAAGCTTTTTTAACAATCTGTGTACAAAATTTTAAGACTATCAGTACCTCTAGCTAGTCAATATTTAAGCAAAGATCCCTTAATTTTGAAGGATCTGTGAAGGCATCATTCTCCTCCAGTGAAGACAGTACAGAGGGACAACTTAAAAAACTCTTCTGCTTATGCATTAAATGCCAATCTTCAACATTAGTCCCGCGGCAAAAGTTCACTCTAGGAAAAGCTCTCTTTTCAAGCATTTCTATAATCTTCTTTGTTTTACCAAGAACATAAACCGCTTGTCTAACACGATCTTCCCTCTCTTCAATACTACTACTCAAACATTTTATGGATATCACATGAGGCAAGTTTGTTAAACATGCACCCAATATATCAGAAATCATCACTGTCAAAACTTCAAACAGCTTCTCACTAGCATTTTGGCCCCTTACAACATCTTGATTCAACAGAAGAATGGTTTTGGTTATTCTGTACATTGCATTAGAAGCCAACACTTTTGTAGGCCATGCTGAAGGACTTACCTTAATACATATGTGATTATATTTTTCTTTATATTTCTCATACCTTGTTTTTGCACAATCGGCTAGCGACTCAAGTGTTTCTTTGAGGCTCTTGTTTTCAAGAGAGAGTTTATAAAGATCAACGTCGAGCCACTTTTCATAGAGATCGGCTCCGAGCCAAACAATTTCAGCTGCTTTCCTAACTTTAATCAATTTTCCATCTTTATCAATGTTGTTTTCTATGAACTTCACATAGGGTAGCCCTTCATTTAGAGTACTAATCAAATTTTTCACCAAACACTTTTCAATATTTGGCAAAGCAACTGCGATGCTTGCTAGTGTAACAATAGGAAGGGACCAACTATATGGAGGAGGTTCTACACCATGCAAAGGTAGAATTTGATCGCAATCGAATTCTGCAACTCCTTTAAATCCCTGCGAAATCGAACATTTTTTCTCCAATAAATCCATAACAAGTTTTGGCTGCTGTTTTTCACCTTGTTGAACCCAATGAAGAGTTGCATCCCAATTTTCTTTCATCATCACCTCAACTAACTCTTCCTCGCCTTCGAGATGCAGAATAAACTGTCGTAGATCCTGCTTTGTGCCTGATCCTAAACTCGAAGTACTAGAACCGAATTTCATTGTCCAAGTCCTAAAATACTCACAGAATCCCAAAATCCAATACATGGGAAAAATTGAAACATATTGTGCAGCTTTACACAATATAACTATCACAATCTGTAGTCTAATACAGAAACACAACAGAATCAGTTTTACATCATGAGCCAACTTCCTAAACCACCGATTACGAATCCGAAAACTAATCGGACTGTCTCGAACCAACACTAACGTATCAGTCCAATAACTTTCCACTTGAAAAACTCTCTTGGTATTCCTTTTTCTCACATTTGGACACCTATATTTAACAGCAGAAAACCATCTTAAAGCCGGCGCAATAGTACCAACACCAACAGCACCAACTTGAACTATAAGAATCAAGATTGTAGACCACTTATAATCACATTCACCGGTACAAAATTTAACCGACCAAGGCATGAAATAAGATCGAAGCATCGCTTCCAATAAAGTCAAAGTACTCAAAACACAGAAAGCACCAGAAGCAGAACATGAAACTGACCTTCCAAGTAGAAATTGAGGACTACTAGTATGAGCCATCATCCAAAATTTCATCAATTCATCTCTTAATTTATCAGTAACATTGCTAAATTCTTGCTCCTTTTGCTTCGAAATTTCTCTCATAACTTCTTCATTCATCTGATACTTCCACTCCATGTAACGTTTTATCTTTGGTAAACACAAAGCAGAAGAAGTCATAATCATCAACAAAACAATCATAAGAAACATAATAACACCATGTTCAACCCAAAACTCATAAATAACACCAGTTACAAACTGAATACAAATATTAACAATCATTGTAATAACTAAAATAGCCATAGCCATAACATTCAACATGGTTTCATTGTTCTGTGTGACACCAAGAGAAGGCATAGAATTAGCCATGATTGTGCAGATTATAGCACTACTTGCAAGTTTAGCTAGCTGATCATGACGGTGAGGCATAGGAGTGTTAAGATCAACAGAAAGTTTAACGGTAACGGCGATTATGGTTAAGGAAGTTGCATTAAGACAAAAATATTTGCTAGGGAACCATAGTTTTCGAGCTTTGAAACCTTTGATGAGATCTGCAGACATTGAAATGAGACAAAGAAGTGATGCTGTTGCTATGTAGATTCCTATCCATGGCATAGGTTTGCTGAATTCTGTGTCATCTAAGTTTCCTTCACTGTTGCACATGTTTTTTGCCATCTTCATTCTTTACTGATTCTGCTTCTAAGGTCTTCCTTTCTAATTCAACCAATGTTGTTTTGGGTTGATTTAGGAAAATGTTTTGTTTCCACTTTTACAGCCACATGTTCTGTATTCCAAGTTATATGGACTAAAAAATAACCCACATCTCTTCAAAAAAATAAAATATAACCCACATGAGTTGGCCCCGTTGAGACCTTGAAATGTGTCTCTCTCAACGGCTCAGGATCAAACTTGTCACTTTCTATGTTGAGTCAGTCTATATAGGAAAAAACTCAGACGGTGGAATTGATTAGTCGGTCTTTGAGTTCGCATACCGAGTCTTTAAAAAATGAAAAAATATAAATAAGGACTAATAAATAATGGTCGCATATGGTAAAAGATTGCAAAAACATTTAATATATTGGGGTGGGAATTTTAATCTATAATTTCTTATTTTTAAATTATTATTTTTTGCATTAGCTATTTGGTTTGCAGGAGAAGTAGGCACCGATAATACATAATTTGATCACAAGATTAGAAAAATCTAACTAAGAATTATTTCCGCCAGAAATCGAACTCGAATTTTCTCGAACGATCTATCCTAGAAAAGGCTCGTTGACTACTTGAATTCAATGTCTTGACGTTTATTTTTTTTAATATTTAGTATATGAGTTTTATCACTAATTTTATAATACTGGAAAAACAGCAGTAATAATCATATTCCTTTTTCTTTTTGGTCAAGTAATAATCATATTTCTATAGAGAATTATTGAGGGATTATACTGTGAATTATTGATGGATGATGTTTTAGACGGTGATTTTGTTTTTTATAATGGATTGTTGTTGAAAATTGTTAAGATGAAATTGTAAATACAATGAATGTGGTAAAGAATTAAGGAGAAGAAACGTCAAATATTAGGTGATGCATTGATGAAGGAGTGTGTGACGTACGGCGAAATATATTATTCAACTCGAGCTTGTATTTAGTTTTCATCTTTCTTTTTTTTTTTTTTTTTTTAATCAAAAGGAAGGTGGTAGTAAAGTACTAACCACCCCAAAATGCATTAGATAATAAGGAGAGAATACAAAGACAAATGGAGGGGGCCAAACCAAACTCCATTAAGACAAGCAATATCGAAAGCTAGGAATTCCTAGCTTATTATTATTAATGCTACTACAAAGAAACAAAGGGGGTTGGTGCCAATAAGTAATAAAGGTGAGACTCAAACCATGATTAGCCAAAAGATCCGCCACTTGATTGCCTTCTCTATATATGTGGGTAACCATGAAGTTCATTTGCTTGATCAAAGACAAAGTGTTTCTCCAGCGATTCCTTATCCTCCAAGAAATCAATGTTGCAGGATTAGAAAAGGCAGTCACAACTAAGGAAGAGTCTGTTTCCAACCATAGATTGCGCCAATTATGATGAAAGGCAACCTCAATAGCTCTCATTGCTCCACATAACTCTGCAAAAAAAGATGAAGCAATACCAAGGGGTTCTGCAAAGGCATGAATGAAATCTGCAGCATTATTCCTGAATATACCTCCACACGAAGCATTACCCGGATTCCCATTTGACGCCCCATCTATATTACACTTAGTCCAATTCAAGAGAGGTGGTTGCCAAAGAACCTCCTTGATAATTGGAACTTTTGGATGGTGTATGGAAATTCGAAACAGTTTCAAAAAAGAAAAATCCCTTATAGAGTTTGAGGAGACTTTCTTAGTGTTATTACCTGTCAAATAAGTGCTAGAAATAATCAAAGAGATGGCAGATCTCCAGGATACCAAGTGATCATGAAATCGTGCTTGATTCCTTACAAACCATAGAGTATTCAACAAGTTGATGACAGCAGCGTTTATAGTAATTTTACTCTGAGGGGACCAGTGCTCGCATAGTTTCCACATATCTTCCATGACTGAAAATTGGATGGTAATGTTCAAACACCCTGCAAGCCACGACCACAATGTTACAGCGAATTCACATTGAAAGAAGAGGTGAATGCTGGATTCAGGATGCTTATTACACAAACTGCACATTGAAGTAATAGAGCATCCTCGAAGCATCAAGTTTTCGTCGGTTGGCATTTTATTGTGCATAAGACGCAAAACCATAAGAGACTTTGAAGGAGGTATATCCTGGCTCCAAACACATTTGGTCCAATATAAATCCTGTAGAGGAGGCATTATGAAATTATAAGCTTCCTTTAGAGACAAGTTGCCCGTGTCAGAATGTTTCCAAAGCAAAGAATCATGACTTGGTTCCAAAGGAATGATAGCTTGGTGCACAAGAGAAACAAGATTGGGAAACTCCAATTGTAGTTGTGAGGGAATATTCCAACCACCATTAGTGATGTAGTCACTAACAGTAGAGGTAAGTTGCTGCTTAATATGGGAAGGGATGTTGTAATAATCAGATAGAACCACTCCACACCAGTTTGCATTCCAAAAGTTGATCTCACCATTACCAAGCAACCAGATCGAGTTGTCAAGGATTACCGCATACTCCTCTTTGATGCTGCTCCAAATTGATGAGAAGATATGGTAATGAATAGGTCTATTTTTTCTGATCACTCTATCCCTTAGAAGCTTGGCCCAAGAAGATTGAGAATTGATAAAGTTCCAGCAAAGTTTCAAATTAGAGGCTTTATTCAAGCGAGTCAAAGATCTCAGATTCAAGCCTCCTTGAGATAATGGCCGACAAATTTTCTTCCAAGCTATGGTAACCAATTTCCTCTTATCAACATCTCCACTCCAGATAAAATTTCTGATGCTTTTCTCTAAATCTTTAAGTAATGATACAGGCCAAGAATATAGAGAAATACTGTAAATGAGCATGCTGTGAATGACAGATCTAACCAATTCCACCCGTCCTGCAATGGAGAGCAAAGAAGCCTTCCAAGAAGCTAGCTTTAACTTAACTTTGTCAGCAAGTGGTTGAAAATAGCAAGCCTTAGGTTTACCTTTAAAAATTGGCACCCCTAAGTAAGAGAAAGGAAGAGTGCCAACATTAAAGTTTAAGACCTGTACAATTAAATTCAATCTTCTAGGAGAAATAGAACCTGAATAAACTGTGGATTTTGAGGTACTAATAACCTGCCCAGACTCCAAAGCATAAGTATCAAATAAATCAACCAAGGCTTTTAGGCCAGCAACATTACCTTTACAATAGATCATAAGGTCATCTGCATAGAAGCAATGAGATGGAACAGAAAAGTTTCTCGTGCCTTTAATGAGATTAAGCTTGCCTTCAGACACAAGTTTAGAAATGCTCCTACTGAGAACATCCTCAGCCAGACAGAAAAGAAGAGGTGAAAGTGGATCTCCCTGCCTGACACCTCTACTACAGTTGAAATAACCATGTGATTTACCATTAATGGAAATGGAGAGAAAAGCAGATTGAAGAATGACATGAATCCAATTACAGAAAGTATCATTGAAACCAAAGGTCTTTAAAACTTTAAGAAGAAAAGCCCAGTCTAAAGTGTCAAAGGCTTTGGTGATGTCTATTTTAAGAGCTACATTTCCCCCATGAGCCTTATTGTGAAGAAGATTGGCAGCCTCAGAAGCGATGCACAGGCAGTCTTTAATATCTCTATCTTTTATGAAACCTTTTTGCTCATCCGAGACAAGATTAGGAAGAATTGAGGCTAATCTGTCAGCAATAATTTTGGTGATGATCTTGAATTTGAAATTTGCCATAGCAATTGGCCTATATTGAGTAATAGAAGAGGCATCAGGAGACTTGGGAATCAAGGCAATAATATTAGAATTAAAGCCTGGTAAAATCCAACCAGAAGAGAAGAATTCCAAAACAGCATTCACTACATCCACTTTGACAATATCCCAATAATGTTGAAAGAAGAAAGCACCAAATCCATCAGGTCCAGGAGCACCATCTTTGTTTAAAGCAAAGACTGCAGCTTTGATTTCATCATGAGAAGGCATCATTGTCATGATTGAGTTAATCTCTGGAGTGACAAGATTGGGAATAACATCCTCAGCTAGCAAAGAGTCCTGCAAAACAATGTTAGTACAAAATAAATTTTTATAATAATTTATCACATGTTCAGCAATCTCATCCTGACCAGTAATCACATGTTCACCATCATGTAAGGATGTAATGGATTTGGCTGAGGCTTTGATTTTGGCTAGTCTATGGAAGTATTTGGTGTTCCTATCCCCCTCCAAATGCCAACTCACTTTGGCTTTTTCTTTCCAGAAAACCTCCTGCTTGGTTAAGGCATCTTCAAAAAGGTTAGTGGCAATTTTTTCTTCATTCATGAGATCATAAGAATAGCCATTTTGCTGAATATGTTGTTGAATCTGTTGGAGTTTAGCTTCAGCAGTAATGACATTATCGTGGACATTACCAAAACAAGACTTATTCCACACCTTAAGCTTTGTTTTTAGCATTTTCAATTTTTGGGTTAAAATATACATCGGACAACCTACCACCATAGAGCTCCAACAATCAGAGACAATTTTTCCACATTCATCATGCAAGGACCACATTCGTTGGAATTTAAAGTGAGAAGCAATAAAGAAGTAACTTGCCAGTCAAGCAACAGTGGGAAATGATCAGAGCTTACCCTAGGGAGGGCAGTAACAGAAGATGAGCAACAAGAATCCAGCCAAGCTTGATTACATATAGCCCTATCCAGTCTTTTTTCAGTGTATCTAGTACCCCTACGACCATTATTCCAAGTAAATTCAGCTCCTCTTGTGTGAAGGTGAATAAGATTAGAATTATCAGTCCATTGTTGGAAATCCTCAATAGGTAACCTAGCAGGAGAAAAGCTACCACGATATTCATGAGCCCCTAAAATCACATTGAAGTCACCCATAAAACACCAAGGAAGATCATGCTGAGATTGTAAAAGATTCAGATCATTCCATAAATTTCTTCTGGTAAGGTAATTAGTGGAAGCATAGATAGCAGAAATGGCAAAGGTTTTATCATGGTCGGTGATGGTAAAGGAAACATGTTGATCAGTTGAGGCTATAATGGTTGGGTTAAGGGAAATTTTGCACAAGCACCAAAGGTTAGGCAAGAGGTTATGTCTAGAATTAAGGGCAAAGACTTTGAGATTCAAAGTTAGCAACCATCTTCTAGGAAGATCGTGAATATTCATCCAGGGTTCAGACAGAAGAATAACATCAGGATTGTGTTGAGATACAATATTTTTCAAAGCTAATCTTGTGGGGGAGTTAGCAAATCCCCTTGTGTTCCAATAGATGCACTTCATCTAAAAGGCTTAGTGGCAACCTTGGACCTGGTAGCATAAGAATCTTTACTTGAATGCTTCAATTTTTTCTGAATTTTTTTCTGATTTTTTGATAGATGAAGTTGGAATCCATCAGCTGTGATGCCCTCCATTTGATCTGTCTCATGCAAAGCTTCATGTGCTTCCTCCTCAGCCTCAGTCATGTTAGCCCAAGATTCTTTGAGAAATGCCATATCTTTTAAAACTCTGTCTGGTGGTTGACTAGAAGCACCAGCCACATGGTGGATAGCCAGGCTAGTATCCTGCAAAGCAAGGTCAGGCATAGAAGCCACGACAATAGCTTGTTGATTATTATCTTCATCAGCTTGAGAGTCCTTCACCAAGGAGTCTTGTGAGCATGAATCACAATTACTTACCGAGTCAGAGTTATTATTCAGTTCCTGCTCCAACAAAGCATCCTGCTTGCGCTGAACTGCCCTAGGACTCAACGGGGTTAAAACCGGCTCCAATTGTCTATTCTCCATTTGGGGGAGAATTAGCTCATTGTTTGCAGGTGTTGCATTGTCTCCATTGTCTACCATATTAACCTGGGGTGATCTCGCACTAGACTCCTCCACGTGAATAACTTCATTGTCTTTGCTATTCTGCTTGCTTACTTCTTGGTGAATCACAACAGGCAAGGTATCATGTTGGACCGTACCCCTTGTAACAGGAACAAAAGTTTGCTTTGGTACACTGGGAGCTTTCTTTTTTATGAGAGTATCCTTATCTTTCATCACATCTGTCTCTTTATTCCATTTTTTGCATTGATCAAAGTTATGACCAATCATTTTGCAACCATGACAGAAATTTGGAATGTATTCATATTCCAATTCAACAAAGAAAGCATACCCTTTCCTTTCTACCAGAAGCTTGTATCTCAAGGGTTGTAAAAGATCTATATCAACCAAAACCCTAGCAAACTGTCCAAAAGTTCTCTCATGCATGGGCTTAGCCGTGACTGAATCAATGCAAATAGGTGTTCCTAGACTCCCAGCAATCGTAAAAAGAATGTTTTTGTGCCAGTATTCCTGTGATAATCCAAAAATTTTAACCCAAACTTGCGCAGAAGTATTTTGTTGCAATTTAGGGTTGAAATCTTTGGTCCAAGCAAAAAGCTTCAACAATCCAGGGTTCAAATTCCACGAAGGAACTGATCTAACCCTTTTCACATCCTCTAATGAAGAAAAAGTGAATTCAAAAAATCCCTTACCAAGTGAGATCACACCCCACCTTGATAAGTCTTTCCAAACCTGAGATAGCTTCATCTTTAAGGCAACGACAGAAAGAGGTGTGGAACCCTTTGGCCAAAAAATTCTCCCGTGTAAGTTGTGCTTGCATGCCTCTAGGCCAGCTTCATAGATCGATTCAGGGATTTCAATGGCAAGGCGATCGCCCTTAACGACCGGCTGTGGGAACTGTGAGAGGGGGATATCGCATAGGTTATTTAGGGCTTGAGCAAAGGTTCTTTGTGGTTTAGGTGGTTCGACGCTGGCGATTCTTGGGTCATTGGAAAGATCAAGGCATTTCCAAGGTATGTTGAAATTAGACATGGTGATCGGAGCAAGGGGAAGGAAACGGCGGTGAGGGTTAGGGTGCAAGAGGTTGATGGTGAACAGAAATTACGTGGTCGCCACTCTCTCTCTCTCTAGAAAAAACAACATCTTTCTTTCAGTTTTCATCTTTCAATTTTGTCATAATTGAGACGGAAATAATAATTTTATGAAGGAACAAAAAAAGAGGGTAGCATACTAGCTAGTGTTGCTCACTTGTTGCCTCTTAATTATTTTTAACATGCAAAGTTTGAGTAAATTAGTTCTAGTTAAAATTGAATTGAACATAAAATGATTTACGTTTAAATATCTTTATGTAAAAATGAGTAGAATTATAAATTTAAGTTTTAAAAAATAAGAGTCAATTTAGAATTAGAAACCACAATTTTTAACTCAAGTAATAAAATAAATTTTAGAGGTAAAATCAATTATATCTTAAGAAATCAAACATATTAAATTAATTTTACATCTCTATAATTAATTTTGACTTATCTAAAAGTGAAACCAAAGCATACATTTCATGTATTTATATGTTTACTTTTTTTGACGGTATGGTTTCAATCGCATTGTTTGGTTTATGGTTTCAAGTATCTGATATTCTTGCCCATAGAAAAATTGTAAATATATGTTTATGAGTTTGCTCTATTTATTATCAACTATCATGGGAAAAACCACCCTTGCATTAAACAATATTAATTTAATGTTAGACCGAAAAGTGTAGGTAACATGTAAGTTTTAATTCTGGAATTGAAAACAAACTAAGTATCTCACAACGATTCAACATCTATCACTAGCCAAAATTTAGCTTCGAAAGTTTTTGATGTGCAAACCGAGACAAAAGAAGCATATAAACTTTTTATTGAGAATATTATATATTCAAGAGTTTGGGAGAGAGAATATAATTTTTTTGTTTTGAACGCTACCAAAAGTACGTGATTCTGAAGTATTCACCAGAAGAATGGTTGGAGATTTGTCGGAAGGAGATTCTCCGGTCGATTTGTTTTTAAACAAAAAGATTTGTATTATATAGCATGGGGTGTAGATGATGATGATGATGATGATGATGATGATGATGGCGTTGTTAAGGAAGAAGGAGATGGAAAAAATGGTTTATTTTGAAACAACCTCCTGATTTTTTTTTTTCAAAATTTTATAATGAAATTCAGCGAAAAACTTCGGTTAGTAGCAAAAATTGCGCTTTTACTCAAACTCATGTTGATAAGAATAATAAGAAGAAAAATAGGAAATAGGTGGCTAAAAAAGGTGGTGAAAGTTAGTCAGCGATTCCGGCACCATCTGATTATTTTCCCAAGGTTGTTTGACGGTGATGCAGATGGTTCCGGAGTCTGCCCGTTCCAACAAATGTTAGATTTTATATTCAGAAATTATGTTCATGGCATACGCCCTAAATTGGAGTTGGTAAGACACCAACAAAATTGGGGTAATAGATCTAAAGAGCTCACTAAGGTATTTGAAATTAAAGATCTTTCCAGTATCACTCCAAAATAACATAATATATTACATGAATATTTAACTATTATTATGGAACACTGATTAATTAGTAAGTATCTGAATTTTCATGTATTTATATGCTTACTTTTTTGCTTATAAAAAAAACAATAAAAAGGGTATTAAACAATAAAAAACAATATTAAATCCACTATCATAGGAGGTTCTATTTATGATGTCTAACAATAAAAAAACAAACAAAAAAACAATATTAAATCCAAAATATCACCAAAGGGTATTAAACAATACTATTAAACAAACAAAACAAAAACCACCATTGCATAAAACAATATTAATTTAAGGTATTGGACAATATTAAACAAACAAAACAAAAGCCACCCTTGCATAAAACAATAGTATTAATTTAAGGTTAGACAGAAGAATATTAGGTAACAAATTTTAATTCTGGGATTGAGAACAAGCTAAGTATCTCACAGTGATTCCACATCTATCACTAGCCAAAATTTAGCTCCGGAAGTTTTTGATGTGCAAACCGACACAAAAGAAGCATATAAACTTTTTATTGAGAATATTATTTGTTAGTGTTTTCAACCTGATAGGTTGAGTGTATTTTAGGGTTGGCTTCATTTGTTAAAATAAGCCTTTGGACCAGATGTGGTGACTGATGTGCACACATGTGGTACCTGGACTGAATGCCCTAAAATGACGCGCTTTCATTATTTGCGTGTGATCTTTTGAAAAAGATTTGTTTTGAAACAAACACATCCACGCTAGCTTGCGCGCCAAGGAACGACCTGAAAGATTGAAAAAGATTCAGAAAAGATTTAAAAAGGCCGTTTTGTTACTAGAAGATTCAAAAAGATTTAAAACAAACATATCTTTTGTTAAAAGATTGAGTTTGTTACTTGAAGAATACGATGACCAGCTACCAGATCTCGTTCTATATAAAGGAAGGCTGAAGACTTGTTTTATTCACCGAAATCAATATTCATAAATCTAGTCTTTAGGATTTTGAGTCTTTGTCCCTTTGTTTCTTGTTTCCATTGAGACTTGAACTAGGGTTGTATTTAGCTCTTAAGCTTTTAAGCACAGAGTTGTTTTTTTCTTGGTTCTAATTTGAAACAAGATTTGAACTTTGAATCACTCAAAGCTTTGAAGCACGAGTTGGTTCTTTAGGTTAGGAGTGCGTCTCCATCATTGAGTTTGTAAAAATCCTTGTGAGGAGCAAGGTCCTTGTGAGGAGCAAGGTAAAGTCCTTGTGAGGAGCAAGGCAAGTTAAAATCCTTGTGAGGAGCAAGGTCCATGTGAGGAGCAAGGTAGGATAGCTAGGAAGTGACCAGAGGTTGTCATATCTTGTGAGGAGCAAGGTAGAATTAGCACGAGTAGTGTCTAAGTGATAAGTTGTAAACTAGGGACTGTTTAGCTTTGAATTGGAATTATCATAGTGGATTCATTCCTGGATTGGTATCCCCTAGAGTAGGTTGCGAGTTGCGCTGAACTGGGTTAACAAACTCATTGTGTTATTTATCATCTGCACTTTATTTTCCTTGTTCATCAAGTCACTGACATTTCTATGATGTTGGCACATTAGGCACCACATCGTACATCATAACCCTAACGTGCACCACATCACGCTGCACATCTGTGACTTGCTACCGGAATTTCAATTGGCATCAGAGTAGGCACCCTGTTCTGTTTTAGGGTGAGCTCCAGAGAAGATACTTTCTGGAACCATGGACAAGGACGAGACTTTGGTCTGCAAACTATCTCTTCTGGATGGCACAAACTATGACTATTGGAAGTCACGCATGACTGCCTTCCTAAAATCTCTTGATAATAGAACTTGGAAAGCAGTGCTTAGAGGTTGGGAACACCCCAAAGTCAAGGATGCTAATGGAGTTGATACTGAAGAGCTCAAACCAGAAGAAGATTGGACTCCAGCAGAAGATACACTTGCTCTTGGCAATAATAAAGCTTTAAATGCCCTATTCAATGGAGTGGACAAGAACATGTTCAGACTCATTAAACAATGTACTGTTGCCAAAGATGCTTGGGAGATACTCAAGACAACCCATGAAGGGACCTCCAAGGTAAAAAGTTCAAGACTTCAACTTCTCTACTCAAAATTTGAGAATCTCAGAATGAAGGAGGAAGAGACTATTTATGACTTTCACATGAATGTTCTTGACCTAGCAAACTCCTTTGATTCCTTGGGAGAAAGGCTATCTGATGAGAAGTTGGTAAGGAAAATTCTTAGATCTTTACCAAAGAGGTTTGACATGAAGGTCACAGCTATTGAAGAAGCTCAAGACATTGCTAGGATGAAAGTTGAAGAACTTGTTGGCTCTCTTCAAACCTTTGAGATGAACTTCAGTGATAAAATTGAGAAGAAAGGGAAAAGCATAGCCTTTACCTCCAACACTGATAATGAGGAAGTTGATGAAGAAGACCTCTCAAAAGATATAGTGTTGCTTGGAAGACAATTTAACAAAATCTTGAATAGCGTGGATAGAAGACCAAGGAGGAATGTGCAGCACATCCTACCTGACATCAGCAAACAAGGAAACATTTCAGCAAAAACTGAAACTGATGACGAAAGTGTTCAATGCTATGAATGTGAAGGTTATGGTCACATTAAAACTGAATTTGCTACATATCTGAAGAAGCAGAAGAAGGGTTTAGCAGTGACTTGGTATGATGAAGATATCTCTGACAATGAGTTAGAAGGTGTAGCTGCAAATCATGTGAGTGCCATGACTAGTGTGTGTGATTCTGATAATGACTCATGTGATGAAGATCTCACTTATAAGGAACTAGCCTCAGCATACAAAGAGTTGTGCATCAGAAGTGAGAAAATATGTAGAACAAATGTAGAGCAAAATATTGCCATTAATCAACTCAAGTCAGAAAAATCAACAGCTGAAGAACAAAAGGCTATCATTGATCAACTCAAAATGGAAGAACAGAAGTTGCAAGCAAAAGTAACCAACCTTGAAGATGAAGTCAAGCAAGTAACTTCTAATTTAGAAATCATGACCAAGTCTGTTAGGATGCTTGGCACAGGAACAAAGAAGCTTAATGAGATTCTCAGCATCAGAAATCATGCTAATGATCCAACTGGAGTAGGGTGTGAGGTAATTTATAACAATGAAACCCTGGAATCAAACTTTGTTCCTGCTCAAAACAGATCTGACCTCAAGATGTTGCCACATCCTGCACCACATCAGAAACCTGTGAACAAAAGAAGATCCACTTCTTTGAAGTGTCACTATTGTGGTAAGTATGGCCATATCAAATCCTTCGGCTATAAGCTCTATGGTTATCCAAAGAAGAAGCCTCAACCTAGAGCATATCATAGAATGGCCAGAACCAAGAAAGAGTGGAAGCCAAAAGCCAAAGTAGCTGCCCACATAGCTCATACATCCTTCAGAACCTCATCCAAAGAAGATTGGTACTTTGATAGTGGTTGTTCCAGACACATGACAGGTGAAGAAAGGTTTCTGGTAGACATTAAGTCATATACTTCAAGTTATGTGACCTTTGGTGATGGTGCTAAAGGACAAATCAAGGGAATTGGGAAACTAATCAACAATGGTTTGCCTGAGCTTGACAATGTTCTGCTTGTCAAAGGACTGAAAGCAAATTTAATCAGCATAAGCCAACTATGTGATCAAGGGATTAAAGTTGATTACTCAAAGGATGATTGTCTAGTCACTAATGACAAAGGTGAGTTACTAATGAAAGGAGCCAGATCAAAAGACAACTGCTACTTATGGGTTCCTCAAGAAACAACTCATTCTACCACATGTCTTATCAGTCAAGAAGATGAAGCAAGACTATGGCACCAAAGACGTGGGCATCTGCAACTAAAGGGAATGAAGAAACCTGTTTCTAAAGAAGCAATTAGAAGGCTACTGATGACTTATTTGCAAGTGTACAAAATCGTCACAAGTAATAAAGTAGTAAGTAAAATCGTCTCCACAGGGATTGTGTTTAACAATTCAATTAAAAAGAATTTAGGAATTTATAAAAGCAATAAAGTTTGGGGTTTTTGAGTTTGTTGGAATTAAAAGCATAAAAGAAACAATTAAAGATAAAGATTCAGATGAGAAGAATAGTTAGGTTGTTTCGAATCCCTTACCTTTTCCTACTTGTATTATATTTCACAATTCAAATTAAGTCTCGTTCATCACGACGGATTAACCCTTAAGTAGTAATAATCACTCCCGTGTCTTATTACCCTATTCATTATTAACAACTCCCTAATCCCTTAGGTGAGATTAGAAATTTTGAAAGCATTAAAGAACGTTAATTCAAAAGTCACAACTGCAAACTATGTATCCCTACAATAGCCGCAAATTACGTATCCCTACAATAACCCTGTTGAATAATTATCATCAATTCGAATACCAAAAGAATCTCCCGAAAACAATCGATATCTAGATCAATTTCACTAATACGTATACTAATGAAAAGCATTAAACATAGATGATAATTAAATAACTAATAAAGACTGAATTGCAATAATATAATAACCAATTACATGGATCAAGTAGTTCTAGGGAAGTTCATCTACTCAACCTAACCCAGAGGGGGTTTAGCTACTAATTTGCATAATTAAATTACAAGAATAAAATAATGCATAAAAGAAAACCTAACCTTAGAGCTCCTTCTCCTTTTCCTTTAGAGAGTAGTAGTTCTCTCTATTTCTGAATGAATAATTGTGAAGGAGAAGAGCTCTATTTATAGCTTTTTAGACTTGGGCTACAAGGTACATCGTGGTGCGATGGATCCCATCGTAGCACGATGGCCATTGGATTTTAGTTGCTTAATTTTTACGCTTACTTAGCCACCAAGTAATGCCATCGTACCACGATACATGTCATCGTGGTACAATGGACGGATTTAATTCAAAAATATAACTTGTGCTGTCTTGGCCAACAAGCAGCTCCATCGTACTGCGATGAATGCCATCGTACTGCAATGAGACTGCAAAATTACGATTTTGCTTCAACACGAAAGTTGTAGATTTTTGTCTTAGATTTCCAATGCATGGTCACGGACCTCATTCCGATACTCGTAGCTCAAGTTATCATCCGCAGACTGAAAGTTGCGCATTTTCTTCCTTTTAGCCTCTTTTCATGTATTTTCTTCAATTCTTGACTTCTTGGACAAGTAGCTTCACTTCTTTAGGTTTTTGCCTTGTAATTGGTCTAAAACTAATACTAAAATAATAATAATTAATACTAAAAATATCATATAAATTATTGTCATCACAACCCCAAACTTAAACAGTTGCTTGTCCTCAAGTAACATGCCTGCCAAGCAAAATCGTCAGTGAAACAACAAGCAGATATAGATGACAGAAATTTACAACCTTATGTATTTGTCAGCAATGGAACTACTGAACTTCACCTCAGCGATCATGCTCAGTCAACACTTGGGCTCAAGAGACGTCAATAGTAGCAAGTCAGACAAATGTTCACGAAGAGTCCATGTCCAACCTTTTCTCTCTCTCACATTTGTATTTTTCGCTCATAATTGAAAGGGTTATCTCTCAATCATCGTACAACCTGCCATTTTACCATAGGCTTGCAAGAACTCTAAGCAACCAGTCAAAATTCAATATACATGCATTATTGGAGGTCTTTTCAGGGTTATAACGTGGCTTGGGTCAAGGTAGGACATTTTTGGGAATAGTAGGTTAAACATTGGAGTTAAGATCTACTTTGTTGTTCCTTTTTGTGTACGCAACCTTATTCCTTAGGGTGCCTTTTTGTGTTGGTATCAAAGATTAAGAACCGAATGTGTCTTTGTATGGTTCTTTTCTATCACTATCTTTGCCCTTTGGCTCTTTTCTTTTTTCTTTTTCATTCATTTTTTTTAAGAGACTATTTTTTTAGGGATTTTTTTATGTTTCCCGTCTCTTTTTCATTTATTTTTTTCTTTTTTTTTTGTAGTGATAGTTCCCTGTATACCCACCCCAAACTTTAGATGTTGCTAGTTCCAAGAGCAACCCCAAACTTATTTTGTTTCCAAGACTGGAGAACTATTACCTTAACTCCAAAGAGGGTAATTTATTGTTTTTCTGGTCTATAGACTTGTAACGTGGTTTGTCACCGAAACAAAAGGGATAATTTTTTTTTTACGGCTCAAAATTGGCTAGCAAAGGATATAATATATAAAGGGTGGCCTGAAAAGGCTTTGGGTTATAACAAACAATTGCCTCAATGCATATAAATCAAATTAACCAGTCAGCAGAGAATTAGAGCAAGTTCTAGAAAATAAACAAGTGCACGGTACTCTCATAGTAGATCGAAAGAAATTGGTAATACCGTTTGAAAATATTTGGCTCAAATCCTCACTTGGCTTAGGTATCTGAAGATTGAACATTTATCTTGCGAACATTACCTTCGTCACTCGTCTCGTTGTCTCTCAAACTTCCGCGCTTCCTGAGCAATCACCTTTGGTGTTCTTTGTATAAAGGCGGGAAATTCAGATCATCCAAATCTAGTCGTTACGTCACTGGAACTCTGCCTATAACTTTTAACATGCACTAGATAATAAACATGCAAACAGTTATTGCATTTTTTAGTAAGCATAGGGGGCTGTCAGCAAATGACATAATTGGAATCTAAGAGTACATTTATTGAATTGAAATTGCAAAAATTTAAAATACTGAAAAATAACTTATCCTTGGGTTGCCTCCCAAGCAGCGCTTGTTTAGCGTCGCGAGCTTGACGCATCCTGCTAACTTCAGCTATCCCATAGGACCAAAGATACCCTTTTAGTCGGAATTTCACCTCCTTCGTAGGGTTTGAGTCTTTGACCATTAACCTTGAATGTTCTTGAAGCTCCTAAATCAGTTAGCTCCACTGCTCCATAAGCAGATACTTCCTTTACCACAAATGGACCAGACCATTTTGATTTCAGTTTTACCGTTGTGAACTTGAATCTGGAATCAAATAGTAACACCTTTTGCCCAGGATGAAACTTCTTTAACTTCAACTTTTTATCATGGAATCGCTTGGTCTTCTCCTTGTAAATCACTACATTCTCGTATGCTTGTAACCTCATTTCTTCCAACTCATTCAGCTTGAGTAACCTTTTTTCGCCGGCTAGTTTCTCATCAAAGTTCAGAAATTTTATTGCCCAAAAGGCCTTGTGCTCCAGCTCAACTGGCAAATGACAAGCTTTTCCATACACCAGTTGGTATGGTGATAAACCTAGATGGGTTTTGAATGCAGTCCTATACGCCCAGAGTGCGTCATCTAATTTCTTTGACCAGTCCTTTCTTGAGGTTGCAACTATTTTTTCTAAGATCTGTTTCAACTGACGATTTGACACCTCAACTTGCCCACAAGTTTGTGGATGATAAGGAGTAGACACCTTGTGTTTGACATTATACTTCGCTAAGACATTCTCCAAATATCTATTACAGAAGTGTGTCCCCCCATCACTGATTAAGACTCTGGGTACTCCGAACCTAGCAAAAATATTCTTCCGTAGAAAGTTAATAACAGTATGGGCATCATTAGCAACACAATCTATCGCTTCAACCCATTTAGTAACATAATCAACGCATACTAGAATGTAAAGATTAGAATAAGAAGAAGGAAAAGGTCCCATGAAGTCAATGCCACAACAATCGAACGGTTCGATTTCTAATATTCCTTTTTGTGGCATTTCATTCCGCATGGAAATATTACCTGTTCTTTGACATTTGTCGCACGTCCTTACAAAGTCATAACAGTCCTTAAACAAGGTAGGCCACCAGAAACCACATTGTAGGACTTTTGCAGCGGTTCTATCTCCACAATGGTGGCCTCCATAATCTGAGCTATGGCAATGCCATACTATGCTCCTTGCTTCTTCTCCTGAAACACACCTGCCCAGTAAACCATCACGACCCTCTTTAAACAGATAAAGGTCGTCCCATAAGTAGTACTTGGCGTCATTGAGGAATTTCTTCTTCTGTTGCCATGTATAATCTTCCGGAATTATTTTTCCGACTTTGAAATTGGCCATATCTGCAAACCATGGCCTTTCAGTAATTGCTAAAAGGTGTTCATCTGGAAACTCCTCCACAATATCTTTTTCTTTATCTGTTATAGAGGAGTTTTTCAGTCGAGATAAATGGTCAGCCACCACATTCTCTACACCTTTCTTGTCTTTAATCTCCAAGCCAAACTCCTGCAAAATTAAAATCCATCTAAGCAGTCGGGGCTTTGACTCGCCCTTGGTTAGTATATATTTTAATGCAGCATGATCAGTAAATACTATAACTTTGGAACCAACAAGATACGACCTAAACTTTTCCAGTGCAAAAATTATTGCTAGCAATTCTTTTTCAGTAGTTGCATAATTCACCTGATTTTCATTTAACACCTTGCTAGCATAGTAAATTGCATGGAAAATTTTATTATGGTGTTGGCCAAGAACTGCTCCAACCGCGTAATCACTTGCATCACACATTAGTTCAAAAGGTAAATTCCAATCAGGAGCAATGATTACGGGCGCAGTGACCAACTTTTCTTTTAAGATTTTAAAACAATTCAAGCAATCAGCATCAAAAGTGAAATGTGTATCTTTAACAAGCAAGTTGCAAAGGGGTTTAGAAATTTTGGAAAAATCTTTTATGAAACGGCGGTAGAAACCTGCATGTCCTAAAAAACTTCTCACCCCTTTAACATTTATGGGAGGTGGTAATTTAGAAATCACTTCGATTTTTGCTTGATCTACCTCAATGCCCTTCTTAGAGATTTTATGACCTAGAACTATACCTTCAGTGACCATAAAATGACATTTTTCCCAATTTAAAACAAGGTCTGTTTCAACACATCTTTTTAAAACAGCATCGAGATGATCAAGACAATTATCAAAGGTATTACCAAACACAGTAAAATCATCCATAAATACCTCCATACAACGTTCAATCATGTCAGAAAAGATAGAAAGCATGCACCTTTGAAAAGTAGCTGGGGCGTTGCATAGACCAAATGGCATCCTTCGATAAGCAAATGTTAGACTACTTGGCGATCACTTAGAGGGGGGTGAATAAGTGACTCTTTCTACACAATGAGTTTTTCAAAATATTTTCGAGTACGCGGAAGCCCATCGGATCGGTAGTCTACTTTGCACCCTTCGATCAAAGGAAAGGTAGTATAAGCCTTGGAGCGTTTAATGATAAATTGAATTAGGTTATGTATTACAATCAAATTACTAAGATAAACCACACAAGTTCCAACAATTCAAGTTATACACAATCACAATTCAAGACAAGTTCAATTGAATTTTGATGAACACTTACGATCACAAAATTCAATTGATCAATTAATGATAATTCGAAAAGTAAAGAGTGTAAGGAAAGAAGAACGCAAACAGTTGATTAGGGAGTTCCCGCAGCTTTCGTGTCGTCCTCGCGGTCGGCCGGGTACGTCTCCCCCCAAATCGTCAAACATTTGATTTGAGCGATTTTATTAAAAACGCTTTAGTGCACAATTTACAAAGACTCGAATAACCCTATATTGAATCTAATGCAAATTGAGCGATGCAACCTCAACACCTCGCGAAGCTTCGACCTCTGATTCCAACGTTCCAATCTTGCGCCGTCTTCGAACCGAAAACCCCCGCAACGAACGTCCAGCTGATTACCTCGCTTCCTCGATGTTGAACCTTCAAGATATCGCACAATCTTGAACCCTTGATGAGAACCCAAACCTCCAACGCAATTCAACCCGATCGCAATTCTGATTCACCGCGAATTGCACCGAACGTTATCCACCAAATCAACTAAGAACCCTTGATTGATCCCATACTCAATCTCAAATTGGAAGTGATTTGATAGAAGATGATGAACTTGTGTTGAATAAGTCTTTGATCCAAAATCTCTCTCAAATTTTGATCAAATGTGTTTTTCAGATGGATTCTCATCATTACAACAAAAACTCATATTGCTATTTATAGAGAAAATAGAATTGAGCAAATTTAGGCAAAACAGAACAGACTTGTATCGATACATATGAAGGTTTGTATCGATACAAACCCTTTGACCAGTGTTCAAATGTGAAATTTTGACCTATGTATCGATACAAACACGTGTGTGTATCGATACATACATCAGTTTCTTGAAATCTTGACTGATATGTATCGAAGCATGCAAGCATGATTCGATACATCATGCACTCTCTGGTTTTCTGAGAGATATAGGTGTGTATCGATACATGCAAGCATGATTCGATACACAAGAGACTCTCTGCCCCTGAGACACCAGTTTTGTATCGATACAAACGAAGTATGTATCGATACAAAATGCACAAAATCAGTCTGAAGTAGTTTCAGGACATTTGTATCGATACAAGTGATTATGTATCGATACAAAATACCTTAAAATCAATTTTTCAAAGTTTTTAAAAAATAGTTTTTCACTGTCAAGTCATTTCTAATGTTGCCAAAATATGTTCCACTCTATTTTCATGTGTTTTGACAATTATTAAAACAAGGGATTGAACTGGTGCACTTACAGCAAATACCCCATAAGGGCAGGTGAAAGCAGTCTTCTCTTGGTCGGCCGGGTCAACAGCTATTTGGTTATAACCTGAGTAACCATCTAGAAAACAATAATAAGCTTGGCCGGCCAATCTCTCCAGCATCTGGTCCATGAAGGGTAATGGGAAGTGATCTTTCCTTGTTGCCTGATTTAGCCTTCGGTAATCAACACACATTCGCCACCCAGTTGGTGTACGGGATGGGAGTAACTCGTTCTTCTCATTTTTTATGAATTGGGCTGACCCATGGACTGTCAGAGATGGGATAGATCATCCCCGCTCCAAGTAATTTGTTAACCTCCTTTTTTACTACTTCTTGCATAGATGGGTTTAGTCGTCGTTGGGGTTGGACGACTGGCTTGTATTCCTCTTCCAATTTAATCTTATGCATACAATAGGCTGGACTTATACCCTTCAGATCTGATATATTCCACCCGAGAGCCTCTTTGTTCCTTCTTAACACCTCCAGTAATTTCTCTTCCTCTGGTTGTGTGAGAGAATTACTAATGATGGCTAGTTGTGTCTTCATATCACCCAAAAATACATATTTCAAATGTGTCGGTAGTTCTTTCAACTCTAAAACATTAGGTGATGACACACCGTCAACAGCAGGGACGCTAGGCTCCAAAGTAAGAGACTCATATTGTCTTGGCCACCTGGCAATTTCACATATTTCTGGTTGGTGTACAATCTCCATTATTTCCATATCTTGTCTTATCTCTTCTTTTTCAATGGAATTGTCAATTACCTGATCAATTGCCATACTAGGTGACTCTAGTTTTGACTCCTCTTCAAGTATTTCATCAATGAAGTCAACTTTATAGCTTTGAAGATCTTCTTTCTTATGACGCATGGCTTCAAAAACATTGAAACTTACTTCCTCGTCGTTAACCCTCAATTTGATTTCACCTAATTCAAGATCAATTAGGGCACGACCGGTTGCCAAGAAAGGTCTTCCAAGAAGGAGTAGAACTTCAGAGTCTTCTTTTATATCCATAATCACAAAGTCAATTGGGAACAAAAGATCATTAACCTTCACTGGGACATCTTCAAGAACACCATAAGGGTAGGTTACAGAGTGGTCTGCAAGAGTGAGTGTCATCCTGGTAGTTTTTACTTCCCCATAACCAAGCCTTTTCATCATAGAAAGTGGCATCAAATTGATGCTAGCACCCAAGTCACAAAGGGCTCTTCCTACTGCTTGATTTCTTATAGAACAAGGAACAGTAAAACTCCCTGGATCCTTCAATTTGGGTGGAGGCTTGCGTTGGATGATAGCGCTGCATTCCTCTGTCAAAACGATATTTTCATCATCTCTTAACTTCCTTTTACCTGTCACGACCTCTTTCATAAATTTTGCATAACTAGGCATCTGTTCAAGTAAGTCGACCAAAGGAATGCTCACGTCAATGTTAGTTAGTATTTCTCTGAATTTCTTAAACCGACCCTCATCTTTGATTTTCCTTTTCTTTGAAATGGAATAAGGTAGTGTGTCATAAGGGTGACTTATCTGTTCACCTTTCTCACTATCAATCAGGAGTTGCTTATTAGACTTTCTGAAGATTGAATCTTTATCAATCAAAGGCTCTCCTTTTTCGACTTCTCCCTCAATAGTGTTATTCGCTCCACTCTCCTTTTTCTCTCCCTCAGATCTCTCACCCTCTTCTTCATTTTCAACTACACCCTCATTCTCACTTTTTTTGGGTTTTTGCTTTTTATCGCTTTTTGGCTTTTCAACTACTTCCACCACTCTATTCCGAAGTTCAATTGCTTTACAATTCTCCGCTGTTAATTCAGAGACTTGTGTGGTCAACTGTTGGATTTGTGTGTTTGATTTTTCGATTTGAGCTGCTAGGTTTTCATTTGACTGTTGTATCTGTTCCCCGAGACTTTTCGCAATTTGAGCTATGATTGACTCCAAATGCATCACCTGAGCTCTTTGACTTTCTTCCAATTGGGTTGCTTGTTGTTCTCTGGAGTCTCTTTCATCTAGGATTTTGCTTATTTGCTCCTGCTGCGAGTTTCGTTTCTCGTCATCAAGCTGGGAGTTAATTAGTTGATCTAGCAAGATTTCTTCATCTTCTTGATTTTTGTTATACTCATTCAAACACATATTTTCAATCAGCTCTTCAACTTCTGCAGGTGTTTTATTTTTCATCGATCCTCCGGCTGAAGCGTCCAGTAGCATTCTTTGTTGAATTGTCATGCTGTTAGTGAAAATCAGCATGAGCTCTGCAGAATTGATCTTGTGATTAGGGCATCTCCTCTTGAGTAGTTTGAACTTCTGATGGCTTTGATACAACGAGTCCCTCGGATGTTGCTTGAAACTTGTGATTGCAGCTTTTCTTTCTTGGAATTGTTCTTCAGTGAAAAATCTTTCCAAAAACCTGTCTTCTAATTCCTTCCAGGTTTGGAAAGTACCACTGGGCAAGCAGTACAACCAGTCTTTAGCTGCCCCGGCTAGTGAGTATACGAATAGACGCAACTGCTTTTGATCTTCTGTCACGTCATCCGGGACTTCTTGAAGTTCACATGTTTCATGGAAATGGCATAAGTGTTCCCAAGGGTCTTGAGAATCACTCCCATTGAACTGATCTCTTCTTAGATCTTTCAGAACAATGTTCTTTATGTCAAATTTGGCTGGGTTTGCTGATTGGAATCCTAGAGTTACCTGGTCCTTATCCGTTCTTTTGAAATATTCTCCCATAGTAACTTTTTGTTCCTGATTATTCCCTGCCATGTTTTTCTTACAAACACAGAAAATACCTTAGTAGCACTGTTAGTGTAAGAAAATATTTTATTATTATTATTATTATTATTATTATTATTATTATTATATTATTATTATTAGAGCATGTAGCCACAGACAATCAACTGGCTGACATTTTCACAAAGGCCTTGGATGCAAGTAAATTTGAGACATTGAGGGGCAAACTTGGTATTTGCCTTCTTGATGATCAATAGCAACTTGTGCTATAG
Source organism: Trifolium repens (assembly GCA_030408175.1). Taxonomy (NCBI): domain Eukaryota; kingdom Viridiplantae; phylum Streptophyta; class Magnoliopsida; order Fabales; family Fabaceae; genus Trifolium; species Trifolium repens. The sequence goes on from CP125851.1 coordinate 28,389,489, forward strand.
AAGATCCGGATGTAGAGCTCAATGTGGTCCACATTGGAGCCTCTGAGAAGAAGTGAAGAATCCTATCCAGAGCTGAAGATTACAAATTATGCTATCTGCAAGAGCATTACTGAAGGCAAGGTCAAAGAATGACCTTTTGGTATATCTGGTATAGGAAGAGTAGAATATGTGCAAAAGCAACTCAAAAGCATTTTAACTTGTAGCATAAGGCATGATCATAATCATAATCATAGAAATATGGATGATTCATCGTGCTTAGTCATAATCATAGAAATATGGATGACTTTTATGCTTAGGATCACAGTCATAGAAATATGGGTGATTCGAGTCACAGTCATAGCAATATGGGTGACTTAGTTACAGTCATAGAAATATGGGTAACTTTTACATGCTTAACTATGAATGCACATATAGCAACCATGGAAACCTTGATCACTCTGATTAAATACTTCTGCTACTACAAGGTTATGGATTGCTAGACTATATGGATTATGTGAAGACAATTACTGGTGAAGTTGAAGACTACTGAAGCATCTCTCTCTGAAGACCTTAATTATGTGTGGTGCTTAGAACATTTGTCTATAAATCCATCTACTCTGTAAATTGCACAATTACTGGCCCAGTACTTTTTGATTACTCTTTCTGATCTTAACTTTTTGTCAATATTATGGCTAAAAAGGGGGAGAAAAGATAAGTAGTATATCCAGGGGGAGTAAGACATAAGGTAGTGCAATATGTTTGCTCTGGTACATGATGTGATACCAGATGTGTGCACATCGTCGAAGACAAAATGTGCTTGTATTCTGCACATCTTTTGAAGACTTTAAAGACCAGACGAATGAAGACTGATCCTTTGAAGACTGCTGAAGACGGTGCATGAATTTAGGGGGAGTAAAGTATTTTACTGAAGCTGCTGAAGACACTTCCCCTCTTAACTGTGTGCATGATTCATCACCATGCCTCTGATGTTCTAATGATTCTCTCCAAAGTCTAGTTGGCTGATTCCAAAAGTTATTTTAGCCACAATTTGTCAAAGGGGGAGATTGTTAGTGTTTTCAACCTGATAGGTTGAGTGTATTTTAGGGTTGGCTTCATTTGTTAAAATAAGCCTTTGGACCAGATGTGGTGACTGATGTGCACACATGTGGTACCTGGACTGAATGCCCTAAAATGATGCGCTTTCATTATTTGCGTGTGATCTTTTGAAAAAGATTTGTTTTGAAACAAACACATCCATGCTAGCTTGCGCGCCAAGGAACGAGCTGAAAGATTGAAAAAGATCCAGAAAAGATTTAAAAAGGCCGTTTTGTTACTAGAAGATTCAAAAAGATTTAAAACAAACACATCGTTTGTTAAAAGATTGAGTTTGTTACTTGAAGAATACGATGGCCAGCTACCAGATCTCGTTCTATATAAAGGAAGGCTGAAGACTTGTTTTATTCACCGAAATCAATATTCATAAATCTAGTCTTTAGGATTTCGAGTCTTTGTCCCTTTGTTTCTTGTTTCCATTGAGACTTGAACTAGGGTTGTATTTAGCTCTTAAGCTTTTAAGCACAGAGCTGTTCTTTTCTTGGTTCTAATTTGAAACAAGATTTGAACTTTGAATCACTCAAAGCTTTGAAGCACGAGTTGGTTCTTTAGGTTAGGAGTGCGTCTCCATCATTGAGTTTGTAAAAATCCTTGTGAGGAGCAAGGTCCTTGTGAGGAGCAAGGTAAAGTCCTTGTGAGGAGCAAGGCAGGTTAAAATCCTTGTGAGGAGCAAAGTCCTTGTGAGGAGCAAGGTAGGATAGCTAGGAAGTGACCAGAGGTTGTCATATCTTGTGAGGAGCAAGGTAGAATTAGCACGGGTAGTGTCTAAGTGATAAGTTGTAAACTAGGGACTGTTTAGCTTTGAATTGGAACTATCATAGTGGATTCATTCCTGGATTGGTATCCCCCAGAGTAGGTTGCGAGTTGCGCTGAACTGGGTTAACAAACTCATTGTGTTATTTATCTTCTGCACTTTATTTACCTTGTTCATCAAGTCACTGACATTTCTATGATGTTGGCACATTAGGCACCACATCGTACATCATAACCCTAACGTGCACCACATCACGCTGCACATCTGTGACTTGCTACTGGAATTTCATTATTCAAGAGTTTGAGGAAGAGAATGGTAAATGTTTTGTTTCGAAGTTAAATTAGGCCACCCAAATTGGCACTAGTGGGAATCGAACCTGAAACTTAGGAGCAACTACCAAGTTCCAAGCCAAGACCTTAATAAGTTATTATTATTAATTATTATTTTTCTTTCTTACAGTAGAATTGTTTTTGCATTTGATTTATGTCTTGATTTTGATGGCAGGTTCCTTAATCGAGCTTGGTCCCCATGTGCGGGGTATGTAACGGCATCCAATTTCAAAATTTTGATATCATATAATAATAGTTATATATCGTCAATATTTATATATAAAATATTAAATATTTATCAATAAATTAATATGTAGACTATGCTATTTTCGTATGCAAGTTCCTTGCTATTTTTGATTGGGAGATTTTAGATTGTACTCTCTCTATTCTCCACCCGTTAAGAGGTGACCCTCATGTACATTTTGTCCAGCCAAGTGGTGTTATCAAGACTTTCAATGTATCTTCCATAAAATTAAGTTTGAAAACCAATTGTAACATGACAATGATGTTTTTGTGAGGGTATTGGAGCTAGCATGCAATATAGCAAGGGTGTACACCAATTGCACCACAAATGGTCTTGTGAGAAATTTGCATTTGGATTGATTGATTAGGCTAGGAAAGGATCAAAGAAGAAGGGAAATTGGCCATTTCGCATGAAAGTCAAACTTTTGAATCTGTCATATTTGACGGCAAGAGTTACCTATTGGTGGTGTGGCAGACTGGTAGTGCAGTTCAAATTCTTTGGAATGTCAAATAGCATGACCAGTGACCACGAAAGTGTTTGACATTATTGATCGGTTTATTCAAGAGACTTTTTATTTTTTGTTACAAAAACATGTTTATAGTATTTCATAGTAATAGTATTTCATAATAATGTGTTCAATATAATGAGATATATCAATCAAGATTTACAATCTAATTAAAAAATGTGGCAACATTTTTATAAGTTTATGAGCAATCTTTTCGTTTATCTTGTAACAAATCTAACACTATGATTTTTATATTGAAAAGGAAATAAGTCCTACAATTTTACTTGATATTATATAACTATTATTATGGGGCCTCAAGATTTAGGCATAATGTCGTTGCACACTCAACACATGCATTGTGTTTGAGCTTAGTGAAGACGATTTGATTTTAGCGAAAATATAATGTCAATTTTTGCTAAGTATAGTAGTATCCTATTGGCGAGGAACCAAAGTTAGAACATCAATATATATACTTGTTTTTTCCGGTTATAAATGCTAAAGAGAGTTTTAATGATCTTTAAACTCCCCCGCATAAAGAGAAGAGAGTGAATGAAAGGTAACTTGAGATAGTGGGGGAGTTGTGTACCAAAGTATTGGAAGAGGGGATTGAGATAGTTGGGCCGAGCCAAACATATTTATGACGTTATATAACCCCCAAACACGAGAAGTGTAAGAACAAAGTGCTTAAGATAATAAGATATTTACTTTTCGCACCCCCGATTTTCCTCCTTCACCCCCTGAAATGACCATAGTACCCCTCTCACCATCTAGAAAGCGAGCACTTTTCGCACTCTAAATAGCGAGTGTCAATATTGAGTTCGCATTCTAAAATGCGAGCTTTTTTTTCATGATTTTTTTCATTCTTGTGGGGTGTCGACGTCCAGTTTGAGTATAAAATATTGACACTCGCTACTTAGAGTACGAACTTGTTAGCCCATATTTTTACTAAGTTAAAATATGTTCTAAAGGCATGACTGAAAATAATAAATATAATTCCATTTAATCATTTTACTATCTTAAAAGTCATTAAAGAAGTTTGGTTTTCAGAGCCAATAAATTTAATGAATAATCATGCATGAACATATCATCAAATGTTCTATCTGGAGCATTAGTCTTGACGTTGTTTTCTTCAGGGTTCTTTCGACTTGGTCGAAATGTCTATAAGGTCGAAGCGTTCGCTGTGCAGAAGAAAAGTGTGGACTTAGCAAAATATTCAAGAGAAGCATTGCTATTTCGACTTCGATGGATACAACGGCTAAATCAAAGGATAAAGGAGAATTCAAATTCAAAATACGTGTCAAGACACGCGTCCTCTCTTTAGTTAACTTAAACGTTATTAGCAGTTAGGAATTAGTGTCTATAAATAGTTTAGTTCTGTGATCGAGCAAACGGTCACAATCATTATACAAAATCCTTACAAAACTCAAAGTACTCATGTCAACGCGAGAAACGAGTTCGAAAGGGAAAATGTATGCAATGTGTACCATTTACTTTTCTGTAAACATTTACCTTTGAATGCAAATTTACAGTTTCTTTCATTTTAATTCGAATTGTCTTTATTTCGACTCAATCTCCCTTTCTGTTTATTCCTTAGAATAAACATTCTTTATTGCAATTCAAGTTACATAAAAATCAATTATTTTGGAAATATAAACAAAAGCACTATGTTCCGAGATTTACTAGTTGATCTCTCTTGTAATAACTCAAACTAGCGTTGTTTACCAAATTTCACAGTAAACAAATTGGCACGCCCAGTGGGACTGTGTGCTTTACATTTAAATTTTCTTTAAAAATCTAGTGTAAATTAGTTTGTTCTGTATTCTAGTTTGTTTCCAGAAGTTTTGTATAGTGTATGCTTTTAAGAAACGGGAAGTCTCTCCCTGAAATGGTTAGACCACCACCCAGAAATACAAGACCAAATATGGAAAATCCAACTGGAAACAATAATAACAGTGGTTCGAATCCATCAACCACTTCGAATGTCTCAGAGGCCATAACCTCTCCTGTAATCAGTGAGGCTGTGACCAATGTGATAGGGGCAACGGTATCTGCCCCAACATCTTCTGTAATAAATGCCACAATGGCAATACAATCATCCACAGTGGCGCCTTTGACAACCACAGAACCCATTTTGACTTTGGTTCATAACATGGAGAATAATTTCTCCCCAAACCGGTCAAATATTAATGGGGGTGGTGCAAGTTCGTCCATGTTTCATTTGCCCTTTTCCCAATTCATGGGTCAAGGCGCTAACAGGAATTACCAATATGGTATGCCTACTACTATGATGCAGGGCTTACAAACGGGTTCCTCGTTATTTTCAGAGGCAGCACCAGGCGTGTTTGTCCCTAATAATCAAACAGTTTCTGGTTCTGCAACTCGAAACAATGTACCTGCATTGACTAATACTGCCTTGATGGCTACGAGGCAACAAATGGATGATAGTAATCATGATATGGTTAATATGTTAACACAACAGATTGGTACTGTGTTTAATCCTTTAATTCAAAATACTAACCAAAGTTACCAAGTATTAGCCACACAGATGGGAAGAATTGCTGATTTCTTTGGGGCTCCTCAAGTCCCTATTCAACAAGTTCCCCAAATTCAAAATGTAGTGCCTCTGCAAATTGCACAAACACCAAACAATGCCATGGTGCCTGCACAAATTAACTTGGCTAATCCTGTAAACCAAGCCCAACAACCTGCACCACTGGTCGAACCACAAGTGCAGCCTCAGGCACAACCACAGGTTTTGCCCCAAGTCGAACCAAATCCTGGAATTGTCTTGGTAAATAGGAACCAAAATGCTGACGACGTAGTTAGGAACGTCCAAAATAATAATTTTGCTGGACAAAATAACATAGCAAATTTGGTCGAAACCATCCTGGCACAAAATGGTCTAAATATAGGTATGCTTAGGCCTCATTTTGTCTCTGCCCTATCAGAATATGTGCTTCAAACAGAATTACCAAGGGGTTGGAAAATCCCAAAATTCACCAAATTTGCTGGTGATACTAGTGAATCAACTGTTGAACACATAACAAGATATTTGACTGAGGCAGGGGATTTAGCAAACAATGAGAATTTAAGGATGAAATATTTTCCAAATTCTCTAACGAAAAATGCTTTCACATGGTTTACTACTCTTCCCCCACATTCAATTTTCAATTGGACTCAGTTGGAGAGGGTTTTCCATGAACAATTCTACACGGGACAATCTAAAATAAGTCTCAAAGAATTGGCAAGTGTTAGGCGCAAAACTCCTGAGTTTGTGGATGACTATTTGAATAGATTCCGTTTGCTTAAGGCTAGATGCTTTACTCAGGTGCCTGAACATGAATTGGTCGAAATGGCTGCTGGTGGCCTAGATTATTCGATCAGAAAGAAATTAGATACTCAACATCTAAGAGATATGGCCCAATTGGCTGATAGGGTTCGACAGGTCGAACGCTTGAAAGCAGAAAAGGCTAGAAATTCTAAGTATCATAAGAAAGAGAAGGTTGCTTATGTCGAAACCCATGACAGTGACCAAGAGTATGATATCTCTTATGAGGATGTTGAACAAGGGGAAATAGACTTGGCAGAATTAAAATCTGGTCCCCCTTATATTTGCAAACTTTTGAAACCTTCAAATGGAAAAAATCCTGTTGAACCAAAAAATGATAAATATGTGTCAAAGACTTACACTTTTGATATAACAAAATGTGATGAGATTTTTGATTTATTGGTTACTGATGGCCAAATTGTGGTTCCTAAGGGTGTCAAAATACCCCCATTAGATATGAGAAAGAAAAGAGGTTATTGTAAATATCATAATTTTCTTGGACACAGAACCTCACAATGTGTACTTTTCAGGGACTTGGTCCAAAAGGCTTTGAATGAGGGAAGACTCAAGTTTGGTGAAAAGCCCAAGGCCAAGAAGATTGATGCTGAACCTTTGCAGAATGCTGACACACTCTATGCTGAACCACAGGAGATCATGATGGTCGAAGCCATGGAGGTCACAGAAATGCAAACAGAAGAAATCCCTGAAAAGGAGTATTTCGAGAAAATGAAAGTGGTTTATCCTCGTGCTGAAGAGGATCTAATTGACTTTTTGAACAGGTGCAAACTGGAGAACAAAGGTGTTATGCTTTGTGTCCGTTGCAGTGCTGTTTGTGATAAGGAGGCTACTGAAGGCCTTAAAAGGTTTCAACTTGCGACAAATAAGCACGGGGCAAACCCAAAACAGTACCAAGATAAAGGAAAAGGGATCCTGACTCGACCAAACAACCCTGTCAAAACTGGTCGAAGCCCAACTTTTCGACCTCCTAGTTCGATCCCCCAGGGGCGCTGGATTCACCAGGGAATGATGAGATTCAACAAAGGGGCAATGGAAGTTGGTGGCTCCAGTGGTACCAAACCAAACTACTCAGAGGATGCTAACAAGTATTCATATAAAAATAACTACAAAGGAAAGCATCCAATGACTAGGACACAATGGCGTAGGTTCCAACGCCAGAAAAAATTGGCTGCAGCAAATGCTCATCCAAGCAAATACAAAGAAGTGGCTAGAAGGCCAGCAAAAGAAAGAATCCTTCCCCCAATAGATGAAAACAAAATGGAGGATAATGATTTGCTGGATTCTGAGCCAGATTTCGATGTCATATGTGTGGTTTCTATATTGCCATCAGAATATGATGTCCAATCTGAAGTAACTGAGCTCGAAACTGATTTCGACCAGTTAAAAATGGCTGATCCAAAGCCAATGTGCTATAATATCATGAATAATGGTTGTATCGAAGAGCAACAAGCTACATTCGAAAAGCCAGATTTAGGCATGAAAAACCATCTCAAACCTCTCTTCATCAGAGCAAAAGTTGAGGGGGTTGGGGTTAACAAAGTGCTAATTGATGGAGGTGATGCTGTTAACTTGATGCCTCTATCTATGTTGCCCAAAATTGGCAAATATGACTGTGATTTGTCAGCCCATAACATTGTTGTGTCAAATTATGAAGGCAAGACAGGATACTCTAGGGGGGCAATTCAAGTAGATGTTGCTGTAGGCAGCATAGTTCGACCTACCTTGTTCTTGGTGGTTGAATCCAAAGTAAACTTCAACTTACTGTTAGGAAGGGAGTGGATCCATGGAGTGGGTTCTATCCCATCTACCCTTCATCAGAAGTTAATACTTTGGAGAGAGGATGGTTGCGTCGAGAACATCGAAGCTGACCAAAGTTTCTATATGTCAGAGGTGGATACCATTTCAAAACAAACCTTTGACAAAAACTTGGCAAATATTTCGCCATGCTATGACAGGGAAAACGCTTTCGAGCCTTCTGATAACGTTATACACTCTGTCAAACTCCACCCAACCCATGGTTTCATATGGGAAAGAGAGGAAATAGATGCTGCTTCCTCAGAAGATGGAGTAATACCACCAACTGGGTGGAATATCTACGAAGACTACTATGACTGAGTCCAATGTTTGGGCCAGGATTACGGCTTATATGGCCGAAACCAAACTAAATACGGCTTTGGAAGTTGATGTTCAACAAAATATGGTTGTAGAAGCCAAAGTCGAAAAGGATGGCGGTCTTGTGCCACAAATTCAAAGGCTTGATTGCATTTATGATGATGAGCCCTTAGGGTTCGAAAGAGATCCGTTAAATGAAACTCCAAAAATGCAAGCACAAGACCCTTTGGAAGAAATAGACATTGGAGATGGCTCATTGAAAAGGCCAACTTATATTAGCGCTAACATCACTCCTAATCTAAAGGAAAAATTGGTGCTACTTCTTAAAGAATTTAGTGATTGTTTTGCTTGGGACTATAATGAAATGCCTGGACTAAATAGGGAAATGGTCGAACTAAGACTACCAATCAAGGCAGGAAAGAAACCAGTGAAACAATTGCCAAGGAGGTTTGCACCAGAAATTATGTCCAAGATCAAGGAAGAGATCGAAAGGCTGCTGAGGAGTAAATTCATCAGAACTGCCAGGTATGTTGAATGGCTAGCAAATATAGTTCCTGTTATTAAAAAGAATGGTACACTTAGAGTATGCACAGATTTTAGGGACTTAAACAATGCTACACCTAAAGATGAATATGCCATGCCTGTAGCAGAAATGTTAGATGGTTATTCTGGTTATAACCAGATATTCATTGCTGAAGAGGATGTATCTAAAACAGCATTTAGATGCCTTGGTGCTTTAGGTACTTACGAATGGGTTGTTATGCCTTTTGGGTTAAAAAATGCTGGTGCCACTTATCAAAGGGTTAAAAATTCTATGTTTCATGATTTTATAGATACATTCATGCAAGTTTATATTGATGATATCATCATTAAATCCTCTTCTGAAGATAGCCATTTGCTGTATCTTAGGCAATCTTTTGAAAGAATGAGGAAACATGGATTAAAAATGAATCCATTAAAGTGTGCTTTTTGTGTGCATGCAAGAGATTTCTTTGGTTTTGTGGTGCATAAAAAAGGCATCGAAATAAACCAAAACAAGACAAAGGCCATTTTAGAGACAAAGCCTCCTTCGACCAAGAAACAACTTCAATCTCTGTTAGGAAAAATTAACTTTCTGAGAAGATTCATTTCGAATCTAAGTGGAAAAGCCCAAGCTTTCTCACCACTACTTCGACTCAAGAAAGATGATCCATTCAAATGGAATGAAGAGCATCAAAAGGCTTTTGATGACATAAAGGATTATTTGATAAAGCCTCCAGTTTTAATGCCTCCTAGCAGGAATAAAGCTATGAAGTTGTACATTGTTGCGTCTGATAAGACAATAGGAACTAGATAATGCAGTTTATTACCTTAGTAGAGTTTTAAATGATGCAGAAACTAGATATACTGCCATAGAAAAACTTTGTCTTTGTTTGTATTTCTCTTCTACAAAACTTAAGCATTATATAAAGCATGTTGATGTTTATGTCTATTCTCACTTTGATGTTATTAAGCATATGTTAACCAAACCTATGTTACATAGTAGGATTGGAAAATGGGCATTAGCATTAACTGAATATTCACTTACTTATAAGCCTTTAAGGGCTGTTAAATGTCAAATTGTGGCTGATTTTATAGTTGATCATTCTTTGGTCGAAATGCCACAAGAATATGTTGATATAGAGCCTTGGATTCTCTATTTCGATGGATCAAAACATAAACATGGAACTGGGATTGGGATCTTAATAATTTCTCCTACTAAAGTTCCAACTAAGTTCAAGTATAAAATAAATGGACTTTGCTCTAATAATGAAGCTGAATATGAAGCCTTGATAACAGGTTTAGAAATATTAAAAGATTTGGGGGCAAAGAACATTAAAGGGTTAATAGGTCTTTACCCCCCTGCTAAGTGGACGTGTTTTGCGTTACCCCCCTGCTAAAAATTTCTTGAAGATTGCCCCCTTGCAAAGTTTTTTTTTTTTGGTTTCCCCCTTTTTTCTCTCTTGGATGCAAGAAATTTAAACTTTTTAAATCGGTTGAACAAAATAACAACCGATGTAAAAAGTGCACTCAAGGAGGGAAACCAAAAAAAAAACGTTGCAAGGGGGTAATCTTCAAGAAATTTTTAGCAGGGGGTAACGCAAAACATGTCCACTTAGCAGGGGGGTAAAGACCTATTAACCCAACATTAAAATAAGAGGTGATTCTGAACTAGTATTGAAACAACTAACACAAGAGTATAAGTGTGTTAAAGAACATTTGACAAAACACTTTGTTATGGCTAGTTCTTTATTAGATTGTTTCGATCATGTGGACATTGAACATATACCTCGTTTAGAAAATCAAGAAGCAAATGACTTAGCCCAAATTGCTTCAGGATATAAGATGTCAAAAGAAAAGTTGACACAATTAATCGAAATCAAAGAAAAAATGGTCTTACAAGAACCAATTTCTGAACAATTGTCAATGCCAAAACTTGTGGGGGCAGATACTATACCACAAGAGGAAATTGAAAATATCCATGATAAGCTTGAAATTTTTGCCATTGACAATCTCTCAGATGGTGATTGGAGAAAGCCTATCGTGGAATATCTTAGAAATCCAACAGGAAATGTGGATCGAAAAACAAAATACAAGGCTTTAAGCTATGTAATTTTTGAAAATGATCTTTTCAAAAAGACTTCTGAAGGAATTTTGTTAAAATGCCTAAATGAAGCAGAAGCTTACATAGCAATCTCTGATGTTCATAATGGCACGTGTGGTTCTCATCAAGCAGGGCATAAAATGAAATGGTTGTTATTTCGACAAGGCTTGTATTGGCCTTCTATGTTAAAAGATTGCATAGAGTATGCCAAAGGTTGCCAAGAATGCCAAAGACATTCAGGAATCCAGCATGTGCCCGCAAGTGAACTACACTCCATAATAAAACCATGGCCCTTTAGGGGCTGGGCTCTAGATTTGATTGGCGAAATTAAACCTGCTTCATCAAAAAATCAACGTTACATTTTAGTTGGAATAGATTATTTCACAAAATGGATTGAAGCAATTCCATTACCAAATGTTGATCAAGAGGCAGTGATTAATTTTATTCAAAATCATATAATCTATAGGTTTGGAATTCCTGAAACAATTACTACATATCAAGGTTCAGTTTTTACTGGACGAAAGATGCAGGAATTTGCCCAAGAAATTGGCTTTAGGTTATTAACTTCAACACCATACTATGCACAAGCAAATGGTCAAGTTGAAGCAGCCAATAAAATCATTATTAATTTGATAAGAAAACACATAGCCCAAAAACCAAGAAATTGGCATAAGACTTTAGATCAAGTTTTATGGGCTTGTAGGAATTCTCCTAAAGAATCAACTAACACTACTCCATTTCGACTAACTTACGGTCATGATGCTGTATTACCAGTCGAAATACATTTGCAGTCAGCAAGAGTGCAAAGACAAATGGAAATACCTTTGGACCATTATTGGCAGATGATGTCAGATGATTTAGTTGATTTAGATGAAGAAAGACTTAATGCTTTAGAAGTGTTAACAAAACAAAAAGAAAGAGTCTCTAAAGCTTACAATAAGAAAGTTAAGTCTAAATCTTTTAGTGTTGGAGAATTAGTTTGGAAGGTGATTTTGCCTATGGACAAGAAAGATAGACTCCTAGGCAAGTGGTCCCCAAATTGGGAAGGACCATTTAAAATTGTTCAAGTTTATTCAAATGGTGCTTATGAAATTGAGGAGTTAACTCCTGAAAAACGTACTTTGGGTATAAATGGAAAGTATTTGAAAAAATATAAACCTGTTTTACTCGAAGTAAAAATAAGCGCAGAATAGTACTTAAACATAAAAGCAAAATGGCAATTGCAAATTAAAGTTGCCACAAATTGGGACTTTGTTCAAAAGTTACAAATAAAATCCAAACAAGATTGAACACCAAAAATTGTTCGAAAGGACAAAGAAAATAAAAGTAAAAACTATAAGTCTTTGGTACAATCAGCATAAATCCTCTTCAAGGTTGCAAGTTCTTTCTCGACCACAAGATTGGAGCTCTCCAAAGACTTGATTTCTTCAGCAACCACCTCTGCTGCACTGAAAGCTTGAATTCCTTCCCTGCCCTGCGCATCAATCAGCTTTTGAGTCGAGGCTTTTGCTTCTTGTTAGATTCGAGCCTTTTCGACTTCCTCTTCAATGATTTTGCGCCTATACCCTACTATCTGGTTCTCCAGGAGTTCAATTTGTTGCTTGTAAAAGGCAATATTCTTGTTGCAGTTTTCAACTCCTGGATTGCTTGCGTTGGCTTGGGAAGACAGCCTGTCCACTTCAGCTTGTGCCTTTTGTGCCCTCTCATAAAACATGGCCTGAGCCTGTTGTTGAGTAGCAAGCCTTGTGTCATTATCATTCCTTTTCTACACAGCTTTGGCAAATTGATCAATGATCGAACTGAGTTGAATGACTTTGCCCAAAGTTGCTTCATCAGTCAAGGGATTGTGCAATTTCTTCAAGAATGCTAATGACTGTAGGCACATGCAGGATTTTCTTTGAGCTGCTTTAACACATCCCGTTGCGTGAAGTCAGTGGTGAGTCTCAAAAGCAGTGAATCTTGACGCACCTGTGAATTTATATCAGCGTTCGAAGGAGCAGAGTCACTGGTGGTACGTTCATTTGAAGTGGCAGCTTGGCTTTGTCTCTTGGAACGTAGTAGTCGAAGAGTTCCTGCAGGGTCAGACTTGTGCATATTAGCAAACTCCTCTTCTTGCACTCCAAGACTTGCAGAGAGCCTCGAGGTCAAAGAAACTGATGCTAAGTCTGGACCACCAGCCTCAGCTTCAGGCATGCCTTCAGAATCATGCTGAGATTCTTGTGTTGAACTGGCTTGTCCAGATTTGGAGGAGGTACTGGGGATAGTGTAGTTGATGCTTGAATTGGTTGGCAAAACTTTAGTACTGTCACCATCAGTACCCACTTTAGGACCTTCTCCTTCATTTGGTCCTTCATTGGAGTTTCCTGGTTCGACCTTTTCATCATCAGCTTTATCTTTGTTTGGTATCTCTTTTGGACTTTGCTGGTTGTGTTCTTGGGGAGTATTCTTTTTTGATTCATCCTACAAACACAAAAGAAAGGTCAATTTAAAACAATGGAGAATTCGAAGAGAAAATAAAGTTAGAAAAGGAAATGAAATTTACCTCTTTATCTTTGACCTCAGGGTCGGTAAGGGAATCATTTCTCTGTTTAGCATTGGGGGCATCTTGCATAAGAATTGTGCCATCCTTCTGCACATTATCTTGCTTTCCCTCATTTGTGGCGTTTTGGTCTTCGACCAATGGTTCTGATTGTGGCAATGGATCTCCTTTGGGCCCGGAATTATCATCTCCTTTAGCATTTGTAGCTTGGTCCTTTTCGACCAATACTTCCTTCTCTTGCACAGGAGTTTCCGTGGGTTTAGGAGTCTCGCCACTATCACTTGAGGTATGAATCTTTAGTGCCTTATGCACTTTAGTTTTCTTAATTGCTGACTTCTCCCTCACAGTGACTTCAGGTCTTTTCTCTTCATTCTTTTTCTTTTTCCTTCTTTCGTCTTTCTCCCCTTGATCCTTCGATGGGGCTTCTTGAGCTTTAGGCTCTTGTTTCTTCTTTTTCTTTTCGATCAGGATTTCCCGGTCCTCATTGGACACTGGTTCCTCCTTCATCTTTTTGGCAGCTGGGATTTCCCGGTCCTCATTGGACTCTGGTTCCTCCTCTTCCTTCTCTGGTTCTTCATTAGCGGAATTTCCCCCTTCACCTCCATGTGAAGTCGAAACAGCAGCCTGTTTCCTTTTTCTTACAAAGGGGACTTCCTTTTCTGCTTCATCATCCTAAAAAGTAAAGAAAATGGAGGATAAGTAATTTGAGTTCACAAGTTTGAATAAAAGGTGTGTATCAAGGCACAATACTTACTTCTGTATCCAACTCAATGGTCTACCTCGATCTCTTTGAAGCAGTAGATACAGTATCAGCGCCTGTATTCCTTTTCCGGCTCTGAAAGTAAAATAACAAGTTAAGTTCGATTGTTTAAAATAAGGATCGAAAGGAAACTTGAAATGTGAATGATGTACCTTGGGTTTTGAGGTTTCAACCTCAGATTTGATCTTTACTCCTGTAGGTTTCTTCACTTCAGTCGAAGTTTTGGAAGATCCAACATCATTTTTTATGGCTTTGCCTGAAAAATAATGCAAAGTGGAAATCAAGTGGTTATCTCACTGTCAAAGATACAAACTATAGTGTTAATCTAAAAAGAAATGAAAGCTAAGTTTTTCTTTTACCTCGACCTGAGACAGTAGCCTTTTTTGTAAGAGATGGCACAATGAAACCACTCTCCACCATGCCCAACATATGCTCCACATTGCCAATCGAAAAGCGTGAGTATTAATCATTCCACCAAGCGCTGAAGCCATCAGTACAATAAAACGATGGTTTGAACTCGAATGGTTTGAATGTTTACTCATAGTTCTCTATCATCCTCATGTATTTTTTATAGGTCTTCTCTGTGATCCCTGTGCCCATTACCATTTGATCTGGCGTCTCAAAAAAGCTTTTGGGTCTAATCTGAGACATGCCAAATTGCCTAGCAACACAATTAGGCTGGTACCCTACCAAGCCAAATTGGTTCGACTTATCCCCAATCCTGCAGGATAGCACAGTCTGCTCTAGGTAAGCCCTCCATACTTCATTGACTTCTTCCTCATTATCAGGATCGAATGCAGGAAAGTCTTCGAGGAACCATGCAACGCCATGTTTACGCTCAACAAAAGGAGCATGGCGAGGTAAGAACTTATCAAAAGTCAAGAACATTTTCATGTGCCTCATGAAAAGTCTTCTGGTGTCTTGATCTAGTGAACGAGGGGCTAACCTTACTAACCTCTGCCCTTCGACCTCTCTTTCATCTACTTCTTTTTGATAGTCAGAAGGGACTATCAATCCAAGCTCAGTTTCAAAAGTGGCATTCAACCACAATTGTAATAGCCACATTGGCCCAGCAATCCCAACAGTGGATCCATCTTTCGATGCTTTAATGGCATCACTTGCATTTCTCATGGCTTCATAAAGGGTTGCCAACAACAAACGCCCTAGACTAAAGATTCTGCCCTCATGAATCTGTTGAGCCATTGGGATGAACATCCTTGCAACTTGAAGGGACTTCGAGCAAAAGACAAAATGGGATAACCATAGTGTCAAGAAGGCCACATGTTCCTCATGTGATACTTCTTCTCCTTCTTTGCACATGTTTTCAGCAATATACTTGGAGAAGGTGTTCTCTTTGTAGTTAAGTTCGACCTTATCTCCAGTTTTAGTTGGATCGAAGTGATCACCAGTAGGCCTAAGGCCTGTGATAGCAGCTACATCCAAGAGGGTGGGGGTTAACATTCCACATCTAAATTGGAAAGTGTTCGTGGATTTTTCATAAAAATGAAGGGCTGCTATAAGAAGTTCAGGTTTGTATTTGGGACCGGTTCGACTAAATTGAATCAGAGGGTAAATCCCATAGTTCTCCCAGAAACCCTTAAAATCTTTTTCTACCCTATCCAGCCAAGGGATGTAGTCCTTAGGTGCAGTATAAGGGGCAGCTCGAAATACCTTAATGGGATTCTTAAGATACCCAAAATTATAAGGCTCTACTTCGAATATCCTAGGCCCACAGGTTACATACTTAGGGAAGAGACCATTTACCTCTTTCGATAGAATTTCTGTGCGTGGTGGATAAGGGCCACAAAAAGCATAAGTATCCTTCTTCAATGAGAAAGGAAACATCAACTGAGCAGTCCAGATCTTTCTTTCAGGTTCACTCCCAACTGGTTCAGGGATAACTTCTTCACCATCCTCTAGGACCAACAAATCTTTCCACTTCCCAGCAGATGGTATTTCGAAATCTTGATTCGAAACCATTGATAAACAGCGATGAATTTAAAAGGGTTTAAAAGGTGAGTTCTAGGTAAAACCTGAGAAAAGGTTGAGTTTTTCTGGGTAAATCAGTGAGGGATCAACGCACAATCGCTTTAAGAATCGTTTAAACGGTTCAGAATCACTGATTTCTTGAAGATTAAAGGTTAATGTTGCAGAAAATCAGAAATGGTGTTTTCGCAAAGAAGCTCAGAAAATGGAAGTTGGTAAAAATTGTTTCTTTGTTTTCCACTACTATTTATAGGGAAACGTGTCCAGGTTTAAAAAATAAATCAAAAAGAAATTCAATCAGTTTCTTTTCAACTTCTATGAGCGCCACGTCATCCACTATGCCTAAAATCTAGGAGAAATGATGGATTGTGGGGATCAAGGTGACAGTTATTACTGTGCGTGACACCAGCGCCGTCATTGATAAGAGTGTCAAGCACGTGGGATTAAAATACCTTTTTCTATTCTCGTTCGAACTACTCGATCGAAACAGGCATTTTGGGGGCAATTTGTTAGCCCATATTTTTACTAAGTTAAAATATGTTCTAAAGGCATGACTGAAAATAATAAATATAATTTCATTTAATCATTTTACTATCTTAAAAGTCATTAAAGAAGTTTGGTTTTCAGAGCCAATAAATTTAATGAATAATCATGCATGAACATATTATCAAATGTTCTATCTGGAGCATTAGTCTTGACGTTG
Source organism: Trifolium repens (assembly GCA_030408175.1). Classification (NCBI taxonomy): domain Eukaryota; kingdom Viridiplantae; phylum Streptophyta; class Magnoliopsida; order Fabales; family Fabaceae; genus Trifolium; species Trifolium repens. The sequence continues at coordinate 28,406,482 of CP125851.1, forward strand.
TTTTCTTCAGGGTTCTTTCGACTTGGTCGAAATGTCTATAAGGTCGAAGCGTTCGCTGTGCAGAAGAAAAGTGTGGACTTAGCAAAATATTCAAGAGAAGCATTGCTATTTCGACTTCGATGGATACAACGGCTAAATCAAAGGATAAAGGAGAATTTAAATTCAAAATACGTGTCAAGACACGCGTCCTCTCTTTAGTTAACTCAAACGTTATTAGCAGTTAGGAATTAGTGTCTATAAATAGTTTAGTTCTGTGATCGAGCAAACGGTCACAATCATTATACAAAATCCTTACAAAACTCAAAGTACCCATGTCAACGCGAGAAACGAGTTCGAAAGGGAAAATGTATGCAATGTGTACCATTTACTTTTCTGTAAACATTTACCTTTGAATGCAAATTTACAGTTTCTTTCATTTTAATTCGAATTGTCTTTATTTCGACTCAATCTCCCTTTCTGTTTATTCCTTAGAATAAACATTCTTTATTGCAATTCAAGTTACATAAAAATCACATTTAAAGCATAAGAACAATGATGAACACTAATTATTTTGGAAATATAAACAAAAGCACTATGTCCCGAGATTTACTAGTTGTTCTCTTTTGTAATAACTCAAACTAGCGTTGTTTACCAAATTTCACAGTAAACAGAACTGAAACATAGTTCGCTACTTAGAGAGCGAATGGAAACAAAGTTCGCTATTTAGAGTGCGAACTTCGTTTACACTTTTATACTTTAACGAGTGAACCTTATAAAAATGTGGTCACTATCTTATATCATATTTAAATTTGTCACTGGAGCGGTTGTGACATTATCGACCAATCACACACACCGTAAAGATAGATATACCGAATTGTTACTTTATTTTATATGACTAAGTTTACATTTATACTTACAATAGACATGTAACAAGGCTACAAGAGTTGATATGTTTGAGAGAGAATAGGAAATTAGTGAATGAATGGTTTACACTTTAACTTGCGAACTATGTTTCATTCAAAGTTATTTGACGAGGGATGAAAGAATGGTGTAGAGGACAAAAAAAATTGATTTTTATAAGGTTCGCATTCTAGAAAGCAAACTCAATATATTGCTCGCTACTTAGGAAGCAAAAAATTGGATATGTCAGGGGTGCGTGTGAAACTCGGGGGGGGGGGGGGGGGGGGGGGGGGGGTGAAAATAAGCTCTCTGATAATAATATGAGATTACAAACATATAACGGTACATAAGCCCAAAGCAAGATGACCGTAAGGATGTAGTGCTTAAGAAAATAATTAGAGATAAATACATTTATTAATGTCCACGATTTTTCCATTCTTGTAGTTTTTGTTCGTACATTTCAATTTTACGAGCCACTAAGTTTGGTCTAGTATTGATGGGTATGGATAATATGCTAGAGATCGCGAATTTGATTCTCAGCTTCATTGTAAACAAAAAACGCTAATATATTAGTTATTCAATGAATTTGCAAAAATAATAGTTGTCTTTATAATCAAGGGAGAAGGAGTACAATGTACAATTTTAGGATTGATGGAAATATAATGGAATTGAATGGAGCGGAGCGGAATAGTGTGAAGTTGAATGTGATGGAGCGGAATGAAATAAATATTTCGTTCCATTGTTTGTATATTTTAAAAATAAGATGAACAAAATTGAAGGTAAGAACATCTCTGATAAGGGTATCTAAGAGAGTTTTATAGGCTAATGATATGGTATCTTATTATTTTTATCATTGGAGTTTCATGACGTGGCATAGAGGATATCAAAATTGATGATACCGGTACCTTAAATAAGGTACTGTATCATCAATTTAATGTTACCTTTTTTTTGTTTGATCATTAAATGGCCATTTGATTTATTTTTTTACGAATATTTAATCATATTTCATATTTCCTATATTACACAATTTCTATTTGTTTTGTTCTCAAGTCGTATTTTATTTGTCTTCTATCAAATGGATCATAATATGTACAATAATAATATTCATGCTTACATGAATTTGTTCCAAAATCAATGTTCTATCGGTAAAACTTCAAAATCATCCTTATTTTATTTATCCATCACCAACACTCAATACCACTTTGTTTGAAGCTCCTCAAGTGTCACAGTTATCAACTAAAAGTGATATAGAAAATATTAATAGGTTTGATGAAGAAGCACGTACTTCTCAGAAGAAAAAAAATCATGTTCCATTCTCGCCACAAAAGAACACATTTTGGAGCGTTTCAGACAAGAGAACAATCAAAATTAATTATTATATTTTTTTATTATATATTTCTCGTCATATTTATGTATTTTCCATCATTTTTTATTTATTGTCTTGTATTTCTCATTATATTTAATTATTGATTTCTTTATCTACAAATTTATTAAATTAAATAATTTTTTATTGTTATTTAGACAAAGTTTAAAAAAAATATATAGAAAGGACCACTTGTTAATAATATATGATACTCAAAGTTGTATCACCACTGGAGTAAAATATGTACGAGTTGCATAAGTATTACATAGCATTGTAGGGACCATTTGTTAGTAAAATATGATACTCAAAATTGGAGATGCTAAGTGGTGATATAAGATAAAATACATTCAATCTTATTTCATTCTATTAGTATTATTTTTCAAATTCAAACAAACATTGTTATATTTCATTTCGCTCCGCTCAATTCTATTATATTTCATCGATCCAAACGGATTCTTCAGCATCATAATTTAACTAACTAACCCCGTACGTCTCCTTCCTCCGTCGAAAGAGAAGAGACCCTACCAAAAGTGCCGCGAGTTTTTTCCATTACTGGTTTCGCGAATTTTGAAGGAAAATGGGAACTCGATCAAATTTGTACAAGAATCCTTCAATCACCTACAACAAACACTTTAGTCTCTCTTCTGTTCTTCAGAATCTCCATGGTTTGTTTTCCAATCTCTCACTCCCTTATTCCCTTATTCCAATTCCAACTCTCTCTCTCACTCACCAATCTTCTATTCTTCAGCTTACAACATCGCCACCGGCAATGTTACTTCCGACGACCAACCGCCTCCCGCTCCCACCGCCTCCCACAAACGTCGCCGTCCTCTCCGGCCACCACCGCAATCTCATCACAATCACCATAAGAATGAAGTTGACGATGATCCTTCATCTATGTCCCACCACGATTACATTCTAAAGAGAAGGTAAAATCAATTTCTATGCATTATGCAATTATCGACTTCTATTTTTGTTTCTGTGTTTGTGTATTCAAAGATGATAACGAGTTGTTATAATTGATTAGGAAAGAAGTTGATTCGTCTAAGAATTCTGAACGCGTTGAATTGACTGAAGATGTCTTGGTAATTTGAAATTGGATTCATCTTATCTTATAATTTTGAAGGTTGCTCTTCTGTCATATTCCTTTTCACGTTTTGTTTTCTCTGTCAGGGAAACCCTAATTCTGTTATCTCCTTGGTGGATTATGCAAGTGAGTTTTGTCAAAATTTTCTATATCTTAAGTTCACTGTCACTGTTTTTTTTTTAAAACATTTTTTTGTATTCTTGTTGATAAACTTGAAATTCATAGTTAATTATACAGTCTAATAGTTGCACAAACACTCTCATATGAGGCTTGTTCCGGTGTCGGACACATGTCGTGATACCAACACATATGATCTCATTGAATTATGTACTTTTTTCAAATTATTATTCGTGTCAATGTCTGTGTTCATGTCGTACATGGTGTCTGTGTCTTTGTATGTGCTTCATAGGATTGAATTTGAAGGTTGCGGGTTTGGTCTGACTAGTGAGAACCTTCACAGCAAAATAAAATTTGATAAAAAAAAGTTTGACCCAAAGAGAAGTTATTTGATGGAGAAAATGGGTTATGTCTTCTATATATTGATATGGGGCTTGGAACTGATATTCTTGATTCTTGTAATTTTATTGTTGCTGGCTCATTGTTATTTCATCTTGTTTTTTATCCTTTGATACTTCTCAGTTATTTTTAGTTTTTGGGAATGAAACATGCCTATTAGTTTTTCCTGGAATAATGAGTACTGTCATATGCTTATTCATAGATGGTTCCTGTTTAAGAAATTTTTGATGAAAATATGCTATTAGCTGACAATCTGTGTTTGCTTCTAATATTTTTCAATCAAAATTATGGATACTTAGGTGATGAAAGTGCTTCTTCAGAGTGTGAAGAAACTCATACTGATACTCTTCCAAAGTCTGGTTTGTTTCCTAACCTGCAAGTTTAAACCTCTGTTTGTGCACCTTTTAAAACAATTTGTTTCTTGTTTCCATTTCACAATTTATGAAGCAACATATCTATTTGTCTCATTTAGTTTGAATGCTTTCTTAAGGTCACAAAGAAGAATTTAATGGAGTCAAAAGTAGAAATGAGCAGCGTTTTCCTGTATCGGGGGAACCTGTTTGTCTTATATGTGGAAGATACGGTGAATATATATGCAATGAGGTAAGTTATATGATATAAATATTCACTTCAACATTTACTTTACAAGTTTTGTTGTGTATTATATTTGTTTCCTTTTGTAGACGGATGATGATGTCTGTAGCATGGAGTGCAAAAATGAACTTTTAGAAATTTTTAAACTCAATGAGGTACTTTTCTGTACAAAACATCTCTAGAAGTTCTGGCATTGAGCCATTCTATGTCCTAAATATTCTCTTCTTCGTTCATAATATTTTTAGGGATCCTCCCATGACCAAGCTAAAGATTTCTCCTCAGCTGGAATTAGTCATGCCTTACCGGCTCCTACCTTTAGTGATGATACCTGGGATTATAATCGGCATCGCTGGTCAAAAAAGAGATCTAGCCTCTCTACTTATGAATGGTATATTTCTCCCTCAAACACCAGTCTGTGCTTATAGAATTTTGACATGTCTGTAGCTTTTCAATTGGTATGAGTTATGACAGAGAAATAAAGAAAATGGTTTAATATGTTACTTTATGCATCTAACTGTCATTTTGTTTATATGCTTCTGGAAGATATCTTTATTTCTTGAAAGACTATGATACTCGAGGAAAAAGTGAGAGTGAGAACGTGGGTCGAGAGAATTTGAAACTGTAAATTTGTTGATATGAAAAAGTGAGTGATTAATGAATCTATTTATAAACTAAAGCAATTGAGACAGCTATGATCATCTTTAACTACTTGACTAACATGACTTCTAACAGCTAAAGAACCTTAACTCATTGAGGCCAAGTCTAAAGTAATAGCAAGTATATGGCATCATACTTTATATATCCTCCTCAAACCGAGGAGGGATAGAGCACAGTAAAGTGGTCCAACACCCTGAGCTGATTTTTAAACTGAGAAGATCTTGTCGGAGAGAGAGTTTTGATTAATTGGAAATCAAATATAATACAGCGCAGGTGCTATTGGAGCCAGAAGTATGTCATATTCTGCCTGCATTGCTGTCTTCCATTTTGAATCACCTAAAGCTTGTTTAGCAGCAGTAGGCTCAGTTTTTGCTAGGAAAATGTTGGGACTTTTTTTGGATTTCCAAATTTGGATCTGGTTTGCATAGGATGAGAAGGAACACAAGGCAATGATGACTCTAATGGTGATAAGGAAGAGGATGAACATAAGATAGAACCAGATGGAGTGAAGGATGAAACTGATGCGAAAGAATTAGCAATAGATGGAGAGAAGTTGGGTAATGGGGAAAACCAGGGTTGGGTAAAGGATTAGGTACTAGTGAAGAGGATTGATAAATGAAAGGGTGATGATGAAGGGGAAAAATTTATAGGTTGGTAGATTGAGGAGGAGGAAGAAGGAAAAACACCAAAGGTAGAAAAAGTAGGAAATGATGCAGCATGAGATGTAGAATTAGTAGATTTTGAAATACTATAAGGATACCCAAATTCATTAATGAGGACAGCTTTGGAAATACAGGTTTTTCCATTAGGTGATAGGCTTGTATAGCCTTTATGATTTGATGGGTAATCAACAAACACATTGAGACCTAAACTGCAGATTGTGTTTATTATAGGGTCTCGAGAGAGGATAGCATGCACAAACG